>CM066042.1:47150197-48350197 GCA_033557465.1 Ichthyophis bannanicus | reverse complement strand
CAGTAGAAAGTTTAGCAATACGTTCAATTAAGTAGACCTAATAGCAAGGACCAGACCATGACAGCACCAAAGGTGACATATTCAGGTAGCTGTGAGTTGCAAGGAGTGAGTCCCCCAATTGAGAGACTCTGCAAGACCCTAGCGTTCAGCGACACCATCACTCTGATAGTCCGAACATCAAGTGTCTGAGGGCAGGAGTTGCCTACACCCTGAACAGATTAAAGTACTGCCTGGCCGAAGGCACTGTCCCAATAGAACTCACTTTCCAGGCAGTAGTGAGCTGCGAACATATGGATTGAAGACCATGTGGCAGCATTGCTGATCTCCATCACCGGAAATGAGTGCAGGTTTGCCACTGATGTGGCTATTGCTCTCACGCGATGCGCTGTGATCTGGTGGTCCAGGGAGAGCCCAGCTCGATCAGAGACGAGGTTGATACAGTCCACCATCCAAGTGGACAGAGTTTGCTTAGTCATGGGCAGCCCCAGTCTGCTGGGGTCATAGGAAACAAAGAGCTGATGAGCTTTGCGATGGCCCTGGGTCCACTGTAGATAGAAGGACAGGGCCATGTTTGCTTGCAGTCCAGTGTATGGAGTATAGCTTCCTCCCAACCAGCGTGAGGCTGCAGGAAAAAGGTGGGGGTGGTTGAGGTGGAAAGGGGATACCACATTTGGGAGGAATTTGGGGTGAGTGTGGAGCATCACCTGTTCTTGTAGAATCTTGTGTATGGTGGCTCTGCCACCAGGGCCTGAAGCTTGCTGACCCTGCGAGCGGATGTGAGAGTTACCAGGAAGACCACCTTCCATGAAAGATACCGCAGATGGCAAGTAGCTAGCAGCTCGAATGGCGGCCTGGTGAGCTGTGAGAGCACCACATTGAGGTCCATTCCGCCGCCGGGGGAGGCTTAGACAGCAGGAGGGCCCAGAGGAACCGAGAGACCAGGGGTGACCCGAGAGAGGTTTCCCTTCGATAGGGTGCTGGTGTGTGGCATTCGCCCTCAGGTGCACTCGTACTGAGTTGGACTTTAGCGACAGATGCAAAAGGTATTGGAGCACCAGTTGCACTGGGCAGGAGAACAGGTTCCCCCACCTCTCTGCACACCATACTGACAGTCTACGCCATTTAAAGGGAGGAGTGGCCTAGTGGTTGGGGCAAGGTACCACAGGCCGGAAGGTCAGTGGTTCAAATCCCACTAGAGGACAGCAACCTTGGGCCGGAAGGACTGGAGTTTCTAGTCCCACAGGTTCTCCTTGTGGTCTTGGGCAAGCCATTTAACCCTCCATTGCGCATGTTCCCTGTAAGTATTAGTGTGTGTCTCATATCCCCTCGTGTTAAATGTATCCTCCAACCGCTTTGACCCGGTGAAAAGCGGGATATAAATGCAGCTAAATAAATAAAATAAATAAGCTTGCCTCGTGGAGGGCTTGTGAGAGGCCAGTAGGATTTCCTCAATGTCTCGTAGGAGGTTGAAAGCCACGCTGTTAATATTAGAAACCCCAGACTGGGATGCAGGAGGGAGCCCCCTTCCTGAGACAGGAGGTCCGGGGCATGGCCCAGTGGGACTGGGAATGCTGCCGACAGGGAGAGCAGCAGTGGAAAACAAGGCTGTCTGGGCCACCTGGGGGCAATTAGTATCAGTGCTGCCCCCTCGCGCTGGACCTTGAAGAGGGTCTTGGCGACCAGAGGTGTTGGCAGAAAGGCATAGAGGAGGCCTTCTTTCCATGGGGTCAGGAAGGCATCCGCTGCCACCCTTGCTGGATGCGGCTGCCGTGAGCAAAAGTGGGGCAGCTGCGCATTGTCTGGGTGGCAGAGAGGCCCATCACAGGCGTCCCCCAGAGGCGGAAGAGCCATGAGGCCACCCTGGGGGGGGGGGGGTTCAGGTGCTATTCATGCGGCTGGAGCACCCTGCTGAGTCTGTCTGCCAGGAGGTTGTCCTGGCCCGGGAGGTAGACCGCCTGCAGGAGCATGTTGCGAGCTGCGAAGGAGAGGAGGGCTACTGCCTCCTGACAGAGGGAGTACGACCTCATGCCCCCCTGCTTGTTGATGTAAAACATGGAGACCTGGCTGTCTATCTGTACCAGCACTGACTGGTGTCGTAGGTAGAGGCGAAATGCTCGTAGGGCCAGGAATATCACCCTGAGTTCCAGAAGACTGATCTGTTGCAGGAATTCCACTTGGGACCAGTTGCCTTGTGTGCAACGGTCCTTGCAATGCGCCCCCCAACCGAGACGGGAGGTGCCCATGCTCAGCACTCTCTGAGGTGGGGGCGCCTGGAAGGGCATTTCGGCCCAGAGGTGGCAGGGAAGTTGCCACCAATCGAGGGATGAGGGACTCTGCCAGCTGGTGGGTTATCCAGATCTTGTCCCACTGACCGTGTAAGCACCACTGGGCTGTCTGCATATGCAGGCGGGCTAGCAGGGTTACGTTGACTGTGGAGGCCATGTGGCCCAGAAGGTGGAGTAGGAGACAGGTTGGCACCGAGCGACGATGCTGCACCTTCGTCGCTAACTCCCTGAGGCGGTCTGCCCTTTCCCTGAGAAGGAAGGCCCTGGCCTGCAGGGTGTCCAACTGAGCAGCTATGAATTCCAGGCTCTGGGCTGGAGTGAGATGAGATTTGGGGTAGTTGATGATAAACCTCAGGTGCTACAGTAGCAGGGTTGCACACCTTATGGCCTGGTAGGCTTCTGCAGCCGTGCTGCCTCTGATAAGCCAGTCATCCAGATAGGGGAGGACAAAGGTCCCTTGCAGACATAGGTGGCAGCGACCACTGTTAAGCATTTTGTGAAAACCCTCGGTGAGGAGGCCAGGCTGAAGGGCAGCACTCTGTACTGGTAGTGCCCTCCTCTTACAACGAACTTTAGGTACTGCCTGTGGGAGGGTGGATTAGGATGTGTGTGTAAGCATCCTTTAGATCCAAGGAGCAAAGCCAATCTCCCTGGTGGAGGTAGGGTAGCAATGTTCCAAGGGACAGCATCTTGAACTTCTCCCTAACCAGAAACTTGTTTAAGTTTCGCAGGTCTAGAATGGGCCTGAGGCCTCCAGCCCTCTTTGGGACAAGGAAGTACCTGGAGTAGAAGCCCTTTCCCCACAGGTGTGTGGGTACAGGTTCTACTGTGTTGTCCCTGAGAAGTCCTGTGAGCTCTGTGAGCAGCAGGGTCTGGTGAAGGAGGGGTCATGACGGCTCTCTGGGAAAGAACCTGGGTGGAATCTGCTGTAGGTGGAGGAGATATCCCTCCCTGACCACCTGCAGTATCCACAAGTCCAAGGTGATTGAGGCCCATCTGTGGGTGAAGAGCGCCAGGCTCCCCCTGTTGGCTGGTGAAGGTCTCCTGTGGGAGGCCCTGCCTTGGGAGTCAAAAGCTCCCCACAGGCTGGAGTGAAGCTGGGGTCTGGGGCTTAGGTGTTTTTGCCTTCTGAGCCCCGTGCCCCTGCCTCTTGGGGTGAGAACCTTGCTGATGGCCACAGTAGGGCTTGAACTGATGACCCTGTGCAAAGGCACCATTTTTCCCTGCTGTTTTATTGCAGGGATAGGATGAGGTCTTCTTAGAGAGCCTTTGCCGGGTCATGAAGTGGCCTCAATCTCAACAGCTTTGTCAGCCATGGGTTTTGCCGAAGAGGTTCTCACCGGTACAGGGGACATTGAGCAGTTTGTCCTGGACCCACTGCTCGAGGTCTGAGGATTGTAGCCAGCCCTTGCACTGGGTCCAGGTGCCGGCTGACGCCTCTCTAGCCACCAACTTGAAGCCGTCATAGGTTGCCCGGGAGAGGAACTTAGAGCAATCCCTCACTCCCGCAGTCTGGGTATGGACCATTGGAGGGGTTCCCCGACAAGGCCTGTTGCAAACCCCAACAGTTCTTTGGTCAGTGCCTTTAGATACATGCCTATGTAGAGTTCATAGGCCTGGATTCGGCAACCCAGTATTGAGCCCTGATAGTATTTTATGCCTGAGGGCATCGAGGGCCCGGGCCTCCCTTCACGGAGGGACAGAGAAGTGGGTCTTCTGGCTCTTGAGCTTTTGCATGGTCGACTTGACGGCCATGGAATTGTGTGGGAGCTGGAGTTTGTGGAACCCCAGTCCTTTCCGGACATGGTACACGGCGTCAAGCTGACGGCTAACTATTGGCACCGATGCTGGTGTCTCCTTCATTCGGAATAACAGCCTCTTGAGGATCAGCTCTATGGGCACCATGAGGGTTTCCTTGGGTGGAGTCTCATACTAGAGAATCTCCAGCTCTTTGGTGCGCGGGTCCTTCTCCGCCTCGGTTTGCACCGAGAGGGTCCTGGCCATATCCCTGACAGTCATGGAAGGCCACGTCCTCGGGAGGAGAATAGCGTCAAGGCGCTGGAGGAGACGGGTCTGAGGGAATGTCTCATTCTGGGACGCCTCGTCCTCCGTCTCCCAATCAAAGTTGAGCAGTGATGACGAGTCCGAGGCCTTGCAATTCCTTGCATCAAGACCGGCACTGAAGGGCCGACAGCCTGTAGAGAACCTGAGGTCTGAGTCGTGGACACTGGCCGGAGAGGGCCGGATACTCGAAGAATGGGACCGGGACCTCAACCAGCGCCGAGGGCTTTCTCAAGGCTGGGGGTGCTCTGAATTCAGCTTGACGACTGGGGACTCCCTCGAGGTAGAGGGGCCAGTCGTCGGAGCAAATGAGGCAGAGGAACCGGCCATCATCGCCTGCTGCAGGGCCAGGCTAGCAGTGATATTCTGCTCCAGGGCCGCCATTCTGGTTTTCAAGCCAGAAGACTCTACAGCATTTGGCGCAGGCACTGAGGATTTCAGGCCCGGCATCGTCACTTTTGGAAGTTTGTCCTCGACAAGGAGTACGGCCTTGAGGAACCTCACATGGTCTCCGCCGGCTGAGGAATCCTTGAGGACCTTGATGGGGCGCTTCCCAGAGTTGCCCGTGTCCCTCCTTGGGGTTTTACCAGGTTTCTCCAGTGCAACATCGGTGGACTTCAATGACTACTTCTTCTCCGACTCCAGAGTCTTCTCGGAAGCCCCGCAACCACGGGACTTCGAGGATGCCTGGGCATCCCAGGATGTGCTGGGCTTGGAGCTCAGCGCCGGGAAGGTGGGTGCCGTCAGACCTGGGGGAACAACTTTTCCTGCAACTCTGACACTTTCTTGTTGGTTTTGGCTGACATGGCCTGGCAAAGGTCGCAGGAGTTACTGTCAAGGTCCAGGCCCAGGCAGTGCAGGCAGCAGTCATGAGTGTCGGTAACGGACATGGCTTGACTGCAGTGGTCACAATTTTTGAATGTACCGGGAGACATGCTGGAAGACACCCGGACAGGGTCGATGACCCCTGGGCTAAAAAGTGTGCGAATGACGGTCCTGCACCATGCCCTCGATTAAAACAACAAAAAAAAGGGGACTGAGAACTGGCACCAACTCGAGGTGGGAAGAGCAACCGTTACTCCTACTGGAAAAGTAGATTTTAGAAACAATTTTGTGAAGGATTTTTCTGGGGGACCAGGACATACATCCATTAGGCTCCACGACTGAGCAAGATGGCACCCTTGGGCGGGAGGGGAACCAATCATGTGTGGGGGGCATCTGCCAAAGGCTTTCTTTGAAAGCCAGGGAGATGCTTCCGCGCGGGCTCTGTCAGTGCAGACATCACCCATATGTGAGGACTGACTTCCTGCTTTTTCTTGGAGAAACTCTATTTTCTAAAACACTCACCAAATTAGTGCTGTTCACATCATATAGCAGGGCACATAAAACCACTGAAATTCATTATCTTATTTAAATTCATCCCGTACAACGCCCTCCAAAATCAATGACCAATCGAGCACATTCAAACAACTGCTCTCAACCAATCCTAGCCAACCCCAGGTATAGCTTAGCATGTATGGACGATCCTGCTACAACTGCTTCTGTTTTCAAAGGGTTTGAACAGGCCTAACTTTGGGACTTAGGAGGCTAAATCAACCTATTTAAAAAAAAAACTGAAGCAGAATTGCGGACCCTGAATCTGGGAGGAGTAATGGGCACTAGTGCAAGGAGTGTTGCTTCTTGTGGGCGTCAGAAGCACCCATCCTGAAGGGGGATTCTTTTGGATTTTCTTTTTGCTGCCCATGATTGGGTGGGGGGTGGGGAGGGGTTGGTGGTAGCAGGAGATCTTAAACTTGGAAAGCACTTGGAATGTTCCACCTGTTTGGAAAATGTGCCCTGTTAAATGTGTATAATGGTTGGGAGATATGTTGTTTTGTTGTTGCTTTGGCCCTATAACATTTTTTAAACATAAAAAACAGAAGCAAGCTGAACACCTAAATTTATGTTCTTAAGTCTGAAACTTTTCCTAAAATTAGGCAACCAAAACTTTGTTGCCTAAGTGGAGGGTTTGGTTGTTTTAAATTGAACCCTCTATAGGTAACTCCAGGCAATCTACTTCCAGTCCCAATGCCAAGAAAACCCAAGAACTGCTGGGTCACCAGGAGTCAGCATTGACTCGAAGGCACAGATTGCATTGCATAGGTAACTCCTTGAAGTGAGGTGGTTTAGGTCCTTTTCTCATGAGCTATAGGATAAATCTCTTCACCACCTTCAAAATAAGCAACTCTGCTGTATGCAGATACATGGTCATTGGAGGTGTCCCTTTATACCAGACCTGTCTGGCTCTGGGATTTCTATATTTGCTATTCTGAGATCCCCAGGGTGGCAGCTCAAGAAAGAGAGCTACAGGACCATAAGAACATAAGATATGCCATACTGGGTCAGACCAAGGTTCATCAAGCCCAGTATTCTGTTTCCAACAGTGGCCAATCTAGGTCACATGTACCTAGCAGTTTCCCCAAGAGACACAAGTTCCACAATGCTTGTACTGGGTCAAGCATTGATATCTTCGGTCACTTCTTAATAATGGTTTATGGACCTTTCCTCCAGGAACTTGTCCAAACCTTTTTTAAACCCAGCTACACTAACAGCCTTTACTACATCCTCCGGTAACAAATTCCAGAGTTTGATTACACGTTGAGTGAAAAAATATTTTCTTTTATTAGTCTTAAATAGTTTACCCTGTAGCTTCATTGCATGTCCCCTAGTCTTTCTATATTCTGATAAGGTAAACAATTGATCTACGTTTACCCGTTCCACTCTGTTCATTAATTTATAGACTTCTATCATATCTCCCCTCAGCCGTCTCTTTTCCAGGTTAAAGAGCCCTAACTTTTTTAGCCTTTCTTCATAGGAGTATCCTTCCATCCCCTTTACCATTTTGGTGGCTCTTCTCTGTACCTTTTCTAAAATCGCTATATCCTTTTTAAGATACGGCGACCAGAATTGCACACAATATTCAAGGTGCGGTCTCACCATGGAACGATATAGAGGCATTATAATATCTTTTGTTTTATTTTCCATTCCTTTCCTTATCATACCTAGCATTCTATTTGCTCTCTTGGCCTCCGCTGCACACTGGGCCGAGGGTTTTAACATGGTATCCACAATGACGCCTAAATCTTTTTCCTGGGTGGTGGTTCCTAATGTGGAACCTTGCATCGTGTAACCATAGTTTGGGTTGTTCTTCCCTAGGTGCATAACCTTGCACTTGTCCACATTAAATTTCATCTGCCATTTTGATGCCCAGTCTTCCAATTTATCAAGATCGTCTTGCAATTTTTCACAATCCTCTTGAGTTTTAACAACCTTAAATAGTTTTGTGTCATCTGCAAATTTGATAACCTCACTCGTTATTCCACTTTCCAGGTCATTTATGAATATGTCAAAAAGCAGCGGACCCAGCACAGATCCCTGGGGTACACCACTATTCACCTTTCTCCATTGGGAAAATTGGCCATTTAGCCCTACCCTCTGCTTTCTATCTTTTAACCAGTTCCTGATCCACAATAGTACACTGCCTCCTATCCCATGACTCTTTAGTTTTGCCAAAAGTCTCTGATGAGGGACCTTGTCAAAGGCTTTCTGAAAGTCCAGATACACAATATCAACCGACTCACCTTTGTCCACCTGTTTATTCACTCCTTCAAAAAAACATAACAGATTAGTAAGACAAGATCTTCCTTGTCTAAAGCCATGTTGGCTGTCTTCCATTAGGTTGTGACTATCTACATGCTGAGTAATTTTATTCTTTATGATGGTTTCTACCATTTTTCCCGGTACTGACGTCAGACTCACCGGTCTGTAGTTTCCCGGATCACCCCTGGAACCCTTTTTAAAAATTGGTGTTACATTGGCGATCCTCCAATCTTCAGGTATTAGAGATGATTTTAATGACCACATAAGAGATGTCTTGTGATCCTCATTGGCTGAGCACGAGACATGTGAGGTTGCTTTAGTAAGCAAAAGACAGTCTTACACAGGGGTTCCCAAACTGTGGCCCATAGTTCTTTTCCTTGGCCTACTTGGTTCTCCCACGGTTACCTGTGGCTGAGGCTCTAGGCAGTGACCGAGCAGCAGTGCACAAGTGATGTCATGATGAGGTACATTAGGTGGCGATGCTGCAGTAGAGGAGACATAAGACACCACTTTATGGCATCACTTGTGCACCAGAAAAAGCCACTGCTTCCTCGGCCTTTAGCGTGGAGCCTACGTCATGTCTTCTGTATTGGGCCGCAGACTTCATGAGAGGATAATGTAGGCCATGGAAGCCATCCATCAGTTGGTACATTCATCTTGGAGGTGATTTCATTCTATAATTTCTGCATGTATGTGGACACAGATGCATGTAAATGGATCTTATAAAATTCCAACTGGTGTAAAAGTGTGCACCTTTACATGACGGAATGTATTTTACTGATATGTGTGCACAGAGGCGGAGTTTGAATGCAGCATGCAAGAATGTACAGTTCCATAATTAATGCGCCTACTTGATTATTATAAACATGACCATGGACACCAGCTCCGGGACAGGTGCAAATATCCACGCCAGCAATGTTGGCATAAAATCTGCCATGTAAACTAGTATTTTATAAAAAGTAGGTGCCTGAACAAATGCTTAAAATAGGCCTTCCCTTATAAAATTACCCTTAGAACTTAAGAACATAAGAAATGCCATACTGGGTCAGACCAAGGTCCATCAAGCCCAGTATCCTGTTTCCAACAGTGGCCAGTCTAGGTCATAAGTACCTAGTAGTCAACCCAAAAGACACAGGTTCCTCAATGCTTGTACTGGGTCAAGCAGTGATATCCTGGGTCCCTTTTAATAATGGTTTATGGACCTTTCCTCCAGGAACTTGTCCAAACCTTTTTTTAAACCCAGCTACATTACTACATCCTCTGGTAACAAATTCCACTTTGATTACATGTTGAGTGAAAAAATATTTTCTCTTATTAGTCTTAAATAGGTTACCCTGTAGCTTCATTGCATGTCCCCTAGTCTTTTTATATTCTGACGACATAACGATCTACGTTTACCCGTTCCACTCCATTCATTAATTTATAGACCTCTATCATATCTCCCCTCAGCTGTCTCTTTTCCAGGTTGAAGAGCCCTAACCTTTTTAGCCTCTCTTCATAAGCGTATCCTTCCATCCCCTTTAGCATTTTGGTGGCTCTTCTCTGTACGTTTTCTAATAACAGTATATCCTTTTTAAGATACGGCGACCGGAATTGCACACAATATTCAAGGTGCGGTCGCACCATGGAACGATACAGAGGCATTATAATATCCTTTGTTTTATTTTCCATTCCTTTCCTTATCATACCTAGCATTCTATTTGCTCTCTTGGCTGCCGCTGCACACTGGGCAGAGGGTTTTAACATGTTATCCACGATGACGCCTAAATCTTTTTCCTGGGTGGTGGTTCCAATGTGGAATCTTGCATCGTGTAACCATAGTTTGGGTTGTTCTTTCCTAGGTGCATAACTTGTCCACATTAAATTTCATCTGCCATTTTACATAAGAACATAAGATATGCCATACTGGGTCAGACCAAGGTCCATCAAGCCCAGCATTCTGTTTCCAACAGTGGCCAATCTAGGTCATACGTACCTAGCAGTTTCCCAGTTTTGATGCCCAGTCTTCCAATTTATCAAGATCCTCTAGCAATTTTCCACAATCCTCTTGGGTTTTAACAACTTTAAATAGTTTTGTTTCATCTGCAAATTTGATAACCTCACTTGTTATTCCCTTTTCCAGGTCATTTATGAATATGTCAAAAAGCAGCGGACCCAGCACAGATCCCTGCGGTACTCCATTCTCCGGGAACAAGCAGGAAGTCAGTCCTCACATTTGGGTGACGTCGGCGCCGACGGAGCCCTCGTGCGGAGCAAATCCCCCCAGCCTTTGGGAATTGCATCACGCATGTGCGGTCCCCTTCCCGCCCAATGGTGCCATCTTGCTCAGTCTCCTTTTTCCCGCTGAGCCCTTCAGACGTAGTCCAGTTGTCACCACGAAAAAAGTGTTTAAAATACTTAAGTTTCATCTTTTCCTCCGGTTTGACACCGGTTCCCCTTCCCGCCTTCGGCTTGGTACACCGGTATCGAGTCCAGTTTGATTTTTCGTTTTTTGTCCTTCGTGACTAGCATTCACACTCTTCTTTTTCACTGGCAGCCCGGGTCTTCGACCTCGCAGGGGCCCCTTTTCCCCCGATGGCTGCCAGCAGGTTTAAGAAATGTGATCAGTGTACAAAATTAATGTCACTTACCGATACACATGACTGCTGTCTCTGGTGCCTTGGGCCTGACCACCACCCGAAGGTCTGTGGCCCGTGCAGGAAAATGTCCTCGAAGGCCCTGAGAAGCCGCCAGCAGCAGCATGATAGGATTTTTGCTGAGTCCGTACCTTTGTGGGCCCGCACCTCGTCTGAATTCTCTACGTCTTGGGAACACTCTGAGCCTGAGCTTCGTAGAGGTTCCTCGGAGAAGGGGTCTCCCTCGCAGGAACATCGAAGGAAGAAAACAATCCTTGAAGGCGGCGTCATTGGATGGCTCTGAACGGCCTGGTTCCTCCTCGGGGCCGGTCGTGGATCCTCGGAGATGGAGTGTACAGCGAAGCTTCCTCGACGGGATATGGAGCAGCCGAGGCAGGTAACAACCATCCTCGTTGAGGACTCTCCTCCAGGAGAACCGGCGTCGGGCCTGACAGAGCCGGGGGCTGCAGAGCCTTTTGAGCTCAGTCTCAGAATGGTGGCCTTGGAGAGCAGTATGTCTGCTTTCATGGACCAGCAGCGGGCGCTGATAGCTGGTCTCACTGGTCCTTCCGCCCTGACCACCGGGCCACCGACACCAAGTCGACCCTGGAGGCTGAGCCGATCCTCGAGATCATGCATACTCAAGTCGATCCTCGGCCGAGGTCTCCCTCGACTTCCCGTTCGGGACCGAGGTCATTGCCGCTGGCAGCGGTCGAAGTCGAAGCCCTCGAGGCCGGAGCCACTCAGTTCCTCTTTGGAGGCATCTGGCTGGGAGACTGAGGAAGAAGAGTCCCCGGACACCTGCCGGCAAAGGCACATCCTGTCCGATTCCCCGGTGTCCGAGCCTCGGAGAAGGTCCCTCCTCCCCCGGAGAACACTAGGTTCTTGGACTTCGTAAGGGATATGTCAAAGACTTTGGCATTCCCTGCGGAGTCCGAGGAGGATCCTCAAGCCGAAGAGCTCGAGATCCTCCAGTATGACTCTCCCCTTCGGGAGGCCCTTACTGTACCAGTGCCTCTGATCCTGGAACGATTGATGCTCCGCATGTGGGAGACGCCGGCGTCGGCGCCGGTGATCAGCAGGCGGATCGACTCGATGTATCAGGTCCGCAAGAGTCCTGGGTTCCAAAAAGCACAACTGCCGCACAACTCCATGGTTGTGGAATCGGCCATGCGCCGGCTCAAGAGCCAGAAGATGCTCTCCTCGGTGCCTCCTGGCAGGGAGGCCCGCAACTTGGATGCCCTTGGCAGGAAGTGCTACCAGGGTTCTATGCTGACATGTCGGATCCAGGCATACCAGCTGTACATAGGCATGTACCTGTGAGATCTGGTGAAGGAAATCGCCGGGTTCTCGGCTGGTCTCTCCGAGGGACCTTTGCAGCGCTTCAAAAGCCTGTTCATTGGAGACGGTGAGTGCTCGAAGTTCATGACTCGAGCTGCCTATGATGGGTTCGAGGTAGCAGCCTGGGTAGCTGCGGCGGGCATTTGTGCACGCCGTCAGGCATGGCTATAGTCGTCGGACCTCGAGCAATGGGTTCAGGACAAGTTGGTCGATCTCCCATGTCGGGGAGAGAACCTCTTCGGAAAACCCATGACCGAAAAGGCTGCTGAGCTGGAGACCGAGTACATGACCAGGACACAGCTCTTGAAGAAGACTTCTGCCCCTTCTAAAAAGAAGGGCACAGGTAAGAAGCCCTTTTTCCCGAGGAAGGGTGCTGCTTACCGAAGCTACCCCCCATTTCAGGCCTCCCCGGCTCCTCAACAGGGGCAGTAGGCCAAGGGATTAGGGCATGGCCCGTGTAAGCAGAAAGCCCCAGGCACCGGCTCCGGCTCAGCCTGGGAGTGGCTTTTGACTCTCAAGGCATAGCCCCTCTCACCACAGGAGACAGGCAATGCACAGGAGGAAGGTTTGCCCTGTATGCCCACAGATGGCCAGCCATCACCACAAATGACTGGGTCCAACAGATAGTTCATCGAGACTATCAGCTCCATTTGACCCAGGTGCCTCCTCCTTACTTTCCAAGAGAGCCTCTCAGGTCTCCTTTTCGCCGGGACCTTCTTCTGAAGGAGTTAGCAGGCCTTCTCGAGGATCAGGCAGTAGAACCGGTGCCCCACCACCTACAGGGCAAGGGCTTCTATTCCAGGTACTTTCTGGTACCAAAAAGGACAGGAGGCCTCAGACCCATCCTTGACCTGCGCAACTTAAACAATTTCCTGGTGAGGGAGAAGTTCAAGATGCTTTCACTTGGAATATTGCTGCCTTACCTCCGCCAGGGAGACTGGCTATGCTCCTTAGACCTAAAGGATGCATATACACACATCCTAATTCATCCAGACCACAGACAATATCTACGCTTTGTAGTGGGGGAAATCACTATCAGTACAGAGTACTTCTCTTTGGCCTGGCTTCCACCCCCAGGGTATTCACAAAGTGCCTGGTGGTAGTGGCCGCCTTCCTCAGAATCCAAGGAGTCTTTGTCTTTCCCTACCTAGACGACTGCTCATCAGAGCCATGTCAGCCATGGAGGTCCAACAGGCTACATCTCGCACCATTCAGTTGCTTCAGCATCTAGGGTTTGTAATCAATTACCCCAAGTCTACCCTAATGCCCACTCAACAATTAGAGTTCATTGGGGCCAGACTAGATACCCTTCAGGCAAGGGCTTACCTGCCAGTAGACAGGGCACAGAGACTTCTGGCCCTGGCATGTCAAGTGAGTCGCAGGTCCCAAATATCAGCAAGACATTTCCTGCGCCTACTTGGCCACATGGCCTCCACTGTCCATGTGACACTAGATGCTTGCCTCCACAGGGCGAACAGCTCAGTGGTGCCTCAGGGACCAGTGGACACAAGCCACAGGTGGACTCCGGGACAAAGTCACAGTGTCCAGAAGACTGCTACAGTCCTTGGAATGGTGGCTTTAACCAAAGCACTTGGAGGCGGGGGTGACCTTCCAGGCTCCTCAACACATGAGGATCCTAACTATGGATGCATCCTTGCTGGGCTGGGGAGCCCATTGCCAGGGACTTTGCACTCAGGGCGTGTGGTCTTCGAACGAGAGCACGTAACAAATCAATTTCTTAGAACTTCGTGCCATTCGCCTGGCTCTACGAGTCTTCTGTCAAACTTTGGCTCATCAGCCTGTCTTTATACAAACAGACAACCAAGTAGCGATGTTCTGTGTGAACAAACAGGGAGGCATGGGGTCCTGCCTGCTGTGTCAGGAAACCCTGGACCTGTGCTCCTTTGCAGTCTGGCATGGCATACATCTGAGAGCAGTTTATCTGCCAGGTCAGGAAAATTATTTAGCCGACAGGCTAAGCAGGATTCTACAGCCCCACGAATGGCAGCTGGACACCAGTGTGGCCCAATGGCTTTTTCAGACCTGGGGACAGCCGACACTGGATTTGTTTGCGAGCCCACACAATCACCAGTTGTCCCAGTTTTGCTCACGGCAGCCACATCCAAACAGGGTGGCTGCCGATGCCTTTCTCATCTCATGGTCTGTGGGCCTCCTGTATGCGTTTCCTCCGACGCCTCTGGTGGCCAAAACTTTGTTCAAGATTCTTCGAGACCAAGCCTCGGTCATTCTAGTAGCCCCAAGATGGCCGAGGCAACCGTGGTTTCCGCTTCTAGTTCAACTAGCGGTGGAGGTCCCAATCCCCCTGGGGTCCTCTCCGAACCTCCTGTCTAAGGAGGAGGGCACTCTCCTGCACCCCAACCTCAACTCCCTCAACCTAATGGCATTGCTGCTGAAAGGGTAGTTTTCGCACCACTCCTCCTTCCGGAAAACGTGGAAGAAGTTTTATTGGCCTCAAGGAGGCAGTCAACTAGACAAACCTATGCCTTTAAGTGGCATAGGTTTTGAGTATGGTGCGAAAAGCAGAAAGTGAATCCTTTCTCCTGCTAGGTTGCAGTGGTACTACAGTATCTTCTCCACCTTTAGGATTTGGGCCTTAAGTCCAACTCCGTCAGAGTTCACCTCAGTGCCTTGGCTGCACACCACTTCCCAGTAGAAGGAAAGCCTCTTTCTGCACATCCTTTGGTATCCAGGTTCCTGAGAGGTCTACTTCTGCTGAAACCCCCGGTTCGCCCGCCAGCAAGCAAGTGGGAAGTGAATGTGGTCTTACTCGTCCACCATTTGAGCCGATGGCAACCTGCCATCTACGCTACCTTTCTTGGAAGGTAGTTTTCTTGGTGGCACTCACATTGGCTCGGCAAGTGTCCGACAGGCCTTATACAAGTTTCTATAGGAACCGGGTGGTACTCCGCACACACCCCGAGTTCCTTCCAAAAGTGGTCTCTTCGTTCCAGCTCAACCAGGAGGTTGTACTACCTAACCTCTTTCCCAGGCCGCATTCCATTCGGGCAGAGACAGTTCTGTATACCCTGGACTGTAAGAGGGCGTTGGCCTTCTATATTCAGCATACACAAGGCCATAGAAGGGCTTCTCAGCTCTTCGTATCCTATGACCCCAGTAAACTGGGGATGGCTGTCTCCAAGCGTACGCTGTCCACCTGGGTAGCGGACTGTATTGCCTGGCATACAGGGCAGCCGAGCTTCCGTTGCAGGGTTGTGTTACGGCCCACCGGGTCAGGGCTAAGGCGGCATCAGTGGTTCATTTCCGCTCTGTTCCGCTGGCAGACATTTACCGGGCCGCTACCTGGTCTTCAGGTCAGACTTTCGTAACACATTACTGCCTGGATAGGGAATCCCAACGGGACAGTGCTTTTGGCCAGGCTGTACTCCGTAGCCTTTTCAAGGTCGAGGCAACTCCTGCCCTCTGACCCTTCTGTGTCAGGTTACTGGAGTGCTACTCTCTCAGTTAGATTTCTATTGTGGCTGCTTACAGCTCTCATAGAGGGAGCCTATTTTTCAGCTGTGGGTTCTTGGTAGCCTATAGATGGGGAGTCCCATATATGAGGACTGACTTCCTCTTGTTCCAGCAGAAAGCATAGTTACTCACATGTAACAGGTGTTCTCTGGGGACAGCAGGAATCAGTCCTCACAACCCTCCCTCCTCCCCTTGGAGTTGCAGTCCTATTATTATATTTAGTTCTTTTTGCCGTCTTTTTAGCTATGTCATTTGACTGAGCAAGATGGCACCCTTGGGCAGGAAGGGGACCGCGCATGTGTGATGCAATTCCCAAAGGCTTTCTTAGAAAGCTGGGGATTTGCTCCGCATGAGGGCTCCGTCGGCGCCGATGTCACCCATATGTGAGGACTGATTCTTGCTGTCCCCAGAGAACACCAGTTATAGGTGAGTAACTATGCTTTATTCACCTTTTTCTGTTGGGAAAATTGGCCATTTAGCCCTACCCTCTGCTTTCTATTTTTTAACCAGTTCCTGATCCACAATAGTACACTGCCGCCTATCCTATGACTTTTTAGTTTTGTCAAAAGTCTCCACTGAGGGACCTTGTCAAAGGCTTTCTGAAAGTCCAGATACACTATATCAACTGACTCACCTTTGTCTACCTGTTTATTCACACCTTCAAAAAAACATAACAGATTAGTAAGACAAGACCTTCCTTGGCTAAAGCTATGTTGGCTGTCTCCCATTAAGCCATGACTATCTACATGTTGAGTAATTTTGTTCTTTATGATGGTTTCAACCATTTTTCCCAGTACTGACGTCAGGCTCACTGGTCTGTAGTTTCCCGGATCACCCCTGGAACCCTTTTTAAAAATTGGCGTTACATTGGCGATCCTCCAATATTCAGGTATTACAGATGATTTTAATGATAGTTCACAGATTACTAATAGCAGGTCTGCAATCACGTATTTCAGTTCTTTCAACACCCTTGGATGTATACCATCCGGTCCAGGTGATTTGCTACTCTTCAGTTTATCAAATAGTTGTAATACATCTCCCCAGTGTATCGCTATATCTCCAGGAAGAAGCAGGAATGTAGTCTTCACATATGGGTATCGTCGGTACCGACGGAGCCTGCGCAGGAATGCTCCCCAGCGTCCAATAGGAAAGCTTTTGGGAGCATCCCACAGCACCTGCGTGCTGCCTTCCCGCCTTTCCCAACTGTCCCTCTCCAGTTCTTTGTTTTCCGCGGAGCCGAAAGGTCGCACATCCTGTCACCGCAGAAAAATTCCCTTCTTATACTTCTTTTTTTGTGGTTGCGTCTGCCTTCCCTCGACGCTATACCGGTACCGCCGATTCTTCTTTTCTTTAAAAAAAAAAAAAAACAAAAAAAAAAAACAAACTTTCTTTCTGGAGTCTTTTTCCAGTAATTTTCTTCTCGGGTGCCACGTGCCATTTTGGGCACTAGGCCCAACATTTTCCCTCAGAATGGAAAAACCTGCTTCGGGTATTAAAAAGTATTCTAAGTGTGGCGGTACCATCTCTGTCACCGACACCCATGAGCTCAAATGTTTAGGACCTGACCACTCTATTTCAGAGTGTGTTGCTTGTGGGATGATGTCAAAAAGGGGCCGGCAAAACCGAGCTGCTATGCTTAGCACCCTTTTTCCCTCCGATGCAGACTCCGTGGCATCCACGTCCTCTAGGGCTTCATCTTCCTCCCATGGATCTCAGGTAACTAAAAATAAATCTAGCCGGTCCTCAAAGGGTATATCTCCTTCTAAACATTGAGATGCCTCTGGCGTTGCCCTTGAGGGACTTTCATCGGCAAAATTGCCCCGGCAGGAGGCTTCGGCTTCCAAAGCACTAATGGGGCTCCAGGATGTTCTCGAAGCTTCAACCTCGGCAGAACTACTGGTGCCATGCTCTGGGGTTCCAGCTGCTTTCTCCGGCACCGATACCCAAGCATCGGCAGCGTCGATAGACCAGAGATTCTTGGCTATTGAACGCAGTCTGGCGGCTCTTCTCACGGCCTCGATGCCCCTGAAAACCGCTTCAGACAATTCAACTGGTGCCGGCACCGACTCCGGTATCAGCATCAACATCGGCAGGTATTCTACCGGGACCGAGTCATGCGTCTCTATCCGGCATCGACAAGTCGGTACTAGACCACTCCAATGCCGACTTCGATCAGTATCGGTACCGTGCCTTGCACGATCACCCGGATCGGAGATACTTTGAATACTCGGATGAGTCTGAAGACTCTGAAAGCTCTGCTGATACCAGAGTACTTCTTCCCGAGGATTCCTCTTCTCCTCAGCGTAGGATATCTCCACCAGAGGATATGTCCTTTCAGGATTTTATCCGAGATGTGGCCCGGGGTCTTTCCATCACAGTGGCTCCTGAAAAAGAGCCTAGGGCAAAGGAATTAGAAATTCTACAATACCCTAAAGCTCCCAAGGAGGCAGCTACCTTACCTATTCATGAGATCTTACATGATCTTATGCTAAGGATGTGGGAAACACCTCTGACCACATCTCTTCATTCTCAAAGACCCGACACCATGTATCGAGTTCCTCCTTGTCCTGGGTTTCAGAAGACTCAATTACCACACCATTCCATGGTGGTGGAATCAGCCATGAGATGGATAAAGAGTGCAAAAAGGCATGCATCTAATCCTCCAGGACGTGAGTGTAGGACTCTTGACGCCTTTGGACGTCGATCCTTCCAGGCTTCCATGCCCTCTGCTAGGATCAGTTCCTATATCTTGTATATGGGAATGTTCCTTAAGGAAGTCACAGAGCTTATGAGCCCTCTCCTTCCTGATGATAAAAGGCAAGATTATCTTGCTCTTGTTAAACATGCTCAGGATGTTTCCAAGTTTGTGAATTGTGGAATCGTACAGCCTTTGACTGCTTTGAATGCATAAGCAGAACCTCTGCTATTGCCATAGGTGCACGTAGGATTGCCTGGCTCCAGGCATCTGACTTGGAAATCTGGGTACAGGACAAACTGGGGAATATACCTTGCACAGAAGAGAATCTCTTTGGCAAGAATTGGCAGGAAAAAGCTAATGAGATTGATGCTGACATATCACTTTGGATAGATTGTCCAAATCTACAGCTGATCCTGCGAGGAAAAGATCCTCTAAGAAACCATTCTTCAGCAAGAAGAAAAGGTTTTATTCCACCTATACCCAGCTGGGACATTGTTCAGGTCAGTCTGCCCAAAAGGGACAGCAGCAACAACCTAGGCAACAAAGGAAGCCAAAAGCAGCTAAGCCTCAACCGGCTCAGCAGATTCAGCCTCCACAGGGGCTTTGACTCCTGTCTAGAGAACTTTGCCTTCCTGGCCCTAAACGGCCTGAACTCTCCACCTTTCCAGGAAGGTTATGTCATTTTGCCCACAGATGGGGTCAGATAACAGCAGAAAATTGGACTCTGTCTATTGTAAGAGAGGGGTACAAGCTTCATTTCCTCAGCATGCCCCCTCCTACAATAGTAAGACAGTTCAATTCTCAGACCTCTCTCAACGACCGGTTAGGTCAAGAAGTCACTATGCTCCTTGCTCAAGGGGCAATAGAAGAGGTGCCCATTCCCCAACGGGGTACAGGGTTTTACTCCCCCTATTTCCTTATTCCAAAGAAAACAGGAGAACACAGACCCATTCTAGACCTCAGAGAATTGAACAAATTCCTGTTCAGAGAGAAGTTCAAAATGATTTCTCTAGGAACTCTGCTGCCATACCTTCAGAGTCAGGATTGGCTTTGTTATCTAGATCTCAAAGATGCGTACACTCATGTTCTCATCCATCCAACTCACCAAAAGTTCCTTTGATTCCTGTTTCAGGGGAAGCACTACCAATACAGGGTTCCTTATCGTCACTCCAGTCCAGTCCCTTTACTTCTGGGTTACGCAACCCTTCCAGCAGCTTGGAGGCTGAGCCCAACCTTTTTGGGGGTGGAGCGGTATAAATACCACTGGGACCACCTCCCCAATCCAGTATACTCAGCCTCCAAGCAGCTGGAGGGTTCCGTAAGCCTGGGGCTTACTGGAGTCCTACCTTAAAAACCTAAAAACTTTTAATTTATTTTAACTTTAATTTTAGTCACTGTTTGCTGTTAATTTTACCTTTATTTTACCCTTTTCCCTTGGTCTCCCGTTCTGGAGCTCTGCTCCTTTAAGGGCTGCCGGCTCTCTCCTTCATCCTCACTACCCCCCCCCCCTCGTTCCCGGCACAGACCTTGAAGCGGCCTCGCTGTTGGCAGCTGCGGGGAGGTGCGCTGCTCTGCCCGACAGTCGGCTCCTTTGTTCCTGTGCTCTTTGGGGGGAGACAGCCTCGCGCCGAAGCCCTTCGGGTGGCTGAGCGCTAGAGGCTGCAACACTAGTCGGCGTTGGCCGCCCGGCCCGTCACAGATTGATAGGACGGCGAGGTGAGCCACGCGGCGCCCGGTCTCTGCACTCTGCAGTAGCGATCTCGGACAGCAGCAGGACTCAGCCCCTGAGCGCCGGTCGCACAAGAGAGCAGCGGGACTCGGATCGGAGCGCAGTTCGCCGCCACGAATAGGCCCGCGGCTCCCCGTTCAGGCTCCACGTGTTAGGCCTGCCACGTGTAGAGCCGACGGGTGGAGACCGCGGAGTCGGGCCCAGGATCCTCTCAGTCAGCACCAGGAAACCGCAAGTACCACGATAGAGGAGTTTTAAGATATTTAAGCTAATTTAATTTAATTTAGTTTAATTTTATTTTATTTCAACTATGCCTTTGATTTAATTTCTGGGTGCTTACCAGGCTTATTGCCAATCAACTAGGCCCTGTTCCTGGCTTTCCCTCGGCTACTAATCTAAGGGCCTCTTAGTTTTCCTCAGGGCAAATTATTCTCTAGGATCCGGTGCTTTCAGTGGGATCACCAGTCCTATTCCATGGCATCCAAGCCGCGCTGCCCATCCTGTGGAGTCCGCAGGGGCACCTCCGCAGATACAGGAGTCTGCAGGAGCTGTGCTGCAGTGGCCATCTCAGTAGAGCAGGAGATTAGCTTGACCATGTTACAGCCCTCCCAGGGATCAGGAGACTCTCTAGAAGGGGAAGGGGGGTCCCAGCTCCCTATCACTACTCCTTCGGATCTGCCCACGCCTTCCCTGCCTCTCCCCTCTCCCCCCTCTAGTGCGGGGGGGGCCGGAGATTTTTTCTCTCCTGACTTTATTCTCCTACTTCACAAGGCCTACTGCCTATGTAAGCAGGGCCCGGGGGCAGTAGGGGCTGCTCCACCAGTGGAGGACAAATCAGCTAGACCTCTTGAGGTTACCATTCCGGAATCCGGTATTCCTTCGAAGCGCCCACGTCTGGGTGGTGAGGAGCTCCTAGTGTCCCTCTCTCAGGGTACCCCGGAGGAGGATGGCTCCATTAGGGACTTGGACGAGGATGAAGAGGAGCTGGAGGAAGGAGAGATCCCGGAAGAAGATCAATCACGGATTGTCAGAGTTTTTCGTCGAGAGGAGCTCCCGGCATTAATTAATGAGTCTCTGAAGGTTCTCAATGTGGCCTCCGACACGCCATCACAGGAAGAGGCATTGGAGGATCCCCTAATCCAAGCCATTAGGAAATCGCAGAAGGTTTTCCCGGTCCACAGGGTCGTGCGACAGATGATCCAGGAAGAGTGGGACCAACCAGAATCAAGCTTAAGAGGGACCAGAACCATGTCTCGCCTATACCCCCTGCCAGAGGCAGATAAAGAGCTGCTGAAATCTCCCAGGGTGGATGCGGCGGTATCAGCAGTTACTAAGAAGACGACTATCCCGGTGGAGGGCAGTTCAGCCTTAAAAGACGCGCAAGACAGGAAGTTGGATACGCTCCTGAAACAAGCCTTTGACGTAAGCGCCCTCGCCTTGCAGGCCTCCGTGTCAGGTGCCTGGGTGGCGCGGGCCTGTTTAAGGTGGGCCCAGCAGCTCCAGGCAGAGAGCTCAACGGGCGAAATACAGGCCAACTCGGCCAGGGTGGAATCCGGAGCAGCCTTCTTGGCAGACAGTCAGTATGACCTCATCAGAAGCCTAGCCAAAAACATGGCCTCGGTGGTGGCGGCTAGACATTACCTGTGGCTACGTAATTGGGCTGCTGATGCTTCCTCAAAGTCACGCCTGAGTCGGCTCCCCTTCAAGGGGAAGCTTTTATTCGGGGAGGACTTAGAGAAGCTAGTTAAGGACCTGGGTGAGTCTAAGGGAGGCAGACTGCCGGAGGATAGGCCAAGGCAAGGACGTCCTCTAGCTCCAGGGCGTACCCAGCCTAGAGACTCGCGGAGATTTCGCCCAGCCAGGTCTATCTCCTTTCCCAGGGGTCGTTTTCCCTCCAAGGGACAAGGTTTCAGAGGTTTCCGAGGAGCAGGTCGAGGATTTGGAGCTGCCTCCTCCTCCTCCTTCTCGGGACCTAGAAAACAACAATGAGATGACGGGGGTCCAGGGGGAAGGGCGGCCGTTAGGCGGGCACCTGGGGCGGTTCCTTCCCGCCTGGTCCCGAGTCACGTCCGATCAATGGGTCCTAGAGGTGATCAGAGAAGGTTATGCTCTCGAATTTGCAAAACAAATACCTCCAGCCTTTGTTCAGTCCCCCTGCACCTCTTCCGCAAAGAGGGCGGCAATAGAGGCAACTCTTGCCCGTCTATTAACCTTAAGGGCGGTGGTCCCAGTACCACCGGACCAGTGCGGCTCGGGTCGATACTCAATTTACTTCGTAGTACCAAAAAAGGAGGGGTCCTTTCGACCGATCCTGGACCTAAAACAGGTCAACCGCTGCCTCAGGGTACCACATTTCCGGATGGAGACCCTAAGGTCAGTCATAGCGGCCGTGAGAGGAGGAGAGTTCCTAACGTCCCTAGATCTGACGGAAGCCTACTTGCATATCCCAGTCAGGAAGTCCCATCAGCAGTTCCTGAGATTCGCAGTACCAAGAGGCCACTTTCAGTTCCAGGCCCTACCATTCGGCCTAGCTACGGCCCCCAGAACGTTCACCAAGGTAATGGTGGTGGTTGCGGCCTTCCTCCGGAAGGAGGGAATATTAGTGCACCCCTACTTGGACAATTGGTTGATCCGAGCGAAGTCGGAAGGGGAAAGTCGTTCGGCGATGACCAGAGTGATCCAGGTCCTAGAAGAATTGGGGTGGGTCATCAATCGGGCAAAGAGCAGGATGACTCCCTCACAAGAACTCGAGTACCTCGGAGCCAGATTCGACACCCACAGGGGCAGGGTCTTCCTGTCTCGGGCAAGATCAAGGGAGCTAAGACTTCTCGTCACGCAGTTCTTAGGCAGACGAAACCCCTCGGCGTGGCATTATCTGCAAGTCCTGGGAACTATGGCGGCGACGATAGAGGTAGTGCCATGGGCCAGGGCCCACATGCGACCGCTGCAGCGGGCGCTATTACGTCGATGGTCCCCTCAACAGCAGCCTCTCCGGATGCAGTTACCTTGCGCTCCGCGGACCAAGCAGTCCCTCCACTGGTGGCGTTGCCCAAGGAATCTGGACCGCGGGATGCCCCTCGAACCTCATCAGTGGTTACTCTTGACGACGGATGCCAGCCTGACAGGCTGGGGAGCGCACTGCGAGGACCAGTTCGTCCAGGGCAGCTGGACTCTGCTGGAATCTCATTGGCCCATCAACAGGCTGGAATTGAGGGCCGTCACCCTAGCACTCAAGGCGTTCAAGACCTTAGTGCAAGGAAAAGCAATTCGCGTTCTCTCCGACAATGTCACCACGGTGGCCTACATCAACCACCAGGGAGGCACCAGCAGCCCCGCCTTGGAGAAGGAGGCGGACGTGCTTTTCCAGTGGGCGGAGATCTGGCTACTAGCAATTTCAGCTCAACACGTGGCGGGCGAAGACAACGTCACGGCCGACTTCCTCAGTAGGTGCAAGATAGACCACGGAGAGTGGGAACTAGATCAGGAGACCTTCAACCAGATAGTGACCCGGTGGGGTCTCCCAGTCATGGACCTCATGGCGCGGTTCGCCACAACCAAGGTAGACAGATTCTTCAGCCGAAGGAAGGAAAGGATGTCCGAGGGCTTAGACGCCCTGTCACAAAAGTGGCCGTCGGAGGGTCTTCTCTATGTATTCCCTCCGTGGGCCCTGATCGGAAAGGTGCTGCAGCGGGTGGAGTCCCACCAAGGTTTGGTAATCCTCATAGCCCCGGATTGGCCTCGCCGCCCCTGGTACGCCGATCTGGTGAGGTTGATCGCCGACCGGCCTTGGCGGCTTCCTTACAAAAGGGACCTGCTGAGGCAGGGTCCGGTGCGGATGCCTCACGTGGATCGATTCTCGCTTACGGCCTGGCTATTGAAAGGGCGCGCCTCCTAAAACGGGGCTACTCAGGAGCGGTAATCTCGACGCTGCTAAAAGCTAAGAAGCGCTCGACCTGTCTAGCTTATGTGAGGGTTTGGCGCATCTTCGAAGCCTGGTGTGCAGAGCACCATCGGAAGCCCCTTGTGACCTCCGTCCCGGAGGTTCTGGAATTCTTGCAGGCAGGTTTGGATAAGGGACTGGCGCACGGCTCCTTACGGGTTCAACTGGCGGCGATCTCTTGCTATAGGGGCAAGATCAGTGGCAAACCCTTAGGGGCACACCCCGACGTCGCCAGGTTCTTAAGAGCGGTCAGACGGCTTCGCCCTCAAAGGAGGTCTGTCATCCCTCCTTGGGACCTTAACCTAGTACTGAATGCCTTGATCGGGGAACCCTTTGAGCCGGTAAAGAGAGCCTCCTTAAAGGATTTAACCCTTAAAACAGTCTTCCTGGTCGCCATCTGTTCGGCCAGGAGGGTGTCGGAGTTACAGGCCCTGTCTTCTCAGCCTCCCTTCTTGACCTTCCTCAAAGACAAAGTGGTTCTGCGTACAGTTCCTTTCTTTTTGCCCAAAGTTATCTCCCCCTTTCACCTGAACCAGACAGTTACCCTGCCGGCCTTTTCGGCCAAAGGAGATACTCGGAAGGATAACAAGCTACGTCTCCTAGACGTCCAGAGAATCTTGAAGCGATACCTCTCGCGCACAGCGCCCTTCCGAAAGTCAGGTTGACTGTTCATTCAGTTCGGGGGGCCACACAAAGGCGAGGCGGCGGCTAAGGCTTCGATCTCCAGGTGGATCAGAGAGGCGATTGCCTCCGCCTACATCCTGAAGGGGAGGCAGGTACCAGTGGGGCTGCGGGCTCACTCCACTTGGGCTCAGGCTACCTCTTGGGCGGAATTCAGCCTGGTTCCCCCGCTAGATATTTGCAGAGCGGCGACATGGTCTTCTCTTCATACCTTCTCCAAGCACTACAGACTGGATGTGCAGAGTGCGACGGACACTCGATTCGGTGTAGCGGTTCTTCAGTCCGGGATGCCGGATCCCACCCAGGTGTGAACTGCTCTGGTACATCCCAGAAGTAAAGGGACTGGACTGGAGTGACGATAAGGAAATAGTAATTAGATCTTACCTGCTAATTAGTGTTCCTGAAGGAACGACAGTCCAGTCCCTGATCCCACCCAGCTCCGGCGATCGTGAAGACAGCGGGTACATTAAAGAAATTCGGACCGAGCGTACGGTCGGTGAGACAGGAGGGAACACAGGAGGAAGCAGGCTCGGGCAGAAGCAGCCATCTCCCCCGGTCGTGGTCATTCCTTCTATCCTTCCCTCTATTCCTTCTACAAAAAAAAAAAAAAGATCTCTTTGATAGAATTTGGAGGTGTTATGTTTTACTCAATGAGTTAAGGTTTGGTTAGAAGTTCGATATATCTGCTTTTTCATTCGGATACTGGATTGGGGAGGTGGTCCCAGTGGTATTTATACCGCTCCACCCCCAAAAAGGTTGGGCTCAGCCTCCAAGCTGCTGGAAGGGTTGCGTAACCCAGAAGTAAAGGGACTGGACTGTCGTTCCTTCAGGAACACTAATTAGCAGGTAAGATCTAATTACTATTTCTTCCTTTTGGCCTGGCCTCTGCACCAAGGGTGTTCACAAAATGCATGGCTGTGGTAACAGCATTTCTCTGCACCCTGGGAATATTCGTCTTCCCTTACTTGGATGACTGGCTCATTCGAGCCCCTTCAGAGCCAGAGGCCAGGGTTGCTCTGTCTCGCACAATGCGCATCCTTCAGTATCTGGGACTTGTCATAAACTTCCCAAAGTCCAACCTTGCTCCCACTCAATCTCTAGAGTTTAAAGGAGCTCTTGTGGATACCAGACAGACAAGGGCCTTCTTTCCACAGCCCTGCTGCCTTCGCATTGTACAGTTAGCTTCCCAAGCAGTGCTAAAACCTCGCCTCACTGCTCGGGAAATGTTACAGTTGCTAGGCCACATGGCATCCACCGTGCATGTGGTTCCTTATGCTCACCTCCATATGAGTAATAAATTCTATGAACCCAAACGGTGATCAATATAATAAGATAAGAAAAAGTAGATCCCGTGAATCCCTCAGTAAATTTACAATTTTTTTGTCGGACATAAATCGTGTAGGGCAGGCATTGCAAACCCTTGCCCCAATACACAATACATATCCCTTTTATTCAAACCAATAGGTTATTCAATAAAACTTCTCAGAAGACCAAATCCAAATGAAAACGGCACTTATCTGGATAACCATGCGCATGGTTATCCAGATAAGTGCCGTTTTCATTTGGATTTGGTCTTCTGAGAAGTTTTATTGAATAACCTATTGGTTTGAATAAAAGGGATATGTATTGTGTATTGGGGCAAGGGTTTGCAATGCCTGCCCTACACGATTTATGTCCGACAAAAAAATTGTAAATTTACTGAGGGATTCACGGGATCTACTTTTTCTTATCTCACCTCCATATGAGGGCAGCCCAGTGGACCTTATCCACTCAGTGGACTCAAGCGTCCGGTTGCCTGTCAGACAAAATAGCAAACTCAGATTGCCTTATTTTGTCCCTCCAATGGTGGCAGTCACTAACAACAGATGCTTCACAGGTGGGTTGGGGAGCCCACCTGCACGGCCTCTCTACCCAGGGTATCTGGACTCCACAGGAGGCCTATCTTCATATCAACCTCCTGGAGCTCAGAGCAATCTTCCTTGCTCTTCGAGTATTTCACACCCAGCTCAGCTACAAGACAGTCCTAGTTCAAACAGACAATCAGGTAGCCATGTTCTATGTGAACAAGCAGGGCAGAACAGGCTCTCTGTCGCTGTGCAACGAAGCTTTGCGACTATGGGCCCTCGCCAGAGAGCATCAGATTCATCTTCTTGCGGTGTATCTTACAGGCATTCAAAACTCTTGGGCAGACAGACTCAGTTGAGTTCTGCTTCCACACAAATGGTCTCTCCATGTAGACCAGGTGGCCCAAATTTTTCAAATTTGGGTAACCCCAGACATAGACCTCTTTGCAAGTCCGCTGAATGCCAAACTTCCCCGGTTCTGTTCCAGAATTCCGGTTCGAGGTTGTGAGGCCAGGGATGCTTTCCTCCTTCATTGGGGTCAGGACTTCCTGTATGCCTTTCCACTCATTCCCCTAATTCCCAAAATCCTGTTCAGGCTTCAGAGAGACAGAGGTCATATGATCCTCATAGCTCCATGTTGGCCACGGCAACCGTGGTACCCTCTGCTCCTACATCTCTCTCAAGCTCTGCCTCTGGAGTTAGGATCTGCTCCAGATCTTCTTTCTCAAGAGGACAGGAAGCTGTGGCATCCCAATCCCCAGTCTCTGCATCTCAGGGCCTGGTTGCTGAAAGCCTAGAACTCCATGGTCTTAACCTTTCCCAGCAGGTAAAGGATATCCTTCATGCTTCCAGGAAACCTTCCACAAGACGCTCTTATGCATTTAAGTGGAAAAGGTTTACCATATGGTGCTTGCAGAAGGGTCAACCCTCTTGCGATACCTCTGGAATCATTACTGGAGTACCTCCTCCATTTGTCAAATGCAGGGCTTAAGACCAATTCAGTGAGAGTCCATTTGAGTGCTATTGCAGCTTCTTTCAAGCCTCTCAATGGACAACCTATTTCCTCTCATCCTGTCATAGCGAGATTTATGAGAGGCCTTCTTTTAACGAAGCCTCCCATTATGCCACCACCGGTGGCATGAGACTTAAATCTGGTACTTGGGCAGCTCATGAAACCACCCTTTGAACCATTAGCCACTACACCTTTGAAATTCCTTTCTTGGAAGGTTATCTTTCTCATTGCAATCACATCAGCACGTCGCATCAGTGAATTGCAAGCGTTGGTGGCTGATCCTCCTTATACAAGGTTCCATCATGATAAGGTAGTCTTTAGGACTCATCCACACTTTATGCCAAAGGTGGTTTCGCCCTTTCATTTAAACCAAGCGGTTGACCTTCCTGTATTCTTTCCAAGGCCTCACGCCTCTAATGCAGAAAGGAACCTTCATACTTTGGATTGTAAAAGAGCTTTGGCCTTTTACTTGCAAAGGACACAGCAACATAGAAAATCTTCTCAACTCTTTGTTGCTTTTGATCCTAGTCTTTTGGGACTTCCAGTCTCCAAAAGGACACTGTCCAGCTGGATTGCACAGTGTATATCTTTTGCCTATGAGAGTAAGAACCTTCCTCTTGAAGGCCATGTCACTGCTCACAATGTGAGAGCCATGGCAGCCTCAATGGCTCATCTTCACTCTGTGTCTATCGACGACATCTGTCGAGCAGCTACTTGGGCTTCGGTACATACCTTCACAGCCCATTACTGCTTTGACAAGGACTCCCGCTGGGATGCCTTGTTTGGTCAGGCTGTTCTTCAACACCTGTTCCAGACTTAATCAACTCCTACCCACCATCCCTGGTAGGATGCCAGAGATCCATGGGGAGAAGTGGAGCCCTTTCAAAAGGGCACACAACTTTCTGGGGCTATCTCCCTGGCATCTGCAGCTAGGGAGTCCCCATATGTGAAGACTACATTCCTGCTTGTTCCTGGAGATAGCATAGTTACTCACCTGTAACAGGTGATCTCACAGAACAGCAGGAATTTAGTCTTCACAACCCGCCCACCTCCCCTAGGAGTTGTATCTCTCTATCTCTCTCTCTTTCTCTCTTTCACTCTTTCTTTTGTCTCAGCTATAAACTCAACTGGAGAGGGACAGTTGGGAAAGGCGGGAAGGCAGCACGCAGGCGCTGTGGGATGCTCCCAAAAGCTTTCCTATTAGATACTGGGGAGCGTTCCCGTGCAGGCTCCGTTGGTACCGACGATACCCATATGTGAAGACTAAACTCCTGCTGTTCCCGGAGATCACCTGTTACAGGTGAGTAACTATGCTTTATCTCCCTAGGATGTCCTGCCGTGACACTGACCCAGTCAATATCAGGGTAACTGAATTCACCCATTATTATTACTGTTCTGTAACTTTTGTTAGCTACTCTGATTTCTTTGAGCATTTCATCATCCATTTGTTCATTCTGACCAGGCGGTCGGTAGTACAACCCCACTACCATCGCCTTTCCCTTTTTACATGGAATTTCAATCCATAGATATATTCTACAGCAAATTTTGTTTCCTGCAAAACTTTAATCCTTTGTGACTCAATGCCCTCTCTAACATAGAGCACAACCCCTCCACCAATTTGTTCAGCTCTATCATTACGATATAGTTTGTACGCAGGTATCACAGTGTCCCACTGGTTGTCCTTCTTCCACCATGTCTCTGAGATACCAATTATATCTAACTTCTCATTTAGTGCTATATATTCTAACTCTCCCATCTTATTTTTTAGACTTCTAGCATTTGCATAGAAGCATTTTAGAGACTGTATTTTATTCAAATTAATCTGATTTATCGGTAGGCAGGGGTAATTTGGAATCTTTAAGCTCTGTCTGCTCCATACTCAGGGGCAGTTGGGCTACCTTTGTCCTTATTGGAACCTCTCTGCTGATGTGCCCTAACTTCATTTTTTTGGTAGTATCCTTCAAGGATACATTGTTCTGAACCATGCGCTCTTGGGCGACTGTCGGCTCTCCCCTATTATCTAGTTTAAAAGCTGCTCTACCTCCTTTTTAGAGGTTAATGCCAGCAGCCTGGTTCCATCACGGATAAGGTGAAGCCATCCCTTCGGAAGAGCCCTTCCTTTCCCCAGAATGTTCCCCAGTTCGTAGCAAATCCAAAACCCTCATCCTTGCACCATTGTCTCATCCACGCATTGAGACTCCGGAGCTCTGCCTGCCTTTTGGGTCCTGCACGTGGAACGGGAAGCATTTCAGAGAACGCTACCCAGGAAGTTCTGAATTTCAACTTCCTACCTAAAAGCCTAAATTTAGCCTCCAGAACCTCCCTACCACATTTTCCTAAGTCATTGGTACCAACATGTACCAAGACAACAGACTCCTCCCCAGTACTGTCTAAGACCTTGTCTAGGTGGCGCGTGAGGTCCGCTACCTTTGCACCAAGCAGGCATGTTACCAGGCGATCCTCACGTTCACCAGCCACCCAGCTATCTACATGCCTAATGATCGAATCACCACCTATGATGGCTGTCCTAACCCTTCTCTCATGGGCACATGGCCCTGGAGAAACGTCCTTGGTGCGAGAGGGTTTTACATCACCTGGAGGACAGGTCCTAGCTATAGGATCACTTCCTGCCACTGCTGGGTGATGCTGTCCTGTCACGTGACCTCTCTCCTCCATGGCAACAGGGATGCTGCCAGACTGGAGGTCGGACTTCAGGACTATATCCCTGTAGGTCTCGTCTATATACCTCTCTGTCTTCCAAGTCTGCTATTCTTGCCTCCAGAGATCGGACTCGTTCCTGAGAGCAAAGAGCTCCTTGCATCTAGTGTACACGTAAGACCCCTCACCAACTGGGAGAAAATCATATATGTGACACCCAATGCAAAAGAAAGCCCCCATCTCGCTGCTGGACTGCTGTCTGTATCTTAACTTTAAGGCTGTGTTTAGATATTTAAGTTCTTTACTTACTAAGGGCTGCTGGGGATACTTATACTAATAAATCTATACCTAATATGTTTAATGTACTTTGTTCACATGAAGTTTAATTTATCTCAGGTACTTAATGTATGCTGATGAGAATAAGAACATAAGATATGCCATACTGGGTCAGACCAAGGTCCATCAAGCCCAGTATTCTGTTTCCAACAGTGGCCAATCTAGGTCATATGTACCTAGCAGTTTCCCCAAGGGACACAGGTTCCACAATGCTTGTATTGGTTCAAGCATTGATATACTGGGTCCCTTCTTAATAATGGTTTATGGACCTTTCCTCCAGGAACTTGTCCAAACCTTTTTTAAACCCAGCTACACTAACAGCCTTTACTACATCCTCCGGTAACAAATTCCAGAGTTTGATTACACGTTGAGTGAGAAAATATTTTCTTTTATTAGTCTTAAATAGTTTACCCTGTAGCTTCATTGCATGTCCCCTAGTCTTTCTATATTCTGATAAGGTAAACAATCGATCTACGTTGACCCGTTCCACTCTGTTCATTAATTTATAGAATTCTATCATATCTCCCCTCAGCCGTCTCTTTTCCAGGTTAAAGAGCCCTAACCTTTTTAGCCTTTCTTCATAGGAGTATCCTTCCATCCCCTTTACCATTTTGGTGGCTCTTCTCTGAACCTTTTCTAAAATCAGTCTGTTCCTTCGCAGCTTCTAAACTGTTCACTGCTTTACTTATTGCACTCACATTGCTTCGCACCTCTTCCACCTGCCCTTACGCTTCCAACACTCTTTTCCCCAGCTCCTGCACATCAGCACAAAACTCCATTATGGCCGCCTCCATATCATTTCTGAATTCCGCCATTTCAGACCTCAGCTCACCAAACCATGACCGGAGCTCTTCACCACGGCACTTCTGCTCTTCGCCTCCTCTGAGGTATTTGACTGCTCTTCGACCTCGGCCTCAGTGTACGCTTCACCTCACATTTTTCCGCCTTCTCTCTGCTCACCTCGGCCCGCAGCGAACATATATTCTCTTATATCTGGCGTCTTTTTCCTCGCTGTCATCAACTCCTCTTGGGGTGTTTATAACTCTTTATTTCGGGGGAGATGAATCACTTTTGCGAGGATGAACGGTGGCGCTCGTTTTCAGCTATCCATGCAGTTTGGTGACGTCACCGGAAGCTCCCTTGGGTTCTAAATTTAACTAGAAAGCTCTCTGCTGTGTTTTAAATTTAAACTGAAAACTCTTTGCTGCTACTAGGCCCTGACTGATTTAACAAATACAGTGGGTTCACAGATTAATCAGCTTTAATCTAAAGAATTCCTTTTTCCCCAAGATTTAGAAAAATTCCCAGAAGTAAATACTTAAAATTGCAGATCTCTCTCCAGAAGTAGGAGTAACCTTTTGTAGTCCTTCAAGACTGAGAAGCATAGAACTCTGGTGAGATTAGTAGGCTGAGATTAATAGGCGTATGCACTTAAAGCAATTGTGCCCTCTACACACCGCCTAATCTATATTTTGCAGGCAAATCACTCTTTACAGCCATTTGCAAAACTGACTGATTTTAGTGCTGGGCTGCTTTAGAAATACTCATTTGGTGACTTTGTTCAGGACAGTTCTAAGAAGAGTAAGAAGGGGGTGGGGGTATGATTCTGTCACTTGGAAGCGCAAGATAAGAGACAACTGTCAGAAGAAACTACTTCTTCCTCTCTTTCTGCTATCGCATCAGTGGGAGGGCAGAGAGGGAGCTGCCGGGCAGGGTTGTGAGCTATCAGGGGAAAGAAATTATTAAAAAAAAACACACTCACGATATTATACTCACACCTGCTCGTTATCTTTCTCTCCATCCTTCCATGTGCGCCCAGCAGCGGGGAGACAGACGGTCACACAGGTCAGGACGTAGGAGGAAGCTCTTCTCCACCCACTCAGCTAAGAGCCCGGCCTTTTCAGTGATCTGAAAGGTCTAGTGTGGCCTTGGGGACCCCTAATCTTTAATGCCTTGCATTTGGGTGTGCTTTCTAAGTTCGCAATAAGGCACCAAGCTTTTGTTTGTGCAAAAATAAATGGAGCAACTTCTTTGCCTTGTTGAACCCCCAAGAGGGAGCTGTATACTATAGAAATAGTTGACTCATCTTTAAGTAAAAGTGCCCCTATTCTATGTTACCGGGACTCTTGTATTACTCAGTGTAATGGAGAATTTTGTGGTAGCCATAAAGTCAGTCGGTCCTTCGCTGTAAGTCTGTTTCCGTGAGACTAGCAACTTGAATGTTCTAGGGAAGGGAGCCTAGTGGGGTCCAGGGCTGTTGACAGAGAGAGGAAAGCAGATTTCCTTAGCAAGATAATGAAGTGTACGTGAACCTGGGGATGATATGATGGGGAGGGATTTCTTTTCCACCCCTTTCTTTCTCTCTTAGTTTGTGTACTAACATCTGTGATGATGGCTCTGTTTGACATCATTTTACTAGGTGTAAAGTTTGTCCGTTAACCTTCTTCACCAAGTCTGAGATGCAGATCCACTCCAAGTCCCACACAGAAGCCAAACCGCACAAGTGTCCGCACTGTTCCAAATCCTTCGCCAACGCCTCCTACCTGGCGCAGCACCTCCGCATCCACCTTGGTGTCAAACCCTATCATTGCTCCTACTGTGAGAAATCCTTTCGCCAGCTATCTCATCTCCAGCAGCACACCAGGTAAGGGAGAGCCTTCAGCCAGCTTACCGCTCCGAATGCCAGGCAAAGAAGGTGCCATGTGGGAAAGGGCGTAATTTGTACTCCAGTATTTACACACTTTGCTGTCTTAGTTGTGAGCACATTAGAGCTAATGTCTTATTATCATCATCTGTTCTTCTGAGCGTCCCATGTAGAACGTTTTTAGCATTAGTGTTTACTCCTAGATTCCTGTGTAGTTGGTGCACCACTTCCCTTCTCTTCTTCTAAATGTTGTCTTTACTTTTTCACAGCTTCTCGGCTCTCCTGAGCTGCCCATCTCCATATCTCAGTATCTCATTTATCTTGCTTCATCACTTCTCTGTCCAGCTTATTCATGTGTAGTTGGAGCAGTGTTGTAGGTGCTCAGTGATGCCTTCCCTAGATTGATGTCCTGTGTGCAGTACTCGGAGCAACTTCATCAGAACTGGGAAAGGCCAGAATCTGTTGGAAAAACAAAAATTAAATTACAGCAACTAAAGCCAGTGGTATTCAGTCAGTCCTGGAGGGCTGCCAACCGTCATATTTTTAGCATATCTCTAATGAATATGCACGAGAGAGAGTTGCACAATGGAGGTAGTAGGCAAGCAAATCTCTCTCGGGCTTATTCATGTGTCAACTGAGCAGTGCTTGTAGGTGCTCGGTGATGCTTTCCCTACATTGGTGTCATTCCTAATTGTCCCTCCAGGCCAATTCTGGTACGCATGCGTTGTCAACATCCACCAGCAGCTGAGAACTGAGCATGTCAGAGTTCTGACAGTCCAACATAAGAGCTCCTCCTTCAGCTCTAGACTCCAGTCTCTCAGTTCTCAGCAGATGGGTGAAGAGCTCTTGTGCCTTGTTCTCCTGGATAGGTGTTAGAGATTAGGCAGGACCTAAAAAAAAAAAAAAAAAGGTAATCCTCATGTATCTAAGGACAGGCTGTAAGCTATCTGAGCACCATAGGTGACAGAAGGGATAGGTGCTGTTGAGGTTCTCCCTACTGGTGGTGTAGGGGAGTGTGGGCAGGCAGAGGAGCAGGGCCTGCCTTACTTGTCTGAGCCCTGTGGGATTGACTGTTGCCTGGGGTTAAATACCTGGGAGCCCCAGGTCACTTTTCCACCACAGCAGGGTTCCCACGAACCTGTTAGCAACAGGTCTTTTTCTCTGGAACTGACCTCTGTGGGCATGGACAGGGAATCAGACCTTTCCCCTGAAAACCCTCCTCTTTTGCGTGTGGGAGACGCTGGCATTGGTACCCATAGTCAACTGATGTCTGGACACTGTTCTGGGTCCAGCAGGGCCCCCACCCCCAGATTCTGAAAGTTGCAACTGCCACACACCTCCATGATGGTGGAGTTGACTATGTCCCGGCAGAAGAGCCAGAAGATGCACTTCTCCATAGCCCTGGGCAGGGAGTCCTGTGCCCTCAATGCCCTTGTCCACAAATGCTACCAGGGCTCAATGTTGGCCTGCCGAAACCAAACCTACCAGCTCTTTATCAGGACCTGGCAAAGGAACTCACAGGTTTCTCAGCGGGCCTCAGCGGGGATCACCTCCAGCAGTCCAAACCTCACGAAGTGCCTCGGGGAGTGCTTGAAGTACATATCTCGAGCTGCTTATGATGGCTTTGAGTCAAATGCGAGGGTAGCCACTGCGGGCAAATGCGCTCGATGCCAAGCCTGGCTCCAGGCATCGGACCTCGAACAGGGGGTCCAAGAAAAGCTCCTCGACATCCCCTACCTTGATGAAAACCTCTTCGGCAAGCCAATGGAGGGAGAAGGTGGCGGAGATTGAGACAGAGTTCCTCATGAGGACTCAGCTCTACAGGAAGTCCTCCACCCTCCCTAAGAAGAAACCACCGGGGAAGAGGCCCCCATTCCAAAGAGACAGCCTTACAGAGGCTGCCCTTAATACCAGGCCCCCCAGACCCCGCAGCAAGGTCACCAAGGCAAAAGAACAGACCAAGGCCCTCGCATGCCTAAGGGCTCCAAGCCCCAGCCCCCAGCTGCAGCCCAGCAGGGAACAGTTTTTGACTCCCTAAGCATAGCCTCTCCACCCTTGGGGGAGCAGCTACCAATAGTGGGTTGCATCTGGTTCACTTTGCCCATTGGTGACCCACTATCACCACCAACTCCTGGGCACTCCAGGTAGACACGTACAGCTATCTCCTTCATCTGGACCAGACGCCTCCCCCTTTCTTCCCAAGAGAGCCCTCTCGGACTTTCCTGCACCATGCCCTGCTACTACAGGAACTTTCAGGCCTTCTCATGCAAAGAGCCATGGAACCAGTACTCCATCACCTCAAGGGCAAGGGGTTCTACTCCCATTTCTTTCTGGTCCCAAAAAGAACAGGGGGCCTAAGGCCTATCCTAGACTTGCGAAACCTGATCAAGTTCCTGGTGCGGGAGAAGTTCAAGATACTCTTACTTGGAATATTGCTGCCCTATCTCCATCAGGGAGACTGGCTATGCTCCTTGGATCTAAAGGATGCCTATACCCACATCCTCATTCACCCCAGCCAGAGGCAGTACCTAAGATTCATAGTTGGGGGCAGCCACTACCAATACAGAGTGCTACCCTTCAGTCTAGCCTCTGTACCAAGAGTCTTCACCAAATGTCTAGCAGTGGTGGCGGCCTTCCTAAGTCTCCAAGGGGCCTTCATCTTCCCGTATCTGGACGATTGGCTCGTAAAGGGAGACCAGGCCACAGCCCACACCATCAGCATCATGCAGTACCTGGGGTTCGTGATAAATCACCCCAAGTCCCACCTCACTCTGACACAGGGGCTGGAGTTCATACGGGCTCGAATGGACACTCTTCAGGCCAAAGCCTTTCTTCCCTCGGACAGGACAGGCCGCCTTGTGGCTCTGGCCTCCGAGGTGCAACACCATTACACAGTGTCAGCACGGTCCATGCTCCGCCTGCTGGGCCACATGGCATCCACAGTCCATGTTGTCCCCAATGCCCACCTTCACATGTGGGCGGCCCAGTGGACACAAGCCACAGGCTGGCTCCAGGTCAGTGTTCTAGTTACCTGCGAGCTGGCGGAGTCACTCAACTGGTGGCAGGCCACACAGCACCTGCAGGAGGACATGCCTTTTCAGCCCCCAAATTCACAGAGGGTCCTGACCACAGGCGCCTCCTTACTGGACTGGGCTGCCCATTGCGTGGACCACCACATGCAGGGCAGCTGGTCCCTAGTGGAGAGCCAGCAGCAGTTCAGTCTGCTGGAGTTCAGGGCCATTTTTCTGGCCAGTTGGTGCTGGTCCAAACAGACAACCAGGTCGTGATGTTCTACCTGAACAAGCAAGGGGGCACAGGGTCTCACCACCTCTGCCAGGAGGCAGTAGCCCTCTGCTCGTATGCGATCAGTCAGGGAATGCTGCTCAGAGCGGTGTATCTTCCAGGCCAGGACAATGCCCTAGCGGACAGACTGAGCAGGGTCCTACAGCTGCACAAATGGCAACTAGACCCCAGAGTGGCACAGTGGTTCTTCCAACTCTGGGGCATCCCAAGGCTGGATCTCTTTGCCAACCCGACCAATGCTCAGCTGCTCCTGCTGTCACCAGCCACACCCGTTCCTCATCTCTTGGGCAGAGGGCCTTCTATATGCTTTCCTGCCCATGCTACTAATCGCCCGGACCCTCTTCAAGGTCCTACTGGACAAGGCTTCTTTGATCCTGGTTGCCTAGGGGTGGCTCAGGAAGCCTAGGTTCCCTCTGCTGCTGCGCCTCTCGACAGCTCCTGGTTCCTCTGGGGAATGCCCCGGGACTTCTTACTCAGGAGGAGGGCTCCCTTCTCCACCCCAACCTGGGGTCCCTGACATTAACAGTATGGCTGCTGAAGAGGTAATCTTGGCTCCCTTCAACCTCCCAAGGAAGGTGGTGGAGGTCCTCCTGGTCTCTTGTATGAACTCCACGAGACGGGCCTACGCCTTCAAGTGGCGCAGATTCTCGGTGTGGTGCGCAGAGCAGTGGACTGACTCATTCTCTTGCCATGTGCACATGGTGCTACAGCATTTGTTTCATCTCTCGCAAACTAGAAAGTCCAACTCTGTCAGGGTGCACCGGAGTGCACTCTTGGTGCATCATCATTCTATTCAGGATAAACTCCTCTGCTCAACCCCTCATTACTCGGTTCATGCGGAGTCTCCTGCTCTCTAAGCATCCCATCTGCCCACCCCCTTTTCCCCTCACGAGGACATCGCCTTCCATGACTTCATCTGTGATATGGCCCGGGCCCTTTCGGTCCCGACCGAGTCAGAGGAGGATCCGCGCACGAAGAACTGGAGATCCTCCTGTATGAGTCCCTGCAGAAGGAGACACTCATGGTCCTGGTGCAGCCCATCCTTGAGCGTCTGCTCTTGTGGATGTAGGAGACCACGTCCTCAGTGCTGGTGGTCAGCCGGCGCCTCAATGCCATCTACTGCGTCAAGAAGGGCCCGGGTTTCCAAAAATCACAACTCCCACATAATTCCATGGTCGTGAAGTCCGCGATGCAAAAGCTCAAGAGCCAGAAGAATTACTCTTCTGTTCCCCCAGGCAGGGAGGTCTGAGCCCTCGAAGCCCTCGGGTGCAAGTGTTTCCAGGGCTGCATGCCGAGTTGTCGGATACAGGCCTATGAATTGTACATAGGCATGTACCTCAAGGGCCTCATCCAAGAGCTGGCAGGCTTCTCCGCAGGCCTTGCCGGGGAACCTCTTCAAAGGTTCCAAGCCTTGACGACCGGGATCCGGGACTGTTAAAAAAAAAAAAATAAATAAATCTTATCCCAGGTCACCTATGACGGCTTCCAGTCTGCAGCCTGGGTAGCAGCAGCGGGCATCAGGGCCCGGCACCAGGCCTGGCTGCAGACCTCGAGCAGTGGGTGCAAGAAAAATTACTCGATGTCCCCTGCACTGGGGAGAACTTGTTTGGCAAATCCATGATTGACATGGTGACCAAGATAGAGGCTGAGGTCATGACCAGGCAAAGACTCTTGGAGAGTGAGTGAACTCCAGGCCTTGGTGATGGATCCGCCTTATATGAGGTTCTGTAGGAACAGGGCAGTGCTCCGCACTCACCCCATGTTCCTCCCCCAAGGTAGTGTCTCCTTTCCACCTCAGTCAGGAGGTAGTCCTTCCCACCTTTTTTCCACGGCCTCACGCAGGCAGGGAGGAACTCATATTGCACACACTAGACTGTAAGTGGGCCCTATCCTTCTACTTGCAGAGGACTCAGGCCCATCGCAAAGCTCCTCAGTTTTTTGTGTCATATGACCCCAGCAGACTGGGGTTTCCAGTAACGAAGTGACTCTGTCCACTTGATTGGCGGACTGTGTTGTTCTCGCATATGAGCAAGAAGGCCTCTTCCTTGAGCACCGGATCACTGCACATCCGCATGTGGGCATTGGCCAGGTCTGTGGCCAACCTCCGCTCAACGCCTGTGACGGAAATCTGCAGGGCCACCACATGGTCTTTGATTCATACGTTTGTAGCTCATTAATGTCTGGAGAGCGAGTTACGCAGGGACAGTGCTTCGGCAGGCAGTACTTCATAAAATCTTTGGGGTGTAGGCAACTTCTGTCCTCTGTCCCTTCTGTGTTCAGACTACCAGAGTGATAGTGTCACTGGACGCTTGGGTCGTGCAGAGTCTCTCAGTGGAGACTCATCATCTGCAACTTATGGCTACCTGCCAGGTTGCCGGTGGTGCTGTTGGGGTTCGGTCCTTGGCAGCCTGGAGCTAGGGAATCCCATATGTGAGGACTGATTTCCTGCTTGTCCTCCGGGAACAGCAGGAATCGGTCCTCACAACCTTGTTTTAGTTTTTACTACCGTCCTAGCTATGTCATCTGACTGAACAAGATGGCACCCTTGGGCGGGAAGGGGACCACGTATGCGTGGTAGCATTGCCTAAAGGCTTTCTTTGAAAGCTGGGGCGATGTTTCCATGAGGGCTCTGTTGGCGCTGACGTCACCCATATGTGAGGACTGATTTCTGCTGCTCCTGGAGAACATCTGTTACAAGTGAGTAACTACGCTATCTTCTCTCCCAGAGACACAAAGTTACCTTTTATACACTGAGGTGGGAACCTGGCAGTATCATTTGTGCCAAGATAGATGAGCAGCATCAGATAATTATCAGTAGGCTTGAGGGGTCTTGGCAAATGCTCCATAACATCTTGGATCTTGGCACCAGGCAGATAGCACACACCTCCTGGGACATTATGTCTGGACAGCAGATGGACGCATCTGTACCCCTCAAAACCACCACTCCCCTTCACTTGCTAGTAGTTGCTGATCCTACATCTTTGGAGTTTTGAACTCCGATACCTCCTATTCCTGAGATACTACTGGACTGCTCAGTTCTAGGGAAGATGGAGTCAGGGTGTCTAGTCTGCAGGCACTGGTGATCTGTGTCCAGCTCTCTATCTTGTCCCTCGGCAGTTTCACTCGCAAAGAGTTTCCTCATGAGGATTCATTATATTTTAGTCCGGTTCTCTGTTCCTATTCGCTTCTCCGGGCCAGTCCAGGGACAGGTAGGGTTGTCAATCCTCTATAGCAGCTGAGGGCTGAAGACTTCAAGTTTTGCTGAGAGGTGAAGCCACTCCCCCTAAGGGTTACCCAGCAGTCTTTCAGTCCTCAGCAGCTAGAGAGGGTCGAATCTATAGCTCTCCCTCAATTTTATTTCTGATGTTAGTTTTTTTCCTTTTATTTCCCTGTTTAAATTGGCTCTAGCAGAGCTGATGGGGTTCTACAGTCCTTATGTTTGAAATTGCGGCATGTTGCCTTAAGAAATTGGAGACGTGGAGTAACTCAGTCCCCCGGTGAGAGGCAGAGCCTGCCTCATTTCACCATCTCCGTCTCCGTCGGAAGGAGGTTAATTCTGGGAGCCCCAGTTTTACCCCGGCCGCTCAAATTGATAGCGTGGGCTGTTTCTCGCTGGCTGCGGGACTGCTTACGTTACCCTGCCGATACTTGCGGTTTGCTTGTGGGTGAGTTTTTGTCCTTCTGTTCTTCAGCCGGTGCCGTTTCTTTCTCTCTCCTCCGTTAGTGCGGTTTCGAGTGCTAGCGGTTCCGGGGGGTGCTGGCTTCAGCTACAAGGCACAAGCTGTTTTTCTCCCCGTTCCCGCGTTTTTAAAATGTCAGATCAGCAGGGGAAGCCATTACAGGAGCCTTCTGTGCCCTCCGAAAAGGCGGGAAAGTCGGCCATTTTGGCAGCGCCGGCCAGCTCTCCCTCGGAGCCGGCTAGGCCACACAAACGGAAAGCTAAGTCCTCTAGGGAATCGGGGCCTGTAATTCAGCCTGCGCTGCCAAAACCGATAGATCAGGGTGAGATAGGTTCTTTTTTCTCGCCCGAGTTCATTTTGGCTCTGCACCAGGCGTTTTTGCTCAGGTCAGCTCAGCCTGTGCAGCCTGCTGGGTTATCCACGGTGGAAACTCTCTCTCCTACGGTGAGGGCCACCGAAGACCCGGGTGAGGGTCCTTCCAAAATTCAGGGGAGTATTCCAGAGCCGTTGGGCCCTGTGGTGGCCCAAGATTCCCTCCTCTTCGGACAGGGGGACACTGAAGGTTTGGCAGAACCTTTTTTGGATCAGGACACGGAGGAGTTAGAGGAGGGGGAGATTGCTCCCGGGGAGGATCCCAATGTTTTCCGAGTTTTCCGGAAGGAGGAGCTCGCAGCTCTCATTGCACAATCTTTGGCGGCCCTCCACCTTGTTCCTCCTGCGGCCTCTCAGGAGCCTTTGGAGGATCCCTTGTTGCAGGGTTTTAAGTCTCAGCAGCGCTGTTTTCCCCTGCATCGGGTGATGCGGCAAATGATAGACTCAGAGTGGGAGTGTCCCGAAGCGACCCTACGGGGAGGACGCGCTTTAGCGCGTTTGTACCCTCTTCCACAAGAAGAACGGGAGTTATTCCGCATGCCTAAGGTGGATGCGCTGGTGTCTGCGGTAACTAAAAAGACTACCATCCCTGTGGAAGGTGCAGCGGCGCTTAAGGATCTCCAGGATAGAAAATTAGAAGTTTTGCTCAAGCAAGCGTTTGATTTGAGCGCGTTGGCGTTGCAAGCGGCTGTATGTGGAGCTTATGTTTCGCGTGCATCCATTCGCTGGTTACAAGGAGACGCGACAGGTGACTCCGCTTCGGATGTTCCAGATACCGCGAAATTGGAGTCAGCTGCAGCGTATGCAGCGGATGCCTTTTATGACTTAGTACGGATTGCAGCAAAGACAATGGCCTCTATGGTGGCGGCCAGACGTTTTCTCTGGTTGCGTAACTGGTCGGCGGATGTTGCCTCGAAGGTCCGCCTTAGTAAATTGCCTTTTAAAGGGAAGTTGCTCTTTGGAGAGGCCTTGGAAAAAATTGTGAAGGATTTAGGCGATTCCAAAGGAGGGCGGTTGCCTGAGGATAGGCCTAGGCCTTTGCGTGCTTCTGGAGCTCCTAGGGGTGCCGCTCGGGAATCCCGCAGATTTCGTGGTGCACGGTTTGTGCCCTATGCTCGTGGGCGCTCCAGTTTTCGTGGTCAGTCCTTTCGAGGAGCCCGAGGTTTCGGACGCTCGTTCAGGGCAACCTCTCAATTGTCCGTTAAAAAGCCCCAATGACGGTCGGCTGGTCCAGCCGTTAGTTCCTGTGGGCGGACGTCTACAGAATTTTCTGACGGCTTGGACCGCAGTCACTTCCGACAAATGGGTGTTGGAAGTTATTCAGAAAGGCTATGCCCTGGACTTCGAATGTCCCTTACCACAGGGTTTTGTGCAGTCCCATTGTACGAGCAGAGTGAAGCTGCAAGCCATCTCAGACACGCTTGGGCGCCTGTTGCAACTTCAAGCGGTTGTTCCTGTGCCGTTGGACCAGTACGGTTGCGGTCGATACTCAATCTATTTCGTCGTTCCCAAACCGGACGGTTCTTTTCGACCCGTGTTAGATCTCAAGGAGGTAAATCGCTCTTTGCGGGTTCCACACTTTCGCATGGAAACTTTGCGCACAGTAATTCGGGCGGTGCAGCCGGGAGAGTTTCTGTCGTCCATAGATCTCACAGAGGCTTATCTTCATATTCCCATCAGACAGTCTCATCAGCGCTACTTACGTTTTGCCCTTCCAATGGGCCATTTCCAGTTTCGCGCGTTGCCCTTCGGTCTCGCAACGGCTCCGCGTACTTTCACGAAACTGATGGTGGTAGTAGCGGCAGCGCTTCGAAAAGAGGGTATTCGAGTTCATCCATATCTCGACGATTGGTTGATCCGAGCCGATTCTCGGGAGGCTTCCGTAACGGCGACAGCTCGCGTGGTTCACCTTCTCGAACAGCTCGGTTGGGTGATCAATCAGTCCAAAAGCCAGTTGATTCCAAGCCAGCAGCTCACGTATCTCGGAGCTTGCTTCGACACGGAGCGAGGGATAGTTTTTTTACCCGATCTGCGGATAGAGAAGCTTCTACATCAAGTACACGCGTTCCTGGCTCTTACAGCTCCGTCGGCATGGACATATTTACAGCTGTTGGGGTCCATGGCGGCGGCTCTGGATCTGGTCCCGTGGGCGAAAGCCCACATGCGACCTTTGCAGCAGACACTTCTCTCCCGTTGGTCGCCGCAACTTCATCCACTCTCGCAACGCCTTCCCTATCCAGATTCGGTGCGTCACAGTCTGCAGTGGTGGTTACTTCCAAAAAATCTTACGGCGGGAGTACCCTTGAAGGAGCATTCGTGGATTTTGGTTACCACCGATGCCAGTCTCTCGGGATGGGGAGCTCATTGTCAGGCACACGTGATTCAGGGCTCCTGGTCTCCCGAAGAGAGCTCGTGGTCGATCAATCGGCTGGAACTGCGAGCAGCTCGGCTTGCCCTACTTCACTTCGCAGACTTGCTCAAGGGCAAGGCGGTCAAGATTTTCTCCGACAATGCGGTAACAGTGGCGTATATCAATCGGCAGGGCGGCACCAAATCTCTCCCTCTCCTGTCCGAATGTCAGGAGTTGATGGCTTGGGCAGAAACCAATCTTCAAGCGATCTCAGCTGCTCATGTCGCTGGCAGAGACAATGTCCAAGCAGATTTATCTCAGCCGCCATATCCTCGATCCCGGGGAATGGGAGCTAAACGCAGCCGTTTATCACGACCTGACTCTGCGTTGGGGGGTTCCAGTGATGGATCTGATGGTAACGTGTGCCAGCGCCAAAGCCAGCCGGTTTTTCAGCAGGCGCAAAGAACACATGTCCGAGGGGCTCGATGCCCTCGTTCAACCGTGGCCGCTGGACTCCCTCTTGTATGTCTTCCCTCCTTGGCCAATGTTGAGTCGGGTTATACAACGAATTGCACATCATCGCGGCAAGGTGATTCTCATTGCGCCGGATTGGCCTCGTCGGCCCTGGTATGCCGATCTAATTCGGCTACTGATAGCTCCCCCTTGGCCTCTTCCACTTCGTCTCAATCTGTTGCATCAGGGTCCGATTCTTATGCCCAGAGTGGATCGATTCTTACTTACGGCTTGGCTCTTGAGAGGGCCCGCTTGAGGCGCAAGGGCTATGCTGATTCCGTAATCGCCACCTTACTTCACTCTAAGCGCCCTACGACTTCTCTGGCTTATGTGCGAGTCTGGCGTCTGTTTGAGCTATGGTGTCAGCAGCGGGATATTCTCCCTATGTCCTCTACCTTGCCTCAGCTTCTACTTTTCTTGCAGCATGGCTTCGACAAAGGTTTGGCGCTCAGTACACTTAAGGTGCATGTGGCCGCTCTTGCGTGTTTTCGGGGGAACGTTCAGCATCGCCGTCTTTCGGCGCTTCCTGATGTGCACCGTTTTTTCAGGGCGACAAGAATTCTCCGGCCTCCAGTGCGTCCTATAGTTCCGCCCTGGGATTTGAACGTGGTTTTGGAAGCTTTTTCTCGTTCATCGTTAGCTTCGCTTGGCTCTCGGGAAATTCGAGAGTGTTCTTGGAAAACAGCTCTTTTGGTTGCTTTGTGCTCAGCGCGCAGAATTTCCGATTTGCAGGCTTTATCTTGCAGGGAACCTTATCTTCAATTTCTGCCGGAGCGGGTGTTGTTACGAACGGTACCTTCCTACCTGCCTAAAGTTCTCTCTGTTTTCCATGTTAATCAGACAGTGGCCTTACCCGTGTTCTCAGCGACTCCTTGTTCTCCCATGGATCAGGCTCTCAAACATTTAGATCTTGCACGGGTTTTACGTACTTACTTGCGGATTTCAGAACCTTTTCGGAAGACCGATAGGCTGTTTGTTCAGTATGCCGGATCGCGTAAGGGTCAACCGGCCTCCAAGGCCACCATAGCCCGTTGGGTTCGCAGTGCTATTTTAGCGGCGTACGCTGCTAAAGGGCTTTCTCCACCTACTGGGTTGCGGGCTCATTCTACTCGAGCGCTAGCCACTTCCTGGGCGGAGTTTGCGTTTGTGCCACCTCTAGATATTTGCAGAGCGGCTACTTGGTCTTCCTTGCATTCTTTTACTAAGCATTATAGATTGGATGTTCAAGCTCGGGATGATGCGAAAGTGGGGGCCGCGACTCTTATTGCAGGTCTCGCGGGTCCCTCCCAGGTTTAGGTACTGCTTTGGTACTGCCCTACCTGTCCCTGGACTGGCCCGGAGAAGCGAATAGGAATAAGAAATTAGTTCTTACCTGCTAATTATCTTTCCTTGAGCTTTCTCCGGGCCAGTCCAGGGTCCCATCTCTTGCTGTCTCTACCACTTTGTTATTCGGCTCTGTCTTCCCTAGTCAGTTCTGCTCATTTGTCTGGGGCGGAGCACATCTTTGGGGTTCTCAGATTTCCTTCAGTGCCGTTTAGGTTTTGGTTTTAAATGAATTAAAAAAAACAAACAAAAAAACCACCTTTTACCATATGGGGTTGGAGTCCTTTTTTCAGGGCTTCGGTGTTTTGCAAGGACTGTAGGAGTTTATCAGTTTGTTTCATGGGTTATCTATTGTTTTTCTTTAGTTGCTTTGTCACGTAGACTGCTGGGTAACCCTTAGGGGGAGTGGCTTCACCTCTCAGCAAAACTTGAAGTCTTCAGCCCTCAGCTGCTATAGAGGATTGACAACCCTACCTGTCCCTGGACTGGCCCGGAGAAAGCTCAAGGAAAGATAATTAGCAGGTAAGAACTAATTTCTTATTGCTGCCCGCGTTCATTTCCACATTTCATCAAGTTGCGCGGCGTTTTTTTGCAACTTGCTGCCCGCGTTCATTTCCACATTTCATCAAGTTGCAAAAAAACGCCGCGCAACTTGATGAAATGTGGAAATGAACGCGGGCAGCAACAGAGAACCGGACTAAAATACAATGAATCCTCCTGAGGAAACTCTTTGCGAGTGAAACGCTAAGAGAGGCGCCGAAGTGAGGCGTAGAGGAACTTTCATTCAGATAAGAAAGACTTTTTCATGAGGAACTTTCATTCAGATAAGAAAGACTTTTACATGTCTCAAATAATTTTTTCAACACCTTGGTGATGGAGAATGGGTGTGTTTATAAAATATTCCCTGAATAGTCATTGATGTCAGTAAGCGTTTGAGCTATGAATTTGCAATGAGTTCTTCTGCTCTAATAAGCGGTTTTGTCTGAGACATTCTGGAAAGCACATAAGTATTTCGAAGACCTCTTTGGTAGTACTGTTTATGATGCTGGTAGCTTTATAAAAAATTTTTGGTGAAATAATAGTTCTCCATACTTGCTCTTTTACTTGCAGTGTTAGGTTGGCCAAGTTGACTGTGGCTGGAGGAGGGAAGGTGGGGTGTTTAGTTATATGAAGGACTTCTGTTTTATTGGGGTTAAATGTGCATGTTGTGGTGGTTGAGCCATTGGATGACTGCACCAAGGCTTTGGTTGACTATGGAGTAGTCAGGGTTGCTGGTGGAGAGTGGTGTGTACATTATGATGTTGTCGGCATACAGATGGTAGACGATCTTGTAGCTTTGGATTATTTTGCATAAGGGTTGGATGAAAATGTTAAACAGCAAGGAAGATAGTGCGGAGCTCTGTGGTAGGCCTTGAAGAAGCTTGAATTGGGTTAGAGGTTTCCGATTCTGTTCTGACTTGCTGGGAACGGTTGGCCAGGTAGGACTGAAACCACTGTAACATAGTAACATAGTAAATGACGGCAGATAAAGACCAGCATGGTCCATCTAGTCTGCCCAGCAAGATGGCAAGAGTAGGTGCACCTGTCACTCTGTGCAGGCCACCCCCCCCATGTCTTTATTTAGGGGTAAACCCACCACTCCATGTAGGACACCCCTATTTGTTGAGACGTTATATGGTTCAGAAGTTAGATGGTACCGTTTATTTTGTTTTTATCCTATTGCTGTAAAGGGATCCATTGTGTTTGTCCCATGCTATTTTGAATTCCGTCACCGTGTTTGCCCCCACCACTTCCTTCGGGAGGGCATTCCAAGCATCCACCACCCTTTCAGTGAAAAAATATTTCCTGATATTGCCTTTCAATTTACCACCTTGCAGCTTCATGTTATGCCCTCTAGTTTTACAACTTCCGCGTCTTTGGAAGAGGTTTGTTTGTTCATCATTTCTCTTTAAGTATTTAAAGGTCTGAATCATATCTCCCCTGTCCCTCCTCTCCTCCAACGTGTACATATTTAGGTCTTCAAGTCTCTTCTCATAAGGCTTCTGACGCAGGCTCCAAATCATTTTGGTCGCTTTCCTCTGAACAGTTTCCAGTCTTTTTATATCTTTTGCAAGATATGGTCTCCAAAACTGAACACAGTATTCCAAGTGAGGCCTCACCAGTGACTTATACAGTGGCATAAGTACCTCTTCCTTTCTGCTGGTAATCCCTCTCTGTATGCAGCCCAACATCCTCCTGGCTTTTGCCACCGCCTTGTCGCACTGTTTTGCCACCTTGAGATCATCAGAGATAATCACACCAAGGTCTTTCTCCTGAACTGTGCATACCAACCTCTCGCCCCCTATTGTGTACATTTCTCTTGGATTTCTGCTACTCAAGTGCATGACACTGCACTTTTTTGCATTAAATCGTAGTTGCCAAGCATTAGACCAGTCTTCCAGCTTTTGTAGATCTTTCCTCATGTTAACCACTCCCTCGGGGGAGTCCACTCTGTTGCAAATTTTTGTCGTCTGCAGAAAGACAGACTTTTCCATTCAGTGCCGGACACAGGACCGAACCCTGGGGCACCCCGCTAATTACCTTCCTCTCATCCAAGTGAGCTCCATGTACAATCACTTTCTGTCGTCTGTCAGTCAACCAATTTCTAATCCAGTTTACCATCTTGGGACCCATCCCCAAGCTACTGAGTTTGTTGACAAGCCTCCCATGAGGAACAGTATCAAAGGCTTTGCTGAAATCCAGGTAAATGACATCCATCGCATGCCCCCTGATCTAGTTCCTTGGTCACCCAGTCAAAGAACTCAATCAGATTTGTTTGGCAAGACCATCCTTCGGTAAAACCATGTTGCCTCGGATCTTGCATCCTGTTGGTTTTGAGAAAGTTCACTATTCGCTGTTTCAGGAGCGCCTCCATTACTTTTCCTGCCACTGAGGTAAGGTTCACGGGCCTGTAATTTGACACTTCTTCCCTGTCACCACTTGTGTGTAGAGGTACGACATCAGCCATTCTCCAGTCCTGAGGAACCTCTCCTGTTTCCAAGGATCTGTTGAAGACATCCTTTAACGGTCCTGCAAGAACCTCTCTGAGCTCTTTCAGTATCCTAGGATGTATCCCATCCGGTCCCATGGCTTTGTCCACTTTCAGTTTAGCAAGTTGTTCTAACACCTCGTCTTCTGTGAATGGTGTGGTATCTACTTCATTCCCATTTTTATATTTGGGAGTCACAGCTGGTCCATCTCCAGGATCTTCTTTAGTAAAAACAGAGCAGAAGTATTTATTTAGCAATTCCGCTTTTTCAGTGTCACTTTCCACGAGTCCTTTCCCAGCACTTCTGAGTCCTGCAATTCCAACTCTGATCTTCCTTTCCCGAATATACCTGAAGAAAGATTTGTTGCTACCCTTAACATCTTTAGCCATCCTTTCCTCTGCCTTTGATTTTGCTATCCTTATTACTCTTTTAGACTCTTTGAGTTGGATCCTGTATTCATTTCTGTGTTCTTCTGTTTGCAAGCTTTTGAATTTTGCGAAAGTTGTGTTTTTTGCCTTTATTTGAGCAGCCACCTCTTTGGAAAACCAAATAGGTTTCCTTCTCCTCTTGTTTTTATTTACTTTTCCTACATATTTATCTGTTGCCCCATTTATTGCCTTCTTTAGTTTAGCCCATTGCAATTCCATTTCCTTTATCTCCTTCCACCCCGTCATCTCCTCCTTTAAGTACTCTGCCATTTTATTGAAGTCAGTGTATTTGAAGTTTAGGACTTTGAGCTTGCTATGATTGGCCTGTACCATGGCTTTTATCTCAAACAACATCGTGTGATGGCCGCTGTTGCTCACAGGGGCACTCATGCAGACATTAGACACACTATCACTGTTGGTGAGCACTACATCCAGCGTTGAGCTTTCCCTGGTTGGTTCCATCACCATTTGTCTAAATAATGCATCTTGGAGAGCATCCACAATCTTTTTGCTTCTTTCCAGATGTGCAGAAGGATTAATCCAATCCACATCAGGTAGATTAAAGTCACCCAATATGATCACTTCCCCCTTTGCTGCTATCTTGGCAATATCTCTAATCAATTCATTATCTCTCTCTTCAATTTGAGTCGGAGGTCTGTAGACTACAGCAATATGGATGACAGTGCCATCTCCTCTTTCCAACGCAATCCAGAGCGCTTCTTCTTTTCCCCATGTTCCCTGCATTTCAGTAGCTTTAATATTGCTTTTGTGTGATAACATGACAACTTAGGTCAAATACCAGAGGGTTATAGACTAACTACCAAACAGATGCCCTCTATAAAATATTGAGAAAGTTGCTACTGAAAGTTACACTTCATTCCTTTTTTTTTCTTTTTTTCAATTTTTTCCTTTTATATAAAAAAGTGAATAAAGGTCTCAGACTCACATTGGCAATGCTTAGAATTTTCAAAAGCAAAATGCCTTATCGCATCAACGACCTTAAACATTCACTGTTCAACTCAAAAATAATGTGTATTTTTCCTTTCATCAGACCTTTCTCCAATTTTTAACTATATCCATATACCATGTTGTTTTATAGTAAAAAGAAAAAAAAGGAATGAAGTGTAACTTTCAGTAGCAACTTTCTCAATATTTTATAGAGGGCATTCTGTTTGGTAGTTAGGTCAAATACCAGAGGGTTATAGACTAAGTTGTCATGTTATCACACAATCATGGAAGGTCACCCGTCATGGAAGGAAGTTTACAGTTATAATGCTAATCATATCGCAGACATTTGCAAAGAAATAACACCTTTTGCCTTAGAGGAAACAGAGAATGATGATCTTTTTACTACTGATTGGGATACACTTTTGAAAGTGCAGAAACACAAAGCGCGAATGGAATTACATCGATTATCCTTAATAGAGTACATACGTCGCCAGCATATCCTGCGAGGTCTTAGAGTATATAAGGAGCCAAAATTGTTCCTGGATAACCCGGAGTTTATTGAGAAATGGAATGGCATTCTTAATAAATGTTCTTTAGATATAATGGTGCTGATCACTGAAACTACCACCGCCAGTTTGGAAATCTTGAAGCAAGAAATTGATACCATGACCTCTAGTTTGAAAAAAGATGTGACAGCGACCCAGTTTACCAGCAAGATGAAGGAGAATGATACACAAGCACAAGTTGTACATGAAGAAGTTAAACAGCTTAAGATGCAAAAATTGAAACGTGATTATGGGGACTATACGTCCGGGTACGTATACCCGTGGATGAATCCAAGGAGAAAGTTGCGTAAACCACACAAGCGCGTAGATTTTGATGTCTCCTCGGGGGACCTTAGTTCATCAGACTCTGGTAAATTATCTAAGGAGGATTTTCAAGAAGACGAGGATGCAAAGATAAAAAAGAAAGATTCCAACAGAGGAAAGTATCGGGGCAGAGGCGGCGGACGCCAACGAGTTTGATAGGGGTGCAATTACCTCAGGGTGTTTTCCATGCATTACCCCCTCCTTTAGCCCCACAGGAGTCTCTGGTGATCAACATCTCGAAAGTACATCTGTCTACAGATCATGTAAATGTATTAAATAGAGGGCTCACATTTGTCCCAGATATATATTTTGATAGCTTTCAATTTCGAGTTGACTTAGAAAATTTAATGCGAAAACTCCATCTGAAAGTGTTTTTTGCAGCTCATGCATTGGAAAGCACTAATTTGGGCTCAATTCAAGACCAAAATAGGATTCCATTACCTTTACGATCCACTTGAACACCTCCGGAGCCGCCTCCTCCAGCACTTAATCTGTTTAAAGAGTTAGTTCTAGCAGATGTTTGTAATTTGGAACGGCAATGTCCCTTGAGGTCTCGGACACTGACACCAACAGAACGGAATGCTATGAATGAATTACAAGCTCGAACAGACGTAGTAATACGGCGCGCTGATAAGGGAGGTGCTATAATAATAATGGATAGAGATAAATATTTAGAAGAAGCGTATCGCCAATTATCCCAGAGTGACATTTATAAAATTTTGCCACAGGATCCCACAAAAATTTTACAGCAACAAATAAAAAATATTACATCACAGGCCCTGGAGTTGGCTGTAATCACTAGAAAAGAGTGGAAGTTCCTTAATGAATCTTCGCCAACTTTAGCTAGATTATATTTAGTTCCTAAAATACATAAAGGACGCCTTGAATCCACCAGGGAGGCCAATTGTTTCTACGAAGGGATCAGTTTTAGAGCCCCTTTCGATTTATATAGATTCGTTTTTGAGGCCTTTAATGTCTACCATTCCATCTTACATTAAAGATACTTCCCACTTTTTAAACATTTTGGAAGAATACTCTGAATGGGCGTCTATGGAACACATACTTTTGGCAACGCTGGATGTTACAGCACTATATACCAGCATCCCTCAGAAAGCGGCACATACAGCCATAGTTACATCTCTACGTGAAAGAGGAAATTTATCCTCGAGTCTGCTGGGGTTTATTTCCGAACTGGCGGAACTTACAATTTTCCACAGTCATTTTGAGTTTGAAGGGCAAATTTACCAACAACTGTCTGGGGTGGCCATGGGTGCTACCTGTGCCCCTTCAGTGGCTAACCTCTTCATGCAGAATTTCGAACGTCAATGGTTGGTCGGATCAATATATCAACATCATTTAATTTTGTGGAAGAGATTTATTGATGATGTTTTCCTGTTATGGGATGGCTCTGTTTTGGAATTTCAGCAGTTTGTCAGTTGGCTGAATCAAGTGGATCCGAATATACAATTTACTTACACCAGCCATGCACAGAAAATTGTTTTCCTAGATGTAGTAGTTCAAAAAAGTCACAATGGTTGGTTCAAGTCTATCTATAAAAAGCCAACAGATAGAAATACAATTCTACATTATAAAAGTAATCATCCTAAACAATTGCGTGACAGTTTGCCTTTATCTCAGTTTATCAGATATCGGAGAAACTGCTCAAGCGTCGCTGAATACAAGATACAAGCCAAAAATTTGATGAGGGACTTTCATGAAAGGGGGTATCCTCATTCAGTAATTAAAACAGCATACAAAAGGGCATTATATAACAATAGGGCTTTGCTGTTACAATCTAGACCTAGAGATCCAACTATGGAGGCTGATACTATAAATTTTATTACCAGATTTTCCCCACTTAGCGGTGAAATTAAACGCATCCTGAAGAAACATCGGAATGTGCTTACCACTTTACCTGGGTTGCAGAATAAGTCCATAAGATGTGTTTGGACTCAATATTCAAACCTTAAGGAAAACCTTAGTCCAGCAAAATTAAAGTTCCATCAAGAGGCAAACCAAGTAGAGAACGTCGGACACAAACCATGTGGAAATTGCACTATATGTGCAGTAACGGAGGAGTTAACCAGTTTTGAGTACCATGGCAGGACTTATTTTTTGAAACATTTCACAACTTGTGTCTCAGACTATGTTGTTTATGCAATTAAATGCCCTTGTGGCCTTCTCTACATTGGTAAGACTGAGCGACAATTTAAAATCAGAATTAGCGAGCACCGCAGTAGATTGAAATGTAAGTCACTAGAAGCTCCAATAGTGGCACATTGCATTGACCGTCATCATATTTTTGAAGAACTGCGGTGCTTCGTGATTGAGAAGGTACTCACGGGCAGAAATGGCAAGTCTAGAGCCCAAACGTTACTAATCCAGGAACAAAAATGGATCTTTAGATTGGCGACAACGGGTATGACTGGCCTTAATAGCTCCATTGAATGGCGGGTGTGCATTTAATACTAGTAGTTTTTTTGTTGTCCATTCACGTAAACATCTCTGTATGGCAAAGGCACAGAAAGCCGATTGGCTGCCAGAAAAAAACGTCAGGATTATTTAAATTACGACTGGGATGCTGACCCGCATGCGCGGCGTTTTTTTGCACATTGAACAAGTTTGGAGAATCAAGTGTTTCGTTTGATTGGAGTGCATTGTTCCGCTGCATGGAGAGAGGTGGGGGATCTAGTCTCAACATACTACGTCTCAGGCTTGCAACTGCGAGTATGACATTTTTTCTGTTTATGACTTCCTTGTTGTTTTGCAGATCGTGCTGATTAAACAATTTCCCCCTGAAGAAGTATTCGAAACGCATTTAGCGGTACCCATACGGTGGCGTCGGGGAGTTTTATCAACAATATCAAGATAAGCACAGTCTTTACTATAAAACAACATGGTATATGGATATAGTTAAAAATTGGAGAAAGGTCTGATGAAAGGAAAAATACATATTATTTTTGAGTTGAACAGTGAATGTTTAAGGTCGTTGATGCGATAAGGCATTTTGCTTTTGAAAATTCTAAGCATTGCCAATGTGAGTCTGAGACCTTTATTCACTTTTTTATATAAAAGGAAAAAATTGAAAAAAAGAAAAAAAAGGAATGAAGTGTAACTTTCAGTAGCAACTTTCTCAATATTTTATAGAGGGCATTCTGTTTGGTAGTTAGTTAATATTACTTTTGACATACAAGGCTACTCCACCTCCTTTTCCATTTTCTCTGTCTCTTCTGAATAGATTATAGCCAGCTATGGCTATATCCCAATCGTGCGATTCATTAAACCATGTTTCTGTAATGGCCACAATGTCCAAATTCATTTCCACCATTAAGGCTTCCAGGTCAGGAATTTTGTTGGCTAAGCTTCGAGCATTTGTGCTCATTGCTTTCCAGCATTTTCCTGGCTTGTGTGTATTTTGCATTGATTTTGTTCTGCCTATTTCTTCCCACATGCTTTTGATGTGTGGTTTAAAAGTGTGGCTGTTTCTGATGGTGTTCTGCTTTTGCTGGGGGTGGCATGCAGATGTTGACCTTCCACGTCTGTCACCCCCTTTTCCTAGTTTAAATGCATATCCACATACTGCCTGAATTTTTCACTTAGGATTCTTTTCCCTGCGACAGAGAGATGTAGTCCATCGGCACAGTATAGTCTCTTGTTGGTCCATCTGTTGTCCCAGTTGCCAATAAATCTGAATCCTTGTTTGCACCAGCTCTGGAGCCATGTATTAAAGCTGTTAATGCGATGCAGCCTTTTTGTCCCCTTACCAAGAACAGGTAGAACTTCTGAGAATGCAACAGTGTTAACAACGCGCTTGAGTTTCTCTCCCAGAGATTGGAAGTCCTTTTGGGCTGTGGAGGCACTGTTCCTAGCCAGGTCGTTTGTGCCTAAGTGGATAATAACATCAAGTTTGGAGTGTTCACTTTTTTACTAAGTAATTCAACAACTTGGTTTATATTCCTGCTGGCTGAAGAGCCTGGTAGGCACATGACTATCTTCTCTCCTTTGAACTGTGTTCCCAAGTTAGTGCCTCTGATGATGGAATCTCCAAGTAGTAGTAATTTTCTGTTTGGTGAGGTTTTCTTCATATTTGGTGCTTCAGCAGGGGATTGGGCATTGTCTGACTCATTTAAGGGCTCTTCAGTTTCTTTGGATTGGGCATCCTCATTAGCCAAGGCAGAGAAGGCATTATGCAGGGATATCTCTTGATGTACAGGATGTCTCTGTGTTACAGGTCGCAATCTACCAGAACCCACTGTGATCCATTTGTTCCTAGGGCATTTGATTCTTTGTGGGAGTGGTGGTGGACTTTGTTCAGTTTATATCCTAGAAGAGGTGCGCTTCATTGCAGCCAGTTCCTCCCTCAGTAGAGACACTTCTTTATGCATGGCAGCTAGGTCTTTCCTTAATAGAGTCAGTTCTTCATGCATGGCAGCTGACTTTAGGCATATAGGACAAGCTCTTAGGCTCCAAATGATTCGTCTTTGAATGAAAGTACCGCAGTTATTGCACTGAATACAAGACATGTTATTTATGCAGTCCCTGAAGAGGAAGAAGAAGAAGAAGAAAGATGAAGAAGATGTGGCTTTTAACCCAGGTTAGGAACGATAGATGGCACGTATGTGACCACTATATAGGTAATGTAGCCCCTGGGGTGGGTGGGGCGAGGGGTAGGGTGGGTGTTTTATCTCTAAGGCCAGTTGCGTGGAGACGTGAGATGAGGTGCCCATGGATGACCAAGTTCAAGGCTGCAGATGTGTCGAGAAAATAAGGATGAAGCCTTGTGTGTTGTTTTCTGTGCCTTTAGTTAATGTCACATATGCTGCCATGAGAAAGCTCTGGGACTTTAAACATCTGCCTTCTCCCCAGCTTTCCCAAGGAATGGGTCATCGTATTTCTCCAGGACCAAGCAGGAAGTCAGTCCTCACGTATGGGTGATGTCGGCGCCGAAGGAGCCCTCGTGCGGAGCATTTCCTCAGCTTTCAAGGAAAGCCTTTGGGAATGCAGCGCGCATGCGCGGTCCCCTTCCTGCCCAAGGATGCCATCTTGCTCAGTCTTTCTTTTTCCGCGGAGCCCAACGGACGTGAGTTCGTGTCACCTGGTAAAAGTAGATTTTTTTCTGCGATTTTCGCTTTTTCTGATCCAGTTCGATGCCGGTTCCCCTTCCCGCCTGGGCTCGGTAGACCGGTATTGAGTCCGGCATTCTTTTTTCGTTTTTTGTCCTTTGTGACTAGCGTTCGCGCCTTTTTTGTTATTTTCACTGGCAGCCCGGTCTTTTGACCTTGCAGGGGCCCTTTTTCCCCTGATGGCTGCCAGCGGGTTCAAAAAATGTGATCGGTGGAAGAAACCTATGTCTCTCACCGATACACATGACTGCTGCCTCTGATGCCTCTGGCCCGACCATGACCCGCTGGCCTGTGGCCCATGCGGCAAAATGTCGAAGGCACTTAGGAAACGTGAGAGAATTTTCTCAGAGCCTCGACATTTCGGGAGTCGGAACCCGAGCGCCGTTGGGGTTCCTCTGAGAGGGGGTCTCCCACCCGGGAGCACAAAAGGAAGAAGAAAATCGTGAGGGCGGTGTCGGTGGAGGCCCCTGGGTCCTTGAGGGCCAGGTCGCATAGCCCTGACCGCCGCCCCGGGCTCTCAGAGTCAGAGAGGCCGTCCAAACTACCTCGAATGGAGGAGTCCCCCGAGTCACGTAAGTTCTGTTGTCCTCATGGACTCTCCTCCGGGAGAGCCGCCATCAGGGCCCGAGTCGGAGGCTGCTGGATCTCCTGAGCTTGGACTCAGGTTGACGGCCTTGGAGAGCAGCTTGGCTGCCTTCATGGAACAGCAGCGGGTGCTGATCGCCGGTCTGACCGGTGCATCTGTCCCGACCACCGGGACTTTGACGTCTAAGTCGACCCTGGAAACAGAGCTGATCCTCGAGTCCATCAAGTCTCGAGTCGATCCTCGGTCAAGGTCCCCCTCGACCTCCCGTGCAGGGCCGAGGTCATTGACACCGGTGCCCTTGGCGTCGGGGCGGGTGGCACCGAAGCCCATACGGCCGGAGCCGCTCGACTCCTCCTCGGATGAGTCGGCGTGGGAGACGGAGCGGACACTTTCCGGACCCATTGCATCACTTCGGACTCACTGGAGTCCGAGCCTCGGAGAAGGTCCCCCTGGAGGATACCCGGTTCTCGGACTTCGTAAGGGACATGGCCAAGGCTTTGGCATTCCCTGCGGATGCCAAGGAGCCTCAAGCCAAGGAGTTCGATGCCCTCCAGTATGACTTTCCTCCGAAGGAAGCGTTTACTGTACCGGTTCCTCTGATGCTGGAACGGCTGCTCTTCCGTATGTGGGAGGCACCGACCTCGGCGCCGGTTCTTAGCAAACGGGTCAATTCCATTTATCGAGTCCGTAAGAGCCCTGAGTTCCAAAAGGCGCAGCTACCGTACAATTCCATGGTTGTGGAATCGGCCATGCACGGCCTGAAGAGTCCGAAGATGCACTCCTCGGTGCCCCCCGGACGGGAGGCCCGGAACCTGGATGCCCTCGGTATAAAGTGCTTCCAGGGCTCTATGCTATCTTGCCGTGAACATAAGAACATAAGATATGCCATACTGGGTCAGACCAAGGTCCATCAAGCCCAGTATTCTGTTTCCAACAGTGGCCAATCTAGGTCATATGTACCTAGCAGTTTCCCCAAGAGACACAAGTTCCACAATGCTTGTACTGGGTCAAGCATTGATATCTTCGGTCACTTCTTAATAATGGGTAATGGACCTTTCCTCCAGGAACTTGTCCAAACCTTTTTTAAACCCAGCTACACTAACAGCCTTTACTACATCCTCCGGTAACAAATTCCAGAGTTTGATTACACGTTGAGTGAAAAAATATTTTCTTTTATTAGTCTTAAATAGTTTACCCTGTAGCTTCATTGCATGTCCCCTAGTCTTTCTATATTCTGATAAGGTAAACAATCGATCTACGTTTACCCGTTCCACTCCGTTCATTAATTTATAGACTTCTATCATATCTCCCCTCAGCCGTCTCTTTTCCAGGTTAAAGAGCCCTAATCTTTTTAGCCTTTCTCCATAGGAGTATCCTTCCATCCCCTTTACCATTTTGGTGGCTCTTCTCTGTACCTTTTCTAAAATCGCTACATCCTTTTTAAGATACGGCGACCAGAATTGCACACAGTTTTCAAGGTGCGGTCTCACCATGGAACGATATAGAGGCATTATAATATCTTTTGTTTTATTTTCCATTCCTTTCCTTATCATACCTAGCATTCTATTTGCTCTCTTGGCCGCCGCTGCACACTGGGCCGAGGGTTTTAACATGGTATCCACAATGACGCCTAAATCCTTTTCCTGGGTGGTGGTTCCTAATGTGGAACCTTGCATCGTGTAACCATAGTTTGGGTTGTTCTTCCCTAGGTGCATAACCTTGCACTTGTCCACATTAAATTTCATCTGCCATTTTGATGCCCAGTCTTCCAATTTATCAAGATCCTCTTGCAATTTTTGACAATCCTCTTGGGTTTTAACAACTTTAAATAGTTTTGTGTCATCTGCAAATTTGATAACCTCACTCGTTATTCCACTTTCCAGGTCATTTATGAATATGTCAAAAAGCAGCGGACCCAGCACAGATCCCTGGGGTACACCACTATTCACCTTTCTCCATTGGGAAAATTGGCCATTTAGCCCTACCCTCTGCTTTCTATCTGTTAACCAGTTCCTGATCCACAATAGTACACTGCCTCCTATCCCATGACTCTTTAGTTTTGCCAAAAGTCTCTGATGAGGGACCTTGTCAAAGGCTTTCTGAAAGTCCAGATACACAATATCAACCGACTCACCTTTGTCCACCTGTTTATTCACTCCTTCAAAAAAACATAACAGATTAGTAAGACAAGATCTTCCTTGTCTAAAGCCATGTTGGCTGTCTCCCATTAGGTTGTGACTATCTACATGCTGAGTAATTTTATTCTTTATGATGGTTTCTACCATTTTTCCCGGTACTGACGTCAGGCTCACCGGTCTGTAGTTTCCTGGATCACCCCTGGAACCCTTTTTAAAAATTGGTGTTACATTGGCGATCCTCCAATCTTCAGGTATTAGAGATGATTTTAATGATAGTTCACAGATTACTGATAGCAGTTCTGCAATCTCATATTTCAGTTCTTTCAACACCCTTGGATGTATACCATCCGGCCCAGGTGATTTGCTACTCTTCAGTATATCTAATAGTTGTAAGACATCTTCCCGATGTATCGATATTTCCTCCAATTCTTCCGCACCTTTAAATACCACTTCAGTCATGGGTAACATCCCTACATCTTCCTCAGTAAAGGCCGAAGCAAAGAATTCATTCAGTTTCTCCGCTATCGCCTTGTCGTCTCTTAGTGCTCCTTTAACCCCTTTATCATCTAATGGACCAACTGACTCTCGCACAGGTTCTTTTTCTACGAATGTACTTGAAAAGGTCTTTATTTCGCGTTTTTGCTTCCGCAGCAAGCTTCTTCTCAAATTCTCTCTTTGCCTGCCTTATCAATGCCTTGCATTTGACTTGCCAGTGCTTGTGCTGTTTCCAGGTTTCGTCGTTTGGCTCTTTTTTCCATTTCCTGAAAGATGCTTTTTTGGCAACAACAGCCTCTCTGACCTCACCTTTAAACCATGCTGGCAGTTTTTTGGACTTCCTTCCACTTTTCTTAAAGCGTGGAATACAGCTGGTCTGGGCTTCCAAGATAGTATTTTTCAACAACACCCAAGCTTGATGTACGTCTTTAACCTTCACAACTGCTCCTTTTAGTTTTTTCTTAACTGTTTTCCTCATTTTATCATAGTCTCCCTTTCCAAAGTTATAAGGTAGTACTGTGGATTTCCTTACTATCCCTCCTCCACTAATTAAATCAAAGGCGATCATGCTATGATCACTATTGCCAAGTGGCCCCAACACCCTTATCTCTTGCACTAGATCTGGTGTTCCACTAAGGACTAGGTCTAATATGGCTTCCCCTCTGGTCGGTTCATGAACCAGCTGCTCCAAGAAGCAGTCATTTATTTCATCTAGGAACTTTATCTCCCTAGCATGTCCTGATGTGACACTGACCCAGTCGATACCGGGGTAATTGAAATCACCCATTATTATTACTGTGCTGTAACCTTTGTTAGCTTCCTTGATTTCTTAGTGCATTTCATCATCCATTTGGTCATTCTGGCCAGGTGCTCGATAGTACACCCCCACTGCCATTGCCTTCCCCCTTTTATATGGAATTTCAATCCATATAGATTCTACAGCAGATTTTGTTTCCTGCAAAACTTTAATCCTTTGAGTCAATGCCCTCTCTAACATAGAGCGCAACCCCTCCACCAATTTGATCAGCTCTATCATTATGATATAGTTTGTACCCAGGTATCACAGTGTCCCACTGGTTGTCCTCTTTCCACCATGTCTCTGATATTCCAATCATATCTAACCTTTCATTTAGTGCTATATATTCTAACTCTCCCATCTTATTCTTTAGACTTCTAGCATTTGCATACAAGCATTTTAGAGAATGTATTTTATTCATGTTAATTTGGCTATTGTTAGACATGGGTAAATTGGGATCTTTAAGCTCTGTCTGCTCCATACTTGAGGGCATTTGGGCTACTTTACTCTTTTGTGGAACCTCTGCTTTTGGTAGTGTCCTTCAAGGATACATTCTTCCAAACCATCTGCTCTTGGGCGACTGTCGGCTTTCCCCTAATATCTAGTTTAAAAGCTGCTCTATCTCCTTTTTAAAGGTTAATGCCAGCAGCCTGGTTCCATCCCGGTTAAGGTGAAGCCCATCCCTTCGGAAGAGCCCCTCCTTTCCCCAGAATGTTCCCCAGTTCCTAACAAATCCAAAACCCTCATCTCTGCACCATTGTCTCATCCACGCATTGAGACTCCGGAGCTCTGCCTGCCTTTTGGGTCCTGCGCGTGGAACAGGAAGCATTTCGGAGAATGCTACCCTGGAAGTTCTAGATTTCAACTTCCTACCTAAAAGCCTAAATTTTGCCTCCAGAACCTCCCTACCACATTTTCCTATGTCATTGGTACCGACATGTACCAAGACAGCAGACTCCTCCCCAGCACTATCTAAGACCTTATCTAGGTGGCGCGTGAGGTCTGCTACCTTCGCACCAGGCAGACATGTTACCAGGCAATCCTCACGTCCACCAGCCACCCAGCTATCTACATGCCTAATGATCGAATCACCAATTATAACTGCTGTCCTATCCCTTCCCTCATGGGCACATGGCCTTGGAGAAACTTCCTCGGTGCGAGAGGGGTTTACATCACCTGGAGGACAGGTCCTAGTTACAGGATCACTTCCTGCCACACCAGGGTGATGCTCTCCTGTCACGTGACCTCTCTCCTCCATGGCAACAGGGGTGCTGCCAGACTGGAGGTGGGACTTCAGGACTATATCCCTGTAGGTCTCGTCTATGTACCTCTCTGTCTGTCTTATGTTTTCCAAGTCTGTTACTTTAGCCTCTAGAGAACGGACTTGTTCCCTGAGAGAAAAGAGCTCCTTGCACCTAGTGCACACGTAAGACCTCTCACCAACTGGGAGAAAATCATACATGTGACACTCAATGCAAAAGACTGGAAAGCCCCCATCCTGCTGCTGTCTGCATCTTAGTTTTAAGTTTGTGTCTAGATCTTTAAGTTCTTACTTACTAGGGGTTGCTATGGGTATTTATACCAATAAAACTGTACCTAATATGTTTAATATACCTTGTTCACCTGAAACTTAATTAATCTCAGGTCCTTAGTGTATGACTGATTTGGGTAATGAGCTTCACCTGAAAGCACCTCCTGTCTTTTAAGATGTGTAAGTACCTATAAAGCTACGATTATCCCAGGGGTGGGTGGGTGATAACACTTATTAAAAGAGGGCTGCTACACAGTACCCTGTCTTGTGCTGCTGAGGTAAGCTAAATTCTGATTTGATTTAAATTATAGCTCTTAGCTGCTGCTAGGCTCTAACTTCTTATGAAATTTAAACTACAAGCTCTCTGCTGGGTACTAAATTTAACCAGAAAGCTCTCTTCTGTGTGTTAAATTTAGACTAAGTACTTTGCTGTTACTTGGCCCTGAGTGACTATTAAATTTAAACTACAAGCTCTCTGCTGGGTATGAAATGTAACCAGAAAGCTCTCCTCTGTGTTTTAAATTCAAACTTTAATTGCTGCTACTAGGCCCTAACTGATCCAACAAAAAAAACCAATGGGTTCACAGATTAAGTAGCTTTAATACAAAGAATTCTTTTTAGAAAATTACCAGAAGTATATACTCACAGTTGCAGATTTCTCTCCAGAAGTAACAGTCCCCCTTTCTAGTCTTTCAAGACTTACCAACTGTACATGGGGATGTACCTACGAGATCTGGAAAAAGAGATTGCCGGGTTCTCAGCTGACCTCTCCGAGGAACCCTTGCAGAGATTCAAAGCCTTGTCGACAGGGATCCGAGAGTGCTCGAAGTTTATCTCTCGAGCAGCCTATGATGGCTTCGAGGCTTCGGCCCGGGTAGCCGCGGCCGGCATTGGTGCACGCCGTCAGGCCTGGCTACAGTCATCGGACCTGGAGTCATGGGTGCAGGACAAGTTGGCCGATGTCCCTTGCCGAAGTGACAACCTATTCGGTAAGACACAAAAAGGAGCAGCGCTCTTGCAAACCAACCAGGATACACAAACAGCAAGAGACAGAAGTCTGGGCTTTGTCATAAACTATGCAAAGCCCACTTTGCTCCCCTCTAAGAACCTAGAATTTGTAGGGGCAAGCTTAGACACCCTTCAGGCAAGAGCTTACTTGCCCGAAGACAGGCCCCACAGACTGATGGACTTGGCCTACCAGTTTCAGAGCAAATCTCATGTTTCCGCCAGGCACTACCTGCGGCTCCTGGGCCACATGGCATCCATGGTACATATGACTCCAAATGCTCATCTGCACATGCGGGCTGCTCAGTGGTGCCTCAGAGATCAGTGGGCGCAGGCCACAGGCGACCTCCGAGACAGAGTAAAGGTGTCCAAACCACTTCTGGACTCCTTACAGTGGTGGCTACATCTCCCAAACCTTCTCAGGGGGGTACCTTTTCAGGCTCCAGCACACACAAGGGTGCTGATGACCGATGCTTCCTTAAAGGGTTGGGGGGCACATTGCCAGGGCACGTGCACTCAAGGCCTCTGGTCTCCTCGGGAGGCCACACAGCAGATCAATCTTTTGGAGCTGCAAGCAATCCGCTTAGCTCTACAGACTTTTTCTCATGCCCTCTCTCACCAGTCTATCTTAGTTCAGACAGACAATCAGGTGGCAGTGTTCTATGTGAACAAACAAGGGGGCATGGGGTTCAGGCTCCTATGTCAAGAGGCGCTGGCCCTTTGCTCCTTTGCAGTCAAACAAGGCATGTTTCTCAAAGCAGTTTATCTACCTGGTCAGGAGAATTTCCTAGCAGTCAAACTAAGCAGGATTCTCCAGCCTCACGAATGGCAGTTGAATCCAGTAGATCTTCCTCCGCTGGGGACTTCCGTCCATCGATCTCTTTGCCAGTCCACAAAACCGTCAGCTGCCCAGGTTTTGCTCCAGACAGCCACATCCCCTGAGAATGGCAGCAGATGCTTTTTAGATCTCTTGGTCTACGGGCCCTCCTGTATGCGTTTCCTCCCACGCCCCTGGTGGCCCGAACTCTGTTCAAGATTCTCCGGGACAAGGCCTCGGTGATTCTGGTAGCTCCCAGATGGCTGAGGCAACCGTGGTTTCCAATTCTGCTGCAGTTGGTGGTGGAAACTCCATTCCCTCTGGGGTTGTAACACGATCTCCTGTCTCAAGATCAGGGTTCCCTTCTGCACCCCAATCTCAGATCCCTCAATCTGATGGCCTGGCTGCTGAAAGGATAGTGCTAGCTCCCTTGCTTGTACCTAAGGAGGTTGAGGAGGTGGTTTTGGCCTCTAGGAGGCAGTCCACCAGAAAGTCCTATGCCCTCAAGTGGCGTAGGTTTACGGTATGGTGTGCTCAGCGCAATGAAGATCCTTTCTCTTGCCTTGTGCCAGTAGTACTGCAGTATCTACTTCACCTGCCAGACCTAGGCCTTAAGTCTAACTCTGTTCGGGTCCACCTCAGTGCTGTATCAGCGCACCACTCACCGGTGGAGGGACAGTCTGTCGGTTCATCGCTTGGTGTCCCGATTTCTCAGAGGTCTGCTTCTTCTCAAGCCTCTGGTTCGTTCACCGGCGACTGAGTGGGATTTGAACGTGGTCTTGCAGCAACTTACTCGCCCACCGTTTAAGCCGATGAGTACTTGCCATTTGCGCTTCCTCTCTTGGAAAGCGCTCTTCCTGGTAGCTCTTACCTCGGCCAGACGTGTGAGTGAACTACAAGCTCTGGTTTCTGATAGACCGTACACACGGTTCTATAGGAACAGGGTGGTCCTTTGGACCCATCCGAAGTTCGTTCCAAAAGTGGTTTCCTCTTTCCACCTCAACCAGGAGGTGGTTCTTCTGACCTTCTTTCCCAGGCCGCATACCAGCTGGGCTGAAACAGTCTTGCATACCCTGGACTGTAAGAGGGCGTTGTCCTTTTACATAGAACGTACGCGGGGGCATCGAAGGGCTACTCAGCTCTTCGTCTCCTTTGACCTTAATAAGATAGGGTTACCTGTCTCCAAGTGTACGTTGTCCACTTGGGTAGCAGATTGTATCGCCTGGGCGTACAAGGCAGCCGACCTCCCCTTGCAGGGTCGCGTCACGGCCCACTGTGTCAGGTCAAAAGCTGCGTCAATAGCTCATCTCCGCTCTGTTCCGTTGGCAGACATCTGCTGGGCCACAGCTTGGTCTTCAAGCCAGACTTGCAGCCCATTACTGCCTCGAGAGAGAGTCCCGAAGGGACAGTGCTTTCGGACAGGCAGTACTCCGTAATCTCTTTGAGGTTTAGGCAACTCCAACTCTCTGGCCCTTGTGTTGGGCTACCGTACGGGGGCGTTCTCAGAGGATATTCTTATCACGAATGCTGAGGCTCTTGAGAGGGAGCCATTTTTTCAGCTTAAGGTTCCCGGTAGCCTAGAGCTGGGGAGTCCCATATGTGAGAATTGACTTCCTGCTTGGTCCTGGAGAAAGAGTAGTTACTCACCTGTAACAGGTGTTCTCCTGGAGCAGCAGGAATCAGTCCTCACGACCCTCCCTCCTCCCCTGGAGTTGCAGTCATATACTTTATTTTGATTTTTTTGCTGTCTTTTAGCTATGTCATCAGACTGAGCAAGATGGCACCGTTGGGTGGGAAGGGGACCGCGCATGCGCGCTGCATTACCAAAGGCTTTCCTTGAAAGCTGGGGAAATGCTCCGCACGGGGGCTCTGTCGGTGCTGACGTCACCCATATGTGAGGACTGATTCCTGCTGCTCCTGGAGAACACCTGTTACAGGTGAGTAAGTACTCTTTTCTGCTGATGCTTTTGCTCTTAGCAAGGACTAACTTGGGATTAGGGAATCCTTTCTGTTCTGGAGGTAGCATGTAATGGGTTCTCATTTCTTACCTAAAAGTGTATCTGGATAGTGATGCCAAATATCTAGCTGCTGTGGCACTATATGAAGAGTGTGAGGGCAGAGTTAGAGTGCAGCGAGGGTGGAACGACCAACTGTACTGATAGCGGCAATATTCAGCTGCTATAGATGGGGGGGGGGGGCGGTTTTGTGCTGCTGAATATCCTCTCATAGTAACATAGTAAATGACGGCAGATGGTCCATCTAGTCTGCCCAGTAAGATGGCAGGAGTAGGTGCACCTGTCGCTCTGTGCAGGCCATCCCTCCCCATGTCCCTGTTTAGGGGTGAACCCACCGCTCCGTGTAGGGCACCCTTATTTGTTGAGAAATTAGATGGTTCAGATTATTTTGATTTTATCATTTTGCTGTAAAGGGATCCACTGTGTCTGTACCATGGTATTTTGAATTCTGTCGCCGTGTTTGTCCCCACCAGTGACGGAATTCAAAATGTCATGGGACAGACAAAGTGGATCCCTTTACAGCAACAGGATAAAATCAAAATAAACTGAACCATCTAATTTCTCCTAAACCTTTTGAATGCCCTGGTGCTAACTACCTAGTGTTGTGGGGGGAGTGGAGGCGGCACCCAAGGTTAGTCGGTCAGTGGCAACATTCAGCCCCTAACCAGTTAACCTAAACTGGCTAAAGTTAGATCAGAAAAAAAAAAGGCCGACTTTAGCTGATTTAGCTATCCAGCCAGCGACTGAATGTCGCAACTCATTGCATACATAAATCACTGTCTGGGCATACCAGATATTTAGTGCCGCTGGCCGGATAGGGCCCTGTCACTGCATATCTAGGCATTATTTAGAGCAGTGACAGCCAGCGCTGAATATGTCCTCCAAAGAGTTTAACTTAGGGTTGCAAAAAATCAGTCGGAAATTAAACCACTTAGCTATACATACAGCCAGGGGCAATGACTGCCTTACACTTGTATTAAAGCCCTGCTGCCTGTCCTTTATAGCTGTGCTGAATATATATATATAATTTTTTTAAAAGCCAGAGTCAGCATTTAAAAAAAATAAGCTCACTGCTGCTAGAAACTGACTTGTTTGTTTGTGAGCCCTGCAGCTGACTCCTCACACTGAAATGCAACTTCAGTCCGAGTCTCCCCAGAGCATGCTCACATTTCCTTTTGCGGCATTACTGCAAAGGCTGAAAACAGAGTGGCTTGGGCTTCTCTGGCACATGCCTTATGGCCTAGGGGCAGCACCGTGTTTGTCCCCGTTGCATTCCTGAAGATGTCATTTTGATGTCCTTGAGAGCAGCAAGCTTTTCTTTTATTGCATGCATTGGAGGTAAAATCAGAACTGGATCAGACTTTTTACACCAACCTAGCAGCACTTGTGTGTATTATGAGCGATAGCTGCTGCATGCCTGGATAGTGGGCAATATTCTCTTCTGAGCTGCATCCGGGGAGCACTCTTTATTTTCTATTCCCAGGAACAGAGCCATGCAGAATAGACTAAAGGTCACAGAATGCAACATTGCCGAGACGACTTTCTCTCTCTTTTTTTTTCCTGGATACGTTTTTTCATTTTGCTTTTCAGCTGAAGTACTGCATTTCTGTTCCTGCAGCATTTTGGGGCACAAGATTCCCTTTATATACTGTTCCGTGCTTCACAGTGTGAGTCAGAGGAAGCACTTGGTGAACACAGGTAGTGAACACATGAAATTGCGCTAGGAACATACGCGTTTGCTGACCTTTGCAATCCCCATCTCCCCCATCACCTTATTCACGTCTCATTTTTTTCTCTTCCAGAATTCACACCGGTGACAGACCTTACAAATGCCCTCATCAAGGCTGTGAAAAGGCTTTCACTCAGCTCTCCAACTTGCAGGTTAGTGAAGCAGGGGCTGCCTCCGAGTCAGTCATTGGTGCTCTGAACATTGTACTAGCCTGTGGTGAAGGTTGAATTATCTTCTCCAGCATCCGTGTTTTATAGGAAGGAGTTTATCAGTGGTGGAGGCCCCCATTCTCTTCCTTATCCACCAGCCTGCATGACCTTGAGCAAAGCCCTACACTAGCTTGTGCTCAAACCTGGGTTGTAAACTCCTCAGGGAAAAGACATGATGATGACATGGAATATCTTACATGAATTTGGTGCAAGTACATAGTTTGCCAGGTGGACCTACATGTGTATTGTATGGAGCATAGCTGAATCCATATTGACACCAGTGTATTGCATGGATGTGGAAAAAACGTATGTGCCTGTCCAACCTTGGATCACCTTCATTTGGAAACAGAAGAGAGTGTCACTATCCATCCCCAAGGCTTAGTGGTTGATGGACTGTAAAGGGCTCCAAGAAAAAGGGGTCACAGAGTCAGTAAGGAGGAGGGGGGGTGTTCTACACCTTTTTCTGGAAGGTGAAATTTATGATGTCAGTGGTCAGAATTTGCTAGGGCTGCTAACCATACCAGGTTAATAGTCTATAAAATACTGTGCAACCTATATAGGAAACCAAATGTGTTATACAATTGTGACTCACTGGTATCTCTGTGCTGGGAAAGTTGGATCAAACAGACATATTTTATGGGCATGGCTGGATATCCATCATTTTGGGGAAAATTTTTAAATCTTTTTGAGAGGTGTTGAATGATGCCGGGGGCCTCAACCAGTCTGTTCATTACATCCTCTCTGCTCTCGTGAGCTTCCTGTGTGGATGAACAGATTAGTCTCCAGGGAGTCCTGTAGAAATGACGTCTACTGGCGTGGATCCTAGCACAGTGAATAATGATCAGACATTGGTTGCCAATTTGATTTGAAAGGACCATTATAAAATAGAAGGGCCAAGCTCAAGATGTCTCTTCATCCACTTGACCAGTGGCCTTTCTCTTTCCTCTTACTCTTCTGAACTTTCCCCTCGGTTTGAAAACCATAAGACTTCATTTGTAAGTAGTTCAGGTTTTTTTTCTCATGTTGTCCTACAGCAAGGAGGCCACAGACCTGTTCCTTCTGGACTCTGGAAGTTGTTCATTTTGCGTTATACCTGTTCACCCTCCCCTCAATAAAAACCCCAACCCAAAACTGTTCCATTTAATTTAGGAAACATTCTTTAATGTGTGAAGCAATCAACTTGAACAGCACTTGGATTTAATGTTAGTGGATACTTGAAAATTGAGCACATACATTAGAAACAGAGAAAATGATGGCAGATAAAGACTATATGGTCTATTTAGTCTGCCCATCCGTAAGAACTATTATGTTCTACAATCCCTTTCTCTCCATCAGAAATCCTCTGTACTTGTCCCATGCTTTTTTGAATTCAGATACAGTTCCTGACTCTACCACCTCAATTGGGATGCCGTTCTCTGCATCCACCACCCTTTCTGTAAAGAAGTATTTCTTTAGATTACTCCTTGTAAAGGGTCCATTATTCCTTTCCCAGCACTTCTTATCACTAACCCTTGGGACGTCCGTCTGGGTCGAGGAATCACCTTACCTTCTTTGTCTGGAATCCAGGGGAACAAACACACACACACACCTGCACTTAAGTGGTATGCAGTTTATTCCAAAGGGTGGAGGGATTGTCCGTATTTTATACATCATCAGAAACATATTCATACGTCATCCACCCATCTTCTGGGGGCCCACTATAGTTTATCAGTAACTAATGCAAATACAAGTCATCCTTGAGTAGAACAATCAGTTTAGCTTACACAGCACATTCCTTTTTCCATACCCACCAGAATGTACAAAGGGCACACACATAGATTCTGATTTCTATAGGATTCTAATTTCTCTTGTGCAGGCCTCCTGTATATGCACTTAAACTAAGCATTATTATTACAAAGGGCACATATATAGGATTCTGATTTCCCTAACAATCCCCCCTTTGGGCCTGCATAGGCCCACTATAAGAACAGCCTAACAATCTACTACAAAATAACTAAACAGACATTATTAATGGAACATCTGTATGTGGCAGCTCAGGTACATCAGCCACCATAAAAGCAGGAGTATAGGAATACATAAAAGTGGTAGAGCTTTGTAGGGCCTTTCAACAACAGTCAAGAACAAATGAAAATATACAACAAAAAAGAACAAGAATTATAAAACCGCTCAATAGGGCAATAAGCAGTCCTTTGAGACCACCCCAAAGAAAGATACATAGAAACTTCCCTGTAGTTGAAGAACAGTATAGAGCAGTATTAGACAGGCTAAAAGCAGAAACAATAAAACAATCCGTAGCATTAAAACTACAATGAACAAAGGACCTAGTCATATCCCAAAGAGAGGCGAGTAACACCAATGTTATACAAAAAGTAGAAAAAGAAACATGGGGCTGGGTGCAGTTTAAATTGTAAACTTCTGCATTTCACACAGATTAGAAGGTACAGTAATGAAACATGTTGAGAGAAAAGCTCCAGTTTGTAGCGAGCTGCGCACACAAAAAGTAAGGCAGTCTGGGCAAGTAGTATTGCCGTATTAACAGTTCCCGAAATGGACTGAAGGAGGCACCACATGAGTGGTAGGAGGAGTCAACACAGTCTTGTGCGTGATGGTCAGGAGGCTGGAACCGAAGATGTCAGTGGAGATGATACACGCTTGATTCTTGATGCATGGATCCACGAAGGGGAGGAGTCACACAGGATGGCTGTCCATGTAATGGCGATCACTGTAGTTTGAAGGTCCGTAGAGCGGGTCTAAGGTACCATGCTTTTGAGGTGCTCTGACCTGTCACCAACCTTGAAGGGATATATTGGTTCGGTACCTCTAGGCCGAAAGCTGCTTTTCTTCAGGAGTCTTCTCCTCTCCTCTCCAGTTGCTAGGGCCTTGGCTGCCCCGGCGTCAGCTACTTCTCATCCTGGTCCTGAAGCTTGATCTGTATATGGAGAATGTTTCCAGCGAGGGCAATGGCTTCAGGATCTTTTAGCCGCCACCTTCACTGTAATCGATGTTATCAGAAGAACTTGGAACGGTCCCATACTGGAAAAGGGGCTTGTACTGTGTGCTGGTGGTATGTCTTTACCAAAATCCAGTCTCCGGATTGAAAGAAAAGAGCTGAGTCATCCAGCAGAAAGGACTGGACCTGCTGAGCATACCTGTGGAGGGAAGAGAGTTGCCTCTGCTGCTAGGAAATACAAGAGATCAAATGTGAGGCTCAGGAATATAAAAAAATAAGCAGTCTTCCATATAACAGTTCAGAGGGAGAAAAAGTTCAGTCTACTCCCTTAGGGCATTTTTTTTTGGTTGTTTGTTTATTGAACAGAGTCAAAGGCAAGACAGTTTAGTGTCTTTACAAAGTTTTTTTTAAAGATTTCGGAGGTTCCCGCCTTCGTGGGTTGCTTTTTGCACACAACAGCCAATCCTAAGCAACTCAATTTAACTAATACATTTTTGACAAGATGCCCACACTTCCTCAAATTTTTTCACAATTTTAGAATTATACCAATTTGTAAAAACTTGTGTAAGTAACTTTCCTCCTTTACCTTCATGTGTCAGGCCAGGACACATAGAGGCAAAAAGGGATAAAAGCATCTGACAAGCACCACATGGCCAGTGTGGGTCTCCCCAAGCTCATTAGGATGAAAAGTGCACTCAGCCTATCTCCAAGTATCTATTTCCAATTATTGGGTATATCTCTGGGCTAGATGACTCTCAAAATTGGAGTTAATGGGGATGGCATAATCAAATATTGTAGAGTATTCATTGTCAGTTTTCTTTCTAGGTGGATACATCGGATACATCATTTCACATTTCAATTTACCCTCACCATTTTATAATGTTAATCTGAGTTCTCTTTTCCAACATGAATATTCCATCACACTCCTCTCAACACCACTTTTTTTTTCACTTACATCATTCCATCAAACTACATGCATAGGTCCTTCTGTCTGTTTATACCATACTAGTGTATCCTTATTTGGCAAGGCTGCTAAGAACATCAAACAATTGTTAGAAACTTAGTATTTTTGTAAACAAAAGGTATATATACATATAAATGTAGATCCTTTTCCATAAGCATAACAATATGAGTAAACAGTGCTCATTCTAATTAGCAACTGCCTAAACAAAATATAGATAAAGTCCTTACAATATAGACTAGTGCTTCATGGCATTTTATAACATCAATCCCAATAGGAAGGAGTATGGCTCATATCTCTCGTATAACTAGAATCTATCGTATACACTGATCTCCAGGAACAAGCAGGAATAAGTCCTCACATATGGGTACGTCGGAACCAACGGAGCCTGCGCGGGAAAGCTCCCCAGCTTCCCAGAAAGGAAGCTTTTGGGGCCTCCCACTGCACATGCGCGCTGCCTTCCCGCCTTCCTGACCAGCTCTCCTCAGTTTCTCTTTTTCCGCGGAGCCAGCAGGTCGTGTTCCTGTCACCGCTGAAGAAATTATTGTTTTAGTTTTTCTTTAGACCGCGTACCTGCCTTCCCCATACCGAAACCGGTACCGCCGGTCTCTTTTCTTTTCTTTAAAAAAAAAAAAAAATCTTTTTTCTGCACAACTTGGTGACTTCGGTTAGGCCTCAGGCCTACACAAATTCTCCTCATGGAGAAACCAGCCCCTGGTTTTAAGAAGTGTACCAAGTGTAGTGCTGTTATTTCAGTCACAGACACCCATGAATGGTGTCTTAAGTGTTTGGGACCTGACCACTCCATTCCGGACTGCCCATCCTGCTCCCAGATTTATTTATTTATTTATTTATTTATTACAATCTCTTATATACCGCGCTATTTGGCATCAGCGCGGTTTACATTATAACACAACGACCATAACAACATGCTGTTTGGTTTTACATCGAACAGGTGATCAAACTTGGATAACAGGGGTAACTATATACATGAGATATTTACATGGTGAGGAGTAACTTGTATAACAGGGGTCAATTATGATATACATGAGATATTTACATGGTAATGAGTAAAATTATCATAGTGAACGTAGGTAATCTCTTCAGAGGGGATGTCTAGGTGCCATTGGTGGTTGGGTAGTATTGGAGGAAAAGGTGGTATTTGAGTGCCTTCCTGAACTGCGATAGGTCGGCAATAGCCCTAATGTCAGGGGGTAGAGCATTCCAGCATTTAGGTACATAGTAACTGAACGCCCTGTTTGTGGTTGATATGTTGCACTTTGATGATTCCTTTGGTATTACTAGTTGGTTTATGGCTATCGCTCTTCTAGATCTGTTGGGGGGCAACATGTGAATAAGATCTGTGAGTGAAAGGGATGAAATACCCTTGATTGCCTTGAATGCTAGGAGTAGGGTTTTAAAGATGATTCTCCCATGGATAGGTAACCAGTGAAGTTGTTTGAGAATGGGGGTCACGTGGTCGGTTCTGGAGGCTCCGTGTAGGACCCTTGCTGCAGCATTCATGGCCAGCTGTAATGGGGCTAGTGTGGATTGAGGGAGCCCTTGTAAGATGGCGTTTGCAAAGTCGAAGTGAGGCAGGATTAGTGCTTGGTATATGGTCCGGAAGTCATCTGGGTCCAGCAGGGAGCGCAGATGTCTGAGTGTGCGGATTTTGTAGTATACAGCTTTGACAATGTTGTTTATGTGGTGTTTCATATCCAGGCGTTGGTCCAACGTAACTCCAAGGTATCTTATTGTTTCTTTGGTTAGTAAGTCTGCTTCCTTAACACTGACATGGGATGGAGGAGTAAAGTCGGGGTCTCTGGAGATGAAAAGAACCTCCGTCTTTTTATGTTGAATGCGTAGATTCTGTGATTGGAGCCACGCCGAGACAGCATTGAAACAGTCTATTAGTGGTGCTAGGTCCATTTGGGCTGTGGAGAATGGCATGTATAAAAGAATGTCATCTGCATATATCAAACAGCTCACGTTAAATGATCTTATGATGTTGCAGATGGGCTGCATGTAAATATTGAATAGTAGAGAGGACAAGGAGGAGCCTTGAGGTACACCTTGTTTTTGATGGAAGTGTTTTGATTCCTCTGGTCCAGACTTCACGTATTGCCATCTTGCTTCCAGATAGGATTTACACCACCTTAGTGCACTGTTGCAGATGCCCTTCTCTTTCAACCTTCCCAGGAGAATTTCGTGACTCACCGAGTCGAACGCAGCGGCAATGTCCAAGAAGATGAGCACAAAACCTTTATGTCTAAACGTGGGTTGCAGAACCGGGCCAACAAATTCCATGTGCTGTTTGCTTCTGATAATTCAGCATCACAGTCATCCAGGTCTTCCTCTCCGGATGGATCTCAGGTAACCAAACCCTCTGTGGGCAGGTCCTCAAAGAGCAAATCTCCTTCAAAGCATCGAGAGGCTCTCTCTTTTGAGTCTGAGGATCCTGCCCCAGCCAAACAACCCCGGCGGGAAGCTCTGGGTTCCAAAGCACCATCTATGGGGTTACAGGTTGACATCGATGGCACGGCCTCGACTGATCACCTGTTGGACTGCTCTGGGGTACCGGCCCATACCGGTACCGACATCCAGGCAGCAGTGGCGTCTATGAGCAATACTGTTCAGACCATGCAGCAGGCCATGCTGGCTTTTATCAATGCTGCGACGCCCTCGGTATCGCGTTCAGCGATACCGGGTCCGGTTCCGGTATCGTCTCCCATACCGGAACCGAGACCATCGACTTCCAAACGCAGATCGGTTCCGCATGCCGGATCCGGGTTTTTACCCGATACCGATCCCATACCCGGTACGCCCGATGTCGATACCGATCGGTATGCGTATCGTGCGTTGGAAGCAAATAGAGAATACTCTGATTCCTCAGAGGATTTCAACTCCTCTGAGGACTCTGATGAGCTGTCTCTAGTTCTTCATGAAGACCCCTCTTCCCCAAAGAGGAGAATGTCTCCACCAGAGGATTTGTCCTTTCAAGAATTCATTATTGAATTAGCTAAAGGACTTTCTATTACCACATCCTCAGAAAAAGAACCTAGGTCAAAGAAATTGGATATTTTAGGATACCCCAAGGTTCCTAAAGAGGCAGTCACCCTGCCTATCCATGAAATCCTTCAAGAACACTTGATGGACTTATGGGAGGCTCCTCTAACGTTGTCTCCTTATTCTCGTAGGCTGGACACCATGTACCGGGTCCCTCCTTCTCCTGGTTTTCAAAAGACTCAGTTGCCTCACCATTCCATTGTGGTGAAGTCTGCACTGAAAAAGATTAAGAGTACCAAAAGGCACTCTTCTACCCCTCCAGGACGAGAATGTAAGACCCTAGATTCTTTTGGCAAGAAAATTTTCCAGGCTACTATGCTTATAGCCAGGATTAATTCTTACAGTCTGTATATGGGCATGTTTCTTAGAGAACTTGCCCTAAAGATACGACCTTTTGCCTCCTTTATCCGTGAGGATAGAAAAGAGGAGTTCATTTCTCTGGTGAAACAGCTTCTAGATGTTTCTAAGTTCTCCAACAGAGCAGCTTTTGATTCCTTTGAGGGTGCCGGTAGAGCTTCGGGCATTGCTATTGCAGCCCGACGACTTGCTTGGCTCCAGGCCTCTGACCTAGAACCCTGGGTCCTGGATGGCTTACGGAATCTGCCCTGTACAGGTGAGAACTTATTTGGTAAGGACTGGCAAATTAAAGCCACCCAAATGGATGCAGAAAATGCTACCTTGGATAGACTTTCTAAGTCTACCTCTGCTCCTGCCAAGAAAAAGTCTTTCAAGAGGCCTTACTACAAGAAGGCCAGATTTTCCACAAATACTGGCCAACAATCTTCTCAGCCTCGCTTTGCTACTAAACGTCAGCAACCTAAACAGGCAAAGTCAAAGCCTGCAGTGTCTACCACTCCTCAGCAGGCTCACACCCCTCAGGGGTTTTGACTTGCCCCTAGAGAACTTAACATTTCTGGCTCTAGAACAACCAGAGCCCCTCACCATTCCCGGAAGGTTAGCTCACTTTGCTCCCAGATGGGAGCAAATCACATCAGAGCAATGGACCCTCTCTATCATCAGAGAGGGCTACAAACTTCATTTTTCCAACCTTCCTCCATATACCATGGTGAGGCACTTCAATTCTCCCCCATTTCTCCTGGACCTGCTGGATCAGGAGGTCTCTTCTCTCCTTGCCCAAGGGGCAATAGAAGAGGTTCCTCTTCTTCAACAAGGGACAGGATTCTACTCCCCTTATTTTCTCATAACAAAGAAGACAGGGGGATTCAGGCCTATCCTAGATCTGAGAGAATTGAACAGATTTCTATACAAGGAGAAATTCAAAATGCTTTCTCTAGGCATTCTCCTTCCATACCTTCAGAGTCAGGATTGGCTTTGTTCTCTAGATCTCAAGGATGCGTACACACATATACTCATCCACCCATCCCACAGAAAATATCTAAGATTTCTGTTTCAGGGAAAACATTTCCAGTACAGAGTACTTCCCTTCGGTCTAGCCTCTGCTCCAAGAGTGTTCACCAAATGCATGGCAGTTGTTGCCGCATTTCTAAGAGGTCTGGGAATTTTTGTATTCCCATATCTGGACGACTGGCTCATCCGAGCTCCATCTCAGTCAGAGGCCCAGATTTCCCTGGACCGCACAAGGCACCTTCTGCAGTATCTGGGACTAGTGGTAAACCTTCCCAAGTCTCAACTTACCCCTACTCAGTCTCTAGAATTCATAGGGGCCCAGTTGGACACCACCACTGCAAGGGCCTACCTGCCTCAAGTCCGGGGCCAACGTCTAATGTGCTTGGCCTCCCAAGCTCAGTCCAGCAGTCACTTGACAGCCAGAGAAATGCTGCGACTTCTGGGCCACATGGCCTCCACGGTACACGTGGTGCCCTACGCTCGTCTTCATATGAGAGCAGCTCAATGGACCTTGGCCACCCAGTGGACTCAAGCATCAGGAGCGCTCTCCGACCAAATACTCACCTCAAAGCGTCTGTTTTGGTCCCTCCAATGGTGGATGTCCACCAAGAATCTGTTGTTGGAGGCCCCCTTCCAACCTTTGTTGCCCCAAGCAACCCTCACAACAGATGCCTCCCAAACAGGGTGGGGAGCCCATCTACAATCCCTCTCCACTCAGGGTACTTGGTCTCCGCAGGAGACCACCCTTCACATCAACCTCCTGGAACTGCGAGCAATCTTCTTTGCCCTCAAAGTCTTCCATACCCTCCTTGTCAACCTGACCGTCCTAGTTCAGACAGACAATCAGGTGGCCATGTTCTACGTAAACAAACAAGGAGGGACAGGCTCTCTGTCGCTTTGCAACGAAGCTCTCAGATTGTGGGCCTTCGCCAGAGAGCATCAAATTCATCTTCTGGCAGTATATCTTCCAGGGGTTCAAAACTCTCGGGCACACAGACTCAGTCGAGTTCTGCTCCCACACGAATGGTCCCTACATATGGACCAGATAGGCAAAATCTTTCAGGAATGGGGAACCCCGGACATAGACCTCTTTGCAAGTCCGTGGAATGCCAAACTTCCCCGGTTCTGTTCCAGGACTCAGTGTCAGGAAGCTCAGGCCAACGACGCCTTCCTCCTGCATTGGGGTCAGGAATTCCTATATGCCTTTCCACCCATTCCTTTGATTCCCAAGACTCTGTTCAAACTCCAGAGGGATCACGGATCCATGATCCTCATAGCTCCATGCTGGCCACGCCAAGTGTGGTTCCCTCTACTTCTGCATCTCTCCCAGGGACCCTCCCAGGACCTGGGAGCTGCGCCAGACCTTCTGTCTCAGGAGGAGGGGACTTTGTGGCACCCAAACCCCAAGTCCCTACACCTCAGAGCTTGGTTACTGAAGGCCTAAGCCTTCATGACTTCAATCTTTCTCAACCAGTGAAAGATATCCTGCATGCCTCTAGGAAACCCTCCACGAGGCGTTCCTATGCTTTCAAATGGAAACGCTTTTCCATTTGGTGTGCTCAACAGGGTCTTGACCCTCTAGCACTTCCTTTGAATTCTCTACTAGACTATCTCCTGCATCTTTCTAATGCAGGCCTTAAGACGAATTCAGTAAGAGTCCATTTGAGTGCTATCGCAGCATCCTTAAAACCTATAAATGGACAACCTGTCTCCTCTCATCCGCTTGTTGCAAGATTCATGAGAGGCCTGACTCTAACTAAGCCTCCCATCCGACCTCCTCCGGTAGCATGGGACTTGAACCTAGTTCTACGTCAGCTTATGAAGCCACCTTTTGGGCCTTTACACTCCACCTCCTTGAAACTTCTTTCATGGAAGGTAGTTTTCCTCATTGCAGTCACTTCAGCTCGCCGCATCAGTGAACTGCAGGCTTTAGTGGCTAATCCACCTTATACTAGATTTCATCATGATAAGGTGGTCCTTAGGACGAACCCCCACTTTATGCCCAAAGTGGTTTCGCCTTTTCATCTTAATCAAGAGGTATATCTACCTGTCTTTTTTCCGGCTCCTCATGCATCCAGTGCAGAGAGGAACCTTCATACTTTAGATTGCAAAAGAGCTCTTGCCTTTTACCTCAACAGGACTCAGCCACATCGAAAGTCTTCCCAGCTTTTCGTGGCTTTTGATCCTTCTCATTTGGGACGTCCAGTCTCCAAACGTACACTTTCCAATTGGATTGCTCAGTGTATTTCCTTTGCTTACCAAAGTAAAAACGTTTCTCTGGAAGGCCATGTCACAGCTCACAATGTGAGAGCCATGGCCACTCTATGGCTCATCTTCACTCTGTCTCCATAGATCAGATCTGTCGAGCCGCCACATGGGCCTCGGTTCATACCTTCACAGCCCATTACTGCTTGGACAAGGACTCCCGCCGGGATGCCTTGTTTGGTCAGGCTGTCCTCAAACACCTGTTCCATACTTGAACAACTCCTGCCCACCTTCCCAGGATGGATGCCTGAGATCCATACGAAGATGGCGAACCCTCGGAACGGGATCTCCCAGGCATCTTAGCTAGGGAGTCCCCATATGTGAGGACTTATTCCTGCTTGTTCCTGGAGATAGCACAGTTACTTACCTGTAACAGGTGATCTCTGGGAACAGCAGGAATTAGTCCTCACAACCCACCCACCTCCCCTAGGAGTTGTATCTTCTATCTATCTATCTTCCTTTCCTCTCTCTATTGTCTCAGCTATAAACTCGAACTGAGGAGAGCTGGTCAGGAAGGCGGGAAGGCAGCGCGCATGTGCAGTGGGAGGCCCCAAAAGCTTCCTTTCAGGGAAGCTGGGGAGCTTTCCCGCGCAGGCTCCGTTGGTTCCGACGTACCCATATGTGAGGACTAATTCCTGCTGTTCCCAGAGATCACCTGTTACAGGTAAGTAACTGTGCTTTCTCAGCGAGAGTGCTGTTGGACTGATTTTAAAATTGCAGTTTTCACAAGGATTTGGGTAAGCTACTCATTAATTATGGTGTCAAAAAAAGATCCTTTTGAGGTGAGAGATCTAAGAGAGGATACAAGGCATTGGTGGTTGGGCCTCATGGCGATGTTTCCTCGGGTTCTTCTTGGCCTGTTCCCCCCCTTCCTAGTCATGTCTCTTCAGAGGCATAAATATGCAAGGTTCATGTTCTTCAGGCCTTGTGGGTCCTCGAGGAGTCTTAGAGCAGTTAGAATTCCGGTGGCCCAGATCATCACACTCGGAGCAGCACGTTTATTGCCTTTCCCAAGGCTGTAGCCTCACCTTCTGTCTCTCTCTCTGCTTTTTTTTTTTTTTCAATGAACTCACGTTAATGTTATTATTTACAAATATTCTCATATTTCCTGGGAACTAAGCTTCATCTTTCCACTAAATGAGATCTATATGCTTGGGAACAGAGCAATTTCAGATCAGCCTCTTTCCAAAATTCTATAATTTCTGTGTATACTGAACCTCTACATAATGTACTGCTACAAGTATTTTTGGTAACATAAGGTGCAAGTGTGTAAACTAAAAAAAAATTAATATCTCACAGTGCTGCAACATATATCTGTTTTCTCTGCAACATATATCTATTTTTTCTCAGGAACTGTGCTGAAACTGAAAATAGAAACTTTTAGAACAAGGTACACTTTTTCTCTGGACACTTAACACGTAAAATTCAAATACAAAAAAACAGTTGAATTTATCCTAAAATCCAATATTGTAACAAATAAAACTGAGATGTTACTGTCCTGTTCATCAGTCATCAGCACCGAGCTAAACAATGCCAAGTAGTTAACTTAAAATCTTACCGTTCAGGAAACAGACATTCAAATAACATGAAACTGCAAAAAGGTGAATTCAAAATCATGCTTTGTCACATTTAAATTAAAACCTTATACATAATACTTAAGACTGGTATCAAACTGATCTGAAACAAAGAAATTATGTTAAAGCAATTTGCTTAGAGTAACAGTTCAACCTTGATGTTATCTCAAACACAAACAGCAAAGTAAACAGCAGGTCTGTCCCGTGACCAGATTCCTTCAGGCAAATGCAGATAGCTGAACAAGAGAGACAGGAGTCCTAAATACTAAAAGTTTAAAAAGAAAAGGTTGCTTGAGAATTGTCACTAATTGTGATTGCTATTAAATTCCTATAGTTACACTCTGTGTTTCTATAATATATGAACAATAATGACCTCTGAGGTGCTTGCCACAAAATATAAAATCATTGTTTTTTTTTAACTCTTTAAGTTTACTCAATAGCATACACAAAGACCAGACACTTAATAACAGGACCTTCTTATTCACTCAGGATTCAAATCATTTTTTTTTTCAAGTTGCAGTCTTTTAATTACTGGCTCAGGATGCCCCATTGTCCTGATAGGGTTCCCAACCCCTACTTTGAAGGTTAAAGAAAAACAATCCAAAACCATTGTGCCTTCTGTAGCCCACGGGAGGGGCTGCCCCCTTTCCCTCTCTCTTCTTTGTTCTCTTTGTTAAGTTTCTGATTTCGTTTCTGATGTTGTAGGGGGAAGGGATAGCCCCAACCTAAATTTTTTGTTTTCTCCAAGACACCCTGAATCTTTTCTTTCCCAAGAAATGCAGCAGATTGTGAATGGCTTCTATCACAACTGGTTTCTCCTGCCCTAAACTTTAAAGATCATCTACATAGTGCCTAGAGAGCAAACTCAAACATATACCTCAAATCTACAATACTAAACCATTTGTGTTCATGCAAAATTTAGCTCAATATTTTTAACCAAAAGCATAAATATACAAATCAAGGGGTTTCTTTTGAAATAAGGTTTTCAAAGGAAAGAATCCGTTGCTAGGTCTGGACAATCTTATTCAGATTCCTTAAATCCTGCACCAACCAGCAAGTAAAAAAAACCAAAACAATATTTACTGTAAACAAAACATATTTTCTTTCAGCTTGTTGGGAAGGACACAAAGGAGTTACTTATTTGGGAAACTTCTGTTTCAGTTCTTATTTAAACAAGAGACAAATCAAAGCTTACAAGTGCTTTCTTAAAAAACTTCGCCCTGCATAATGAACTAGACCCTCTCCCTTGATTTCTCCCCTTCAGACTTACCAGTCACATAAAGGGTTAACACCTAACAAATCCAAGCAACCAAAACAGCAGGAGGAGAGATACATTCCTTTGTGCAAAGGAAACAACAGTATTTCATCATTAGCATCTTACAGTTCTTATCATTCTCCCCCTTTTCCTTACCGCGGTCTGTGCACAAAATTCACTTGGTTGCTGCAGTGCCTGCTTTTAATTCACTGTCTGTCCGATTCACAATACCTCTAGTCACCCAGGACCATTACCAGCTAGTAAAGAGACCTCTCCGCAGAGAAGGAGGTGAGACTGTTGAAATCAACAGGACGCGTCTTCGCACCTCCACTCAGCAGGAGTCACTCCACTGTGGGAAAATCCCGGCGAGCCCCAGCTGTTATTTACGCTTTTACCTGTGGCCAATTCACCTTTGGCCAAGCTGGCCAATGAGACTCGGGGAGGGATATTGTGAAGCAGATTAAGAGCTCTTTTAGTATTTCATTATTCAGTACATTGCTATAGCAATGGGTGTCTAAATACAGACACACCCTATTACATATTTCAGTGATAGTTATACCGTTGTTAAGTACAAAAGTAATTTTCTTTCTATTTAGCTTGTCTTCTTACAATATGGCAATAAATAGACACTCTGCAAACAAATAATATTTTACGTTTTAGTATGCTGTTTAACTTTAAGTTTCTGTTCTGTCTGCCTGTCCGTAACCCTTGAACACAAAGAACAGGAAGGGAGGGGGAGGGAGGGGGAGGGAAGAGCAAATCAGTGGAAGAATAAACAAACACTACTTGTCACTTGCATTCCAGAGTCATCAGTTCTAGAGAGGGGGGGGGGGGGTCGTATAGGCACAGAGATAAACATGCTAACAGACTCCTGTAACTTACACAGACACAACATATAGCAAAACATGCACTCCCCGCGGATTCTGGAGTGGCCCCCTCACCTTGGGACCCCCCCATCCTCTAATTAATTCACAACAAACGCACGGCTGGCCAGACACACAAGCACACAGAGAAGGAGAAGGATATTACCACAGACCTAGCAGGACGTCCCTGTTATTCCCAGTGCTACCCAAGCGCATTTTCCCAGCGCTACCCAAGCGCATTTTCCCAGCGCTACCCAAGCGCATTTTTCCAAGACGAGCTACCAAAGCGTCAATTAAAAAATCCTTGTGCAGCTACCAAAGCTGCTTCAATTTAGAAAGTGCATCGGGGAAATCCAAACTTCTGACACCAAATGTAAAGGGTCCATTATTCCTTTCCCAACACTTCTTATCACTAACCCTTGGGACGTCCGTCTGGGTCGAGGAATCACCTTACCTTCTTTGTCTGGAATCCAGGGGAACAAACACACACACACACACACCTGCACATAAGTGGTATGCAGTTTATTCCAAAGGGTGGAGGGATTGTCCGTATTTTATACATCATCAGAAACATATTCATACGTCATCCACCCATCTTCTGGGGGCCCACTATAGTTTATCAGTAACTAATGCAAATACAAGTCATCCTTGAGTAGAACAATCAGTTTAGCTTACACAGCACATTCCTTTTTCCATACCCACCAGAATGTACAAAGGGCACACACATAGAATTCTGATTTCTATAGGATTCTAATTTCTCTTGTGCAGGCCTCCTGTATATGCACTTAAACTAAGCATTATTATTACAAAGGGCACATATATAGGATTCTGATTTCCCTAACACTCCTGAGTCTATCCCCTTAAACCTTCATTCCTTATTGTCTCGCCAGGCCAGTCCAGTCACGCTTGGGTATTGACCATTCTCCAGCAACTGAGGACTGAGTATGTCACGATTCTGATCCACCAGTGTAAGAGCTCCCTCTGCTGCTCTAGAATCCAGTCTCTCAGGCCTCAGCAGCTGTGTAGGATGTCCCTGCATGGTGGACCACACTGGACAAACGATTTAAGGAGCTTCTGCAAAAAAAAAAAAGAGTGTTTGGCAATTAGGTAGCATGATCGCCTTTGATTAATTAGTGGAGGAGGGATAGTAAGGAAATCCACAGTACTACCTTATAACTTTTGAAAGGGAGACTATGATAAAATGAGGAAAACAGTTAAGAAAAAACTAAAAGGAGCAGTTGCAAAGGTTAAAGACGTACATCAGGCTTGGCTGTTGTTGAAAAATACTATCTTGGAAGCCCAAACCAGCTGTATTCCACGCTTTAAGAAAAGTGGAAGGAAGTCCAAAAAACTGCCAGCATGGTTTAAAGGTGAGGTCAGAGAGGCTGTTGTTGCCAAAAAAGCATCTTTCAGGAAATGGAAAAAAAGAGCCAAACGACGAAACCTGGAAACAACACAAGCACTGGCAAGTCAAATGCAAGGCATTGATAAGGCAGGCAAAGGGAGAATTTGAGAAGAAGCTTGCTGTGGAAGCAAAAACGCGAAGTAAAGACCTTTTCAAGTACATTCGTAGCAAAAAACCTGTGTGAGAGTCAGTTGGTCCATTAGATGATAAAGGGGTTAAAGGAGCACTAAGAGGCGACAAGGCGATAGCGGAGAGACTGAATGAATTCTTTGCGTCACTCTTTACTGAGGAAGATGTAGGGATGTTACCCATGACTGAAGTGGTATTTAAAGGTGCGGAAGAATTGAAGGAAATATCGATACATCGGGAAGATGTATTACAACTATTAGATAAACTGAAGAGTAGCAAATCACCTGGGCCGGATGGTATACATCCAAGGGTGTTGAAAGAACTGAAATATGAGATTGCAGACCTGCTATTAGTAATCTGTGAACTATCATTAAAATCATCTCTAATACCTGAAGATTGGAGGATCGCCAATGTAACACCAATTTTTAAAAAGGGTTCCAGGGGTGATCCGGGAAACTACAGAGCGGTGAGCCTGACATCAGTACCGGGAAAAATGGTAGAAACCATCATAAAGAATAAAATTACTCGGCATGTAGATAGTCATGACCTAATGGGAGACAGCCAACATGGCTTTAGACAAAGAAGGTCTTGTCTTACTAATCTGTTATGTTTTTTTGAAGGGGTGAATAATCAGGTGGACAAAGGTGAGTCGGTTGATATTGTGTATCTGGACTTTCAGAAAGCCTTTGACAAGGTCCCTCATCGGAGACTTTTGGCAAAACTAAAGAGTCATGGGATAGGAGGCAGTGTACTATTGCGGATCAGGAACTGGTTAAAAGATAGAAAGCAGAGGGTAGGGCTAAATGGCCAATTTTCCCAATGGAGAAAGGTGAATAGTGGTGTACCCCAGGGATCTGTGCTGGGTCCGCTGCTTTTTGACATATTCATAAATGACCTGGAAAGTGGAATAACGAGTGAGGTTATCAAATTTGCAGATGACACAAAACTATTTAAAGTTGTTAAAACCCAAGAGGATTGTGGAAAACTGCAAGATGATCTTGATAAATTGGAAGACTGGGCATCAAAATGGCAGATGAAATTTAATGTGGACAAGTGCAAGGTTATGCACCTAGGGAAGAACATCCCAAACTATGGTTACACGATGCAAGGTTCCACATTAGGAACCACCACCCAGGAAAAAGATTTAGGCGTCATTGTGGATACCATGTTAAAACCCTCGGCCCAGTGTGCAGCAGCGGCCAAGAGAGCAAATAGAATGCTAGGTATGATAAGGAAAGGAATGGAAAATAAAACAGAAGATATTATAATGCCTCTGTATCGTTCCATGGTGAGACTACACCTTGAATATTGTGTGCAATTCTGGTCGCCGTATCTTAAAAAGGATATAGCGATTTTAGAAAAGGTTCAGAGAAGAGCCACCAAAATGGTAAAGGGGATGGAAGGATACTCCTATGAAGAAAGGCTTAAAAGGTTAGGGCTCTTTAACCTGGACAAGAGACGGCTGAGGGGAGATATGATAGAAGTCTATAAATTAATGAACGGAGTGGAACGGGTAAACGTAGATCGATTGTTTACCTTATCAGAATATAGAAAGACTAGGGGACATGCAATGAAGCTACAGGGTAAACTATTTAAGACTAATAAAAGAAAATATTTTTTCACTCAACGTGTAATCAAACTCTGGAATTTGTTACCGGAGGATGTAGTAAAGGCTGTTAGTGTAGCTGGGTTTAAAAAAGGTTTGGACAAGTTCCTGGAGGAAAGGTCCATAAACCATTATTAAGAAGGGACCCAGGACATCAATGCTTGAACCAATACAAGCATTGTGGAACCTGTGTCCCTTGGGTAAACTGCTAGGTACATATGACCTAGATTGGCCACTGTTGGAAACAGAATACTGGGCTTGATGGACCTTGGTCTGACGCAGTATGGCATATCTTATGTTCTTAGGTAAAGGGAGCTCATTTAGCCCTGAAGAGCGATCTCTTCAGAAGGCATCAGAGCTTGGCAGGCTGGGATGGCTCTAGCCCTCAATTCAGGGAGCAGAGTGGTGACTGGCACTGTTTTCAGGGCAGGCCATTGGATCCGGTCCCTAGCTAGGATCAGGACAAGCCGGGGTAAAAAGGTCCCTTTCCCCCTCCCAGTCGGGAACACCAGTAACCATGAGCAGCGGGACTGCTTCAGTTCCTATGCCTCCAAACCCCCCCACCCATTCTCAGCACGCGAGCATTGGCCTAGACTTAGGCAGGAAGCATGCTCTTGGTGACAGCTAGTGATCATGGTGAGCAGGTAAAGGCAGGAGAAGAGGGTGCTGTGTTGCTCGGCGGGTGCTTCGGGAAGTCAGCTCTAGTTCCTCGTAACACTCTCTGGGGCTCGGTTCTTCTCTTCCTGTCCCTGTGGGTGTATGCAGACAGGGCTCTCAGTGTGTATGTGTGTGTGTGGAGTGCTCTGGGAGTCACAGTTTGACAGCGGCAGGAGTTTGCCACTTTTGTTGCAGGCAAAGTTTTTTTGTCAAATGATCTCGGTCCAGCGCGCTGATGGAGGAGTCAGGGGAGGCCTCGACGGGGAGTTCCTCTGGGCCTTTGGTTCCCACGGTTTCGGCAGGAACCGTGGCCATCTTGTCGAGTACCCCAGGTCTTTCATCATATCAGTTTAAGGGGGGAAGGGCAGGTCTAAGGCTGGGGGCCCAAATTGCACAGTCAGAGGCTGGGAAACAGCTGAAGTCACTGGAATCAGTTTTGTCCCCGGATTTTATTTCATCTTTACATCAGGCCTATTATCTCAAAAGGAAGCAGGTGGAGGCTTGTGAAGCCACAAATAAGATCCCTGGCTCTTAAGTCACCAGAATTCCTGCAACAGGGGGAGCCCAGAGAGTTGGACACTCCCTCAAAAAGGCCTAGAGGAGAGGCTGATGCCTGGCTGGGTCAGGACTGTCCTTTAGTCACTCGCCTCAGAGGACCTGGGGGAAGGGACCTCAGCCCTGTGGGGTGAGCTGATGGTTACTGTTCTGGAGAAAGGGGAAATCCCCCCCAGGGGAGGACCCCAGTGTATTTCAGGTATTTCATAGGGAAGAGCTGTCAGCGCTAATCAGTCACTCCCTAGCTATTCTGAATATCGTGTCTCCACTGACGGCGGTGGAGGCCCTGGAGGACCCTTTGTTGTAGAGGTTCAAAGGGGCACAGGTCTGCTTCCTAGCCCACAGAGTGATTAAGAAGATGATCGAATCTGAATGGGAATTTCCGGAGGCTACCTTCAGAGGGGGTAGAGCGATGGCTCACCTGTACCCTGTTCCGCAGGAGGAGCAAGACCTCTGAATGCCCATAGTAGATGCCTGGTCTTGGCAGTCATGAAGACCACTATTTCAGTGGAAGGTGGGGTGGCCCTGAAGGATCTCCAGGATCGTAGGATGGAATCTCTCCTCAAGCAAGCCTTTGATTCCAGCATTTTGGCCCTGCAGGCTTCCAGTTGTGGGACCTACCTGTCTATAGCGTCCATTTGCTGGTTCCATTGACTGTCCCCGGCCAACCTGGGGAGTCAGGTGTCTTCAGAAGAGGCCAAGCTGGAGTCTGCCTCGGCCTACTTGGTGGACACCTTCTATGACTTGACTAGAGTGACCTCCAAGGCCATGGCCTCCCTGATTGCGACCTGGCACTTTCTTTGGCTCTGCAGCTGGTCAGAGGATGCGGCCTCCATGTCTCAGTAAGCTTCCCTATAAGTGGACAAATTGGTGAAAGACCTCGGGGAGACCAAGGGAGGCCGCTTACCGAAGGACAAGCTGAAAGGAGCAAAGCAAGGGGTGCCTCAATGGGCAGCCCTGGGATATTCAGCTTTTTAGGGCTAACTGTTTTGCCCTGTACCAGAGTGGTCATTATGGAACACAGGGGCAGCCCTTTCATGGTTTCTGAGGGACTGGCCAGGGCAGCTACGCCACTTTGCAAACTCCGACAAAGAAGCCCCAATGAAGTCAGTGTGGTCCCAGGTGGAAGTGGAAATAGGAGGTTAGTTACAACAGTTTTACTCCATCTGGGCCACAATAACTGCCGACCACTGGGTCAGAAGTTATCTGAGAGCGGTATGCCTTGGAGTTTGCTTGTCCCCTCTCCAAAGCATTTGTCCTCTCACCCTACAAGGCCTTGGAGAAGGAGAGAGCAGTCCAGGACCCTTGCCAACACCTGTTGTGGTTGTAGGTGGTGATGCTGGTGCTGTAAGACCAACACAGCTTAGGTCGATACTCCATCTCTTTTGTGGTGCCCAAAAAGGAGAGGTCCTTTTGGCCCATCCTCGACCTGAAGCAAGTGAATCGAGCACTTCAGGTGCCACACTATGGGATGGAGACATTGCGGTGCGTCATCCTGGCAGTGTGACAGGGTGTGTTGTTGTCCGTGCTAGCTCTCACAGAGGCTTATCTGCACATCCCCATTTGGCCAGACCATCAATGGTTTCTTCGCTTTGCAGTCCTGGCGGACCACTTTCAGTTCCAGGCCCTGCCCTTTGGGCTGGCCACCGCTCCTCTCACCCTTACAAAGATCACATGATGGTGGTGGTGGCCCTTCGAAAGGAGGGCATCCTGGTGTATCCCTATCAGGACAACTGGCTCATCCAGGCGAAGTCTGAGGCCGGAGGAGTTTCTGCCATTCTCTAGGTGGTGGAGTTCCTGGGCAGTTTGGGTTGGGTGGTCAACCCGGCCAAAAGTCAGTTTCAACCTGTTCAATGCCTGGTGTATCTGGGGGTGCAATTTGACATTCAGGAGGGGTAGTCCGATTCCTTGGGTCCAGAAGTTGCAATCCCAGACTTGGAGGTTTTGCGCATGAAGGTGTGGTATTACTTGCAGCTACTGAAGTCCATGGCAACTGTGCTGGACCTGGTACCCTGGGCATGGTCCCACATGAGACCATTGCAGTGGGCGCTGCTATTTCCAGGAACAAGCAGGAATGCAGTCTTCACATATGGGTGAACATCACCGATGGAGCCCGTGCAGGAAAGCTCCCCAGCGTTCAATAGGAAAGCCTTTGGGAGCACTCCACTTCATCTACGTGCCTGCCTGTCTTCCTAACTTCTCTCCTCAGGTCTTCATTTTCTGTTTTTCACAGAGCCAGTAGTATGCATCATCCTGTCACTGCTGAAAAACTCTTTGTTGTGGAACATCGTGCTTCTGCCTTTCTGTCGACGCCGGTTCCATCGAATCGGACACCGGTCCTGATAGATCTTTCTTTTTTTATTTTCACATTTTCAGTTTCTTTTCTATTGATTTTCACTGCAGTTTTCACCGCTAAACTAGGCCTCTAGGCCTCCATAGCCTTATCTTCAATCTGGAAGAAAATTTTAAGGCATGAAAAAGCCAATTAGTGGTTTTAAAAAATGTGCCAAGTGCGCCAGTACTATTTCAGTCACAGATAAACATGACTAGTATTTAAAATATTTGGGCCCTGAATATCAACCCAGTTCTTGTCCTTTGTGCCAGCAAATGACAGAGAGGCCTCAAGAACTGAGCCAGACAATATGGATCGTTGTTTGACTCAGACTCTGTTTCAGTGGCCTCCACTTCATCGAGGGCATTGACTTCCTCTCATGGGTCTCAGGTTTCTTCGAAGTCCAAACACAAAAGTAAGTCAAAGTCTCTGGCCGCTCCCAAATCCTCGGCATTGAAGACCGATACCGAGGTCAGAGAAAAGTCTCATCATAAGTATCGAGACTCCCCTAGTGGTGCTTCCGATGCAGACCGGCCAGTCAAACAGCCCCAGCAGGAGATCGGTCTTCCAAAGCACAAGCGGGGCTCCGGGATGCTCTTGAGGCATCGACCTCCGGAGAGCTACCAGTTCCATGTTCTGGGACGGAGGCTCAGAGCCCCATAGGTGATTCCACCCAGACATCAGCCATCTCCCTAGACTAGCGCATGCTGGCTCTGAAGAGGAGTTTGGCAGCACTCCTTGCAGCCTTGGTACCGATAACATTGAGAGCTTCAGGAATGCAGGCTTTGGCGCCAGGCCTATAGCCAGACCTATTGAGCCTGATGCCAGCCCTCGAACCGGCATTGTCAGAATCCCCAAGGTCAATACCTTCATTGGAATGTGATGAATACCCCCGGTATCCAACAGACTCATACCACCATGGCTCTCTGTTCTGATACCTCTGAGTATTGCTATCGGCATTGACCTTCGACGTCCATGAAGCATCGAGATCAAACCCAAGACCACCGATACTTTGATTTCTTGGATTCTGATTCCAGTAATTCAGATTTTGATGGGGGGGGGCCGCACTTGATTCCGGAGAACTTCCAGACATCCCTTTGGACCCTTCGCCGCCTCAGGAATGGCATCGGTCCCCACCAGAAGATATGTCCTTTCAGGACTTTATACATGAGATGACAGAAGGGCTCGCCATCATAGTAGCCTCATAAAAGGAACCGAGAACAGAGGAATTGGAGATCCTCCAATACTCTCCCATGCCCAAGGAGGTGACTATATTATCAGTGCATCGTATCCTGCAGGATCTTATGTTCCGCATGTGGGAGGCCCCGCTCACGGTTCCGCCTGTCAACAAGAGACTCAACACCAAACTATACTCCGCCCAGGAGGCCACCTGTGACTGTGTGGAATGTGCCCGCAGCCCTGCCAGGACTGGCTTACTCTTCAAGATGTAGGTAGATACAATTGCTTCTCTTATCCACCTTGAAATTGAGGCTTTTGCCGCCGCCTCCCCTCTGCAGAGGTCCCGAAACAGCACAAAATGGCGATCTGATTTGCGGAAGGACTCTTCAAGTAATGCCTCAGGGTTCGCCGCACATCGAGAAGGCGCAACTGCAGGTTGTCAGGGACACTCCCCAGCCCTCCAAGGACCAGGAGACACACTGACTGATTCACATGAAATGCTGAAATCACCTTAGGCAAAAAGGATGGCACCGTCTGCAGCAACACTTCTCCCTCAAAAAAGAAAGAAATGGCTCTTAGCAAGACAATGCTGCAGCTCCGAAATCCTCTGCGCTGAGCATATGGCAACGAGAAAAACTGTCTTGAGGTTTAAATCCTTCAAAGACGCGTGGCCTAGCGGCTCAAAAGGCTCTCCTCCGAACGTTGACAGCACCAAGTTGAGATCCCAAGCCAGAATAACAGCTCCTTCGTGACAGTCGCAGATGGGTCACCGGCCTGAGGAATTGGCCCACGTCCGGGTGCATTCCCAGAACCACCCCTGTATCTTTCCTTGATAGCAGCAGATTGCTGCCAATTGGACCCGTAGGGAACTAGCCGCCAAGCCCTTTTTGAACCCGGCCTGCAGGAAAGCCAAGATATCTGTAACTGAAGCCATGGAAAGCCAAACCTGCCGATCGTCACACCATGCCTCGAATATATGCAAGCAAAGTAGATGTCCTCTGTGTCTGCAACAACATCGCGATCACCGCCCCCTAGTAGCCCTCAATCTCGCCCTCTTAAAGGCCATGCCGTAAGTGAGAAGCAATTTACTTGCGGCATGCGTACCGGCCCTTGGGTCAGCAGATCCCCTCAAACTGGTAGGCGCCATGGGCGATCCACCAGCATCATCACTAGGTCGGCATACCACAGTTGTCTTGGCCTCGATGAACTTCTATCCTCTGCACCAGCCAACCTATCAGCACCCATGGTGGAAAAACATAGAGAAGTCCCTCTGTGGGCCACTCCTGCACCAGGGCCCTCCGACATCCTCTCTTTGACCCTGCTGAAAAAACGGCTCGCCTTGGTATTCTCGCAGGTGGCCATGAGGTCCATGATAGGGTGCCCCAGCGGCTTACTACCCGGTTGAACACCTCCTGATTGAGCGCCCACACTCCTGGTTCCATGTGCACTCGGCTGAGGAAGTCTGCTGTCACGTTGTAAACGCCCACCACGTGCGCAGCCGACAGCGCCTGGAGGTGCCTTTCGGCCCAGTCCAACAGACTTTCAGCTTCCTCCTCCAGGACTTCACTTGGCGGTTGATGTAAGCCACCATGGTTGCATTGTCCGAAAGAACTTACCACTTTTCCTTGCAGCCGTGACTCAAAACTCTAGAGAGCCAGACCTACTGCCCCCATCTCCAGCCTGTTGATCAGCCAACCCACTTCCCCCTAGTCCCATAGACTCTGAGCAAATTGGCCTTCGCAATGAGCTCTCCAACCGGATAGGCTCACATCGGTCATCAGCACGACCCACGGAGGCGCCTCCAGAGGCAACCCCCGTTCCAGATTTTCCGGGCAAAGCCGCCACCTGAAGGCTACTCTGGCCTCCGGAGGGCAGACAAACCTTTGGGACAAGGACTGCGTCTAAGACCATAGTCTCAGTAAGGCCCTCTGTAGAGGCTGCAAGTGGGCCCTTGCCCAAGGCACCAGCTTGAGAGTGGCTGCTATCGTCCCTAAAACCTGTAGGTAATGCCGTGCCATTGGTTCCCTCCATCGTAAAAACTGCCGCACCAGGGTCTGAAGCCTTTGGGCCAGCTGTTCCGGTAGGAAGACTCTCCCCACCCGGTTATCAAAGCATGCTCCCAAGTACTCAAGCTACTGAGCTGAAACCAACTGATTTTTGGCCAAATTGACAACCCAACAGAGACTTTGAAGGAACTGCACCACCCGGGAGGTAGCCCGTTCGGTCTCCTCTCTGGACTTTGCCCAAATTAGCCAGTTGTCCAGGTACGGATACACCAGGACCTCCTCTCTATGAAGTGCTGCTGCTACCATCATCATGACCTTGGTGAAAGTCTGAGGAGCCGTGGCAAGACTGAATGGCAGAGCACAAAAGTGGAAATGCCCCATAGGCACCGCAAACCTGAGGAACCTTTGATGATCCAGCTGTATAGGGATGTGAAGATACGCCTCAGTCAGATCGCGAGAAGTTAGAAACTCCCCTGTCCTGACCGCCACAATGACTGATCGTAAGGTTTCCATGTGAAAGTGCAGAACCCGCAAACAGTGTTTCACCCTTTTGAGGTCGAGGATTGGCCAGAAGGATCCCTCCTTTTTTGGCACCACAAAATAAATGGAGTATCGACCACAGCCATACTGGTCCCAGGGAATGGACACAACTGCTCTCAGCTGCAGAAGCAGCCATAGGGTGACCCTGACGGCCTCTGCCTTGGTGCTTGCCTTGCAGGGCAATTGCACAAACGATTCGCCCACTGTGCATGCCAGCTCGAGTGCATACCCCTCGCGGATGATCTCGAGCACCCATTGGCCGGATGTTACTTGGAACCAGGCAGGTTAGAACTCCCGTAGCCGACCTCCCGCAGGCTGCACCCCTGCCTGGGTCCTCCTCACTTTATTGCGGTTTCTTGAGTCCCGAAGTGGAAGGAGCGGTGAAACCTCTGCCTGCCTCCCTAAAACCCCTGCCTCCTAGAAAGGAATCTCCCCTGTTGGAACGTGGTAAGGTGAGAGGTCCAAAACCGCTTAAACTCCTTCGTCTGACCTTGGGCAGCAGTTGGAGCGTGGCTCTATTTCTGCTTATCCTCCAGCAGATGCCCCCCTTTGGACTCCCCCAAATCCTTCACCAGTTTGTCGAGGTCCTCCCTGAAGAGGAGCTTGCCTCAAAAGGGGAGCTTATTGAGCCATGCTTTCGATGAACTATCAGCAGCTCAGTTTTATAACCAAAGGTACCAGCACACTGTCACTACGAAGGCCATGCTCTTTGAGAGACCTCTGATGAGATCATAATGGATATCCGCAAGATAAGCTGCCCCGGATTCCAACCTAGCCACCTCCACAGCTTGGTCCTCTGCCACCTCTCTGTGCTGCTATATTTGATGAGACCAGCGAAGATATGCTCGGGTCACCTAGGCCCCACAAATGGAGGCCTGGAGCAAGAGGTCATCGATATTGAAGGCCTGTTTCAACAAGGTGTCTAACTTCTGATCCTGGACATCCCTTAGCGCCACACTACCTTCTACTGGAATAGTTGTATTCTTGGCGACTGCCGCGTCCAGCTTAGGTGGCCGCAACCACTCACAATCCTGATTGGCCAATGGATAGAGACACACCATGGTCTGCGCCCCCTTCAGAGTCGCCTCTGGCAAATCCCACTCCTCCTGGATTATCTGCTGAACCATCCTATGCACTGGAAATACCTTCTGCGTCTTACGCACAGTCTGGAGCAACAGATCCTCCAGGGACTCATCTACTCCCGGCAGACTGACGGGTATATTAAGAACTTTGAGGGACTCAGAGATGAGTGTCGGCAGCTCCTCGTGATGGAACATTCATACGATCCTTCCCGCTCATCCTGTTCTGGGCTCTCCCCTTCTTCGAGATCCTCCTCAGTCTCTAGGTCCAACTACAGGTCCTCCTCTTTGGCTCCCTCTGACAATGGAGACTGGACTTGCTCTTCCACCGTGGACTTTAACCTCTTAGCTGGGACTGATCCTAACTCACCTACCATACAGCCCCCTGCTCTTTTGGACCCTCCTTGGGAGCACAAATTCAGGGGAAAACATTCCCAGGACCCCAAGCTCTCCCAAGAACTGGTAGGGTTCGGGAGCCGCATAATCCCCAGGACCATAGGCACTCCCCCCTACACCGTTCTCCACACCCATGAGGGGGAAGGGGAAGGTGGGGAGGGGGCCCTTTCATCTTCCAGTGCTTCTCTTCTGCTCCTGTCTTTTTCTGCTTTTTTTAAACTAATTTTTCACAGGAAATAAAATAGAAATAAGTATCAACTGCCCCAAACCAATTCCAACTACCAAAACCTAGCCTAGCTACCACTCCTTATTTGTTCCTACAGTGAGTCCAGCACCCTGGCTCACCACCTCCTCCAGCTGCTTGCAGACTGAGCATGCTGGAGCTTGTGGGTGGTCCCAGTGGTATAAATACTGTTGTCATCAAGAGATGACATGCTCAATCTCCAAGCTGCTGGGTGTATTACCCAGGGTGCTGGACCGGACTGGATGGATGATAAGGAACAGTAGCCCAAACACTACCTGGCAAGAAGCAGAGGAACCTGGATGCTGTCGGCAGGAAAACCTACCAGGGCGCTCTTCTGGCCATGCAGGTCTTGGCACATCAACTCCAGATTCTGCACTACCATCATGATCTTCTATTGCAGCTGGATGATCCAGATAGTTCTTTAGTCAAAGACCGCACACAACTACAGGACAACCTGCATGAATCTATGTATCACATCATCCACGCTACCTACAACATATGACTCTGTTGCCTGATTTGCAGCTATGGCCGTTTTGGCTACGCGCACCACCTGGCTGCAAGCATTGGGTGTTTGAGAAGACTTCCATGATGAGCTTGCGGACGCACCCTGCCAGGGGGAAAGCTTATTTGGCTCCAAGGTGTAGGAAGTTGTCTCTGAAGGTAAAGACCACTCCTCCATGGTGAAAGCTGTCTGCCCATCCCTCAGAATTCGTACCACAATCCTGCTGATAGCAACTCTTCCAGTTCCATAGGGCATACCATTACCAGTACTTCCAGCAATTCTACCTGCACCTAAGGTTTCAGCTGTACCCCTGACATCCAGTGCAATGTCTTTACAACCTGCCTACAATCAATGCTGTCGGCCTTGGCAGAGGAAACAGCAGCCTATTGCCCCCACTCTTGTGATCAAACCCAACCACACTTTTTGACTACTCAGCCACTTCATGGAGGCTTGACAATCCATAACCATGACCATGGATCCTCATCATTTGCTTAAAATACAAGATAAATTTCTGGACCCTGCCTCTCATCTCACCCTACAGGCTCCAGCAGCGAGAGAACATTGGCTTAGTACATTCCTGTCTTGCAATGGGAGATAAACTGCTGTAGAACCAAGCCATCAAACCTGTTCCCCTCAATCAGCTCAATCAGGGCTTCTACTCCAAATTCTTCCTCATTCCAAAGAAATCCAGTGGGCTCCATCTCATCCTTGACCTCAGAGATCTCAATCACTGCGCCAAACGTGAAAAGTTCAAAATGTATTCCATCAATACCATCCTCCTGCTGCTGCGCTGCAATGATTGGTTAGCCTCCTTGAACATAAAGAACGTCTACACCTACATTCCCATCCACTTACATCACTTGAAATACCTTTGATTCAGGTTCAGAGACCAGCATTACCAGTACAACGTGCTTTGTCAGCCACGCGAGTCTTCACAAAGTGCCTTGCGGTGGTTGCGGCCTACCTACACCAACAGGGTCATTGTGTCTACCCCTTCCTGGACAACTGGCTCATCTCCGCTGCCTCCAGGGACCAGGCGGTGCATATGCAGCACTGTCGAAACTCTGCAGGTGCTCAGATTTGTCATAACATTCAAAAATCAGAGATGGAACCCAAACAAGTACTGTTTCATTGGGGCATACATAGATACAATTGCTGCCAAACAACAGAGTCCTGGTCCTCCAATATATCAGACTAACTCACAATGCTGCTTCCTTCCCTTGTAAGCTCTGCAATTCTTTGACTAATATTTTTTTTACATATATCTCCATTCCAACTCCCTTTCTTCCTATCTGTCTTTCCTGAATAGATTATAGCCTGGAATAACTATGTGCCAATCACTGTTTTTGGTTTACCCTGTCTCTGTGACTGCCACTATATCCAAGTCAACCTCTTCCATTACAGCTTCTAAATCTGGAACTTTATTTTGCATACTGTGGGCATTAGTATACACAGCTTTGTAGATGTTGCCATTTTTCCCCCTTTTCTATACTATTTTTTAATGTTTTATTTACCTGAGGGTTTTTATTTATCTGGGAGCTTTGTTTCCCCATCCTTGATGATCCTAGTTTAAAACACGTGTCAGTAAATCCATATGGGTTTATGTGAACCTCAGGGAGAGGAGAGGGGGCAGTAAGGGAATGAATAAAATAAGAGGGTAGGGGAGGGGATTTCAAGGCCTGATCTTCAGGGTAACTGGGGCTAGAACAGGCCAAAAGGGGATGTGACACTGGCAGAACAAGGACAGAGCATACTTCTATTGGACTCCAAAAGAAAATGCCATCTGTGTCTCTTAGATTTTGGGGGTACATGAATGGGGAAATAAAATCCTTGGCAGTTGGGAATGCAATTTTCCTTGTGGTGGAGTTTGCTTCAGTTGGAAAAAGCCCAGAAATGGACAACAGTGAAGTTGCTGGTGTACAGAAAGCTAATAAAGTGAACCCTCTCATTCTCTTTTGTGTCAGGACCTGATCTACATGGAAGTTTGCTTTTTGAACTTAGACTACCATCATTCTGTGCAAGATATGGAAAATTAAACTTTAATCCAAGAACAACGTAGCACTAGCTTTCTGAGACTTGAACACCCAGCTCCTTAGTTCCCTGTTGGTTGAATTTCTTTCCTAGTGCCATCTAAGGATGTGTTTTCAAGCAGGCCCAGATTTAGGCATAGGCAACTGCTTAGGGCACCACATTTTGAAGGCAGCAAATACCCAGGCCAAGGAAGAGCCTGCTCCCGCTTACTTTAAGGGTATACACATGTGCTGTTTCAAATGGGCACCTCTGACACTGTTTTTCCCCTGCTCCTCTTCTGGCTCTTTGGGATCTCTGACAATCCCTGCCCTCTCCCACTCTCTGGAATCTGCTGTTTGGTCCTGCCTATGGGCACCAAAATCTTAAATCCAGCCCTAGTTTCAAGAACCTTTCTTTCTAGTTGTGGCTTAATTGCTTATTCTCCACCAGACCAGTCCATTATGGCTGGGTTATACTCCTCAACCAGCAGATGGAGACAAAGAACCAAGGTTTGTGAGCTCATCCCAGTATAAGATATCTCTGCCTTTAGAGGATGGTAGGCAGGCATACCATGCTCTTGTGGATGACGGGTTATTGATAGGACTCCCGGGTTCAGATGGAGAACTGGTAACCCAGTTGAGACCAGACAGGAAAGGGGGCTGTGGAATCTCTGATTTGGCTTCTGAGGAGAAGTCCAGGCCCCTTTCCTCCTTCCTTGCTGTTCTTCTCTTCTGAAAAGTTTCCTTTTCCTCTCTTTTTCTTGCCGCCTCCTCCCACCGGATGACTAAAAGAAAATAAACAGCAAAAGGAACACAAGTGCAAGCAGCGAGGGAGACTTTGGAGGTGAGCTCTGGAGAGTAGCCTCATTCGGGGGCTGTAGAGATGAGGAGTTTCCATGTGACCAAACAGTTTGGGGGATGAGTACGAGAGTGTGACTGCTGGCAATGAGTGGTGAAAGGAGCATTGGTCTGTGACACCAGGAGTGCTGCCGGTTTCACCAGCAGAGGTGCTGGAGCCACTGCAGCCATGCTGGCTCATTCAGCTCTGGTCGGTTGCATTGGGAGCACAGCGGGTCCCCACTTGGGGCAAACCTAAGATGGCCTGGTTTACTTCAGCAGGATGCAGAAGCTGGAAGAAAAGCACAGGAACATTTCGGAGGGTCCGCATGCCATGGATTCTCTAGCCATAGCCCTAGAGGGGGTTTAGAAAAGAGCCTTGTGGCAGGCTCCTGGCCAGTGCTGGAAGGGTTTCTGAGCCAGTCCAGGCCCACACGGAGCTTTGCTTTTCTTCTCAGAGATTTTTGCTGCTACAGCAGGTTTTCTGTACCGCCCTGCACAAGAGCCTCCTGCAGTCCTGGGTCAGTTGTGCAGCAGTAGACGGCTGGGGGAACAGAACTGATTAGGCTGCCCAGACTAGTTCTTCTAAAGGACTAAAAGGATCAGTCTGAGGCTAAGCTGTTGGCAGTAAGGCGTTCCAGGGGGTTTCCTCCAGTGAGTCGCTAGAAACGAGAGTTTCATTTGCGAATGGTTTTGAAAACTGTGGTACTGGAGCCTTAGAAGCCTTCGGTACAGTAAAGGTCCCACAGCAGAAGGGGATCCTCTCCCAGAGGGCTGGCATAAGCCTTTAAGTTTGGGTTCAGCCCATCAGGCTATTTGGGCCTAGGCCTAGGTGTAGTAAAACAAAGGCTAAGTCGTTCCCTCTAGCCTGGGATATACTACTTGAGTTGATACGTCGGGCTCCATCGCTGGTCCAATTCAAATCAAGGCTGAAAACTCATCTCTTTGAGGCTGCCTTTAGATCCCGACCGTCTTATTAACATAAGAAATGCCATTCTGGGTCAGACCAAGGGTCCATCAAGCCCAATATCCTATTTTCATCTATGGCCAATCCAAGTCACAAGTACCTGACAGGTTCCCAAAAAAGGTACACAGGTTCCACAATGCTTATCTCAGGACAAGCAGTGGATTTCCCTAGTCCACTTTAATAATGGTTTATGGACTTTTCCTCTAGGAATACATCCAAACCTGTTTTAAACCCTGCTACACTAACAGCTTTACCACATCCTCTGGTAACAAATTCCAGAATTTGATTACGCGTTGAGAGAAAAAATATTTTCTCCAGGACCAAGCAGGAAGTCAGTCCTCACATATGGGTGACATCGACGTCGATGAAGCCCCTGCGGAGCATTTCCCCAGCTTTCTATGAAAGCCTTTGGGAATACTGCATGCATGCGCGGTCCCCTTCCCGCCTAAAGGTGCCATCTTGCTCAGTCTCTCTTTTTCCATGGAGCCCGTCGGACGCTTGTCCTAGTTCACCCGGAAAACAGTTAGATTTTTCTCACTATTTCCTGCGATTCCATCACGGTTTTGTTGCCCGGTTCGACACCGGTTCCCCTTCCCGCTGGGTTCTGTATACTGGTATCGAGCCTGTTCTCATTTTTTCGGTTTTTGCCCTTTGTGGCTGGCGTTCGCGCCCTTTTTTCTTTTTCCCTGGAAGGCCGGTCCTTTGACCTCGCGGGGGCTCTTTTTTCCCCGATGGCTTCCAGTGGTTTTAAAAAGTGTGATCGGTGCAAGAAACTAATGTCTCTCACCGACACACACGACTGCTGCCTTTGGTGCCTCGGTCCAGATCATGATCCTAAGATCTGTGTACCATGTGGAAAAATGTCCACTAAGGCACTTCGAAGTCGCCAGCATCAAAAGGAAAGGCTTTTCTCTGATTCGGCCTCCGGCCGGGCCCGGACCTCGTCTGAGGCCTCGACGTCTCGGGAGTCTGACCCCGAGCATCGTCGGGGTTCCTCGGACAGGGGGTCCCCCGAGCGGGAGCGAAAGAGGAAGAAGCGGTTCGCGAGGGCGGCGTCAGAGGAGGTCCCTGGTACCTCAAGGGCCAGGTCTCGGACCCCTGACCGCCGTCCCGGGCCTGTGGAACAGGAGAAGCCGTCAAAAGTGCCTCGTGTGGAGCCGGAGTCTGCTGGACACGTAAGTCCTGTTGTCCTCGAGGACTCTCCTCCCAGGGAGCCGATGTCGGGCCCGGCATCGCCGGGGCCCGAGTCGGTGGCTGCTGAGTCTCCTGAGCTGGGTCTCCTGAGCTGGGTCTCAGGCTGACAGCCTTGGAGTGCAGACTGTCTGCCTTCATGGATCAGCAGCGGGTGCTGATAGCCAGCCTTGCTGGTGCATCTGCCCCGACCACCGGGACATCAACGTCGAAGTCGACCCTGGAGACCGAGCTGATACTCAAGACCATGAAGGCTCGAGGTCGTCCTCGGTCATGGTCACCCTCGACCTCCCGGTCGGGACCGAGGGCGTCAACGCCGGTGCCTTCGGCATCGGGGCAGGTGCTGCCGGGCCCCGTGTGGTCGGAGCCCGACTCCTCTTCAGACGAGTCCGCCTGGGAGACGGAGGACGAGGAGTCCCCTGATACCTTCAAGACTCGGTGCGTACTGTCGGACTCACCGCAGTCTGAACCCCTGAGTAGATCCCCTCCGGAGGATACCCGGTTCTCAGAGTTCGTTCGGGATATGGCCTCTGCTTTGGTGATCCCCGCGGACCCCGAGGAGGAGCCTCGAGCCGAAGAGCTCGAGGCCCTCCAGTATGACTCTCCTCCGAAGGAGGCCTTTACTGTGCCGGTTCCTCCGATGCTGGAACGGCTCCTCTTTCGGATATGGGAGGCACCGGTTCTGAGCAAGCGGGTCGATTCCATTTATCGACTCCGTAAGAGCCCTGGTTTCAAAAGGCACAGCTACCACACCATTCCATGGTGGTGGAATCGGCCATGCATCATCTGAAAAGTCAGAAGATGCACTCCGCGGTGCCCCCTGGCAGGGAGGCCCGGAACCTGGATGCGTTTGGTAGAAAGTGCTTCCAGGTCTCGATGCTTGCTTGCCGTGTCCAGTCTTACCAGCTGTACATGGACATGTACTTGCGATACCTGGCAAAGGAGCTTGCCGGGTTCTCTGCTGGTCTCTCCGGGGAACCTTTGCAGAGGTTCAAGTCCTTGTCCTCAGGGATCCAGGAATGCTCTAAGTTCATGTCCCGCGCAGCCTACGATGGCTTTGAGGCCTCGGCCTGTGTTGCGGCAGCCGGCATCGCTGCTCGACGCCAGGCATGGCTGCAGTCATTGGATCTCGAGCCATGGGTTCAAGACAAGTTGGTCGATGTCCCTTACCGAGGTGAGAACCTTTTTGGCAAGCCCATGGCCGAGAAGGCCTGCACAGCTCGAGACCGAGCACCTCACAAGGACAAGGCTGTCTAGAAAGACTTCTGCCCCTTCTCATAAAAAGAAGGGCTCGGGTAAGAAGTCCTTTTAGCCGAGGAAGGTGACTGCCTACAAACAGTTCCCACCTTACCAGGCCTCCCCAGCTCCCCCACAATGTCAGCAGGCCAAGGGGCAGGGACATGGGCCCCGTAGGCAGAAGGCCCCCAAGCCTCAGGCCCCTGCTCCCACTCAGCAGGGTGGGGTTTTTTGACTCCCAAGGCATAGCCTCTCCGTCTCTGCTGTCCCATCCCTGCACAGGAGGTAGACTAACCCTGTTTGCCCACAGGTGGCCACCCATTACAGGAGGCAGTTGGGTCCTGAGCATAGTCCACTCGGGCTATATGCTTCATTTCCATCAGCTGCCGCCTCCTTTCTTCCCTGGAGAGCCTCCAAGGCCTCCTCTCCACACAGACCTCCTCCTTCAAGAGCTTCAGGGTCTGTTGCGAGACAAGGCGGTGGAGCCTGTACCTCCCCACTTCCAAGGTCATGGGTTCTACTCCAGGTACTTCCTAGTACCAAAGAGAACCGGCGGCCTCAGGCCTATTCTCGACTTCAGAAACCTCAACAAGTTCCTAGAGAAAGAAAAGTTCAAGATGCTTACTCTTGGAACACTTCTGCCCTACCTCCAGCAGGGAGATTGGCTATGCTCCTTAGATCTAAAGGATGTGTACACTCACATCCTCATTCATCCAGACCACAGAAAGTACCTCAGGTTCATTGTGGGAGGAAACCATTATCAGTACAGAGTGCTGCCTTTCGGCCTCACCTCCGCCCCCAGGATCTTTACCAAATGTCTGGCGGTGGTGGCAGCCTACCTGAGAAATCAGGGTATCTTTGTCTTCCCCTACCAGGGGTCAGACGTGCCAGGAGGCCAGGCAAGCCACCCTCCGCACTATTTCTCTACTTCAACACCTGGGGTTTGTCATAAACTTCGCAAAGTCCACTTTGCTCCCCTCCCAAAACTTGGAGTTCATAGGGGCAAGGCTGGACTCTCTGCAGGCAAAGGCTTTCTTGCCAGAGGACAGAGCCCAAAGACTGATAGACTTGGCAAACTGGTTTCTAAGCAGGTCACTGGTTTCCGCCAGGCTCTGGCTGAGGCTTCTCGGCCACATGGCTTCGACAGTACATGTGACTCCCAATGCCCGGCTCCATATGAGGCCTACACAGTGGTGCCTCGGAACTCAGTGGACACAGGCCACAGGGAGCCTCAGAGACAGAGTAAGGGTGTCCAGACCATTCCTGAACTCCCTACCCTGGTGGCTGCACCCCCCAACTTACTGCAAGTGGTGCCTTTTCAGATACCTGGGTTCACAGTGGTGTTGACCACCGATGCCTCCCTGCAGGGCTGGGGAGCACATTGTCTGGGCAGGTGCACCCAGGGCCTGTGGTCTCCCTGGGAGGCCACGCAACAGATCAACCTACTGGAACTCCGGGCTATTTGCTTAGCCCTCAAGACTTTCTCTCAAAACCTGGCTCACCAGTCTGTCTTAGTACAGACGGACAACCAAGTAGCCATGTTTTATGTGAACAAGCAGGGGGGCACTGGGTCCAGGCTCCTTTGTCGGGAGGCACAGGACCTTTGCTTGTTTGTGCTCAAGCACAACATGTTTCTCAAAGCTGTTTACCTCCCTGGCCAGGAGAACTGCCTGGCAGACCGGTTGAGCAGAGTTCTGCAGCCCCACGAATGGCAACTCCACCCATTAGTGGTTCAGAAGCTTTTCCTGAAATGGGGACTTCCATCCATAGATCTCTTTGCCAGTCCCCTGAACAGGCAACTGCCCACGTTCTGCTCCAGGCACCCGCATCCCATGAGGTGGGCGGCGGATGCTTTTCTGATTTCCTGGTCTCAGGGCCTCCTATATGCGTTTCCTCCCACGCCTCTGGTGGCCCCAACTCTGTTCAAGGTTCTAAAGGACAAGGCCTCGGTACTACTTGTAGCTCCCCGGTGGCCGAGGCAACCTTGGTTTCCACTTCTGCTTCAACTGGCAGTGGACCCCCCACTGCCTCTAGGGTTGCAGCCCGACCTTCTCTCTCAGGGTCAAGGCTCTCTTCTGCACCCAAATCTCAAATCTCTCAATTTGATGGCCTGGAGGCTGCAAGGGTAGTTTTGGCTCCTTGGGGCCTACCTCCAGAAGTTGAAGAGGTCGCCCTGGCCTCTAGAAAGCAGTCCACTAGAAAAACCTATGCCCTGAAATGGAAAAGATTTTCTGTGTGGTGTCAGCTGCATACAGAAGATCCTTTCTCCTGTGCTGTACCAGTAGTGCTTCAGTACCTGCTGCACTTGTCCAGTCAGGGCCTTAAGTCCAATTCTGTTCGGGTCCACCTCTCAGCTCTGGCAGCTCACCACTCTCTGGTGGAGGGACACTCTGTCGGTTCACCCCTTGGTGTTCCGGTTCCTCAGGGGTTTGCTCTTGCCCAAGCCTCCTGTCCGTCCTCCAGCTCCTGAGTGGGAGTTGAATGTGGTCTTGCAACAACTGACGCCCACCTTTTGAGCCGATGGCTACTTGTCCTCTACGCTTCCTTTCCTGGAAGACACTCTTCCTGGTAGCCTTAACGTCGGCCAGACGAGTAAGTGAGCTTCAGGCCCTGGTCTGTGACAGGCCTTACACCCGCTTCTATAGGAACAGGGTAGTCCTTAGGACTCATCCAAAGTTCCTCCCAAAAGTTGTCTCCTGTTTCCACCTCAACCAGGAGGTGGTTCTTCCAACATTCTTCCCTAGGCCTCATGCAAGCCAGGCTGAAGCAGTTTTGCATACCCTGGACTGTAGGAGGGCCTTATCCTTCTACCTTGACTGTACGCAGGGACATAGAAGGGCTACTCAGCTCTTCATATCTTTTGACCCTAATAATCTGGGGTTAGCTGTGTCCAAGAGTACCTTGTCCATATGGGTGGCTGACTGTATCACGTGGGCTTACAGGGCGGCTGACCTTCCCTTGCAGGGTCGGGTCACGGCCCACCGTGTAAGGGCTATGGCTGCCTCAGTAGCTCATCTCCGCTCTGTACTGTTGGCAGACATCTGCAGGGCTGCAACTTGGTCCTCAAGCCAGACTTTTGCGGCCCATTACTGCCTGGAGAGGGAGTCCCGTAGGGACAGTGCTTTGTTTTCTTGGGACCGGGGCAGAACAGTACTTCGTTGGTCTCGTTGTTTGTGATTCAGCAGGGCTCCGTTCAGGGATTGTGCTTTCCTAGCAGTTGGCGCTTTTTCTTGAGAATGGAAGCTAAAGCCTCAGCAGAGTTGGAAAAGCCTCAGATCTCTACAGAAAAGGCGGGAACGTCAGCCATTTTAGGGGAGCTGACCGTTCTTCCCACAGCCCAGCACAAGCAGGGGAAGAAAATGGCAAAATCTTGTAAAGATCCTCCTTCGGTGCTAAAAACTCCTAAAGAGTCACCTGCATCTCTGGAAGGGGTTTCCTCCTTTTTTTCTCCAGAGTTTATTTTGTCCCTGCATAAGGCTTATTTGTTAAAGGCCTCTCAAATGGTCAGTGATTCTTCTAATTCTCAGCTCTCGGTGGAAGCACGTCAGAAGGTCACTGGACTGGACCCTGGGGAGGGTTCTTCCCAGATGGGGGCACAAGGGGAACCTGGCTTAGAAAGCTCCGAGCCACAGGTTCCAGAGCCTCAGGTGGGAGAGGATGGGGAAATCCTCTCAGAGGCAGGTTTGGACCTTTGGTCCGGGGAGCTAGAAGATGGAGAGATTCCTCCCGGCGAGGACTCTAATGTCTTTAGGGTTTTTCGCAAAGAGGAACTGGGGGCGCTTATCACACAGTCTTTGGCTGCGTTGAACCTTCTTATGCCTACTGTATCACAGGAACCGCTTGAGGAGCCTTTATTGCAAGGTTTTAAAGCGGAGCAGCGCTGTTTCCCGGTACACCGCGTGATAAAGCAGATGATTGAGTCAGAGTGGGAGTTCCCTGAAGCTACTCTGAGGGGTAGCCGAGCCCTTGGCCACCTCTACCCCGTTCTGAAAGAGGAGAAAGAATTGTTGAAAATGCCTAAGGTAGACGCCTTAGTCTCGGCGGTGACAAAGAAGACCACAATCCCTGTGGAAGGGGCTGCGGCGCTGAAGGATCGTAAGCTGGAGATGCTCCTAAAGCAAGCTTTTGATTCCAGTGCGCTTTCATTGCAGGCCTCTATTTGTGGAGCGTACGTATCGAGAGCTGCAATCCGATGGCTTCAAGGGGAGGCCAATTTGGAGGGAGCAGGAGGCTCTTCCATGGAAGGAGCAAAGTTGGAGTCCGCAGCTGCTTACCTTGCGGACGCCTTCTATGATTTGGTTAGGATTTCGGCGAAGTCCATGGCTTCGCTTGTCATGGCTCGACGCTTCCTTTAGTTACGGAATTGGGCGGCCGATACTTCTTCAAAATCTCGTCTGAGTAAGCTCCCCTTTGGGGAAGCTTTAGAGAAGATTGTTAAAGATCTCGGTGACTAAAAAGAGGGTTGTCTGTCAGAAGATCGTCCAAAAGCACCCAGAGGTGGAGCAGTGCATCGGGGGCAAGTGAGAGATTCTCGAAGGTTCCGAGGGGCTCGGTTTGCTCCCTATCCCAAGGGTCGCTTCAGACCTTGGGGGCAGTCCTTTCGCGGTGCTAGAGGGTTTGGCAGAAGTTTTTTCACCGCCCAGCAGAACTCCGCAAAAAAGACACAATGAAGGTCAGCTGGTCCAGGCAGAAAGTCCTTTGGGAGGTCGTCTGCAGAGGTTCCTTTCAGCCTAGACCGCGATAACTACGGACAAGTGGGTGCTAGAGATCATTTGAGACGGCTATGCACTGGAATTCGCCTATCCCTTGCAGGAAGCCTTCATGGTTTCCCCCCTGTGGTCGAGGACCAAAGCGGCAGGCGATAGCAGACACGCTTTTGCGTTTGTTATGGCTGCAGGCGATGGTTACGGTGCCCCGCGACCACTACGGGTTAGGTCGATACTCGATTTATTTTGTAGTGCCCAAAAAAGAGGGTTCTTTTCGTCCTATCCTCGATCTCAAGCACGTAAATCGATCATTGAGAGTGTCTCATTTTCGGATGGAGATGCTAAAATCGGTCATTCGAGCAGTGTGACCGGGGGAACTGCTCTCTTCTGTAGATCTCACAGAGGCTTATCTTCACATTCCGATCAGAGAGGATCATCAACAGTTTTTGAGGTTTGCCGTGCCCATGGGGCATTTTCAGTTTCGGGCGTTCCCCTTCGGGCTAGTGATGGCTCCTCGAACCTTCACAAAGGTGATGGTAGTAGTGGCAGCGGTGTTACAGAAGGAAGGTGTATGGGTTCATCCTTATCTGGACGATTGGTTGATCCGAGCCGGTTCTCTGCCAGACGCTATAGAGGTTACCACTCAGGTGGTGCAGCTCCTGAACGACTTGGTTGGGTCATCAACAGGACAAAGAGTCAGTTGCAACCGGTAAAGAGGCTTACTTATCTCGAGGCTTTCTTTGACACCGAAGTGGGATCTGTGTTCCTGCCCGAGAGCAGAGTGCAGAAGATATTGTCTCAGGTTCAAGCGTTTTTACAGCTGCCAGCTCCTTTGGCATGGAAGTACCTTCAGCTCTTGGGGTCCATGGCGGCGGCCTTGGATTTGGTTCCATGGGCCAGGGCTCATATGCATCCTCTTCAACAGGCCTTGCTATCCAGATGGTCTCCACAGCTTCAACCGCTCACGGAGAGGTTGGTCTGTCCAGAGAAGGTGCGCAACAGTCTGGTCTGGTGGCTGGATGCGGCTCATCTTCGGGCAGGTGTTCCCTTGCAAGACCCAGAATGGGTGCTGGTGACCACGGACGCAAGTCTATTGGGCTGGGGAGCTCATTGTCTAGCTCGCGTGATGCAGGGGTTCTGGTCCGAGGTGGAAAGTTCGTGGTCGATCAATCGCTTGGAGCTCAGAGCGGTTCGTCTTGCGCTTCTGCATTTCGAAGCATTGCTCGAAGGGAGAGCAGTTCGAGTTTTCTCCGACAATCTGGTGACGGTCTCTTATATCAATCGTCAGGGGGGCACAGGCAGTGTGATCTTGCTGGAAGAAAGCCAGGAGTTAATGCTCTGGACGGAAACTCATCTTGTTTCTTTGTCGGCGGCTCATGTGGCCGGGAAGGAAAACGTTCAGGCAGATTAAAAAGCTGTTTGATTATTTTCATCTAATTTCCATGTATTTTGGTGTGCTGAAAACAAATAAAATATTGAAAAAACTCCTAGACGTCATGATTTGCCACGACATGCAAAATTGTCTTCAAATTTATCAATTTTTTCAAATTACTATTAATGAATTCAAATTACTATTAATTAATTCACATAAATGCATTTAAGATATAAAATGCCAAAAAAATCTTAAAGGGGTTGTCCGAGTTATGTAAAAAAAAATATAGCACTGTAAATCTGATGGTCAGCAATATATACATAAGCTAAGCAAGTTTTATGTCCGTGCTTCTAATGGTAGAAGGGATTAATCTTTCCTGAAGAATCCAGTGGGAGGGAGACACAGGGCAGATAGCAGCAGCTCCGGTCAGTGCAGGGGGGCATGGCCAGCACTGTGACATCTCGTGTACAGACACAGAGCTGCTCTCTCCTGCATGCCACACTTGTGCACGAATCATCATCAGGTTCTTGGTTCTAGGCTGTTCACACTTTTTCATCATAATTCGTGTTAGCTCGTCATTCTTCAACTGTTATGTTATGGCTCCGCGAAAGTGTATTAATTCGCCAGACAGTTTCTGTTTCATCTGTGGTGAATATACAGTGTTGAAGCAACAGCAGAATATTACAGACTTTGTGAAAAAAGTATACTTTGCATACTTTGGACTAAAAGTTGGAGATCAAGATAAAGTCTGGGCGCCTCATAAAGTGTGCAAACGGTGTGTTGAGGACCTCCGAAACTGGTTCAAGGGTAAGAAAAAATCTTTCCGTTATGGGATTCCTATGGTATGGCGAGAGCAAAAGAACCATAGTGACGACTGTTACTTTTGTTCATGCGATGTGAAAGGGTTTAATTCCAAATGGAAGCATTCCATTTCATACCCCAATCTTCACTCGGCAATTCGTCCCATCCCCCATGGCACAGATATACCAGTACCCAAGCCCCCTGCTACCTTGGAAGAGATACCTAGCTCCGATGAAGGTGAAGTCATACCTGAACCAGATGACGAATCAAGTTCTGACATTGAAGATGATACAAGACCAAAATTGTTTTCTCAGGAGGAGATAAATGATTTGGTAAGAGACTTGAATCTTCCCAAAGATGCCGCTGAGTTACTCGGATCAAGGCTGAAAAGCAGGAATTTATTGTTGCCAGGAGTGTCATCTTCATGGTTCAGACATCGTGAAAAGGAGTTTGTTCCTTACTTCGCCCAGGAAGACAAGTTGGTTTATTGCATCGATGTCGAAGGTCTGATGGGTCAATTTAAAATCCAATATGATTCAGAGCAATGGCGTCTTTTGATAGATTCTTCAAAAAGAAGTCTCAAAGCAGTTTTACTCCACAACGGTTTTTACACTTCCATACCTGTAGGTCATTCCGTACACTTGAAGGAAACCTACGAGAACTTGGAATTGGTTCTTCGTAAACTTAAATATGAAGACCATGGTTGGCAAGTGTGTGGGGACTTGAAGATCTTGTGCATGCTGTTCAGGCAACAAGCTGGGTATACCAAATATCCTTGTTTTCTGTGTCTATGGGACAGTCGAGACCGACAAAATCACTGGACCAAGAAGAGTTGGCAGCCGAGGGTGCTAACAGTCGGTGAAAAAAATGTCCTCCGAGAAACTTTGGTACCTTCCCATAAAGTTCTTCTACCACCTCTCCACATAAAATTGGGATTGATGAAGCAATTCGTAAAATCACTTCCAAGAGATGGAGAATGCTTCAAATACTTGGTCACCAAGTTTCCAGGCCTGTCGGAGGCAAAATTGAAGGAAGGTGTGTTCGTCGGACCAGACATTAGAAGGCTTATAGTTGATCAAGAGTTTGTCAATACCATGACGGATCCTCAAAAAGAAGGGTGGATTGCATTTAAAGAAGTCATACAGAATTTTTAGGCAATAACAAAGATCCTCACTACAAAAAGATCGTCGGACGAATGCTGAAAGCATTTCAAGCTTTAGGTTGCCTGATGAGTTTGAAATGGCATTTCCTCCAGTCCCACCTTGACTACTTTCCTGAAACTTTGGGAGCTGTGAGTGAGGAACAAGGTGGACGATTCCACCAAGACATTAAAGAGATGGAAAGGAGAGATACCAGGGAAAATGGAGCATTACAATGATGGCAGACTACTGTTGGATGCTTCAGAGAGACATTCCAGATACTACTCACAAGCGTAAATGCACCAAGAGTAGCCTCACAAGGAAGAAGAATCAAGTTTAGTGTGTGTAGGTGAGCTCATTTCAGTTCAAAAAAGGATTTTCATGAAAATATTGTAATAAAACTTTAATTTTATAAGTCTATTTCCATTTATTTTGAGGTATTGCCTTATTTAACATAGTTACCTAAATTGTTAGGAAACATGATGTCCTATGACAAAATGGAGGTCATTTTCAGATTCAGCGCACCAAAAAACATAAAGATTACGTGGAATAACCAAAACAGCTCTCGAAAAAAGTTTTTTTGCAGGCCTGTATTATCTCAGTCGTCATGTCCTCGATCCCGGAGAGTGGGAGCTGAACGCGGCTGTGTTTCACGACATTACGGTACGGTGGGGGCAGCCGGTAATGGATCTGATGGCGAGACTCGGCAATGCGAAGGTTTCTCGTTTTTTCAGCAGACGCTGGGAACACATGTCAGAAGGACTGGATGCTCTGGTCCAGCCATGGCCATTGGAAGGACTGCTGTATGTTTTTCCACCTTGGCCGATGCTCGGCCACGTCATTCAGCGAATAGCACGTCACCAAGGGTCGGTGATTCTTATTGCTCCGGATTGGCCCAAAAGGCCTTGGTATGCAGATCTGGTGCGCCTCTTGATAGCTTCACCTTGGTGGCTGCCCGTCCATCTCAAGCTGTTGGCTCAGGGTCCTGTTCTGATGCCGCAGGTGGATCGCTTCTTGCTTACGGTTTGGCTCTTGAAGGGGACCGGTTGAGACGTAAAGGTAATACTGCGTCAGTGGTAGCCACGATGCTGCGGTCTAAGAGATCGTCGACTTCGCTGGCGTATATTCGGGTCTGGCGAGTTTTTGAATCTTGGTGTGCACAGTGCAGCATTAGTCCCTTTTCAGCGGCGTTACCGGAGCTGTTGGCTTTTCTGCAGGCCGGCCTGGAGAAAGGCTTGGCCCTTAGCACTCTCAAGGTTCAGTTGGCAGCTTTGGCTTGCTATAGGGGCTCTGTGCAGAGCTGCAGCTTGGCGGCTCATGTGGATGTGCAACGTTTTTTTTAGGGCAGCCAAGCTTATCAGACCTCCGGTTCGGCCAGTGGTTCCACCGTGGGATCTCAACGTGGTACTGGAGGCATTAACGCGCCCTCCGTTTGAGTCGTTGTTGTCCGTAGGTTTAAAGGAGCTGTCTTGGAAAACCGCGTTCTTAGTGGCGTTGTGTTCGGCTAGAAGGATTTCGGACCTACAAGCGCTATCATGTCAGGAGCCGTACCTTCAATTTTTGGCCGAGAAAGTGGTGTTACGGCCAGTTCCCTCTTTTCTGCCTAAGGTGGTGTCTTCCTTTCATATAAATCAGTCGGTGGCGTTGCCAGTTTTCTCAGATCTGACGGGTTCTCGAATGGATCGGTCTCTCAAGAGGTTGGATCTAGGGCGCGTGTTGAAGAGGTATCTCAAGGTCACTAAGTCTTTTCGCAAGTCCGATAGGCTTTTCGTACTTTTTGTGGGCCCACGTAAGGGGAAAGCGGCCGTCGATTGCCAGGTGGGTGACGTGCACGATAGTAGCGGCCTACGCGGAGGCAGGGAAGTCACCACCAGAGGGGCTCAGAGCTCATTCCACGTGCAGTCAAGCCACGTCTTGGGCGGAGTATGCTTTGGTTCCTCCAGTAGATATCTGTAGGGCCGCAACTTGGTCCTCTCTGCATACTTTCACTAAGCACTATAGATTGGATGTTCACGCCAGAGGGGATGCAAAAGTCGGGGCTTCTGCCATTGTGGCGGGGCTCGCCGGTCCCTCCCAACTTTAGGTACTGCTTTGGTACTGCCCTACCGTTCCCTGGACTGGCCCGGAGAAACAATAAGGAAGGAGAAATTAGGTCTTACCTGCTAATTGTCTTTTCTTGAGTTTTCTCCGGGCCAGTCCAGGGCCCACCCAGGGTTGCTTAGGAGCAGTGTTTTCAGAGATGTGTGTATATATATATATATATCGTTCCGTCTTTCGACGCGCAAGCTCAGTTGCGAAGAGGTGTTTGATGCTGGTGGTCTGGTTTTTTTGGGGGCTCCCTCGGGATTCACCGGGGGATGTTTACGGTGTTTTTTGGGAAAAAAAAAAGAAGGTGGCATAATTCTTTAAAGAATAGCAGAGAACAGAGCCACATGGCCGATTTTGGTTACCTGATGAGCTCCTCTGCTGCAAAGGTGTACAGAGTTTTCGGTGTTATTGGTGTTGGTTTTTGTGTTTTTTTCTTAGCTGTTCTTTTCTGGTCTATACGTTAAGCTGCTTTGGCAAAAGGAGACTGGAGCAGGAACACCAGGGGGAGTGGCTTAGGCTGTCAGCAAGAATCTTACAGTTTTTCAGTCCTCAGCTGCTGAAGGGGATTGACAACCCTACCGTTCCCTGGACTGGCCTGGAGAAAACTCAAGGAAAGACAATTAGCAGGTAAGACCTAATTTCTCCTTTTCCTGTAATACTATGGAGATGATCCCCATAAAGTTCGAACAAACACTAGACTGTAAATACTTAACTCCCTTTAACCAACAAGAGTTTAAACCAGTTACTCTACCATCCGACCCCTCTACCATGAAGTTATCAAGTCCTTCTCACCACTCACCTGTTCTGTCTTTATATCTACTACACTGTAAATATGTTAAACCTTTGCATTGTTCATGCTGCCGTAGCTTTGTCACCCGTATTTAAATTATATTCAATATTCCATTCATTTTGTTCTATGTAAATCACTCACATCTGTTAAACTTGCACATTCGTTCGTTGCACACAGAGTTCATTGTAAACCGTTTTGACTTGTAGAAAAACGATATATAAAAGATGTTAAATAAATAAACAAACCCAGAGGACAGGCTGTTGGGGAGAGGGTGGATCAGCTCTGTAAATTGAGGAGAAGCACCAGGAGTCCTTGGATGGAGAGGATTGTTTGCCTGGCTCTGCATTCTTTTCCATTCCAGTCTGAAAGACTCTGTGTTACGACCTTGGTTTTGGATTTTTTCTCAAGTCACCTCAATATCTGCCAGGAAATTTGGAAGATAAATTCATGGCCAACTGACTGGAAAAGATCTGTATTTATACCAGTACTGAAGAAAGGTGACCCGACTGACTGTGGAAATTATCGCACAATTGCTCTGATCCCACATGCCAGCAAGATTCTACTCAAGATCATTCAGCAGAGACTACAACCATACCTGGAACGAGAACTGCCTGAAGTGCAAGCAGGGTTCAGGAAAGGGCAAGGAACAAGAGACAGTGTCGTGGATGTAAGATGGATCCTTGAAAAGACAAATACCAAAAGGATATCCATAAGTGTTTTATTGACTACAGCAAGGCTTTGGACTGTGTAAACCATGAGAAACTCTGGGCCACATTAAGAAGTATGGGTATACCAGAACACCTGATCGTTCTCTTGCACAATCTTTACATTGATCAAGAAGCAACAGTTTGAATGGAACTAGGAGAAACAGAATGGTTTAAAATCAGCAAAGGTGTATGACAAGGCTGTATACTTTCCCCCTACCTCTTTAATTTATATGCAGAGCAATTCATCAGAGAATCAGTACTGTATGAAGACAACAGGGGTATGAAGATTGGTGGAAGACTCATCAACAGCCTTCACTATGCTGATATGACATGACATTACTGGCTGAAAGTGAAGACGATTTGAAGCATATAGGAATATAGTCTTAAAATAGGTCTGCACCTTAACATCAAGAAGGCAAAGATCCTGACAACTGGCAAAATGAATAAGTTCATTGTTGATGGACAGGAAATTGAAATAGTGGACAACTTTCACCTACTTGGATCAACTATCAATAAAGAAGCAACAAGCAGTCAAGAAATCCAACAACACATTGCTCTTGGCAGAATGGCAATGAAGGACCCAGACAAGATTTTCAAGAGCAGGGATGTGTCTCTCTCCATATAAAAATTTGACTTGCTTAAAGCCATGGTATTTTCAATAATGTCATATGGATGCGAAAGTTGAAAAATATAAACAGGAAGAAAATTGATGCCTTTGAATTATGGTGCTGGCGAAAAATACTATGCATACCATGGACTGCCTGATAAAAAAAAAAACAGTCTGTACTAGAGGAGATCAAACCTAAGCTTTCTTTAGAAGCTCAGATGACAAGACTTCAACTTTCATACTTTGGACACATGTGAAGAGAGAGATCATTAGAGAAAGACATCATGCTTGGCAAGGTAGAAGGGCAATGCAAAAGAGGAAGGCCAGCAATGAGGTGAAGCGATACAATAACAGCAGCTACGGGTACCAGTCTGTCAACAAAGAGCCGCCTGATTGAAGACCGAACACAATTTAGGACAACTATCCAGAGGGTCACCATGAGTCGACACAGACTTGATGACACTTAACACCACCACCACCACCACCTCAATATTTGAATACAGGGTATGGCGCTTTGAGGTTTTGGTTTTATTTCTGAATTCTCTGATACCACCATGCCTTTTTCATTTTGTTGACTGCTTTCACTAGGGGAGGGCCTTTTGAATGGTTTTATCTAATAGCTGTTAAGGAAAATGGTTTGGCTTTGACAAAAATTCTTCAATGATCCAAAACTTTGTCCAGATTAATAAAATTCATAGGCTTGCCTGGTGGCTGTGGTTTTGTTGGAAGACTCACTAGGCCTGCTGAAGATGCTGCACAACCTGTTGGGAGAAGGGGGGTGGGGTCAGGTCAATAACTGCAGGATTCTAGAAAGGGGCCTGATGTGTGGCCCGCAATTGAAGACTGTCATTACAATGACTGGGCTCAATTTGGAAGGGCTGTACAATAGGGGAAAAAATCTCTGGGTAGTTGTGAATGAAGGCTTATGTATACGTCCCACAACCTAGGAGGAAATTGGTGGGTCAAATTAAAAATAATCCTAAATCTAAATGAAAAAATGATTCTTGTAAGGGCCAGACACATAGAATTCCATGTGAATGAAAGTGTGGGTTATGGGTATGGGCAGTGTGGGTGAGATTATTTCTCAATCTGTGCTTACAATATACAAGTTCTACTTTACCATGTAATGCTTTTTCTCTCCTCCAGTCCCACCAGCGGCAGCATAATAAAGACAAACCATACAAGTGTCCCAACTGCTACCGCGCATATTCCGATTCTGCCTCCCTGCAGATTCATCTCTCCGCACACGCCATCAAACACGCCAAGGCCTACTGCTGTAGTATGTGTGGGAGGGCCTATACTTCGGTAAGTACTAGTGGCATTACATGTGGATGTGCTTACGTGGCTTCTTTTAGACTAGGAAAGTTGTTGGGTTCACTGGGGTCAGATTGCCTCTAATTGTCTTTCAGGTTGTTGGTTCTGCTTCGGTAGATTATCCATGTTTATCTGTTACACATATCCATTGGTGTCTCCACATCCAGAGATACATACACACACATGAACACTGCTCATCCTTCCTCTAGTGATACAGGGTGAGATCACAGAGGCCTTTGGGTGTTGCCCTTAGGAATAGCGCAGTGAGCATTCAGTTGCAAGATCCTCCAGCCATCATCTCACTGCAGATTATTGGGCAGGGAAACAGAAGTGATTATTTGAAAAACAGAAGACACCGGTGTAGTAGTGTCATGGGATGGCAAAGAGGACCACACGGAGAGTAGTCAAATAACCAATAAGAAAAAGACAGGCAGGTAGCATAAGCATTTCTCAAGTCAATGTTGAAGGGAATGACCTTCAGAGACACTTCAACGTAATAAATGACAGCAGATAAAGTCCAGTGGACCATCCAGTCTGTCCAGTTATTTGCTCTGAATTGCTGAGGATATAATCCATAGAAGGACCATTTGTAGGCTATCACTATTCATTCAAGTGTGTTTGGTTATTTTCCTTTTTCTTTTCTCTACCATTGTGAATGAATGTGGGCTCTTCTTTGGAAACTAGAAGTCCGTCAGAAATTTGATTCCATAAGCTTACCTTACCAAAAACCTGGGCCCACTCATATGTGTGCTGCTGGATTTAAGCCTTCTTAGGCTGCCTCAGTAACTTACTCCTATACTTCTGATCATGTACAAGACACAACACCGGGTTCAATAAAATCAAAACTATACATCAGTGACACATCAATTTAGTTAATACATTCCAGTCTAAAACCAATACCAAACAGATGAGCCTATAACCTCTTCCTAGAACACACAGCATCCTTCCCAATTTGTAAGGCCTGAGGAAGGTCATTCCACCATGAAAAGCTGTGCCTTACCTCTATGTGGTCTTTTTTTTTTTCTTCTGCAGGAGACATATTTGATGAAGCACATGTCAAAACATACTGTAGTGGAGCACCTAGTGAGTCATCATTCGCCTCAGAGAACGGAGTCTCCTGGCATTCCTGTGCGAATCTCTCTCATCTAAGAACACGGCGAGGTCTTCCCCACTGCTCCCTTGCCTCTCCCAAACCCATCATTCCGGAGCAGAGGCGAAAAACAGGATGAGGGTTGGTGAAAACTGAACCAACCTTACAAGAGCCAGCTCGATGTGGTCACGCGAATTAATCGGAAGTTCTTATTAAAACAAAATGAAATAGGTGATTGCATATTAGATTGAAACAAACCAACATGGTTTGAAAATCAATTTCCTGCTGCCTTCCATGACATGGCAGTTGTGATTGGATGTCCTCTGGTGATACGGGACCTAGGATTGGCTGCCCCTTGGAGAAACAAGATGGTGGTTGTCCTTTGGAGACAGCACTGTGATTGGCTAACTAGTCAGAGACTTTGGACCTATGATTGGCTGCTGCTCACAGACATGGGAGCTATGATAGGCTGTTTCTCAGAGACAGGACTGAGATTGGCTGCCTGTCAAGGGACCTGGGACCTATGATTAGCTGTTCCACTGAGATATGAGGATTTTTAATTTGCCATTTTCACAGTTGAGGTTCCTGATAGTTTTGGTGACATCCAAAGACTATTTCAGAGCACTTTGAATCTCTGTATCCTTTTTTCATATTTTTTTCTTTCTTTTATTTTTTAGAATATGAAAAAAGAAATATTTATTGGCCTAAAAGTTGGTGCTGCTAAATAAGGAAATCAAATAGAGAGAAAAAGAATTAAGGGGCATCAAAAGTGGCAGTTTCGATCTTACTTTTGGAATCTGATGCTGGAGCCCAGGTTATGGACTATGAAGACCCAGTCTCACCCTTCACAATGAGCTTTATCTTCAGCAGAACAGGGCTTTTGCCCTGAGAATGGGCTAAACTGGCCAGTCATGGCTGCCCAGCGGTAACGTGGTAGCTGCTGGCCATGCCTAGATCTGCACTGCTGCAAAGAGTCACGTCAGAGAAGAAATGACAGAACTCCCATAATAGTATAGAGTCTCCCAATCGCACTAGTCCAGATTCCCCACCTACAATTAAGAAGGTAGCCACTAGCTAGGAAATGGCTTCCACTAGAGGTGTAGTCTCCCACTGTGTAGGGGATGGGGGAAGGGGCTTCTCAACCAGACTCTAACCTTTAGTCAACCTGTAGGGCCTGCAAGCAAAATTCTGCCGAGAGCCCCCTATTGCCCCCCCCCCCCCCCGGCAAACTTGCATTAAAATGTTTGCCATGCTGTCTCCTGCATGTCTTTCCTCTTCCTTTGAAGTTTTAAAGCTTGGCAGCCATCATCTCGTGATAGCTACCACAAACCATGGCTGTTATTGCGAGACTTTGTCCTAGCAGCGGGAGGTGATGGCTGCCGGGCCTAACAGCGTCAAAGGAAGCGAGAAGACTTGGATGAGGCACCATGGCATTTTAAGTTTGCCGCTCTGCTTTCATCCTGCGTGTGAGCTCTCTTCTTGCCTGGACCCTCTGCACGGCCAGGGCTGCTTGGGCGGAATTTACAGCACCGTCAATGTGTTCTTTGTCTTGCTGCGGTTACTGACCATTTAAGCAAAGTTAGCTGCACAAATAATGATTCTAGTTGTGGGAGAATGAACAGCAGCGTAAAGCTGTTTTCTTTTTCGCTTAGTACTGGTGGTGGGGTGGGACATGGAAAAATACAGTACCTAAGCTGCTGAATGTCTGACGTATGTATCCCTGAAACATATGTCATAGGGCAAGCGTGGCAAATAGTATTACTTCTCCACAGACTCCATGTAGTTGCATTGTTTTAACGCCTTATTTCTGGGAACTTCTGGTGTGGTCCTGTGTGTCTGTTGTGGGCTATGAGTGACTGTTGAGGACTGGTGGAGCCACAGCTTAGTGGGATAAGCATTCATACCGAGCGATGCAGAATCTGTGTGCGTATCTTCAAAAGCAGGCTTCTCTCCATGTCCCCTCTGAAGAGAACAGCAGCACTAGAAAGGAGAGGCACTATGATGATAGAGGAGATGTATCTTCAGTGTTTAGATTTTTGAATGTTAAAAGTGTAACTCATTTAGGGAATTGAAAGTCTAGCTATAAATACATTGAATGAATATCTGTTTTAGACATTCATCCCAAATGTACAACAGTGAGCTGCCTATATCCATCCAGTGAATGTATTACTTCTTTGTCCATGTATTTAAAAAAATTATACAGATAGAATTGGGCCAGAAATAAAACTGAACCGCCCAGTCATGTCTGTATAGTATGGGGCCAGGATTCAGGTGAAGTGAGGGCTAGGCTAGACTAGACTACGTGAGTGAGTATGTCAGGCTCCCTTCTGGTCCTATTGAGATCTAGGCTAAAAACCCATCTCTTCAAGGCTGTTTTTGGATTCTGATGTCCCTCATTCTCCTGCTTTAACACCCATATCTGTCTTATCATTTCTCTTAAATTATCCTAGTCTCTTGGTTTTCAATTTGAATAGACATTGAGATCTAATGTAGGCCTTTTGAGACAGATGCCATTGATCTCTCTCTTGGATTGCAGCAACGTTGCTGGCTTTACCTAAGGCAAGATTTCTCTCTTGGATTGCAGCAGCGTTGCTGGTTTTACCTAAGGCAAGGTGCTTCTCAAACCTTCCCTGCTGATCTCACACTTATTCTAGTTTTCCAGATAGCCACAGTGAATAGGGATAATAGAAAAATTTGGAGACGCCGACTATAGAAATTTCTCTTACCTATTTTGTATGATGTAAATCACTAAGATGGTATATAAACATTTTAAAGTGAAATTTAAAAAAAAATATAGAGAGTGTCATGGTGGTTATGCAGAAAGCCAGAATGGCTGTGGGGTTACCAGGACAAGTCTGGGAAGCCTTAGGCCAAGGCCACCTACTGACATAAAGAGATGAGGAGGAGTCAGGTTTAGTTTTGCACGGTTAGCAGCATCTACATTTTCATATTCTTGAGGACTCCCCTAGGATGATCATCATATAATCTGCACGATTTCTGAAAGAAGAAAAAAGTCACCCGTCCCTCTTTCACCTCTTCTACTAGGCTATGGAGGACAGCTGCTCCTTTAAGGAAAGGAAGGACAGCGTTGTTTTAATTCTCATGATGCAGATGCTGTCCTTCCTTTCCTTAAAGGAGCAGCTCTCTTCTGTAGCCCAGTAGGAAGAGGTGAATGAGTTGACATTAACTCAACGGCACTTAGCACTTCTCATAGCGTTTTTGCTAGCAGCGGTTCCTATGTGGAAGAACAACATAAAAGAATACATAAATCATTAAGGAAAGAAGAACCTCATTGAGTAATTTTTTCTTTTCTATCATTGTTTAAAATCCAAATATTTCTGCCACTCAAGGCCTTATTCTTCGTAGGTCATTTCAAACGATCACAATTGGAAAGTTACTCTCGCTATATCTCTCTCTGACTTTCTATACTCACTTCCTTAGCCATGGTGGTACAGTCTGGACCAGAATAGGAGACATCTCTCTTTGCCCAAGAGTGTCATGCCCTCGGTTGCTCCTAACCTGTTTTTTCTGGCTGAACAGTCTGACCATTGCCCCTTGTCTAGTGCAGTCCCAGTTTAGCTTTTTGGAGCATGGTGGTTTTTTCCAGGAAATGCCCTGAAAAACAAATCAGTGTAATGTGAAATTTGGAAGGAGACCATTGGAAGGCTGAAGGCTTTGCCTTTTCATTTTGTTTGCGATATCTGAAAACATTTTTGGGAATTGGTGTTAGTTTGAAAAGCCACAACTTCAGGGGAGACTGTACAGAAATACTTGTTTTTTTTTCAAAATGTTGTAGCTCGGTATCGAAGTCGACAGTTGAACAAAATGTTACATTTTCAGTTGTGAACAGGTTCTGATCATCAAACTAATTGTTGTGGAAGTTTGTAGGAACTTATTTTCATTAAAAAAAAAAAGCAAAGCCAAAAGTTGAAATCAGAAGCAGTGAAAAAATTTACCCCTCACTTGAACTCATGCAGGGTCTCCAGTGGCCTGCTTTTAGGAGTCTGAACACAGGAGGCCCAGCAGTCTCCCAGTAACACCTAGATACTGTGGGTTGAACATGTTACCTCGTTCCTGAGGGGAGCATCATTCTAAATCTGAAACATTCCCAACTTTTCACCTTGTATTATAGGGAAATAGACTCATTGGTGGCGAACCAGGTTTGAACAGGCTGAGATGGGCACTGTTGCTGAAGTGAGACTCCTAATTAGGGGCTTAAGTCGCTTTGTTCTTTTTAGAATGGGAAGTAACTTTTTGTTTTCTCTACTGTTGCAGAAGCTGCTTTTCCACTTACCTCAGGCTTAGTGAATGGATGTCTGGTTTTTTCCTTCTACCTTTTCCAGTGAGGGGTTAATGGTGGTGTGATTGTGCTCCTTTGTTTTGTTTTTTTCTGATTGGTTGTAGATTTATGTTTAGCTAAAGACGAGCAGTGCCGCTGGAGATCTCCTGTGTTCTGTGATGTCACAGGTGTGCTTGATTATTAAGCAACTTTGGTTTAATGTTTCATCCCTCCTGCTGCTGTTGGAATTGTTTACTTTGACATAGTACAATAATCGCACAGTTCAGTGGAAAGCAGGTTTTGACTCGCATTTGGTCATCTCCACCATCCATGTATGGGCGCTTGGTAGTTTCTATTAAAGGACCCCAAAGCTACCATTGAGGGGTGCTAAAAGAGTGATTGGGTATGTTCTAGCTAACATATGATAAATAGTTACACTAACGTGCCCATCACATCTTTATGAACTGATGTCATAGAAACTGGTTTTTTTGTATATGGAGACTCTGTACCATGGGTGCAAGGAGAATCTAAAGGTTCTAAGCAAAATATGTTAATTTTGAAGTAGTTGGCAGAGGTATGGCTAAATACTGAAGTTTTTATTCAACAGGACTCAGTCCTGTTTGTGCAAGCGGGTGGCTGAGATAAGTACAGAGTCAATATGTGGGACTGGGTCTTGAAGATAACTGAGGAGAAGTTAATAACCACAAATGAAGTTGGGCTACAGTGGCTGCAGGATATGGTGAACGTTGAACTATAGTATTAGTCAGGGGGATACAGGTTCACTCTGTCATAGGACACCAGATCGTACCTGTAGCGAGAGGAGGAGCAGGTGCAGCCTCTTCCTCTGAGATCCGCTCTGCTGCTTAACATTTCCGGCAAGAAATGTTCTCTAAATCTGCAACAAGCTCCAGTATTATCTTTCATGACTCAGTAATAAGGTACTGGGGGAGGCCCTTGTGCCCATAATTCTGTACTGGGGTGCTAGTCATGGAAAAGAAGGGTCTTGGGTGCATGAACAGTTTAAAAAAATACTCCTACTCTTCTGTGTTGCCAGATAGTGGTACCCATGGGGAGGGGGGGGTTCTTCCCCAGAGATCATAGAGCATGGTCCTAAAGGAAGCAGAATCAGGCGTCCATTTAGGCCAGGTATTTGATGCCTTCAAAATCTGGTCCCCCTTCCCCACCAAGCAGTTGCTTGTGCCCGAATCTAAACTTGCATGATACAGTAACTAGCAGTTTTTCTGTGCATTCAGCTGCCTAGGACATTGGACTGTGCACACATCAGATTGTTGGTAACTTTCCTGCCATTTGTTTAAATGTTTTGGGCCTGATTCTGTCCCGCATGGCTATTCCCTTTGTACAAAGGGGGATCCTGATTCTGATCCGGCGGGGCACATCTAGCCCCATGGGATCAGAATCGCAATCAGGCCTGTACGTGCAGTGCTGGCCTGCATGAACAGGCGCTGCCTGGATAGCTCAGTCAGGCGTTTAAATGGAGTCACAGCATCACACCTCCATTTAAATGCCAGCAATTAAGGTTTTTCCCCCCCACAGCCTGACCCCCTGATCTGGCTGCAGGAAAGACACCCTCACACCCCCCCCCCCCCCGTCCCTTCTGTGCCCCAAACGTCACCTATTGCACTGGCCCTGGATGTCCAGGGCCAGCGACTGCCCACTCTCCGCCCCCAGGCCACTTCTTCCCTGCACAACTGGTGGGGGAAGTTAGTCGGGGGCTGCCACCTGCATGAATAGGAGGGATGGTGGAACGTCCATCCCTGCTATTCGTGTCTCAGAATAACCCCCTTTGTGTCTAAATGGAGAGGTGCCTGACCGGATCTGAATGAGTGAGTACAGATACTCACTGTGCCTCTGTCTTTCACAAAAGAAACCTCTCTTCCGAGGTCAAAAGGCCAAAATCTGCATGTATTCATCAAAGGAACCATCATCATTCTTATACTGATACATAGCCAGTCTCCAGGCATTAAGAGGAGACTTAGTAAATGTAGACGTATGGCCCAGATCAGTCATTCTCAACTGGCTCCTAGAGAACCCTTTAGCCAGTCCACCTTTCAGGATGGCTACAGTGAAGATGCATCGAGGTGGTCCTCAAGGACCAGGATGGAGACTCTCTGGCCTAGAAATCCTTTTCCTATAGCTGAAGAGAGGCCCAGCCCTAACCCTAGAAGCTTCACTCTTAAAGCCACACTAATGATCTGTGACTTGGGCACTAGTCCTTGAAGTGAACAATAGCTTAACTGCAAATTTTCATTTGCAAGTGTTAATGAGTGGGTTCTGATAGTAATAAAAGTGCTCTCCTACGCCTATACACCTCACATAATCCCAGTAGTCTAATTAGAGCAGGACCATTGAGCCAGTGTTGATCTTCTATATTACTGTTAACTGTTTACTGCTACTTAAATTTTATATTACACTAAGGAATGTGTGTATCATCAATACTTTAATTTTAAAGCATTATGGAAAATAGGGTTAGTGTCATTTAATTCTTGGCGGGCTCCTAGGTGGTGTAGGTCTTAATGCCAGCTAAGTGGGTTTTCTACATGAGCTTTCCAGTATATTTTCTGTTTGTTTAGGGGTAAAGGATATTTTACAGAACCTTTCTTAAAACACAGGAGGCAGCAAGCATCAGACACATATGGATTCCTCCCCCTTCTTTTAAACATTGACCTATTAAAAATGACTCGAGTTTCATGCGATCATATTATATAGTGCACTTTGTAAGACCATAATGGACCTCTTCCCAGCTCCCCGAAGCAATTGTGTATTACACGCTACTGTGCCAAGCAAAGGCCAGATTGAACCAGTGCCTAAGCAATTTTGACATGTGCTAGTGCTTATGAAAACACATTAGATTGGTTTCTTTCTCCTCCCCCTTTACACTGGAGCCTTTGCAAGACTTTGATCCTGGATTTTTAGTCTCTCTGTTCAGTTGTTTATTTACATTCGCATTTTTGGGTTGCTAAGACCAAGCAGGGGAAGGTCCTGAGCCAGTTTCCAGTATAAGTCACACAGCTGTAAGAAACTTGTGGCGCTGAAGGGGAGGGTGTGGTGTAGCTGGGGCTAATGCTGTAATCACAGGTGGAAGTAAGGGGATAGTTATAGAGCAATGGGAGAATTTTAACAGCACAACTTTATTGTAGTAAGCATAGTTCTTAGATCCTGTCCTTTTCTGCTTAAAGATGACAAGTAGCAGCAGGAGGTTACTAGGCACGTTCCAGGTGGGGTACATAATATCAGCTTCTAGAGGAGTTAATAAATCCCCTCTCCCTCCTCAGCTGAAGGCGTGGCTTTTGTGTGGGATGGTGTAACTCATCCAGCCAGAGCCAGGACACCTTCACGGAGTGTTTGCGATAAGGATGGTGGTTCTTTGAACCCCATAGGGCAATACCTCAGGTACAGAAAATGGTGGAACAGTCTTACTATTAACATAAAAATACAGACCAGAAATGATTTCCTTCTTACAGGGTAGTGTCAGCTAAAATGCCAAATTCTGTCCTGGTTGCTCCCTTGTTGTAGTTCAGCCTACCATGATGAACTGAATTTGCTTGGTGGGTCAGGTCTTGTGCAGTGGGTTGGGGCTGCGGAGGAGACTTATACCAAACTTGGGGACCCCTTTGGATGGATTTCAGAAGAGTGCTAGAGTTTGAGATGCCTGAATTGAAAGGAGGATATAAAAATAAGTGGGGAGCCTTCCCATTGTCCTGACAAATCGAAGGCTTTGGGGCATCATAATCTAACAAGGGCCTAATTCAATTAAGCTGGAACACAAAGGTGACGGTGAAAAGCACCAGGCTAAACCCAAGTCACCCTTCTAACTGTTCTCGTCTGTCCATGTTCCATGTGGAGCATGAGTACATCCACACGGTGTCTGCAGGGGTTTCAGAGAATTAGCATGACAGAGCCTGGGTGTACATAGAAGCATAAACACTTGTTCCCTCTTAAAATAAAAAGCGATCTTAAGGGGAGTCTTTAAATTGCCAGCAAAGCTATTTTAAGACCTATTTGCTTGTACTGTTACGTTAAGTTTCTGTAATCTCCTGGTTCACAGATCAAGTCCGTTGCCTTTAGTATTGGGTCTGGTTTTCAGGACTGCCTGTAAGTCGTGCACTGTCATGGCTATCTGAGAAACTTTGTTGGAACATTGTATCAGATACCTAAATCTATGAATTGAGTTGAGTTAATTTACACATTTTGCTGATCTTGAAAGCCAGCCTTGTTAAGGGGGACTAAGTGACTGAGAGAGTGGAAATAAAAAGTGCAGCCCTAAACCAGCTCGCAAATTGTAAAGGGGAGCAGGTTCCAGCTAGGTGTATTTCATGGACACAGCATCTGAGCCTCTAAGAGACATGGTCTGTGCTTTTTACAAATTTGACAAAAAGTATGGTTGAGCATGGGACAAAGTGGCCCTTACCTGGCCCGGGAGGCGGGTTCTCTACTGTTACAGCCAATTAAGCTCTCTCTAAAACTTCTGGGCCTAGTTATTACCCCCTTTTCTATCCCTGTTCCCGAACACTACCTTTGAATTTTATGCCTGGACCTTTCGGTGTACATATATATATATACATACGTACATATATAAATATATAAAATTCCATGTATAGAAAAGTTTAAAAAATGAGAATTAGAAAAAAAAATCACAGTATGTACTCTTTGGTTTTGTTTTGAATATTAACTGTTATTTTTATACGCATTTTAAGCCTTAACTATTATCATTGTTTTAACAGGTCAATGTTTATGACCCTTTCTGTTTCTTATTAATTTTGTCCTGTTTACTTCTCCTGGCTTGGTGGTGTAAAGGTAACCAGTAGTGTACCCTCTCATCAGCATGTTAATACTGTGTAAATAATGAGGCTCACTATATATACTATTAACACTTTTTTTCTATATGATAAATCCAAGCCGCACCTATTTAGGATCTAGTTATTATCTTATTACAAAAAGAAACAAACAAAATTGTCTTGCCTTGTGGTACCAGAAGGACATTCAGAACTGGCTGGAATCTTTAACATTGAAGTTTGCATAATGTAAAGAAAAAAAACCAAACAAAAAAAGTTAAGAGCAATGGTCTTTGTATTTCTGTTGTGAAAATAAACTTGTAGATGGAGCGTTTGGAACTGCCGGCCGACGTGTGGCTGCTTTCTGCATCCTCCTAGCCAGAGAGCAGCCGCCTGGCCCCAAGCAGCTCCGTGCCACAGCAAATATGTGGAGGGGTATTTGCATATGTTTTGGTGTATTTTCTAATTTGAGTACCGGGGGGGGGATGGGATGGGATGGGACAGATGGGAAGAGCTATGGTTGTACAAAGCAGCCTTGCTGCAGTTCCAGCGGCCAGCGCTTGGTCAGCCTTTACAGCACCTGACTTTCACCACGTTGCAATAACTGGGCGGCAGCTCAATAGCGCCGTTGCCCCCAGAATGCCCCGATGTTAAGCGGTCAGCATTGGCGGTGCCATCCATGGATATTCAGCGCCACTAACCATATTAGTACCGCTGACTATCCCAGCCAAGGGGGTCTGCGAACCGCATTAATCCTTTTCAATATCGGGCCTTTACCTGCACTAGGAGACAGCGATAAGATGTGCAAGAGCAGAGCACCCCGACCTTTGCTGGGGGACACCAATGCCGGTCAGCTTTCTAGGATAGCCACACTAGATGGGCAGGCGATACATCTACATGCATTGCAAAGCCAGCAGCTGCAACATGACCTCACGTAAGGGAAACACAGTGGGCCGTAGAGGTCACCGTGCAGGGGTTGGAGAAAATGACATACCAGTCCTTGTGCATCACTAGACGCGCTCACTAAAAAATGATTTTATTTCTAATTTAAAGGCTGATGCTTCTCATCAAGCAGCATGAGAGAAGCTTTAACACCTCAAATACTCCTCACCCTAGAATGGAAACGTAAGACTGAATGAAAAACAGTGATTTTGGTAGTTTCACCTTCAAAGACTTGAGGCCAAACACCAGAAAAAAAAACACACACATCCACTTGCCAACAGAAATTATTTTGATCTTTATTTTAAAAAATTTCTAGAAAGATTTGTTTCTTCCATAGACAATGAAGAGATTGAATAGCACCAGTAAAGTCCCTAACACCAGGCAGAGAATCAGCGCTGCCTTTTGTTCCCCTCCATAATACATCAATGGCAATATTAAAGCCTGAGAGGATTTGGGAGAAAAAGGATCAGGTTATCAATCACATGGCTCCAGTTCAACATAGAAACAGCCCTTTTGGTAAGAAAAGTCACATGTCACCTGCCTGCAGCTGGGCTGTAATCATTGCACTGGGCTTGATTCCTGTATTAGGCCTTTCAAAGTCAGCTGCGGATTAGACCAAGGCAGCATTTACAGCCCCCTGTGAAGGGGGGGGGGTGTCATGGCAGCACCTAAGGCAACACTTGCTGGCTGGATCTAGAGTGCACGACACAAGGCGCTGCAGGAGACCTGGTCCATGGGTCAGTGGGAAGGTGAGTCTATAAAGTTAGCAGGAAAAAAATCACCAGGTAGTTACGAATGAAGACTCTTCTGGCATCAGAATCCCAGCCCTGGTTCTGACGGAGTTGGAAATAAAAAGGAGGAACTACCAGGTCAACAAAAGTCATGTGACAAACATAGGAAACTAAGTTCAGACTTTTCTATCGGGAGTTATCCAAGAACTAGCTGGGAACGTGCACTGACTAACCACAGCCTTATTTTTTTCTTTTTATTAGACTCTTTTCCTTTCCCTGCCTTCCTCCTTTAGAACCTCTCACGACATCAGCCTTGTGCCCTTTTCTTTCCCCGGGGCTTGTGATCACTATCTTTACCATATGTTGGAGGCCTGTTGGCCCCTTGGAACTTGAACCCAAGTTTTCTGCACCGCAGACTACAGGGATATGCCCTAAATGGTGAGACCTTCATCCAGAATGGAGCAGAGGTGACAGAGCAGCTGCATGCCAACCACCTAAAAGACTCTCAACTGTCAGCAGTGAACGTAATGTTATAGTACCAAATTCATATTCTAATACCTCATCTTACTGTCTGAGGAGAAAGCTCAGTGCTTTGGGGTGCCTGTGACTTCTAGTCCCTGTCCGCAAACTGGCTTTATTTTTTTTCACATACATATACTGAAAAGAAAATACAGAATGTGTCAATCCATAGGATATAGGACAAAGGCTTGCAAACCCTGTCATAGGGACCCTACAACCAGTCACATTTTCTGGATAAATACAGCAGTCAGAGTTTAACTCCTGCCTAGACAGTTGCCTAAAGGAGCAGATTGTGAGGGACATTTAAGAGCTGTCGCCAGCTTAATCAAAACAGCATCGCAAAGGCCCGTGGCGGGTGGCACGGTGATGTGATTTCTGCCCCGTGCTTTGAATATCAAAGTAGAGCAGTCAAAGCAAAACAATAGACTTTGACATCCTCACACACACACACTCCAAGAGCCATCACCACATAGGAAGAGAGCCCACTCGTTCATGCAAAGCAAAAAAGTTAAACATTTTGCAAACACGATGTCCAATTATACATTTTTATAGGGTTGTTATGGGAGGGGCGATGTTTTGATGATCATGATGAGTTTAATTATCAAAAGCGGGGGGGGGGGGGGGTATGTAAGGCTGAAGGCTCATCTAGGCCACCCTTGCACCAGTCTTGTCACCTCATCATTGGGGCGATCCTGAAAATCCTCTTGCCTGTAGAGTCCACTAAGGCAGGTTTGGGAAGCCCTGAAACAGGTGTAGAGAAAGCAGACACCCAAAGCCTGGCAGTGCTCTCTCGGCATCTCAACTCTAAGGACAGATCATCGGCAGTGCTGCAAATCATTAACAGATGTAAAATGTGGCAGAACTGGCCAGGACACTTGGGCGACCTTCCCTGCACCGATGCCCTTGCTAAGAAGGCACAGTCTGAACCTAGCAAGGCATTTTCATTGAATGGTAGCAATGAAAAACGTGAATAATTATCTTTCATCCGGCAGCTAAGCACATCTGTGCTGGATGTCAAGGAAGAAGGGAAGGCTGGAGAGATGAAAACTCCGACATGGCTCCTCACTTCCCTGCATGGTCCGACAGCTGCTCTATGGCTATAGCATTAGGGGCACAGTAAACACATTTGGAACCCATTTGTATGAAAGGTGTCAACGTGTCCAGCTACTACCAAAAAGGACAGAGCTAAATCCAGCCTCCTTTCCTTCCACTTTCTGTTTAATAGTAGCAATCCCCTGTTCATATGTCCATCAGGAATGGGAATGTTGCAATAGAAGTAAAAATTCCCCAAATTTTGTCATTTTCCTTTGTCACACTACTGAACAATAGTGCGCATATGCATGAATGGCATATGAATGCACGTAGTACTGCTAAATAACTAGCACTATTCCCTCACAGGGCATACCATGCGCCAATACTGCACATCAGTGAGGAAGAGTGCATTTTTTAAATTAATATTTCCCCCAAAAATGAAAACCAAAACACAATATATTCTGCAAACGCCACGGGAAACTAAATAAAGATGCTTGTAGTTTCCCTCGTCAGCTGGAAGAGCTTGAGGGGCCACGGGAATATGTGACAGCTTCTTCCCCTTACCTCCACAAACCACCATAGCCTCTGAATATAATCTACAGTAATACACAAGTAGAAAGTGCTAAGGCATGTGTGTGGAACGATAACACCTCAAAATACTTTCATTAAAAGAAAAGATCGTCGGCAACAACAGTGGTTCAGTGCGGCTGTTATACGAGACATTCGCTGTGCCTTCATTAATACCCTATATGCCCACAGCAGAAGATGCATGACATATTTTTTAGCAATATAAATAAAAAGCCAGAACAGTGTAAGCATAAATGAGGAGAGCAGCAGAAGGCATAAATATTTCTTCTTTGTGAGAGATATGGGCCAGTTGCATAGAGAGGGGCAAAACCAGCAGAGGGGAAGAGGAGATAATACCTCATTTGGAATACTGTGTTCAGTGTTAGAGGCTGTATCTCACGAAGGATATAAAAAGACTTGAAGCGATTCAGAGGAGAACGACTGGAATAATGTGGAGTCTGCGCCAGAAGCTGTATGAGAAAACCTGAACACATATACCAGCCTAGAGGAGAGGAGGGGCGGGGGAGATACGATACAGCCATTTAAACTTGAAAGGCATGGATGCACAAATATGTTTTCCAAACTAGAAGACATGAAATGAAGCTGCAAGGAGGGAAACTTAAAAGCAACAATCAGGAAAGCATAGTTACTCACCTGTAACAGGTGATCTCTGGGAACAGCAGGAATTTATAGTCTTCACATATGGGTGATGGCGGTAGAGACAGAGCCCACACGGGAATGCTGCCCAGCATCCAATAGGAAACCTTTGGGAGCATCCCACTGCGCTTGCGTTGCTGCCTTCCTGCCCTTGGAACTCTCCCTCCTCAGTTGAGTTTGTAGCTGAGATAAAGGGAAAACCCTACAACTCGTAGGGGAGGAGGGTGGGTTGTGAAGACTAAATTCCTGCTGTTCCCGGAGATCACCTGTTACAGGCGAGTATGCTATCTCCAGGAACAAGCAGGAATGTAGTCTTCACATATAGGACTCCCTAGCTCCCAGATGTCAGAGAAATGACCTCAGAATCAGTAGATTTACCTCAGAGTAGGCATCAAGAGGTCATAGATCCTTCATGAATGTCTGTTATCGTAAATTCTGGGACAGAGGGTAGGAGTTGCCCTAAGTCTGAAAGGGGTGCTGGAGTACAGCCTGACCAAACATGGCATCCCGGTGGGAGTCCTTGTCAAGACATTAATGAGCAGCAAAGGTATCCACTGAAGACCAGGTAGCTGCTTTGTAGATTTTGTCAATGGCCACAGATCGTAGGTTTGCAGTCATAGCACGAACATTATGGGCAGTGACGTGCCCTTCAAGGGATAGTCCTGCCTTAACATAAGCAAATGAGATGCAATCTGCTATCCAACTGGACAGAGTACATTTAGAAACTGGGAGACCCAAGTGACTAGGGTCAAAGGAAATGAATAGTTGCAGAGCTCTATGGTGGTCAAGTCCTTTGAAGATAAAAAGCTAAGGCAAGCTTGCAGTCAAAGGCATGCAAGGTTGCCTCTGCCCTAAAGGAATGCTGTCTAGGGAAAAAGGAAGGTAAACTGATTGATTGAGATGGAAAGGAGACACCACCTTTGGCATGAAATGGGGGCGAGTCCAAAGGATAACCTTATCATGGTGCAACCGGATATAAGGTGGATCTGCCACCAAAGCCTAAAGCTCACTAAGGCATCTAGCTGAAGTTAGGGCAATTAGGAATATAATCTTCCATGAGAGAAACTTTAGTGAGGCTGTGGCTAAAGGTTCAAAATGCGGCTTGAGGGGCTGCCCTAAGATGACATTAAGATACCATGGCACCGGTGGTGGCCTGATGGGAGGCTTGGTCAATAAGAGCCCTATCATGAAACGCACTACAAGCGGCTGTGAGAAGATAGGCTAGCCATCCAAGGGATGGTGAGAAGCAGCAATTTCACTGAGGGGAACCCTCACCGAGTTTGTCTTGAGATCAGAGGAGGAAAGATGTAGGAGATAATGAAGGAGAGTCTCCACAGGCGCTGAAAAGAGATTAAGCTCCTTCTGGGAACACCAGGTGGAAAAATCTATGCCACTTGAGCTCATAGGAATGCCTGGTGGTTCATTTCCTGGAGGCTAGCAGGATCTCTTTTACTTCCTGAGTCAGGTTAAGATTTTGTAAGACTATGCTTTCAGCAGCCAACCCATGAAATGACGAGACTGTGGATTGGGATGGAGTAGCGTACTTTTCTCCTGGGAGAGGAGATTGGGAGCTGACCCCAGACTCAGGGAGCTGACCCTGAGACAGACATAGCAGGTGGAGAAGAAAACAAGGTTGTCATGGCCAGCGGAGGGCTCTGAGAATCATTTTGCCCCTCTCTGCTTGAAGCTTGAAAAGCGTTTTGGGAATCGGGTATGGGTGGAAAGGCATATAGGAAATCCTGACTCCAGTGAAGATGGACATCGGGATTCTGGTGCAGAAACGAGGAAGTTTTGTGTTTTGTGGAGTGGCAAAAAGGTCTATTTCCGGAGTTCCCCAGGTCTGAAAGATGAAGGAGGTTGTCTGCGGATGGAGGGACCATGCGCATGGAAGGAGGATCCGACTCAGTCTGTCTGCTAGGACATTTTGCTGTCCTGGTAGATATAACGCTTGGAGGTGTATCCGATGAGCAATGGCAAAAGAGCAAAGCTGGAGAGCCTCCTGGCAGAGGGCCCAAGAGCCCGTTCCTCCCTGTTTGTTCACATAGAACATGGCTATCTGACTGTCCATTTGGATGAAAACTGTGTGGCCCTGTAAGAGTTGTTGAAATGCCTTGAGAGCTTTGAAGATAGCACGAAGCTCCAGGAGATTTATCTGGAGCTGCGACTCCTGCTCTGTCCAGAGGCCCTGGGTGGAGAGGTGGCCTAAGTGGGCTCCCCAGCCCAGTTTGGAGGCATCCGTTGTCAGGATGCATTGATGTGGAGGCATTTGAAAAGGTGACCCTATGAGAAGATTTGTTGGGGTACACCACCATAAAAGGTATTTGGTGAGCAGGTCTGTGACTTGGATCCAGTCCTTGAAAGCCCCAGTGACCTGCTTTCACTGTAATGCTAGGGTCCATTGAGCTGTTCGCATGTGCAACCGGGCATATAGGACCATATGCCCGGTGGAGTGGAGTGGAGTGGAGTGGCCTAGTGGTTGGGGCAAGGTACTTCGGGCCGGAAGGTCGGAGGTTCAAATCCCACTAGAGGACAGCAACCTTGGGCCGGAAGGACTGGGGTTTCTAGTCCCACAGGTGCTCCTTGTGGTCTTGGGCAAGCCACTTAACCCTCCATAGCCCATGTTCCCTGTAAAATAGTTCTCTGTGTGCTGTGCTTTCCTGTTTAATCAATGTGTTTATACCTCAAAAATTTCCTGTCATGATTTGACAATTTCCAATCTGTAATCAAAACCGCTGCTGATCGCTGGAAGTAGCGGTATACAAATGTATACTAAATAAATAAATAAATAAATAAATATGTACTGTAGAGGCCATATGGCCTAGAAGTTGTAACACATCTCTGGCCGAGAGATTGTTCTTGAGCAGTACTTGAGATGCGAGCTGTAATAGTCGAGCACAACGGTGCTGGGGTAGAAATGCCTTTGACCGTCGAGTGTCTAGAAGAGCTCCTATGAATTCTAGTGTTTGAGTGGGAACTAGTTGGAATTTTGGAAGATTTATCAGAAATCCCAGATCTTGCAGTATCTGCATTGTATTAAAGAGGGATAGATGAACCTCCTGTGAGGTCGCTGCCCTTATTAGCCAGCCATCTAAGTAAGGGAAGACGGATATCCCAAGAGTCCTTAGATATGCGGCTACGACCATCATGCACTTTGTGAACTCTTGGGGCAGAGGCGAATCCAAATGAAAGGACTCTGTATTGAAAGTGATTTCCTTGGAAGATGAAGCATAGATACTTCCTGTGTTCTAGATGAATGAGGATATGAGTATACGCTTCTTTTAGATCTAGAGAACAGAGCCAGTCCTGACTCTGGAAATAAGGTAAAAGGGTTCCTAGTAAGACCATCTTGAATTTCTCCCAGACTAGAAACTTGTTTAGGTTTCTAAGGTCTAAGATGGGTCTGTACCCTCCGTTTTTCTTTGGTATGAGAAAGTAGGGAGAATAGAATCCCATCCCTTGTTGGTATGTTGGAACCTCTTCTATGGCACAGTGTGACAGAAGAGAGGTGACCTCTTGCTGCAGAAGGGCAGTGAGTGGGGGGTTGAAAATGATATTCCCCCACTAGGGTGGAGGGGGGTATGCTTTGTAAATGAAGCCTGTACCTCTCTCGCACTATGATTAGTGTCCACTGCTCTGAGGTGAGAAGATGCCACCTGTGGGCATAATGGCAAAGTCTGCCTGCTATGTGGAGAGGGTGGGGGCTCTCCAGGGGCAGGGTGGCTATGTTCTCTAAGAAGAAGTAAAAAACCAGGTGCAGATTGGGTCTATGCAACTGGTTGAGATTTAGGAGCCTGTGGCTTCTGTTGCTTGGGAGGCTGTTGCCTCTTCTGTGTACCCTGAGGTTGGTATTAAGAAACTAGGGGTAAGAAGGGTAAAATTTCTTCTTCTTACCATATAAAACTTTCTTTGCAGCTACTTTCTTCTTGGCAGGGTTGGCAGTAGTTTTGGAAAGCCTACTGAGGATGGTATTCTTAGATTCTAACTGAGAAGCCTTATCTTGCTAATCCTCCCAAACAGGTTCTCACCTGTACAGGGAATATTACCCAGCTTGTCTTGAACCCATTGTTCAAGGTTTGATGCTTGAAGCCATGCAATTCTACATGCACCAATGCTTGTAGAATGTTGCTCTGCTAGTGCACTCAAAACAGTCAAAGATTGCCCTATTGACAAACTTCGAAACATTCTGGGCATGTTTGACCAATGTAAGAAAGTCTGCTCTCTTATCATCCGGGAGAAAAGGCGTCATTGATTCCAGATCCCTAGTTACTTCCTTAAAGAGCAAACCCATATAGAGTATGTATGAACTTATGCGAGATGAAAGCATGGAGGATTGAAAGCATCGCCATCCAAAAGTATCGAGGGTTCTCGATTCCCTACCTGGGGGATTGGAGGAGTGCATTTTTAGAACTCTCTATTCGATGCATAGCCGATTCCACTACCACTGAGTGGTGTGGAAGCTGTTTTTTCTGGAAACCGGGACTTTCCGGTACTCAATACATGGTATTGAATCGCTGAGTATGGGGAGAAATGGTGAGGGGTGTTTCCACATCTGGAGCATAAATAAGGTCCTGGACTATACGGTGAACAGGCAGAGTAGTTGCCTCCTTAGAAGCTGTAGGGTATTGGAGGATCTCCAATTCCTCTGCTCTGGGCTCTTTCTCGGATGCAGGTGTAATGGAAAGGCCCGTCGCTATATCCTTGATAAATTCTTGAAAAGACATATCTTTGGGAGGTGACATGCATCGTTGCGGCGATGGTGAGAGTTCCTCCAGAAGACTTTGCATTTCCCGGGTACCAATCGATTCATCATCTGAAGGATCAGAATCGGTAGAGTCAAAGTATTGGCGGGAGCGATGCTCCTGCTCTTGTAAGCTCCGGTACCGATCGAGATCGGTATCAGCCTAAGAGAGTTGTCAAATCGGTACCTTGGAACCAGGAATGGACTCGAGGGCCGGCATGGGCGGGAATGTGTCAAGCGGCATTATACCCAATGCTGACTGCATCGGCACCGCCGGTAGTACCACCAGTAACATCCTAACTGGTACCGGCACCACCAACAGAGCCACTAGACTCCACTCAATGGCCAGGATACACTGATCAACATAGCTTGCTGATACCTGGGTATTGGAAACAGAAGCATGGGCTATCGTCCCAGAGCATGGCACCAGGAGTTCTCCTGAGGTGGAGGCCTCAGGAACATCCTGGACTCCTTTGGTGGCTTTGGAAAGGAGGACCTCCCGCTGAGGTTGTTTGGCTGGTCGATCCAGCTCCAGGGCAACGCTCGAGGCATCTCTATGTTTAGATAGAGATCTATCCTTGGGAGGACGGCCTGTCTTTGAGGAAAACTTGCATTTCGATACCTGAAATCCATGAGAGGAAGACACTGCTCTCGACGACAGTGAAGTGAGTGAAACTGCATCTAAGGCAAAGAGGGAGCAGAGTTTTGCGGCCCGATTCTGTAGGCTTCTCTGTCATATTTTTGCATAGGGGACATTCGGATGGCTGTGATCTGGGCCGAGACATTTAAGACACCAGTCATGGATATCAGTAGCAGAGATGGTGCTACCACACTTAGAACATTTTTTAAAACCACTGACTGTTTTTTTCATTGTGTCGGTAGACTGGATGGAAGCCCTAAAGCCTAAAACGGTGTTGATGTGCCTGAAGAAATTAAAAGTTTTTTGGGGTTTTTTTTTACAGAAAGAAACAAACAGAATCAAAGATATCGGTTCCGGCATAGATGGGAAGGCAGACGCAACCACAAAAAAACAACAAAAGAAGAATGAAGGAATTTTCTGTGGCGACAGGATTTGCTTCCTGCTGGCTCCACGGAAAACAAAGAACTGAGGAGGGAGAGTTCCAAGGGTGGGAAGGCAGCGATGCAGGCGCAGTGGGATACTTGGGAGTGTTCCTGTGCAGGCTCCGTCGGTACCGATGTCACCCATTTGTGAAGACTACATTTCTGCTTGTTCCTGGAGATATACTTTTTCACGTTAAGGGTGTTGGAGATGAACAGTGATGGAATTCAAAAAGGCATGGGATAAACACAGAGGGTCCCTATATAGCACAAGAAGAGAATCAACATACAGAGCATTTCCACATTTCCATTAAAAGACAAAGTAAATAAAGACCTAAACAAAGGCATATATTGGGGGGGGGGGGGGTAAGTGCATGGAGTGGCAGATACACTCTAGCCACCTTACTGGGCAGACTGGTTGGGCCATGCTGGTCTTTATATGTTACTATGTTCCATTCTGAAGTTGATATATCCCTGACAAAACAGTTCCATTCCATCACAGCAGAAATTCATTTGAACAAGCCAGCGTACACCTCTTCTTTCTGGTCCTTTTTTTGGTGGGGGGGGGGGGGGAGAAATCTATGGAGAATTCCAAGTTATGCTAGAGGAAACAATGTTTGTGGAAGTTATCATCTGTGCCACACCTGCTTGCATTCTTGAACCCTACTCAAAGCTGGTTTCTTGGAATGATGAAGCTTTGCAAAACTTCTGTGGGCAATTAGATAGAGAAGAGCACCATCCATAACCTATGAGAACCCTTGCCCATTTTTCTATAGGCTCACACTAGTTTAAAGTCTGTGAGCCAGTTTGCTGGTGCAAATTAAATGTGGAAGAGGCAAGCTGTCAACACTGCACCATCTAAGGCTCTGGAGTACAGGAAAATCACCCTCAAATGGAATACCCAAATGCTAAAAGAAAGTACCAAATCAAGCCAATGTGGTAATAAGAGGGATGCTCTCCATCCTAAACATAGTCACTTTAGAAATAAGGTTTTTAAGTGTTAGGGGGCATTAATTGCACTTTAAAGCTATAGCACTTATCAATTAGCCTTACTGGCATCTTGCAAGAGATCTCTCTCTTATTCCCTTTCTGGAACGGACAACTAAAGCAGTGGGGAATCTTCAAAGTGGAAGGGGGATAAGGCAGAAGCTATCCACAAAAAGGTTTTTTCTGTAGTGACAGGATCTGCTTCCTGTTGGCTCCGCGTAAAAGAAAGAACTGAAGCGAGGGAATTAGGAAGGCAGCAACACATGCAGTGGGATGCTCCCAAAAGGTTTCCTATTGCATGCTGGGGAGTGTTCCCGCACGGGCTCCGTCGGTACCGATGTCACCCATATGTGAAGACTACATTCCTGCTTGTTCCCAGAGATAAGTTTATATGTGTCTTTGTTGTTGTTAAGTGCCGTTGAGTCGGTGTCGACTCATGGCGACCCTCTAAATAGTTGTCCTAAATTGTGTTTGATCTTCTGTCAAGCGGCTCATTGTTGACAGACTGGTACCCGTAGCTGCTGTTATTGTATCGATCCATCTCATTGGTGGCCTTCCTCTTTTGCGTTGACCTTCTATCTTGCCAAGCATGATGTCTTTCTCTAATGATCTCTCTCTTCACATGATGTGTCCAAAGTATGAAAGTTGAAGTCTTGTCATCTGAGCTTCTAAAGAAAGCTTAGGTTTGATCTCCTCTAGTACTGACTGGTTTGTTCTTCGGGCAGTCCATGGTCTTTACTTGGCCCAAAATGATTTACTTATCACTCATGCCCTATTGCCTTGGACTTCATGCCTGTCCTTGAAGGCTACCAACAGGTCACGTCTTCAGGGTACCCCTTTATAGATATGCATGAGAGAGATTTGCATACTCACTACCTCCACTGTATGTAAATAATCATATTCATTAGGGATATTCTGAAAATGTGGCCTATTGGCAGTCCTTGGGAATGGGGGTGAAGACCATTGGCTGGACTACTACAACTATCTGCATGTTGAGCTGCCAAACTGGGAGTTGCAGATGTAACACCTTGTAAGTCGGTCTGTGAGACACTTTTCATCCAGTGATGGAATCCCTTCATTGACTCCCAAATAGTCAAAAAATAGATTTTAAGAGCCTACTAATGGTTTATAAGATTCTTAATTCAGTGGTCCTTGTATATCTGAAAACTTGTCTTTCATTGTATAGATTAAGCCATGTACTATGGTCTTCTCAACAAGCTTTGCTCCAACGTCCAGACATTAGATTAGTTACGACTACGAAGACAGCTTTTTCATGTATTGGACTAGCTTTATGGAATGCTCTCCCACTGAATCTAAAGACTTGACTATATGAACAAAAATGTCCATAGCATCCCTCCAGTCCAGTCCAGACTCCCGGGTTTTGTCCTACTTCCAGAAGATGGAGACTGAGAATTCTAGGCTTTGATGATGTCACGGTACAAGGGGACTGAACTCCTCCCCTTAAGCCAGTATTCTCAATCTCCAGCAGATGGGATAAGCTCTTCAGCCATCTGGGCTACACTGCAGGGATTATAAAAAGACCCCCCCCCCACACCCCAAAAGACTATAATCCTAAGCAAGTTAGTAGCTGACAGGCTAAGAGGTTTGGCGAGGACAGTTGTACTTCTTAGGGAACCAAAGCCATTGAGTCGGCTGAGGGTTCTCCTTGGTGGGGGAAATACCTGGTGGTCCAGGTCCCTTCTTTTCCTTTCAGGCACCTTTGCTCTCTATTGTTGGTATTTGGGCATTGCCGCGCTAAGCGCACCTGTCACTTTAAATCGCCAAACCCAGAGTATTTAGTTACTGGAGACCGGTGGAAGCAACGTAGCAGCTGTCTTCAGGGGTGTGTTTAGGGGTTCCTCTAGTGGCAATCTATAGGGGTGGCCTGTGATCGTCGCTCTCTGCAGTGGTGGTTTTCGGTTGATGTGATTCATGCTGGGTTCGGGTATGTTTCTCCTGCCTTCAGCAATGCCAGCAGGGAAATTGGTGTGGGTGGCCTGTGGCAGCAGGCGGGGACACTTGTTGGCAGCAGGGCTCTGCTGCGCCTGCGCATCCAATGATTGCGTTGCTGGGGATGGCCTTCAAGGCTCCCAGGACTTGTCAGGGAAGTCTTCGGAGCCGAATTTAAAGGCAGCGGAGCAGACTGAAGTGTTGGCCTCACAGTTTTTGGTTCCTGTGGCTTTTGTGGGAATTGTGGCCATTTTGGGGCAGTCAGATCCCCAGCAACAGGTTATCAGGGAAGAAGGATTCAGTTCCTACTCCTCCTGGAAGGCTATCTGGACATACTGGATTTTGAGATGGTACCTTTTTCTCCAGAGTTTGTTCTCCTTTTGCACCAGGCTTACTGCATGAAGCAGGGCCGGGGGGAATTGGCGGGGTCCAGAAGTGCTCCCCTTAGGCTACGGAAAGAGCCCTCGGTGGAGATATTGATGGGGCTCCGGTTCTCAAGTGGAGCTGTTTATAGGAGGGATGATGAGGCGGCCCTGGACTCAGTAGCTTCCGTGAACTCAGAGGACTTCCTAGAGTGGTCCCTCTGGTCTCAGCAGGGAAGTCTCACCCATGGATTTTGAAGAGGGGGAAATCCCTCTGGGGGAGGATCCTAATATCATTAGACTGTTTCGCTGGTCTCTGGAGGACTCTGTTTTACAGCATAACTCATCACTGGGGGATGCCGGTGATGGACCTGACGGCTTCCGCCTCCAACACCAAGGTGAGACGCTTCTTGAAGGTCTCGACGCATTGGCTCAAGCCTGGCCAGAGGAGAATGATCTTTATGTTTTTCCTCCGTGCCTTTGATAGGGCGCTTGCTCCAGAGAACAGAGGTGCATCAAAGTCTGGTGATCCTGGTGGCTCCAAACTGGCCTCAGAGACAGTGGCATGTGGATCTCATTCGCTTGTCGGTAGGAGTTCCATAACATCTGCCAGGGAAGTCCAATCTGTTATCACAAGACCCAATCCTAATGCCTCAGGTGGATTGATTCTCGCTTATGGCTTGGCTTTTGAAAGGATGAGATTAAGAAAGAGAGGCTACTTGGCACAGGTTATTTCCACCTTGCTGCGAGCTCAAAAGCAGTTTACCTCCTTGTCATATATTTGAGTATGGCGTCTTTTTGGAGTTCTGGTTTGAGGACCGTGGTCAGCAGGTTCTGTTGGTCACGGTTCTGGATGTGCTTGCCTTTTTGCAGCTCTGTGTGGAGAAGGCCCTGGATTAATTGCAGATTCAGATGGCCACTCTCACCTGTTATCGTGGTCGAGTGCAGGGAGTCTCTTTAGCTTCTCACCCAGATGTGGTGCGCTTTCTTAGAGCCGTGAAACAGCTTAGGCCACCCATGTGTTCCATGATGCCTTCTTGGGACCTTAATCTGGCGTTGTCTGCTTTAACTAAATTTCCACTCAAGTCGATGTGAGCAAGCACCCTTAAGGACCTTAACCTAAAAGTAGTATTTCTGGTGGCCATTTGCTTGTCGCAGATAATTTCAAAACTCAAGGTGTTATCCTGCAGAGAACCTTTTCTGGTTCTCTCCGAGGAAAAGGTGGTTTTACATCAAGTACCTTCTGTCTTGCCTAAGACTGTTTCAGCTTTCCACCTGAATTGGACAGTGGTTTTTCCAGGTTTTTCGGATTCAACTGACAGACAGCTACATCTCTTGGATGTGCGTTATCTGAAGCGGACAGAGCCCTTCTGCAGATCGGAACATTTGTCTGTCCTTTTTGGAGGTCCATGCAAAGGTGAAGCAGTATCAATTGCGCTGTGGTTGAAGGAGGCGATTACTTCTGCCTACCTAGTGCGGCATCTCTGCCCCTTGGGTTGCACGCACATTCTACGAGAGCGCAAGCAGCCTCTTGGGCGGCGTGTGGCCTTGTTCTGTTTATGGATATCTGTAAAGCAGCTACTTGATCCTCTTTTCACATCTTTGTACGTCATCATCGACTGGATGTTCAGGCCAGGGATGACACGCAGTTTGGGGTCAGAGAGTTACAGGCCAGGCTTGCTGGTCCCTCCCAATATTGAGTACTGCTATGGTACATCCCAGGAGTCTGGACTGGACTGGAGGGATACTATGGAAGATGAAATTAGATCTTACCTGCTAATTTTCTCTCCTTTAGTCCCTCTAGTGCAGGGGTCTCAAACACGCGGCCCGCGAGAGCATTTTGTGCGGCCCGCGACCCGCGACGCAACGGAGTATCCTTTCTGCTATTTTTACTCACTGTTTTCCTTAGCGTGATTCCCGGGGCTGCATGGTGTTGGTCTCACATGACCGCGTCACGCGCCTGCCCTCCACCAATCAGGGACAGGCAGGAGGAGGAGAAATAGGAGGAGGGGGGGGGCCGGGCCCAGAAGCAGTCTGAGCAGCCACGAGGTTCCAGCGTTTGAAGCATCGCCTGCTTGGAGGAAGGATCGCCTGCTTGAGGATCGCCAGGGTGCACAGCTCTTCGCGGCAGGTAAGGAAGCAGTCTGCCCAGAATTAAGCCAGCCCTGCCTCCCTCAGTTCCTCTCCTCTTCGGCTTTCAGAGCCGCGAAGGGAGAGCTTCTCCCTCGCGACTCTGTTAAGCTCGAGGGGGCAGAGGGGAAATTTCCCATAAGCCTCAGCCGGCTTAACAGAGTCCCGAGGGAGGAACTCTCCCTTCGCGGTTCTAATCTAAGCCGAAGAGGAGAGGGACTGAGGCAGGGAGGGAGGGATGGCTCTGCGGGGGGGGGGGGGGGGGGCCTGTGATTTTTGCTGAGGGAGGATGGATGGATGGGATGGGGGGGCTGTGATTTTTACTGAGGGAGGGAGGATGGATGGATGGGGGGGGGTGTGATTTTTGCTGAGGGAGGGAGGGAGGGAGGATGGATGGATGGGGGGGCTGATTTTTGCTGAGGGAGGGAGGGAGGGAGGATGGATGGATGGGGGGGGCTGTGATTTTTGCTGAGGGAGGGAGGATGGATGGGGGGGGCTGTGATTTTTACTGAGGGAGGGAGGATGGATGGATGGGGGGGCTGTGATTTTTGCTGAGGGAGGGAGGATGGATGGATGGGGGGGCTGATTTTTGCTGAGGGAGGGAGGGAGGATGGATGGGGGGGCTGTGATTTTTGCTGAGGGAGGGAGGGAGGATGGATGGGGGGGGCTGTGATTTTTGCTGAGGGAGGATGGATGGATGGGATGGGGGGGGCTGTGATTTTACTGAGGGAGGGAGGGAGGATGGATGGATGGGGGGGGCTGTGATTTTTGCTGAGGGAGGATGGATGGATGGGATGGGGGGGCTGTGATTTTTACTGAGGGAGGGAGGATGGATGGATGGGGGGGGCTGTGATTTTTGCTGAGGGAGGGAGGGAGGGAGGATGGATGGATGGGGGGGCTGATTTTTGCTGAGGGAGGGAGGGAGGATGGATGGATGGGGGGGGCTGTGATATTTGCTGAGGGAGGGAGGGAGGATGGATGGATGGGGGGGCTGTGATTTTTGCTGAGGGAGGAAGGGAGGATGGATGGATGGATGGGGGGGGGCTGTGATTTTTGCTGAGGGAGGGAGGATGGATGGGGGGGGCTGTGATTTTTGCTGCTGCTGCTGCTGCTGATGATGATGGATGGGGGGGGTCACAACTGGTAATGTGCTGTGGGCTGGGGGTCAGAACCATCACCATTTCTGAACCCCCCAGCCCCACAGCACATTACCAGTTCTAAACCCCCCAGCACATTACCAGTGTGCTGTGGGCTGGGGGGTCAGAACTGGTAATGTGCTGGGGGGTTTAGCACCCGGTAATGGGCTGGGGGGGGTCAGAACCATTACCAGTTCTAAACCCCCCAGCACATTACCAGTGTGCTGTGGGCTGGGGGGTCAGAACTGGTAATGTGCTGGGGGGTTTAGCACCCGGTAATGTGCTGTGGGCTGGGGGGCACATTGCTTCTAATATTATTTTAACACACGCCTCTTTTGGGAAATGTGCATCATTAATGTCTGTGCTTTAGTACAAGAAATTAATTTATAGTTTTATTTCTACAGTGCTGAGGTATTCTGTGTAATTCCTATTTGACATTGCTACTTGTTCTCTTTTCCCAGTAGGTCATGTATTGTTCTCTGAAATGTATTGATTTAATATTTGCAGTGTTGCCTTTTGATAGGTAGGGTCTGGTGCTTTGTGAGTCCTGGTAGTGCTGTTATGATACGGGGGGTTTGCTATGGGTTCTAAATGGGCAGTGTTAGTAGTAGTTCCTAATGTGCCTGGCGGTTGGCACTGGATTATAGTAATATAGAAATTTTCTAGTCTTTCTTTATCCATGCACTCATTATGCAAATATTTATGCAAATGAGGCCCCTTATGCAAATGAGGCCCCCATGTCTTATGCGGCCCCCGGGTTACTTTACAAGTCCTCATTCGGCCCTCAAAGCAATTTGAGTTTGAGACCCCTGCTCTAGTGCAATCCAGAACCCACCTGTTATTTTCAGTCTTTGGGCAAGCCTGGATAGGAAGGAAAGTCGCAAGCCTGAGTTTTGGGTAACTGGGGCTTCTGGTATGGTCTTGTTAGCTGCCTGACAGCACTTTTGCAACTTTCCCGTGAGAGGGGTGGAGCTAAACGGTGTCTTGCTTCTCTTGGAAGTGGTAACTTCTTTTTCACTCTCTTCCAAGGGTCTATCTACATGTATATTGTCATTCCAAGTTGCTTAAAAGTTATTTAATACTGTGCTTGTTCAAGTCTGCTTTTAGTCCCCTTATACTGTGATCATCAAAGCCTAGAATTCTCAGTCTCTCTTCTGCTGGAAGTGGGGCAAAACCCAGGAGTCTGGCTGGACTGGAGAGACTAAAGGAAAGAACATTAGCAGGTAAGCAATAATTTCACCGTTAACTACTTTTTAATCTAAGTATCCTCAATCATGTTCTAAAGAAATTTAAAAAAGTGACATTTACATTTCTAAACATCGGACCCACACCACTGACTAATGTTAAGAAACAACAGTTGCCCAAATATAGGAGGAATGGGGACCCTAGTTGAATACTAGGTCTAAGAACAGGAAATCACAATGACCACTAAAGTTCCTACCAGCCATTGGTGTTCCAGTTCTAGAACATAAATGCCTTATTGGGTCAGACCAAGGTCTATCAAGCCCAGCATCCTGTTTCCAACAGTGGCCAATCCAGTCACAAGAACCTGGCAAGTTCCCAAAAAGATACACAGGTTCCACAGTGTTTGTCCCGGGGTAAGCAGTCGATTTCCCAGGTCCTCTTTAATAATGGTTTATGGACCTTTCTTCCAGAAACGTGTCCAATTTTAGAAACGGCCGTGTCCGCATGTTCCATCACACTTCCACTACTGTCGTATGCTTTACAAATGAGAGAAGGAATGTCTCCATTTGTTGACATTCGTCTAGTGTGTTTCCTTCTCAGTGCACCATGGGAGTTGGGGGTTGTTAAATACTGAGATCACCACTCTGTTATCGCGGTGTTCTTTAAATGTTACCTTATTTTGTGAGATTATCAAACTGCCTGGAAGCTCCCAAAATGTGTGATGGCTCTTAGCCCTATGGTCTTAGTGGAAATATTACAAACACTGGAGAGAATATATACAGTAGGAGATCATTTAATCTCTGATGATCTCGCTGCTGAAAGCAGGACACTTTCTAGGGGTGTACAGTGAATATTTTTGGCTTCTCCCCCCCCCCCCCGAAAGAACCTTAAAAACGAAAAAGAAAAATGTTGTGCTTCCCTTTCCCTTCTCCTCAATCTGTTGCTGCCACCATCACCACCGTTTTCTTTTTAACTTATTAAAAGAATAAGCACCTTCCACCAAGATTCTGCCATCCTGAGGAGTGACAGGGTCTTGCTCCTGCAGTAAGAGGAGCATGAAGGCCTTTTTCCCTCCTTAATCAGCGGCAGCAGCAGTAGTAGCTTGGTGGGGGGGGGGGGGGGAGTGGGCCACACACTAGGCATCTCAAATAATAAAGAATTTATGATAGCCAAAAGTTCACCAAAGAAACCTTTTGTTTGTTTTGTTTTCAAAATGACATTTCCTGTTTCATTTCATAGGACAGCACATGCCTACTTATGGAACCAGGCTGCTGGCATTAACCTTTAAAAAGGAGATAGAGCAGCTTTTAAACTAGATAATAGGGGAAAACAGACAGTCGCCCAAGAGCGCTTGGTTCGGAAGGATGTATCCTTGATAGATACTAGTAAAAGAGGAAAGCTAGGGCATCCCGAGAGGCTCCAATAAAGATAAAAGTAACCCAGATGCCCTTAGGTACAGAGTAGACAGAGCTAAAAGATTCCAAATTACTCCTATCAACTGACTGCATTTTATTCATATTAATCTGGCTCTCTCTAAAATGCCTGTATGCAAATGCTAGAAGTCTAAAAAATAAGATGGGAGAGCTAGAATGATAGGTTAGAAATGTATTGGCATCTCAGAGACCTAGTGGAAGGAGGACAACCAATGGGACACTGCGATACCTGGGTATAAACTATACGCAATGACAGGGTAGATCAAATTGGTGGAAGGTTGCACTCTGTTAGAGAGGGCATTGAATCACACAGGATTAACATTTTGCAGGAAACAAAATACACTAGAATATGGGCAGAAAGAGAAAGGCGATGGCAGTGGGGGTGTACTACCGACCGCCTGACCAGAATGAACAGATGGATGATTAAATGCTAAAAGAAATCAGGGAAGCTAACAAAAGTTACAACACAGTAATAATGGGTGATTTCAATTACCCTGGTATTGACTGGGTCAATGTCACAGCAGGACATGCTAGGGAGATAAAATTTCTAGATGAAATAAATGACTGCTTCTTGGAGCATCTGGTTCATGAACAGACAAGAGGGGAAGCTATTTTGGACCTAGTCCTTAATGGAACACAGAATCTTGTGCAAGAGATATGGGTGTTGAGGCCACTTGGCAATAGTGATCATAGCCTGATCGAATTTGATTTAATAAATGGAAGGAAGATGGCAAGGAAATCCACAATACTACCTTTTAACTTTCAAAAGGGAAACTGAAAAAATGATAAAAATATTTAAGAAAAAACTAAAAGGAGCAGCTGCAAAGGTTAAAGATTTACATCAAGCATGGGCATTGTTTAAAAATACTATCTTGAAAGCCCAGACCAGATTATTCCATGCTTTAAGAAAAGTGGAAAGGCGGCCAAACTACCAGCATGGTTTAAAGGTGAGATCAGAGGCTGTTGTAGCCAAAAAAGCATCTTTCAGAAAATGAAAAAAGGAGCCAAATGACAAAAATGGGAAACATAAGCACTAGCAAGTTAGATGCAAGGCACAGATAAGGCAGACAAAGAGAATTTGAAAAAAGGCCTGCTGTGGAAGCGAAAACACATAATAAAAACGTTTTAAGTACATTCGTAGCAAAAATCCTATGAGAGAGTCAGTTGGACCATTAGATGATAGAGGGTAAAAGGAGTGCTAAGGGAGGACGAGGCCATAGCAGAGAGACAAAGAATTCTTCGCTTCGGTCATTACTGAAGATGATATATGGAAGTTACCCATGCCTGAAATGGTATATAAAGGTGATGTAGTGGAATAATTGAAAAGAAATATCAGTAAACTGGGGAAGACGTATTACAACTATTTGAGAAACCAAAGAGTAGCAGATCATCTGGACAGCACAGTTACTTACCTGTAACAGGTGATCTCTGGGAACAGCAGGAATAAGTCTTCACATATGGGTACGTCGGTACCGACGGAGTCTGCGCGGGAACGCTTCCCAGAGTCCAATCAAAGAGCTTTTGGAAGCATCCCTAGAGGACAGCAACCTTGGGCCGGAAGGACTGGGGTTTCTAGTCCCACAGGTGCTCCTTGTGGTCTTGGGCAAGCCACTTAACCCTCCATAGCCCATGTTCCCTGTAAAATAGTTATCTCCAAGTTATAATGCCCTGTTCAATGTAATTTCAGTTTGTTCAATGTAAACCGCACTGATGCAGAATAGCGCGGTATATAAGAGAATGTAATAAATAAATAAATAAAATCCCACCACGCCTGCGTGCTGCCTTCCCGCCTTTCCCAACTGCCTCTCCTCAGTTAAGTTTTAAAGCTGAGACAAAGAGAGAGAGAGGAAAGGAAAGATAGATAGAGATACAACTCCTGGGGAGGTGGGTGGGTTGTGAAGACTTATTCCTGCTGTTCCCAGAGATCACCTGTTACAGGTAAGTAACTGTGCTATCTCCAGGAACAAGCAGGAATGAGTCTTCACATATGGGGACTCCCAAGCTGAGATGCCTGGAGTCCCAGCATGTCATAGGTTGGAACATGTATCCCCCACAACACCAGGCATCCTGAGGATGGAGGGTAGGAGTTGAAGAAAGAAAGGTGCTGTGGAACAGCTAACCTAGCATAGGATTGCAGACAAGGAGTCCATGTGTGGATGATGATTGTCATCAATGATATTGCAAAGGAAAAATACTGCAATATGGACCTCCCCTAACAGGACTTCAGAGAAGTACGGAGGTTCATGGGATCTACTGGGGAACCCAGTAGAGGAACCTCGAGAAGGACCTCACTGTAAGTGGAGGTAGTAAACCTGTATGAAAAGTAATGGAGGTCGGAATCCTGAAAGGTAACAGGTAACCCCAGTAGGAAAAACTGGGGTAGTACAAAAACGGTGGGCCTTCAGCGGAAGGCTTTATGATAAAAGCCCGACTCTTTTGGCGGCAGAGTAGCTCACTCTTAGGAACAAAGAGAGAGAGAGCTAACTGATTTGGATAAACAGGCCCAGTCCTTGTGAGGAGAAAGGGTATGGGAACCCCTTGTATCCCAAAAAAAAAAGGACAAACGCTGGAGGCGTTAGAGCCTGTGATGAGCTGAAGATCCGCAATGTCTCTCCTAACTGAAGTCAGCTGGGAGAGATATTGGAACGTGGAGAGCTTCAGAGGTACTTAACCTTAAGGTTATGGTAGGTGTTAACTACCACCAAAGCGGTTGTGAGTGTAGGATCCCAAAACAGGCTGGATAGCATAAGTATGGGTAGAGCCCATCTGTCAGAATCATATAGCTCTATGAGCCTCGACAGTCAGGTAGATAAAGCAGAATACATATCTACCGATAGTAAAATATCTCTACAGATACATACATATATATATATATATAACATATAGATATATGAGAATATATCTATAGTGAGATTTGAAGGGCATAAAATACACACAAATGATAGACAGACATTTGTAAGATGTGTGCTATAGGTATGAATATATAGGCCTCTATATGGAAGTCTGCAAAGAAGCAGACAGAGATATGCCTACAAAAAGGTATTCACATAGGAAAAAGTGGAGAGGAAAGATTCATCTAATAACAAGAAGGTGGAACCTACTTGAGAAGATATATAGAGAATCAATTCCCACTGGTTATGGCTACAGGGATGCTAGGTAGTAGAATAACCAGGATGGTTATGTGACAAGCAGAGGATGATATCAGTCTGCAGCCAGCAAGTCCCGAGTATTCTAGAACTCTAACATGGTAAGTGAACAGAAGACGCATAGGAATGAGATACCATGCTGACCTGCTTAAGGGCAAAAAGGTATCATGCGTTCTTACCATGAGGACGAGCTGAAGGAGAAAACATATTCCCGATTGGAAATACTATGGACCAAAGCAGGGAATTAGCAACTCCTTAAGCTTTCACGTAAGAGGAGGCCTATGTCCTTTATATTAAAAAGGGAACTTTTCTAGTCATGGGAGACATGACTGAAAAAAACTTTTTCAACCATCTAGTATAGCTGTTGGAGAAAAAAAAAACCATGCTCTCTAGCAAGGGCCCATAGTGGAGAGCTTCTCTGTAGAATTGCAGAGAGCATGATGCAGGAGAATGAGGAGATAGAACTGGCTGCAGGAGAGCCAGTTCCTATGTCAACTATGCTGCCAAACCCAGGGGAATGGAGATGACAGAAAGAGAAGACAATCCAACAAGCTTGTAGTGAAAAACTTTCCAAGACAGATGACAGCACGGACTTGGAGCCACTACTAAGACCAGACAGAATGTTAGTGGAGGACAAATCTGGTTGCTGGTGGACAAGAACCAGTGGTCCAAACATTAAGGCTCCTGCATTGGCAGCTGCTTGCCAGACAGCAGAAAGAATGGTACTGTTTAAAAACAGAAAGGACAGATAAAGCAAGAGTAGAAAACTCTGGACGTGTCTGATGAACTGCTTCAAAGCAAGATTGAAAAAGAGGAGTCAACTCAGAGAAGAGAACTCCGCATTGGAAAAGTAAGAAAACTAGAGAGGCTGAAGAAAAGCCTTCCAGTAAAGCAATACCGCTCTTACAAAGGAAAAACCTGGTAAGAGGGTAAAGAGAATGGAGCTGAAGAAAACTTACAAAGTAGTAAGGTTATAGAAAGGAAAAAATACATTCTGGCACAGGAAACTATTGTTTGATAGTGGATAGACCTCTTTCCCTAGCAGGAAGAAGAGGAGAACCCTGTGACCTAGAAGCATGAACATCCTGACAGCTCATAAAACCTAGAAAGAATAGATGTCTTTCGGGAAGAGATCCATGTGTAGGATTTAGAATGACAGCAGTGGATTGCCTCTATTGAGAAGAAGCAACTGCAGATTCTAATCTCCAGAGTCACAAGCATCTGATGGATTGATCAGAAACCCTGTGGTTGCTGGGTTTGCTGAGCCTGGCGAGAGGTTGAACTCTGCAGACCAGGACGATGCTTCCCCTGTTTGGGAACATCTGTATGATGGGCAGATGATGCATAAAACCTTCTTCTCCTATGGGAAGAAGGTTTGGCAGGACATTTCCTACCTACTGGGACAGAAGAAGGTGCAGAACAGCTCCTAGGAATAGGTAAGTCAGTAGACAACTGAGTAACCTGACGTAAAGACTCCTTGTTGAAAAGATTGTCTCCAGTGCAAGGAGTATGTCCCAGTCTGTGCTGTGCCCATTTGTCCAAGTCTGAAGCTTGGAACCAGGCTCTACGTCGTGCTCCTATAGTTATAGCAGAGGTCCTGCTAACAGACTCAAAAGAGTCTAGGGAAGCACGAGTAAGAAACCAAGAGATATTCTGGAGATGCTTGAGGAGTGAAGAATAGTCTGCACTCTTGGACTCTGGAAGGGAAGGAGTCAAAAGATGTAATTGCTTTGTGACCTCCTCAAGAGATAGACTCATATAGAAAATATACGAGAGAATTCTTGCAGAAAGCATAGATGTCCGGAAGGTTTGACGTCCAAAGGCATCTAGTGTCTTAGACTCACGACCTGGCGGATAAGAAGAGTGCTTTTTCTTACTCTTTACCTGCCGCATTGCTGATTCCACTACTAAGGAATGATGAGGAAGTTGAGTCTTTTGAAACCCTGGAGAGGGGGGCACCTGATATAAGAGATCAGTTGCTCTGGAAGGTGGGGGTACCCTTAAAGGTGTTTCCCACATTCCTAGAAGGAGATCCTGCAAGGAATGATGCAAAGGAAGCATTATGTTCTCCTTTGCTTTGGGAGAAACAGAGCCTTGTGCAGGATCATGTCCTGGGATAGGAATGGCAAGAGATCTTGCTATATCCAGGAGGAAACTCTGAAAAGAGGGATCCCCAACAGGACTCCCCCTTGGACAGGTTAGATTTGAAGAACTAGCCTGAGCACCGACAGAGCTATCCAGATATACAGGAATAGAAGATCCTGCAGAGTGCAGTGTGGAATGCTTAAAGGATGGTCGCCGGTACTGGCTGTCAGGAGCAGCGACCGTCATTACCACATTGTCCATGCCAGGTATCGACTCCAAGCTTGGTATAGAAGGGAGCGTTGGAAAAAGCATGGGAGGAGTTGGCCACGATGCTACTGTAGATACCGGTACTGATGCCGGTACCGATGTCGGAGTCGAGCCCGACAGAGACATCGGAGCAGTCATCAGTGACCGTTCAATCGGTACCGAGGTAACCGAAAACCTCCGGGCGCTATCCTCGGTACCGAGCCACCGGTATCGATCAGTGTCGGTACCAAAGCATATTGGTACCGAGTCGCCCAGACTAGAGATCGATTCCAAACTCGGCATCAAGGGCAGCTCAATCGGCCTCGAGGGAACCGAGAGTTGCGGATCCGAATCATCGGAACCGAGCCTTCGGTACCGCCGAGAGCCGGTACCAAGGTGAGTCGGTACGCAGTCCTCCAGATTGGAGATCGATTCGAGACTTGGCATCGAAAGAAGCGAGGCTATCGATGCACGTCTGGAGGGTACCGACGTCGGTGGTAGTATCGGTGCTGGTACCGATAATGAAAAGTCAGTCTGGATTGTATCCACCGGTCCCGAAGGCACCGAGGACGCCAGATGACCATCCATGGTGAGGAGTGTCTCATCCAACACCAGTGCCGATGCCGGGGTATCGGTACCGCTCGAAGCGGCTGCCACCACCGGTTACGGCTCAGGTATGTTCTGTGAGGGGTGAACCCCAGGAACAACCTGAAACCCCTGAAAGGCTTTGGAGACCGAAGACTCCCGCTGGGGTTTTGAAGCCGGTGGGCCCTCGAGGGCAAGGCCGGAGACGTCTACATGTTGTGCATGAGACCTACCACTCGAGGGCTGGCTAGTCTTAACAGACTGTTTGTGGGTTATCTGATCCTGTGTGGAAGAAGAAGGGGACGGTGCCCCGAGGTTGGAAGTAAACTGTGTATCGAGGGAACCTCGACGTTGAAAACCTCTTCTCACCAAACTGTTGTCAGGACCCAAGCAGGATAGACACCGACTTCGAGGGTCTAAAAATAAAGTTGTACCGCCAGAGTCTGAACATTTCTTGGAGAAAGTGGCTGGCGGTTCCATGAAGGAAAGAAGAGGCCTGAAGGCCTAAGGAACCGCGGGACACTATGAAGAAAAAATATCCCGTGAGAAAGGAGATTTTACAAGAAAAGAAAAGAAAACACCGGCGGTACCGGTGGCGTCAGGAAGACAGCCGCGACCACAAGAAAACTAAAGAAATAAAACAAGAATTTTCTGCGGTGACAGGAGGACGTCCTGCCGGCTCCGTGGAAAACGAAAACTGAGGAGAGGCAGTTGGGAAAGGCGGGAAGGCAGCACGCAGGCGTGGTGGGATGCTTCCAAAAGCTCTTTGATTGGACACTGGGAAGCGTTCCCGCGCAGACTCCGTCGGTACCGATGTACTCATATGTGAAGACTCATTCCTGCTTGTTCCTGGAGATCAGATAGTATATATCCAAAGGTGTTGAAAGAACTGAAATATGATGTTGCAGACCTACTGTTAGTAATCTGTGAACTATCATTAAAATCATCTGTAGTAGTACCTGGAGAATGGCCAATGTCACACCAATTTTTAAAAAGGGTTCCAGGGGTGATCCGGGAAACTACAGACCTCTAAGTCTGACATCAGTACCAGGCAAAATAGTAGAAACGATTATAAAGAATAAAATTACAATGATCCTGGAGGGATTCAAGTTGGCAGCGGGAAGGTTCCCTGGAGAAGTCATCCCTTTGGTGGTTCTTTGTCTTTAATGCCTGTCTAACTTCTCCCCCATGGAGTCTCTATTATGGGCAGGAGGAAGATAATTGGTGATCATCAACTCAGCAGCGCAAAAGACCATTGGATGCATGTGGCTTCTTTTCCAGTGGACAGGGAGAGACGACTTCAGCAGTACCGGATAGCGAGTCTTCTTCGGCACTGGGCACTTCGGGTGTTTGTTCGTATGTTTCCTGATTTGTCACGTGTTACCAAATTGAGAAGGAGGAAGGAGTTCTGGGCCTTTGTCCCTGGGTCCTTTCCCTTGGGACTATGTTTAACCTGAAATTTCCTTCTTGTTCTGTTACCTATAAGGATAAGAATTTTCTGTTTTTTGAGCTAAAACAACTTTTGGAGTTCTTGACTGCTAGGGAGGAATCTAGGATAGTACTGGAGTCCCCCATGGCTGGCATGTAAGTATCTAACCGCCTTAGTTAGTCTTTTTCCTTGTTAGTAAGGGGATTTCTTTTTTCCATTATTTTCTGTAACCCCCTCAGAGCGTTTCCTATATTTTTGTGGGTGAATGTAAATGGTTGATTGTTTTTCCTATGGATTCTTTTTTTCTTGTTGTAAACTGCGTTTACTGTATTGTTTTTGGTGTATCGAACCATTGGCATTTCATTCATGTTGATACCTAGATGCTAAATAAAAATTAAATATTAAAAGAAAAAAAAGAAGAAAATTACTGAACATGTAGATAGTCATGGTTTGATGGGAGAAAGCCAACATGGATATAACAAAGTCTTGTCTTACTAATCTATTTTTTTTGAAGGTATGAACAAAAGTGAGCCAACTGATATAGTGTATCTGGATTTTCAGAAAGCCTTTTACAAAGTCCCTCATGAGAGACTTGACGAAATTAAAAATCATGGGATAGGAGGCAGTGTACTACTGTAGATCAGGAACTGGTTAAAAGATAGAAAACAGAGTAGAGCTAAATGGCAAATTTTCTCAATAGAGAAAGGTGAATAGTGGAGTACCCAAGGGATCTGTGCTGGGCCTGCTGCTTTTTAACATATTCATAAATGACCTAGAAATGGAATAACGAGTAGGTGATCAAATTTGCAAATGACAAAAAAATTATTCAAAGTTATTAAAACACAAAAGGATTGTGAAAAATTGCGAGAGGACCTTGATAAACTGCAAGGCTGGACATCCAAATGGCAGATGAAATTTAATGTGAACAAGTGCAAAGTTATGCACCTAGGAGAGAGCAACCCAAACTGGTTATACGATGCAAGATGCCACATTAGGAACCACCAGCCAGGAAAAAGATTTGGATAACTTGTTGAAACCCTCCACCCAGTGTGCAGCAGCGACCAAGAAAGCAAATAGAATACTAGGAATCATAAGGAAAGGAACGGAGAACAAAATCAAGGATATTATAATGCTTCTGTATCGTTCCATGGTGCCACTGCACCTTGAATATTGTGTGCAAGTCTGGTCGCCATATCTTAAAAAGTATTTAGCAGATTAGAAAAGGTACAGAGAAGAGCCACCAAAATGGTAAAGGGGATGGAAGAATACCGCTATGAGCAGAGGATTAAAAGGTTCGGGCTCTTCAACTTGGAAAAGAGACAGCTGAGGGGAGATACGATAGAGGTCTATAAATTAATAAATGGAGTGGAACGAGTAGATGTTGATTGGTTGTCTACTCTATCAAAAAGTAGAAAGACTAGGAGACACTCAATGAAGCTATATTGTAGCCCATTTAGGGCTATTAAGCAAAACTATTTTTTTACTCAATAAGTAATCAAACTCTGGAATTCATTACTGGAGTATGTAGTAAAAGCTGTTAGTGTAGCTGGATTTAAAAGGTTTGGACACGTTTCTGGAGGAAAAGTCCTTAAATCATTAAGGACCAGGGAAATCACTGCTTACCCTGGGATTAACATTGTGGAATCTGTGAATATGCATAAGATAGATTTGCATACAATGAAGGCAGAACATGCAAATCTTTTTCTCAGGCATATTCATTCTGGGAATCCTGAAGACCTGACTGGCCTAGGGTTCCCCGAGGACTGGATTGAAAACCCCTGCCCTAGAGTGTTTGTCCTACACATATATTTCAAGTATTCAAAGCATGTGAAATCCTACAAAGTTGTAAGAAAAGGATAACCATAACTAAATTACCTTCTTGTGTCTGTCTACCTAATTTGGTTTGACCTGGGATGATACTGAGAAGGACCATCCGTGAAGGGACATATGAGAGTTAGAAGTGATTTGCAAGACAACAAAAAGATTTGGTAACAGAAGAGTCCAAGGAATCTAAACACTAAACCTAACTCTACTGACAATCTGTAATATGGCAAAGGCAGATGGAAGGCAAGCAATCTATATATCCATCTGCTCTTCAATACCTCTCTCACAAACGCTGGGTTGACTGGAAGCTCTAGTTTCAACTATCAAATATATTTACCTTCTCTTGAGGGATGCTAAGTAAGGGCCCAAAACCCTATGACCAAAGCAGAGACAGCAAGATTGGAAATCTCTGTACACAGCCTTTGCTTGGCACTTCGGTGGAATATCCCAAGTTTTAATGCTCAGAGGTCCTCTCTGGTTTATCATGTAATGAACTAAAAATGGCGACACAAATACTTAGTACTTTTGGAAGGTGGATTGGGAGCTAAGATGGCTTTAGAGGAGGACGTCTTTGAGTGAGCTCCACTGTTGCCCTGGTATCACGTGATTCGGGGTCCTGTGCTTGCTTCCTTATGGTGGGGGGAAGAGAAAGGGGAAGTTCCAACAAGGTCCCTCCGGATGCAGCGTGCCCTCCCTCACAAACTCATATTCTGAAGGAATACTGTGTCATCTCTAAGTTGAGTGAGTCTAAGACCTTGGCCAGAGGACTGACACTGCAAGCAGACTGGAAAGCAGAAGGGGTGTCTAAGCCCTGAAGAGATAGTATCATTCCTCCCATCCTGGTGGCGATTTTCACAGCAGGAAAACCAAAGTACAGCCATGAGCTGTCACGGAAGCAGTGCACCCCAGTCTTGATGGGCACTCCCATGTTGAATTCCTCCCCTGCAGAGAGCAGTGAAAAGGTACTGTTGGGGTGTGTAATCCCAGGAGAGAATTTGACACACCACATATTGAATAGGGGTGTTTTGGCAAACCTACTGCTGTGACCATGAAGTCTCTCTGAGCAGCTCTGACAATGCTGAATTTTCTTAAAACTGTGGTGTGGAAGTTCAAAAGTGAAGTTGAGATTGTGGTTACTGAAAACCAAGTTCAGGCTCATAGTATAGAGCAAGCTGAAACCAGAATGGATAAAATGGAGGAGATTAAAGAATTGGCTTTGGCTCAAATTTAAGAGCGATATATTACAATAGAGACTGCACTATTTGGACAAACTATTCCAGGACTAATAATTCACAGCTAAGCTTGAAGAACGGTCGAGCATTTGGCAGCTGAGATTTAATGCTTAAAAAATGCAGGATCGTGCATGTGGGCTGCAAAAATCCAAGGGAGTGGTACAGTATGGGGGTGAAATACTGATGTTCACAAAAGAAGAGCGGGATCCAGGGGTGACTCTGTCTGATGATCTTAAAGTGGCTCAACAGGTAGAAAAGGTGACGATGAAAACCAGAAGGATGCTTGGGTGCACAGGGACACAAATGGTCAACAGGAAAAAGGACGTGATAGTGCCTCTGTATAAGTCTCTGGTGCGACCTCATTTGGAGTAGTGTGCGCAATTCTGGAGCTGCACCTTCAAAAGGATAGAAACAGGATGGAGCTGGTGTAGAGGGCGGCTACTAAAATGCTCAGTGGTCTTCGTTATAAACCATACGGCGACAGACAAAGATCGCAATATCTATACTTTAGAGAAAAGGTGGGATGGAGCAGATATGATAGAGACGTTTAAATGCCTCCATGGCATATATGCACAGGAGGAGAGCCTCTTAATTAAAAGAAAGCGCTGCAATGAGGGGACATAGGATGAGGGTGAAAGGGGATAGACTTGGGAGTAATATACAGAAATATTTCTTTACGGAAAGAGTGGTAGATGTGTGGAATAGTCTTCCAGTGGAGGTAGTAGAGATGAGGACAGTATCTGAATTTAAGAAAGCATGGGACAAACAGAGAAGATCTCTAAAGGAAAAAAAAGGGATTATAGTAGTTATGGAAGGGCAGACTAGATAGGTCATATGTCCTCTTTCTGCCGTCATATTTCTCTGTTTCTAAGGTTTTTGAACTTTCCAAAATGTCCTTTAGTGTTACAATGGACCTGGTAAAGAAATATATGAAGGAGGTTTTAAGGCTTCCATCAGATAATCTCCTTCCATTTACCAGAGCTCAATGCGCAGGAGTGTCTTCTGGTCATCAAGAAAAATGTACAGAGGGTATGATGAATTTGACTTTTTTTTTTTTTTTTAAAGAGTCATGACTTGAAGTAGTCACCAAGAGAACGACTCTGGTAGATTGCTTTGCCTTTGTATCAGATCAGGACACAGGTTTAAAGCTTTTCTTCGGAATAGCTGCCTTATGACCAATTTCTCTTTCTTTCCTATAATTTGTGGGCTAATTTGGATTTCTGTTACTATTTCTATGATTTTCTTTTGAATATTTTCTATTTCTTTCATTCAATTATGGTTTTGGATGTAAACATATAATGTAACAAAATTAAAAACAATATTGCCACCTTCTAAAGAGCTTTCAAGCTAATTGCTGTCCTTTGGTCATGGAGCTTCTTCGTCTGCATCCTTCTAGGACTTGCAGCTCAAAGTGCAGATTCCTATGGAATTGTTCTTCGGGGGGGGGGACGGGACGGGACTGTAGTCCCAGTCAGAACCGATATGCTGGCACCCTAAACGGACACACTAAAGAAAAAGGCTTCACATACGAACAGGACATGCTTCAAAGTTGATTGGAAAGGCATCACCAAAATGTCAACTGTAACCCTGAACAAGTCTCCTGCTTGTTAGCAATACTTCAAGTAGATTTCTTTTAAAATAGTAAGTAGAAAAAATGCAGCCCTGAATGATATTTTCTGGTAGCAATAAATTCTCTGTATCAACTTCACAGAAATGATTCCTGGCCACTAGGCTCAAGACGTCCTAACACTGATTACTCCCAGATAATTCAGTCAAGCACTAAAAACAGCCCAGTGACGCTCTACAGCCACCCATCTTCCCCTTCAGATCTCCAGATACCTCCTTGCACTACAATAAAAAGGGAAGCATCTTTATAGCTTTTTGGATTTCCAGTTCACAAGTCATACCAGGTTTTAAAAAGGGGCAGCTGGGGCTACAACAGCAGCCTGAAGGTTACAACTTAAGTCCCTGCTATTTCAAACAGAAAAGGTAACGTGTCTTATAACTTCTTCTAGGAAATAGCAGAGGCTTTGTAGAAGGCTTCAGGTCCCCTTTAAATATGATGAAGAATCAGAGTCTGATAGACAGACTGCACATTATCTTACATGTCCTCCAGGCTCTCGACCATTTACTTTCACAGGCGAGATAAGGTAAGAAAGTTTCTCTGGGAGCAAAGTAATGAGATGAAAATGGTCCCCTCTCCTCAAACACCTACGTCAAAACTTCATTGCTGTTCAAGTATCAATCATGGTCCAGGTGACCGGGTAAACGAGACTAATATCAACGCTTGTGAATAAGGTCCTTGAAATCACTGGAAAATGCAATGCTCACAGTCTAGTTGCCGTATTCTTCCTGTATATTCCATTTCCAGTAACATTTTGGTTTGTTCATGTTGACCTTGGCAGAGGAGCTCAGCATTAGGCCATGAGCCATTTGGTGGTGAGAAGCTCTCAAAGCACCAGCCATAGAGAGCTATAAATGAAGTTAAGAGTCCCTGGGTTGTCATGGAGGGAGCATTAAGAGTCCTGAAGAACATAAAAAAGGGCAGGTTGTGAGCGAGTCTTTGAGCTGGGGTTAGGAGTCCTTGAGCATGTTTATTCTGGCATAGATCTTCAGCGCAGGACCCAACTTGATGTTCATGGTACTCATCAAATGATCTTCCTTCAACAGCAGAAGTGCCTGCCCATCAATCTCCTGAGCGCGGAACTCCTCGGATATCTCTTGGCACCCTGTGAGGAAATGCAGGACAATTACATGCCACAGTTCTACAGAAATTTAAGGTACCATTGCAGCACACTTCCACAGCCCCCTAAAATCATCACTATCTCAATCTTCAGATGATTCATGTGCACGAGGACTTTATGTCATCCAGGACAAAACACATAAGTCAGGCAGCTGGAATGGAGTATGACCCACTATCCTAAAACTTTAACGTGGTGAAGCTCTGCCCATCCATTTCGCACAAGGGATAGCAATGCTTGGATCTTTCCTATTTTCATTAACAAATCCTTTATCTTGGCTCAGGGGAATGGTCACAGTATTACAAAGCCTTTCACCTATAGGCCACTGGTTGAAAGTTCGACTCAGGTGGCCACTGTAAAAGGAGGCAGTAGGCTTAAGCCAGTTATATGCACCAAGACAGAAGTGCTCACACATGTCTTTGGTCAAATTTCTATGAAATCTGAATTTTGCTGCACATCTCATCATGAATGTGCGACAGAGTGTGCGAGTTGTACTTTTTCAGTGTGGCCAATCCATGTACAGGAACACTCTTACCAAACCTGAAAATCAATCAATCAATCAATCAATCAGTCTTCAGTGAGAGCTATTCTATAAAGAAAAGCTAACAGGATTCAGCTTCATCATCCCAACAGAGCATTTTCAAAGCTACTTACACAGGGCGAGAGTAATCTCCAGGAACAAGCAGAAATGTAGTCTTCACACATATGGGTATTGTCAGTACCGACGGAGCCTGCGCGGGAACGCTCCCCAGCATCCAATAGGAAAGCTTTTGGGAGCATCCCACAGTGCCTGCGCCTGCCTTTCCAACTCTCCCTCTTCCGTTTTTCATTTTCCGCGGAGCCGACAGGATGCATACTCTGTCACCGCAGAAAAATTATCCTTATACTTTTGTTTTTTTGTGGTCGCATCTGCCTTTCTTCGACGCTTACCAGTACCGCCAGTTCTCTTTTCTTCTTTTTAAAAAAACAAAAAAAAAAAACAACTAGTTTTCTAAAAGATTTTCTTTCAGGGGCCTTTCCCCTCTCAGGGCTAGGTGCCATTTTGGGCACTAGGCCCATTTTTCTTCAAACCTGGAGAAACCAGCTAGTGGTTTCAAGAAATGTTCTAAATGTGGCGGTACCATATCTATCACTGACACCCATGAATGGTGTCTTAAGTGTTTAGGTCCTTACCATTCTCCATCGGAGTGTCTCTCCTGCAGAAAGATGACCAAGAGGGGCCTGCAGAATAGAGCTGCAAAACTCGGTACCCTTTTTGCCGCAGATGCAATGTCAGTTGCATCGACGTCTTCCAAGGCTTCATCTTCCTCCCATGGCTCTCAGGTAATTAAACTTAAGTCTTCTAAGACTGGCCGGTCCTCAAAGGGTAGATCTCCTTCCAAGTATTGAGATGCCACTGGCATTGCCCTCGAGGAAAGTTCACCAGCAAAACAGCCCCGGTGGGAGGCCTCGGTCTCCAAAGCATTAACGGGGCTCCAGAATGTTCCAGAGGCTTCCACCTCTGCAGAACTATTGGTGCCATGTTCTGGGGTCGTAGCTGCTTTCACCAGTACCGACACCCAGGGATCGGCAGGAGTGATGTATCACAGAATCCTCGCTATCGAACGAAGTCTAGCGGCCCTCTTAGCAGCTTCGGTACCGCTAAGACCGCTACAGACGGTTCCACAGGTATCGGTACTGACAACAGTACCGAGTGCCTCAGCGGGTATACTTCCCGCCATGCCGAGCCTTGAGTCTCCCTCAGGTATCCACGCATCAGTACCGAGACACCCTGATACCGACTTCGAGCGATACCGGTAGCATGCGTTGCAAGAACACCCTGCACAGAGATACTTTGAATCATCCGATTCTGATGACTCTGCCAGTACTAGAGCTATCCTTCCGGAGGATCCATCTCCTCCTCCTCAATGCAGAATGTCTCCTCCAGAAGACATGTCCTTCCAGGATTTTATATGTGATTTAGCTCGAGGTCTTGCAATCACGGTGACTCCAGAGAAGGAGCCCAGAGCAGAAGAATTAGAAATTCTTCAGTACCCTAAAAGCTCCTAAAGAGGCAGCTACTCTGCCCATTCACAGAATCTTGCATGATCTTATGCTACAAATGTGGGAAACTCCTTTAATGGTGTCTCCACACTCTTGACGACTCAATACCATGTACCGAGTTCCAAGCTGCCCTAGGTTTCAGAAGACTCAATTACCACACCATTCAATGGTAGTGGAATCGGCGATGCGTAGGATTAAGAGTGCTAAAACACATTCTTCCAATCCTCCGGGCCGTGAATCGAGGACGCTCGATGCCTTTGGGCGTCGATGTTTCCAATCCTCCATGTTGGCAGCCAGGATTAGCTCTTACGTTCTCTATATGGGAATGTTCCTCAAAGAAGTTACAGGTGACTTGGAGCTCATGAGCCCTCTTCTCCCTGAGGAAAAAAGGGGGGGAATTCCTTACTCTGGTCAAACATGCCCAGGATGTCTCTAAATTTGTAAACCGTGCAACCTTTGATTGCTTTGAATGCATTAGCAGAACCTCTGCTATTTCCATTGGTGCACGTCGTATTGCCTGGCTGCAGGCATCAGACTTAGAACAATGGGTGCAAGATAAACTGGGAAACATTCCTTGCACAGGAGAAAATCTCTTTGGCAAGGATTGGCAAGACAAAGCCAGTCAGATTGAATCTGAAAATACAACCTTGAACAGACTATCAAAGTCTATAGTCAACCCAGCAAAGAAAAAGTCAGTCAAGAAACCCCTTTTCAACAAGAAAAATACATTTTACCCATATTACACCCATCAGGGACACTGCCCAGTTCATGTTCCCCAGAGAGGGCAGTAACAGAACAGACAGCAGAGGAAGCCACAAGTTCCAAGAGCTCAACCGGCTCAACAGACTCAGCCTCCTCAGGGGCTTTGACTCCTTCCTAGAGAACTTAGTTTTTCTGCACCTGGGAGGTCCAGAACCCCTTACCACCCCAGGCAGGTTATGCCATTTTGCCAGAAGTTGGCAACAAACAACATCAGAAAACTGGACCCTGTCCATTGTATGAGAGGGGTACAGACTTCATTTTCACAGCATACCCCCTCCTACAATTATAAGACAGTTCAATTCTCAGGTCCCTGCCACCAATCTCGGGTCAGGAGGTCGCATCACCTCTTGCTCAGGGAGCAATAGAAGAGGTACCCATACCCCAACAGGGTACGGGGTTCTACTCCTACTTTCTCATCCCAAAGAAAACAGGGGGACACAGGCCTATACTAGACCTCAGAGAATTAAACAAGTATCTGTTCCGGGAAAAATTCAAAATGACCTCCCTCGGAACACTCCTGCCATACCTTAAGAGTCAGGACTGGCTATGTTCTCTAGATCTAAAGGATGAATATACACATATTCTCATCCATGCAGATCACAGGAAATTCCTTTGATTCCTTTTCCAGGGAAGACACTTCCAATACCGGGTTCTTCCCTTCGGTCTGGCTTCTGCCCCAAGAGTCTTCACAAAATGCATGGCAGTAGTAGCAGTATTCCTGAGAACTCTAGGGATATTCGTCTTCCCCTATTTAAACAACTGGCTCATTCGAGCATCAACTAGACCTCAGAGAATTAAACAAGTATCTGTTCCGGGAAAAATTCAAAATGACCTCCCTCGGAACACTCCTGCCATACCTTAAGAGTCAGGACTGGCTATGTTCTCTAGATCTAAAGGATAAATATACACATATTCTCATCCATGCAGATCACAGGAAATTCCTTTGATTCCTTTTCCAGGGAAGACACTTCCAATACCGGGTTCTTCCCTTCGGTCTGGCTTCTGCCCCAAGAGTCTTCACAAAATGCATGGCAGTAGTAGCAGCATTCCTGAGAACTCTAGGGATATTCGTCTTCCCCTATTTAAACAACTGGCTCATTCGAGCATCAACAGCTCCAGAAGCCAGCTTCGCTCTTTCTCGCACCATGCAAATCCTTCGATACTTGGGACTGGTCATAAACCTCCCAAAATCTCATCTCACCTCTTCTCAGTCTCTAGAATTCATAGGGGCTCGTCTAGACACAAGGCAGTCAAGGGCTTTCCTGCCACAGCCACATTGTCTTCGTATAGCACAGCTGGCCTCCCAAGCAGCTATGAAGGTCTTCCTGACTGCTCGGGAGATGCTTCAGCTTCTGGGGTATATGGCATCCACGGTTCATGTGGTTCCCTATGCTCGCCTTCATATGCGAGCAGCCCAGTGGACCCTATCCTCCCAGTGGACCCAGGCCTCGGGTCAGCTAATGGACAAAATCAGAAACGTCATACGTCTCATTTTGTCCCTGCAGTGGTGGCAGTCACTGGAAAACCTTCTTGTGGGTTCTCCTTTCCAGCAGCCTCTATGCCAAACCACCCTAACAACAGATGCATCCAAGTTGGGTTGGGGGGCTCACTTGCATGATCTATCAACTCAGGGTCTCTGGACCCCACAGGAGGCTTGTCTTCACATAAACCTCCTAGAGCTCAGAGCCATTTTCCATGCTGTCTGAGTTTTTCAGGCCCATCTCAGCTACAAGACTGTTCTGGTCCAGACCGACAATCAAGTAGCCATGTTCTATGTGAACAAGCAGGGCAGAACAGGCTCTCTGTCATTATGCAATGAAGCTTTGCGACTATGGGCCTTCGCAAGAGAGCTTCAAATCCACCTTCTAGTGGTATATCTTCCGGGCATTCAAAATCTTTGGGCAAACAAACTCAGTCGAATACTGCTGCCACACGAATGATCTCTACACTCAGACCAGCTTGCTCGGGTGTTTCGAATCTGGGAAGCGCCAGATATAGACCTCTTTGCAAGTCCACAGAATGCCAAACTTCCGATTCTGTTCCAGAATTCCAGCTCAAAACTGTCAGGCAAGGGATGCTTTCCTCCTCCATTGGGGCCGGGACTTCCTCTATGCCTTCCCACCCATTCCCCTTATTCCCAAAACTTTGTTCAAGCTTCAGAGAGACAGAGGTCATATGATACTCATAGCTCCACGTTGGCCACAGTAGACGTGGTATCCTCTGCTTCTGCGTCTCTCTCAGGCCACACCTCTGGAATTGGGTTGTGCTCCAGATCTTCTGTCCCAGGAAAATGGGACGCTATTGCACCCAAATCCCCAGTCCCTGCACCTCAGGGCCTGGTTACTGAAAGCCTAGGTTTCACGGATATCAACCTATCTCAACAGGTAAAGGATTATCCTTGTGGCTTCCAGAAAGCCTTCCACAAGGCTATCCTACGCCTTTAAGTGGAAGAGATTCTCTGTATGGTGTTCTCAAAGGGGACTTAACCCCCATACAGTGCCTGTTGAATCGCTTCTGGAGTATCTTTTCCATTTATCAGATTCTAGTCTTAAAACCAATTCAGTAAGGGTCCATCTTAGTGCCATTGCTGCTTTTCACGAACTGCTGGATGGACAACCTATAGCGAGATTTATGAGAGGTTTACTTTTAACAAAACCTCCCATTAAGCCACCGCCGGTGGCATGGGATCTGAATCTTGTTCTCGGGCAGCTCATGAAACCGCCCTTTGAGCCTTTAGCCACTACAGCTCTATAGTTTCTTTCTTGGAAGGTCATCTTCTGCAAGACGCATCAGTGAGTTACAGGCTTTAGTGGTGGATCCTCCTTATACAAGATTTCACCATGATAAGGTAGTTCTTAGGGCTCATCCTCACTTTATGCCAAAGGTGGTTTCGCCTTTTCATTTAAACCAAACGGTTTACCTTCCTGTATTCTTCCCTAGGCCTCATGCCTCTAATGCAGAAAGGAATCTTCATACCTTAGATTGTAAAAGAGCTTTAGCTTTTTACCTTCAAAGAACTAAGCAACATAGAAAATCATCTCAGCTTTTTGTTGCTTTTGATTCTAGTCATTTAGGACTTCCAGTTTCCAAAAGAACTCTCTCTAGGTGGATTGCAAACTGCATATCCTTTGCATATGAGAGTAAGGGACTTTCTCTCGAAGGCCATGTCACAGCTCACAATGTGAGGGCAATGGCAGCCTCAATGGCTAATCTTCGTTCTGTGTCCACTGATGACATCTGTAGAGCAGCCACTTGGGCTTCGGTACATACCTTTACAGCCCACTATTGCTTAGACAAGGACTCCTGTCGGGATGCCTCGTTTGGCCAGGCTGTGCTCCAGCATCTCTTTCAGACTTAATACAACTCCTACCCACCGTCCCGGGTTTTGATGCCAGAGATCCATGGGAGGAAGCATGACCCATCTCACCTGGGGTTCGCAGCTTGCTGGGGTCATCCCCCTGACATCTCTCAGCTGGGGAGTCCCCATATGTGAAGACGGGAAAAAACAGTCCAAAGACGTGGGCAGTAAAAAGCAACAAACTTTATTGATCCTTATTCAATAGAGGTAGCCAGAAACCCAACACAGGCTGTGTTTCGTGTAGTACTTCTTCAGGGGTATTGAGGCAAACTACAAACTGTAAAATATCACCATAACAAAAATGTCAACATAAAATAATAAATAAATAATTAAAATAAGATATAATAAATACAATGTTAATCATAAAAGCTAAAATCATATAAAACAACAATATATAAGTGTTTAATTGCTATACAGATACTTGTTCTGAATAACATAATAAAATATAACAAATGTAATATGAAAGAGGAGTGCATATGATTAATTAACATATTGATTAAAAAATACAAACAACAATACTTATAAACAAATGGGCAGGTAATAAGTGAACCATTATAAATAAATAAAAATCTCTATAATGTATTTGTAAAACCACATCATGAAAAGGAGACGACGGAAGAGGGATGAGAACTAAGGGAGAAAACCAGGAGTGAATCGGAAAAGGAACGAATGGAAGCACAGCCGGCCACCATAACAATCACGCAATTAGTGAAATAGTAAAAACTTATAAGAAATGTAAAATTATCTTTTGGGCGTATTTATCACCACTTGCAATTTACCGTGGTATATTACGCCACAATAGTGTCCTTAGGCAATTTTCTATTCAATAAGAATCCAAAAACATCAAACTTAAGAAACTCCGTATGCAATAAATAATTAAAAACTATCTATTGAGAATAAAATGATGTAACCAGAAAACGCTAATGCATAAACTGTGCAATAGAAAAACTGTGTTTTAAGTAAAAAACAAAAAATAATACATGGGCATATATATTTCACCCCTCATCGTTTGCCGTGATAAATTATATCTTGGGGGTGCCACCTAATCATTTTAAATCCGCACTTATAAAAACCCTAAATACATCATGCAAAGAGCGTAATTTAAAAGAATACAAAGAAAATATCTGTACAAACGAAAATATAACTAGCGGCGCTGATACATTAGTATGCAAATAGGTGCACAACATATGGTGGTTATCCAGCAGTCAAAATCAAGTATAAGCAGTCCAGTTACTTATTCATACCCCAAGGGAAAAGATGTAAATTCTCTTATATCCTTATTATGTATGTGAAAACAAGAAAAAACAGAAGGAGAAAAAGGGGTATGAAACCTGAGGAAATATTCTCTGTCGCGCGGAAGCCGCCGCCGCCGGGCTGAAAATCACTGTTTATGGCCATGTCTAAGAATTACATGGCTTTTGTAATCTTTTAGTATATTCACAGGTTCATAGCGGTGGTCCTTGTTCGGAGCAGTTGCCCGCATCCGTTTCATTCACACACAGTATGTATAGAATGATTACATAATCGGCAGCATTTTTAAACTAATGCTTAATTTATTAATTTATTTATTTATTTATAACATGAGTGAAATAGTTTGGTTGATTTCATGAATGTAGGCGTGTCACAGTAAGAGTTTCTATTTCCTGCGGTTTTGAACGCATTTATACAGCGCATGTGCTAGCGTTTTTTCACATTCCTTTAGTGATTTTCAGCCCGGCGGCGGCTTCCGCGCGACGGAGAATATTTCCTCAGGTTTAATACCCCTTTTTCTCCTTCTGTTTTTTTCTTCTTCCAGCTTTTATGGTTTAGAATTGATGTTTGGTTTTAAGATATATGTTCACACCGGGGCCATTTCACATTTGTGTTTTTAATTTTAAACTAAAGTATTGGTTTATGTGATTTTGGCACGGTCGCCCCGGGGCAAATATTAAAATTTCATACACATTCTTTCACATACATAATAAGGATATAAGAGAGAATTTACATCTTTTCCCTTGGGGTATGAATAAGTAACTGGACTGCTTATACTTGATTTTGACTGCTGGCTAACCACCATATGTTGTGCACCCATTCACATACTAATGTATCAGCGCCGCTAGCTATATTTTCGTTTGTACAGATATTTTCTTTGTACTCTTTTAAATTACGCTCTTTGCATGATGTATTTAGGGTTTTTATAAGTGCAGATTTAAAATGATTAGGTGGCATCCCCAAGATATAATTTATCACGGCAAACGATGAGGGGTGAAATATATGCCCATGTATTTTTTTTTTTTTTTTTTACTTAAAACACAATTTTTCTATTGCACAGTTTATGCATTAGTGTTTTCTGGTTACATCATTTTATTCTCAATAGATCATTTTTAATTATTTATTGCATACGGAAGTTCTTAAGTTTGATGTTTTTGGATTCTTATAGTGTGAATAGAAAATTGCCTAAGGACACTATTGTGGCGTAATATACCACGGTAAATTGCAAGTGGCAATAAATATGCTCAAAAGATAATTTTACATTTCTTATAAGTTTTTACTATGTCACTAATTGCGTGATTGTTATGGTGGCCGGCTGTGCTTCCATTCGTTCCTTTTCCGATTCACTCCTGGTTTTCTCCCTTAGTTTCTCATCCCTCTTCCGTCGTCTCCTTTTCATGATGTGGTTTTACAAATACATTATAGAGATTTTTATTTATTTATAATGGTTCACTTTTTACCTGCCCATTTGTTTATATATATTGTTGTTTATATTTTTTAATCAATATGTTCATTAATCATCCGCACTCCTCTTTCATATTACATTTGTTATATTTTATTATATGTTATTCACAAGTATCTGTATAACAATTGAACACACATATATTGTTGTTTTATATGACTTTAGCTTGTATGATTAACATCGTATTTATTATACCTTATTATTGTTTTAATTATTTAATTATTTATTTATTATTTGATGTTGACATTTTTATGTTATGGTGATGTTTTACAGTTTGTAGTGAGCCTCAATACCCCTGAAGAAGTACTACACGAAACACGGCCTGTGTTGGGTTTCTGGCTACCTCTATTGAATAAGGATCAATAAAGTTTGTTGCTTTTTTACTGCCCACATCTTTGGACTGGTTTTTCCACTGCTATTATTTGTGGCAGTGTGCTGTTTGTGGTTGGTGGACCCATATGTGAAGACTACATTCCTGCTTGTTCCTGGAGATAGCGTAGTTACTCACCTGTAACAGGTGATCTTCAGGCACAGCAGGAATAAGTCTTCACAACCCACTCACCTCCCCTAGGAGTTGTCTCTATCTCTCTCTCTTTGTCTACTCTCTCCTTTGGTCTCAGCTATAGAGGGAGAGTTGGAAAGGCGGGAAGGCAGCACGCAGGCGCTGTGGGATGCTCCCAAAGGCTTTCCTATTGGACGCTGGGGAGCATTCCCATGCAGGCTCCATCGGTACCGACGATACCCATATGTGAAGACTTATTCCTGCTATTCCTGGAGATCACCTGTAACAGGTGAGTAACTATGCTTTTTACGCATGTAAACTGGCCATCTTGAGACTTCTTTACATCCATCCACCTGAAAGAAATGTGCTAGTTTCAACTTTAAGTCCTATTTAGGGAGGTGTTTCTGGGGAAATGATTTGGGTAGCATTAGAAAAATCACAAAGATTGTATTTTTCCATCTCTGCACCTAAAACCTACCCACACAAAAAAGCAGGCGTGATCGTCTGTGGGCACTCTGTACCCAAGGCAAGTTTTGAAGGGAAAACATGCACATTTGTTGTTTTCGAAATCTGGTGCAAAATCCACAGGTAATGTGCCCAGAGACTTTGCACAGAATTACATAGTTTGAAAACTGGCCCTATATGGGGCAACTTTCAGACTCTTGGCTCTGGGACCAAAATAATGTTTTACCTGTGGACTTTGCAACTGCTGCAAAGAAAAAAAAACACGCCTGTGAAATTACGATGAAACTAAAGCTGTCATTGCATGATGCGTCGCCCTTTTTGCCACTGGTTAGTCCAGTGCTTCTGAACACAATCCTGGAGCATCAACTATCAGTCTATTTTTCAGGATATCCACCATGAATATGTATGAGATAGAGTTGCATGCATTACCACCACGATGTACAAAACTCTCTCGTGCAGAGACAGTGTATATATCCTGAAAGCTCGACTGGCTGGATGTGCCATGAAGACTGGCCCAACAACCACTGGGTTACACCCTTATGAGAACATGCAACAGGTGGTCATACAATGCTTGATGCTACTGGATCATGCCAGAGAGCCCTGTAAAACAAATGCCACAATCATGTACCTGGTAAAGAGCGAATAAATTCATAAACGTCCTCTACGTTCCATTTTGTGGGGTCACTGGGTAGGAAGTGATGTCCAATCCCAATGAGGTCTCTCACATGCACATCGGGAAGCTCCAGGTCTCGTTCACTCTGCCGGTGGTGAGAGACTGAGGAGCTGATGGACAGGGGGGACAGCGGCTCTTCGTAGCTGGAGTTGTCGGAGCAGCGGCTGGAGTCTTCTTGGCTGTGGCTCAGCTTCATTGTTGCTGCTGTTGCTACAGAGAGGGGCACAGAACCCACTGAAGAGAGGGAACCAAGAGGCTGGAAATGAATGCAAGATAGCATAAGCAGTGAGGTATTGCCAGAAAAGGAGTGTGAGGAGCACAGAGAGAACGTGAGGAGCACAGAGAGAACGGGAGGAGCACAGAGAGAACGGGAGGAGTACAGAGAGAACGGGAGGAGCGAGGCGCCACTACCAGGGAAGCAGCACAGGGAGACGGGAGTAGCAAGGCGACGCAGCCAGGGAAGCAGCGCGGGGAGACGGGAGTAGCGAGTAACAGCAGCCGGGAAGCAGCGTGGGGAGACAGGAGTAGCGAGGCACCGCAGCCAGAGAAGCAGCGCGGGGAGACAGGAGTAGCGAGGCGCCACAGCCAGGGAAGCAGCGCAGGGAGTCTGGAATAGGGAGGCACCGCGGCCAGGGAAGCAGCACAGGGAGACGGAAATAGTGAGGCGCCACAGCCAGGGAAATGACACAGGGAGATGGGAGGTGCGTTGCCAGGGAAGCAGCACAGGGAGAAGGACTAGTGAGGTGCCGCAGCCAGGGAAGCAGAGCGGGGAGACGGGAGTAGCGAGGCGCCGCAGCGCGGGGAGACAGGAGTAGCGAGGCGCCACAGCCAGGTAAGCAGCACAGGGAGTCTGGAATAGGGAGGCACCGCGGCCAGGGAAGCAGCACAGGGAGACGGGAATAGTGAGGCGCCACAGCCATGGAAATGACACAGGGAGATGGGAGGTGCGTTGCCAGGGAAGCGGCACAGGGAGTAGGGAGTAGCGAGGCGCCACAGCCAGGGAAATGAGAGGTGCGTTGCCAGGGAAGCAGCACAGGGAGAAGGACTAGTGAGGTGCCGCAGCCAGGGAAGCAGCGCGGGGAGACGGGAGTAGCGAGGCGCTGCAGCCAGGGAAGCAGCGCGGGGAGACAGGAGTAGCGAGGCGCCGCAGCCAGGGAAGCAGCGCGGTGAGTCTGGAATAGGGAGGCACCACGGCCAAGGAAGCGGCACAGGGAGAATGGAATAGTGAGGCGCTGCAGCCAGGAAAGCAGCACAGGGAGACGGGAATAGTGAGGCGCTACAGCCAGGGAAATGACACAGGGAGATGGGAGGTGCGTTGCCAGGGAAGCAGCACAGGGAGATGGAAATAGCAAGGCGCCGCAGCCAGGGAAGCAGCGCAGGGAGTCTGGAATAGGGAGGCGCCGTGGCCAGGGAAGCGGCACAGGGAGAAGGGGGTAAGCAAGGTGCCGCAGCCAGGGAAGCAGCGCAGGGAGTCTGGAATAGGGAGGCGCCGCGGCCAGGGAAGCAGCACAGGGAGACGGGAGTAGCGAGGTGCCACAGCCAGGGAAATGACATAGGGAGATGGGAGGTGCATTGCCAGGGAAGCGGCACAGGGAGAAGGGAGTAGCGAGGCGCTGCTACCAGGGAAGCGGCACAGGGAGACGGGAGGTGTGTTACGAGGGTGGCAGCACAGGGAGAGTGGAGTAGGGAGACGCCACTGCCAGGGAAGCAGCACAGGGAGATGGAAGTAGCGAGGTGCCGTTGCCACAGAAGCACACGGCGCCGCTGCTAGGGAAGGACAATGGGCTATTTTATTAGCGGCAGTACTAAGGATTATGGGCCAGATATTCTAAGGATTATGGGCCAGATATTCAGCGGTGGTGGCCTCCGGCATTGAATATCCGGGTTTGCTGCCGAAGCAGGAAGCTAACCATGCAGTGGTGATATTCAGTCACTACCTGGTTAGCTTCAGCAGCAAAAGTTCGGGCAGCCTTTTCTGTGCCTGTTGCTGCTGAAGGATAACCGGCCAGTGATTGAATATCGCCGCTGACCGGTTATCCCCAGGTGCTGTATCCGGAACACCCCAGTGCTAACCAGTTAGCATCAGGCACCTGGGGATTCGGCAGCACTAAACTGCGTTACTACTGCTGAATATCCCACTTAGATGCATTTACACGGTTTGCAGGTGTGCAAACCATGTAAATGACTTTGAATATCAGGCCCTATACTACCACTTGTCACAGTTTAAACGTTAGACTTGTTCAAGGAGCAAAGGGGCAATATAGTAGAAAATGGGGGTACAGCAGAAGAGAATGGTAGTGGAGAGGCAAGAGAAACAAACGTAACTCGTCTAACTCCTTACATCCTGAATCAGACTAAATTTTTTTATTATTTGTATTTACTTACTTTCTTTCAGTGACCTGCAGTCCTCTCCTGTGCCTTAGGCTTCCATCTCAAGTCACGTGGGAGTGGCATTTTCTGGGCTACAGCACCATAAGCCTTTATTCCTAACTCCCAGGGGATTTCCCCCTTGTTTTATATCCCTTCTCATTTAGGTCAGTCACCGCAGCTACAGTTCTCAGTGAGGGAGCCGCTGCTATCAGTGGAGGGAGGTGCTGCGCTGCGATAACCCCGTTTTCAGGCAGCATGGATGGAGGAGTCCCATGCAGCTTCACACCAGCATTGCTCCTCTGTGGGGGCTATGCACCAGCTCTTTCTAGAAGCTTTGCAATTCTTTAATCTGGCCAGTAGGTATCGCTATTCAGCAATGACGGACTGTGAACACTACCTCTGCAGTATTCCCAATCCTGTCTGAACTGCAGGACATAAGATCGGACCCTGGAACTGACCCTTACTACTTTCAATTTTTCAACAAAGTTGCAAGTGCAGAGCAGTTCGGTACATTCCGTTTTCTAAGCTTCTCTTTTTCTTTTACCTGCTTCTTGGTGTCTTTACTGAGGTTCTGTAAGTTGCCTTTCCGTGCTCTCCTCCGCCCGTGCTTCATGCTACCTGTTTTCTGCAGTTTATTGCGCTCTGGATGGAAGAGCCCCACCCTCTTGGTGCAACCAACATTATATCTGCAAAAAAAACAAAAAATAAAAATCCCCAGTCAAAAATCTTTACAGAATTAATGTAAACGTTTTATGTAAACCGCCTTGAGAATCTGAAAGGTGGTATATAAAAAATGTTAAAAAAATAAACAAATGTATTAACATTGCAGGTATGCAGATAGCCATGTGGAAGACCGTTTGCTAGTGAGAGACAAATAGGATACAGAATAGCATTCTGGAACGTGACAGGCAAAGAATCCTAGGAAAGATCGAGCTGGATAACGTCTACAGACATTGTTACAGCAGTGGCACTAGTTACACTGTTCATACAATCAAGTTGCCTATTCTGTGGCTCCTTGGATCTTATTCCTAGGTCTCCTCTTTTGTGACCAAGAATCATGGTTTGAAAATTATATTCACTTCCTCACTTGGGGGTGAGTGGATTCTTTCGGCAGGTGAGGCAGTGATGTCTTCAGTTCCTCAGCCAAGGCCCTGGAAGTCGGAGTAGGCCGCATCATTTTCCCAATCCAGGGCTCAGCAAAGAGCAGGATAAAGAAGGCTGCCAGAAGACCAAATGAAAGTCAAAGGGGGAATAGAGGAAGCCAGAGGAGAAGAGGGTCTTCTTTTGTGCGGGAGGAGTGTTTGAGAACAAAACTGGCAAACGGGAAAGAGGAATGTGAAGAGGTGAAGGAGGTAGCAGGAGAGCAACAGGCTGGGCACCAAGCCAGAAGAGTCCACCAGTCCGGGGAAGAGGCGTTCCATAACAGGGAGGAGTGGCCTAGTGGTTGGGGCAAGGTACCACAGGCCGGAAGGTCGGTGGTTCAAATCCCACTAGAGGACAGCAACTTTGGGCCGGAAGGACTGGGGTTTCTAGTCCTACAGGTGCTCCTTGTGGTCTTGGGCAAGCCACTTAACCCTCCATTGCCCATATTCCCTGTAAGTATTAGTGTATGTGTCTCGTGTTAAATGTATCCCCCAACCGCTTTGACCCGGTGAAACGTGGGATATAAATGCAGCTAAATAAATAAACATAAGCAACCCTGGCCAGAGGTGCTGGGAGTTTTTTTCTGGCAACTGCCCTGTGCTCAAGTTGTTACCTGTGCAAGCTTGATCGCCTTGAGTAGTCTTGGTCATAAAAGATACTCATCATCCAGCTGTTTTAGCCAATGCTGCCCAATAATATGGGGTTTATTCCGATATTGGGGACCTGCCATCTCTGGAATACAAAGTGTTTCCTAGCACCTCACTGTCTGGGAAAATTGCAGCTCTTGGTCAATGGTGTTTTTTTTACCTCCTATGTTGCAGTGTAAAATGCAGAATCCAAATCACTATGAAGTGCACTCTACCCCAGAAGGGTCCTCTTCCATCTCTTTAAAATGCAACGGCATGATCCCCTCGTTCATTCCCAAGCTGTTTTAACCTGCTATGCGCTTGAAATCTTTATTCATAGGTAAAAGCTTCTCTGAAGAGACACTGTCCTCTCTCAACATTGTGTTGGAAGATTTTGAAAAAATAAGACCACCACAAACTAAAGAGTTTACAAGAGACGGCCTAACATTCTGCTTCATTTACAGCTCTCTGGCAGCCTCTCAGTTGCCATGAAGGAGAGAGAAAATGTGAAAGGAGAGCATCACCTTGGTGTGGCAGGAAGTGATTCTGTAGTTAGGACCTGTCACCAGATTTTTATTTATTTTATTTTATTTACAAGCTTTTATATACCGCGCTATTCATCATCAGCGCGGTTTACAAATTAACAACATTATACTTAAAACATATAACATATGTCAAGTTTACAGATAACAGGGAATAAAACAGGGACAACTGGGGTAACAAATATTAACAACTATGTACAGTAAATTAGAATGTGTTTTGGACTCTATAGGCTAAGGATAACGAGATTATAATTTAGGACGAGCAATACAGTTTAGGGAATCATTGATTAACCATAGTCATTGGTTAGAGTTGGAAGGGGGGGATGGGGAGATGTTGCTGGAAGAGGTGTGTTTTTAGGGCTTGTAAAACACTTTTACACAGGAGATGTAAAACACTTTTGCACAGAGGTAGTTTCTCCAGGGCTATGTGCCCATGAGGGAAGGGTTAGGACGGCCGTTATAGTTGGCGATTTATCATTAGGCATGTAGATAGCTGGGTGGCTGGTAGATGTGAGGATCGCCTGGTAACATGCCTGCCTGGTGTGAAGGTAGCAGACCTCACGCGCCACCTAGACAAGGTTTTAGATAGTGCTGGGGAGGAGTCTGCTGTCTTGGTACATGTTGGCACCAATGACATAGAAATGTGGAAGGGAGGTTCTGGAAACCAAAATGTAAAACTTTCAGGTAGGAAGTTGAAATCCAGAACTTCCAGGGTAACATTCCCTGAAATGCTTCCCCTTCCACACGCAGAACCCAAAAGGCAGGAAGAGCTCCGGAAACACAATGTGTGCATGAGACGATAGTGCAAAGTAGAGGGTTTTGGATTTGTTAGGAACTTGGCAACATTCTTTGGAAAGGAGGGACTTTTACGAAAGGATGAGCTCCACCTTAACTGGGCTGGAACCCAGCTGCTGACATTAACTTTTGAAAAGGAGAGCAGTTTTTAAACTAGATAATAGGTGAAAGCCGACAGTCGCCAGGAAAGCATGGTTCAGAACAATGTATCCTTGAACAAAAGAGGGAAGTTAGGCTATCCCAACAGAGAGGTTTCAATAAATCCCAACAGAGAGGTTTCAATAAAGATGAAAGTAACCCAGATGCTCTTAAATACAGAGCTGAAAGATTACAAATTACCCTTATAAACTGATAACCAGATTAATATGAATAAAATACAACCTCTAAAATGCCTGTATGCAAATGCTAGAAGTCTAAAAAATAAGATGGAAGAGCTAGAATATATAGCACTAAATGAAAGGTTAGATATGATTGGCATCTCAGAGACCTGGTGGAAGGAGGACAACCAATGGGACACTGTGATACCTGGGTCCAAAGTATATCATAATGAGGGTAGATCCAATTGGTGGAGGAGTTGCGCTCTATATTAGAACGGGCATCGAGTCACATAGGATTAAAGTTTTGCAGGAAACAAAATACACTGTAGAATCTTTATGGATAGAAATTTCATGTAAAAAGAGTAAGGCAATGGCAGTGGGGGGTGTACTACCGACTGCCTGGCCAGAATGAACAGATGGCTGTAGAAAGAAATCAGGGACGCTAACCAAAGCTAAAACACAGTAATAATGGGTGATTTCAATTACCCCGGTATCGGCTGGGTCAGTGTCACAGCAGGACATGTTAGAGAGAGAAAGTTTCTAGATTAAATAAACGACTGTTTCTTGGAGCAGCTGGTTCAAGTACCAACAAGAGGGGAAGCTATTTTAGACCTAGTCCTTAGTGGAACACTGGATATGGTGCAAGAGATAAGGGTATTGGGGCCACTTGGCAATAGTGATCATAGCATGATCACATTTGATTTCATAAATGGAAGAAGGATGGCAAGAAAATCCACAGCACGAAGAAATTTCACTTACCGTTAATTTCCTTTCCTGGAATCCTGCTAGACCAGTCCACACAAATGGGTTATGTCCCTCTGCCAGCAGATGTTCGAGAAAGAGAAGTACCAAAGGCTTCTGGGAGCATGCCCTGACACATACCCCTAGGGGTCGCCTTCAGTATTCTCTTGACAAAGCAAACGATAACCAATACAACGGAAACTCATGCACCTATAGAAACAGATGGAAAACAAAACTATGTACATGAAGTGCACGAAGGCACAACAGCGAACATCAATGCTGTATTGACAACTGCTGTAGCAAGGAACCGCACTACTAATGGTTCAGTGAACCAGACTCTTCTGATGGCCGTTCCAAAAAGTCAAGGGTGGGTCCTGGACTGGTCTAGCAGGATTCCAGGAAAGACAACAGTAACTAAAATTTCTTCTTCCAACTTATCCTGCTAGACCAGTCCACATAAGTGGCAGTACCCAAGCTACTCAACCATCGGGAGGGAAGAGACAGCTGCCATGAGTAGCCGAGCTTCAAAACGGGCCAAGTCACGGGACTGCAGATCATAAGATATGCCATACTGGGTCAGACCAAGGTCCATCAAGCCCAGTATCCTGTTTCCAGTAGTGGCCAATCTAGGTCATACGTACCTAGCAGTCTCACCAAAAGAGACAGATTTCACAATGCTTGTATTGGGTCAAGCATTGATATCCTGGGTCCCTTTTTAATAATGGTTTATGGATCTTTCCTCCAGGAACTTGTCCAAACCTTTTTTAAACCCAGCTACACTAACAGCCTTTAATACATCCTCCAGTAACAAATTCCAGAGTTTGATTACACGTTGAGTGAAAAAATATTTTCTCTTATTAGTCTTAAATAGTTTACCCTGTAGCTTCATTGCATGTCCCCTAGTCTTTCTATATTCTGATAACGTAAACAATCGATCAACGTTTACCCGTTCCACTCCATTCATTAATTTATAGACTTCTATTATATCTCCCCTCAGACATCTCTTTTCCAGGTTAAAGAGTCCTAACCTTTTTAGCCTTTCTTCATAGGGGTCTCCTTCCATCCCCTTTATCATTTTGGTGGCTCTTCTCTGAACCTTTTCTAATAATGATATATCCTTTTTAAGATACGGTGAACAAAATTGAACACAATATTCAAGGTGCGGTCGCACCATGGAACGATACAGAGGCATTATAATATCCTTTGTTTTGTTTTTCATTCCTTTCCTTATGATACCTAGTATTCTATTTGCTCTCTTGGCCGCTGCTGCACACTGGGTGGAGGGTTTTAACATGTTATCCACAATGACGCCTAAATCTTTTTCCTGGGTGGTGGTTCCTAATGTGGAACCTTGCATCGTGTAACCATAGTTTGGGTTGTTCTTCCCTAGGTGCATAAATTTGCACTTGTCCACATTACATTTCATCTGCCATTTTGATGCCCAGTCTTCCAATTTATCAAGATCCTCTTGCAATTTTCCACAAACCTCATGGGTTTTAACAACTTTAAATAGTTTTGTGTCATCTGCAAATTTGATAACCTCACTCATTATTCCCTTTTCCAGGTCATTTATGAATATGTCAAAAAGCAGCGGACCCAGCACAGATCCCTGGGGTACACCACTATTCACTTTTCTCTATTGGGAAAATTGGCCATTTAGCCGTACCCTCTGCTTTCTATCTTTTAACCAGTTCCTGATCCACAACAGTACACGTCCTCCTATCCCATAACTCTCTAGTTTTGCAAAACGTCTCTGATGAGGGACCTTGTCAAAGGCTTTCTGAAAGTCCAAATACACTATATCAACCGACTCACCTTTGTCTACCTGTTTATTCACACCTTCAAAAAAACATAACAGATTAGTAAGACAAGATCTTCCTTGTCTTTATGATGGTTTCTACCATTTTTCCCCGGTACTGACATCAGGCTCACCGGTTTGTAGTTTCCCGGATCACCCCTGGAACCCTTTTTAAAAACTGGCATTACGTTCGCCATTCTCCAATCTTCAGGTATTACAGATGATTTTAATGATAATTCACAGATTACTAATAGCAGGTCTGCAATCTCATATTTCAGATCTTTCAACACCCTTGGATGTATATCATCCGGTCCAGGTGGCTTGCTACTCTTCAGTTTATCCAATAGTTGTAATACATCTTCCCGATGTATTGATATTTCCTTCAATTCTTCTGCACTTTTAAATACCACTTCAGTCATGGGTAAGATCAAGGCCGACCAGGTAGCAGCCTGACAGATGTCCAGTGGGGCCACCTGAGACTGTTCTGCCCAAGAGGTGGCTTGTGCCCATATAGAGGGAGCTCGGAAGCCTGCTGGCATGGGCCGCCCTTGCAAAATATAAGCAACCTTGGATGCTACCAGACCCTGACGGAGTCCCACAAATAGGGCAAAAAGCCGGTCTGTCTTGCGGAGCGACTCAGTCACTCAGAGATAACGGCGAAGGACCCGGCGGACATCCCCGGCTTGAAGGCCAGCATCAGCGATGACACACAACTCTTTGGGAAAGGCAGGCAGAGAAATGGCCTGAGGTGAAAGGGTGAAATGACCTTAGGTAGAAAGGAGGGGACAGTCCACATGGATACTCCCTCCCTGGAGAGGTTGAGAAAAGGAGCTCGGCACGATAGGGCCTGGAGCTCAGACATCCTCCAGGCTGATGTAATTGCCACCAAGAAGGCAGTCTTAAATGAGAGGTCGTGGAGGGTAATGCCCTTGAGGGGCTCAAAGGGCGGCTGCCTAAAGCTACGAAGCACCAGGGGGGAACAACTGGACGTAGCAGAGGGCGTAGGGAGCATATGCCCTTGAGAAAGCGGTAGACATCCACATGGGAAACCATAGAGCACCCTGCAATGGGACCATGGAAATATGTAAGGGCCACAACCTGCACGTGCAAGGAGTTGAATGCCAAAACCCTTATAGAAACAATCTTGTAAAAAAGACAGGATATTGGGAACGGAGGAGCACCACGGTGAGAACCGATGCGGAGAGCACCAAGATTCAAAAAGGCACCAAACCTGGGCATACGCCAGAGAGGTAGAAGGACGCTGGGCCTTTAAAGGCTGGAAATAACCTTAGCAGAGTAAACCTTCCACACTAAATGTTGCCTCTCAAGAGCCAAGTCGTAAGAGAGTAAGGAGCTGGATTGTCCATCAGCATGGGTCCTTGGAGTAGCAGACTTCAGCGTGTCCCGAGCGGAAGAGGAGCTGCAAGGAGGCATATCAGGTTGGCATACCAGTTTGGCGAGGCCAGTCGGGGGCCATTAGGACCACAGAGCCTGGATGAACTTTGATATAGTGGAGCGACAGCCCTGTCATCACTCAGGGAGGGAAAAGATAAAGAAACTGCTTGTTCGGCCAAGGTTGTACCAGCGCATCCAGTCCGTTTAAGCCGCGCTCCTGTTGGCGACTGAAAAGGGCAGGTACCTTCGAGTTGCTGCTGTGGCCATGAGGTCAAGAATGGGCTGACCCCACCAATTCACAATCTTGTCGAACACCTAGACAGCAAGTTCCCACTCACTTTGATCGATACGTGCTGACTGAGAAAATCCACCTGAACGTTGTCCACCCCCACTATGTGTTGGGCAGACAGAGTTGTAAGTTGGTCTCTATCCAAGGTAGGAGGAGAGACATTTCCTTGGCTACGCTGCGACACTTGGTGCCTCCCTGCCAGCTGAGGTAAGCCACCGTTGTTACGTTGTCACAAAGAATGTGAACTGCCTGACCCTGAAGTAGAGGCTGAAATTGCAGCAAGGCCAGGTGGACTGCCTGAGCTTCGAGGCGGTCAATGGGCCACCACGTCTCCTGAGGGTGCTACCTGCCCTGTGCTGTCTGGTCATGATAGTGAGCCCCTCCCTCCCAGCTGGATAGGCTTGCTTTTGTGGTGAGGAGAACCCAGTGCGGGACATCCAATGGCATTCCATGCAGGAGATGGGCCAGAGACAGCCACCATTGAAGATCCTGGTGCACCGATCAAGGTAGCTGTAGGCAAACTTCGAACTTTTGCGACATGGGAGACCAATGGAACAGAAGAGCATGCTTTAAGGGTCTCATGTGTGCTTATGTCCATGGTCCTGTCTTGATCGTGGCTGGCATGGTCCCTAGAACCTGGAGATGATCCCAGGCTTGGGGTTGAGCCTGCAAGAAAAAGTCAAAGCTGGTCCAAATATTTTCAGAAGCAGTCTACCGTGAGGAAGACCCTCCCCCCTTGTGGGTGTTGAACCTCGCCCCGAGGAAGTTGAGGGATTGAGAGGGCTGTAGAACACTCTTGGCTTTATTGACCATCCAGCCGAGGCTCTCGAGCAATTTGACCACTCAAGAGACAGCTTCCTGAGCCTCCTCGCGCGTCTTCACTCGAATGAGCTAGTTGTCTAGATATGGATGGATGTGAACACTCTGTTTCTGGAGGGTGGCAGCCACGACCACCATGACCTTCAAAAAGGTGCATGGTGCTGTGGCGAGGCCAAATGGCAGCGCACAGAATTGGTAATGTCCACCCATAACGGCGAAGTGGAGGAAACACTGCTGGCCCTGTCGGATGGAAATATGGAAGTAAGCTTTGGTAAGGTTGAGTGTGGCCAGGAACCCCCCAGTCCACGCTATTTGAATAACAGAGAGGTGAGTTTCCATCCGAAAACAGAATCCAAAGGGAGCGTTTGACACCCTTGAGATCGAGAATCTGCCAAAAGGAGCCATCTTCTTTGGAACAACAAAATAGACCGAGTAACTCTCCAAGCCTCTTTCGGCCTGAGGGGCCAGAACAATGGCTCATGGATATAAGAGATGATGAAAAGTGGCACACACTGCCACCCGCTTGGTTGCCGATCCACAAGGGAAAACCAGAAAGCATCCGGGATGGGAGCAGTATAATCTAGAACGCAGCCATGGTGGACAACATTGAGTACTCACTGATCTGTAGTGATCTTGGCCCATGCTCCAGAGAAAAGGGAGAGCCGCCTGCTGACAGGCGGCACTCCAGAATGGGCTGAAGGGCCATCAGTGAGAGGCACGTCCGGGGCCAGAGAACTTCCCCGAGGCTGAATAGGACTCCTTGTTTCAATGGTGGCCTTGAAAGGGCTGTGACTTAGCTCCCGGCCTGGGCTGACTTGCCAAGTTGATAACGTCAAGCATTGTGAAAATGAGCTCTAAAGCTAGAAGCAGAAGGTGCACCCAATCCGGAGTGACGAGAAGCAGCCTGGGCCTGTCCTCTGGGAGACAATGGGGAGTAATCTCCCCAAAATCCTTTAAGAGTTTTTCGAGGTCCTTCCCAAAAAGAAATTTGCCCTTAAAGGGAGGCTGGGCTAGCCAAGCCTTGGAGGTCACATCAGCAGACCAATGGCGCAGCCACAGCCAGTGCTGAGCAACTGTCACCACTGCAACTGTACAGGCTGCCAGGCAGAGCAAATCATAAAAGGCATCTGCCAAAAAATCCGTGACTGACTCCAGCTGGGCAGCTGCCGGGTCCTCCGGCAAAAGCCGAATCCAGCGGAGAAGGGCTCAAGCCACCAGTCCTCCGCAAAAGGAAGCCTGAAAAGCTAAAAAGGAGGAAGAAAAGGCCGTCTAACAGATCTTCGACTGTACAGTCCAGCTGGTCGCAGAGAGCTGCTCCTCCCTCCACAGTATGCTTTGATACAACGGCAATGATGGCATCTACCTTCAGATACCAGAGCTAGTTGTCAAGGTCACCCGGGGACCAACTGTATTGATGATCCAGCCGCTTAGTGGTGCATAAGGAGATATCTGGGGAAACTCCACTCAAAGGAAACGATCTGTTGGCATTCCAATAGGAAAGGGAAGGACCTTGATGGCTTGTGAATGCCCACCAGGATAGGATCTGGCGGAGGCTGATTGCCCGTCGGTGCCAGCGGAGTGGGGGTTGGGGAGAGCCGTAAGGTCTCTACCACCTGTGTAATGAGCGAAGAAAGCTCCTCTTTGCAAAAAAGTCAGATATCCTGAGTCTGATCCAGATCTTTCACAGGGTCCTCCTGAGGTGACCATTCCCAGTCCTCTCAGTCCACACACTCTCCCCAGAGTCCCCAGAGGACAATTGCTCGCCTTTTTCCAGGGGAGAGAGAACAGCCTTCACATGGGAACCCCCTGAAAAGGGAGCGTCACGGACCCACTTTCTGGGTGGACAAACCATGGACACAGGAATGGCTGGGCCAGGAGTGTTGGGGTCAGGGTCCAACTTCCAAAGATCCCAGGCTTGTCCGAAGAGCCTCATAAAGGCGTCAGCCTGCTGATCAGAGATCTAAGGGTGCCAAGATGTCTGTTGAGGTAGCAGGAGAGGAGGGGGGTGCTTACTCCTGATGCAATGAGAGTATAGACTCCTTTTCCAGCCCTGAAGGAGTAGCAATGACTCGGCGGTCCCTGCACCTCTCCATGAGAACTGCCCTGCTCACTTTGAGATGACTGCCCCGGGTCCTTGAAGCATGTGGTGCAAAGTCGGTCCACCAAATACTGGCATTTGCATGGCAGAGCCAATGGCATCCTGAAATCGCCCTAAGGAAGTCCCAGACACCTGGCAGGTTGCTGAGCGGAGACCCGACGTAAAGGGGGGAGAGGAGCAGAAGTCAAGTACCGCAGCTCTCGGCCTCCGCTAAGGCACTGTGCTGCGCTCAGTGAAATGCAGACACAAGGCTCACAAAATAGCTGCCGTAGCAAAGAAGGGCGCTCTGAGTTAAGCAGAATTGGCAGAAAGCACTGTGGTGAGGAAGGGTGAGCTCTGCTACTGCTGCCCTGCTACCAAAGGAAGGTATGGCTCACTTCCCCAATGTCCCACAAGGTAATGGTGGGGGGAGGGGGGTGGGCGTTGCGATACAACTCGCTGCGATCTTCACAGTCTGTCAGTATGGTGCTGTTCACAGAGGTGGTCTTTGAAGGTGAAAGTAACAAACTGCTATAAAATAAAATAAAAGAAGGAGGACTGTCCTTTTGAAAAGAGTACTGAATGCTCCTGATGCAGGCTCTACGGGGTCCTCCCGACCAGAAGCCCTCCCTCCTCTTAAATGACAGGTAGCTCTACTGACTCTCGTGGAGGAGAGTGGAATCCTGCACAGTGGAATCGGTCTCAGAAATCACCTCTTCTGTATGCTGAAGCCAACCACCAAGAAGAAAAAAGGAAATTAGAAAATTAGTGGGAACTGCGGACAGTGAACCCTCTTGGTAACTGTCAGGAGATAGATAAATGAATCCACATCTGCTGAGGACATAGAAATATTGAAGGCGACCCCTAGGGGTAGAGCTATATGTGCCAGGGTGTGCTCCCAGAAGCCTTTGGTACTCTTCCAGAGACGGGGAAGCTGTAAAACTAGAGGGCATGACATGAAGCTGCAAGGTGGTAAATTGAAAGGCAATGTCAGGAAATATTTCTGCACTGAAAGGGTGGTGGGATGCTTGGAATGCTCTCCCGATGGAGGTGGTGGGGGCAAACACAGTGACGGAATTCAAAGTGACCTGGGACACAGACAGTGGATCACTTTACAGCAACAAGATTAAATCTAAATAAACTGAACCATCTAATTTCTCAACAAATAGGGGGTGTCCTACATGGAGCAATGGGGGGAGGAGCGGTGGGTTCACCCCTAAACAAACAAAGAAACAAAGATATGGGGAGGGGTGCATCTGCTCCTGGTGGGTGCACCACTAAGCAAAGACATGGGTAGGGGTGCACCTACTCTCTAAAAGACACGAGAAGGAGTGCACCTACTCCTGCCATATTGCTGGGCAGACTAGATGGACCACGCTGGTCTTTATCTGCCGTCATTTACTATGTTACTTCTCTGTCTCCAACATCTGCTGGCAGGGGGACATAACCCACTTCTGTGAACTGGTCTAGCAGGATGAGTTGGAATACTTTTTAAAACTTTCAAAAGGGAGACTATGATAAAATTAAGAAAATAGTTAAGAAAAAACTAAAAAGAGCGGCTGCAAAGGTTAAAGATTTACATCAAGCATGGGCGTTGTTTAAAAGTACTATCTTGGAAGCCCAGACCACACTTTAAGAAAAGTGGAAGGAAGGCCAAAAAACTGCCAACATGATTTAAAGGAGAGGTCAGAGAGGCTATTGCAGCCAAAAAAAAGCATCTTTCAGGAAATGGAAAAAGGAGCCAAATGATGAACACAGGAAAAAACATAAGCATTGACAAATTAGATGCAAGGCATTGATAAGGCAGGCAAAGAGAAGAGAATTTGAAAAAAAAAAGCTTGCCGTGGAACCAAAAACGTTTTCAAGTACATTCGTAGCAAAAACAAAACTGAGTGTTAGGTGGACCATTGGATGATAAGAGGGATAAAAGGAGCATTAAGTGAGGACAAGGCCATAGCAGAGAGACCATGAATTCTTTGCTTCTGTCTTTACTGAAGAAGATGTAGAGGAGTTATCCGTGCCTGAAATGGTATATAAAGGTGATTTATCACAAGAATCAAAATTAAAGAAGTCATGGGATTGGAAGCAGTGTATTATTGTGTTATCAGGAACTGGTTAGAAGATAGAAAGCAGAGAGTAGGGCTAAAGGCCAATTTTCTCAATGGAGAAAGGAGAAGAGTGGAGTGCCGCAGGGATCTGTGCTGGGACGGCTGCTTTTTAACCTGGAAATAGAAACGAGGTGATCAAATTTGCAGATGACACAGAATTATTCAAAGTTGCTAAAACGCAAGAGGATTGTGAAAAATTGCAACAGGACCTTGATAAACTGAAGTCTGAATGTCCAAATGTCTACCCTGCATTTCATCTGCCAAGTACAGAGGTATGCACCTAGGAAAGAACAACCCAAACTATGGTTACACGATGCAAGGTACCACCTTAGAAACCACCTCCCAGGAATAAGATTTAGGTGGCATCATGGATAATACGTTGAAACCTTCCACCCAGTGTGCAGCGGCGGCCAAGAGAGCAAATAGAATGCCAAGAATCATAAGGAAAGGAATGGAAAATAAAACCAAGGACATTCTAATGCCTCTGCATCATTCCATGATGCAAATGCATCTTGAATACGGTGTGCAATTCTGGTCGCCATACCTTTTTTTTTTTTAAACGCTTTATTTTCGTTTTTCCAAACAATACAAACACAGCAAAACCACTCAATAATCTAACTAAACATAACAAGCCTAAAGCTACTATCAAACAGTAGAAAAAATAGATAAGCTAAAGAAAATTCCTAAAAACCCTCCCACCCCCCCCCCCACCCTCCCCTGCACTCTCCTCTAGGGTTCGCCTTCTGGGCTCCCTAAGGAGCCAAGACCATACTAGGGCTGGTCAGCTGCGTATCTAGGCAGAGGTAATGAAGTCACTTAACAATTGCCATTTGAGAAAGCAGTTCCCAGATAAGGGCTTAAATTTACAGGAACCTTGTTCGAATTGACTATACAAGCTAATATGGTTCCACCATTCCTGAAAAGTAGCATTTATGGTAGCTTTCCAGTATCTGATGACCAAGCATATCGCTATACCGATCATAAAGTCTAGCAGAAAGGCACCTTCCTTGAGCAAAGAAGGGAGATTCGCTGCAGAGCGGAAAACAATAATCTGCCAAGAAAGGGGCTCTCTGAACTGGAGAATGAGCTGCACCCGCTGCCACACAGAGTCCCAGAAGGTGCGCACCCCCTGACAGTCATAGACTATGTGTCTTAGGGTGCCAATCTCAGCCCCACAAGTCCAACAGAGAGAACTGAGAGTGTCATCCCATCGTGCGAGCTTTACAGGAGTAAAGAAACAATTATGGGCAAAGTAAAACAATGTCTGGGTCAAAGAAGCAGACCTGGTCACTCTGACTTGTTTGCACCAGAACTTCCTCCACTGGAGTTCAGACAGCACCCTCCCCGTGTCCCGTTCCCATCTCTTTTGCACCTTTCCCATCAGCAGAGACGAGGATCCCGTCAATTTCTTATAAATATGTGAGACTATTCCCTTCCCTTGTCTGATTTTATCCAGGAGCTCAATTGCGCCCTCTGAACCAGAACCCTGACCCGGGATTATTCCTGCCCCAACTAGGCAATGGCGAAGCTGGAGCCACTGAAAATTACAGGATGAGGGAAGATCAAATTCCTGTCTAAGCTCCCCGTAAGTCTTCCACTTGTCAGGAGTGTGCAGCTGACTGACCGTCCATACCCCCCGGGAGTACCAGGCTTTCCAGGCAAAGGACTTATTCTGAACTTTAAATAAAGGGTTATGCCATATAGGCAAGCGAGAACGGGAGCAGCCATCAGGATCACACGTTTTGATAAACGACTGAAAAGCATTGAGTGTATCAAGGATAACAATAGGGAGTGAAGAAGTAGCGGGAAATTGCATCCCTGGGGCACACCACAGCGGGACTGGTGCCAATAACTGCTCCTCCAGGACAACCCAAACCGGCCTCCCAGGAGTGGGGGTTTCCAGCCAGCGAGATCCTTGCTTGAGGAGGAAGGCGTGATGATAAGCCCTAAAGTTAGGGAAATTCACACCCCCCTGCTCACGGTGAAGTCGAAGCTTGTCCCTAGCAATCCTCGGTGTTTTGTTCTGCCACAAGAACTGAAGGAGAAGCCTCTCAAGATGATGATACGTTTGAGCAGGGAGGTAGCAAGGAAGCATCTCCAAATAATAATTGACTTTAGGGGTGATCATCATTTTGATAGTTTCCAGTCTGCCCCACCAAGAAAGCATTAGGGGAGACCACCGCGTGGTCAGCTCCCGAATTAAGGTCAAAAGTTCTTCGGTATTACGCCTGACCGTTTCTTCAAAAGGGTAGCAATAGCGGGCTCCTAAGTATTTCACCGCACCCGGTTCCCATATAAAAGGATACTCGCCAAGGTCCTCTTTATGAGTCCATTTGTTCAAAGGAAACATCACGGACTTGGACCAGTTAATTTTATAACCCGAATAGCGCGAGTAATTCTCAATCTGTTCCAAGATTATAGGAATAGAATCAGGCGTTGTAAAGAGAAGGAGGTCGTCCGCATATGCCGAAAGTTTTATCTCCTGCCCCGCGACTAAAGCACCATGAATATCAGGACTTTGACGTATGAGGAGAGCTAAGGGTTCCATCGCAAGGTTGAAGAGCATCGGGGATAGTGGGCATCCCTGCCGGGTGCCGCGCCGCAAAGCAAGAGAGGCCGAAGCCACTCCATTAACACAAATCCGCGCTGTAGGACCCGTGTACAGAATCTCTAGGGCCCGGAGAAAGACCTCCCCGAAGCCGAACCAACGGAGAGTCGCAAAAAGAAAAGGCCATTCTAAACGATCAAAGGCCTTTTCTGCATCCAATGATGAACCGATCAACGGCATCTCCATCGCGTCGGCTCCCAGCAAGACATGACACAAAAGACGCGCATTGTCGGCAGTCGAACGGCCTTCCGTAAAACCACACTGATCAGGGTGTATTAAGGTCGGGATAATCCCAGAGAGCCGGGTTGACAATACAGTTGCATAAATCTTATAATCGGCATTGAGCAGCGAGATGGGACGATAGTTAGGTACTAACAAGGGATCTCTGCCTGGTTTCTCAAATACAACTAAGTTAGCCGCCGCGAAGGCACCAGTTGACTGACCCGACGCAGAAAGCAATCGATAGTACTGCTCTAAATGAGGAGCTAGGGCCCCGACAAAGCTTTTAAAGAATTCGACTGGTAGCCCGTCTGGCCCCGCTGCCTTGCCCGGGGCCATTGAAGCTATAGCCCGTTTGATCTCCTCCACAGTAATAGGAGCGTCAAGCTCCGCTCGGTGTTCCTCGGAAAGAATAGGATGCTGCAAAGGAGCGACTAATTGTGCATAGCCTTCGGGCGAAAATGCGCGTTCCGAGTTGTAGAGATGTGAGTAGTAGTCCCGAAAGGCCTCGGCTATCTGGGCATCTTTGACTAAGAGATCCGGGCCTGTCGGATTCTTGATGGCACTGACACGTTTGGCCTCCCGCTTACCTTTTAAGGTAGTTGCTAACTGCTTACCGGCTCTATTCCCCTCGCGGTAGTAGTTCCCCTGTTGCCGCCGAACATATTGCGAAGCCGCGGTAGACATAATAGTATTGTACTGAAAGCGCAGATGCTGAAGTCGTAGTAAGATACAGGGGTCTGTGCGTCGTGTAAGGACCCTTTCCCCCGCTTTGATCTGCAGCTCCAAATCTTGTAGCCGCTGTTTCCTTTGCTTTTTCAGTCGTATATCAAAACCAGTGATGACTGCTCTAATTGAAGCCTTGAAGCCCTCCCACCAAGCCCAGACGGGCGTGGCATGGGCTGAGTTGAACTGGAAATAGTCAGAGATGGCTGCTTTTACCGCAATCTGAAAATCGGGGAGATCCAGGAGAGATCTATCTAAGGCCCAGACTGGAGCCGGGTTAAGTAGGGAATCATCTTGTAGAAGTACTGAGACTGGGGCATGATCCGATATATGGATTGAATGGATGCAAGCAGGACCCATATTAGGGACCAAGGCCCTAGAGACTAAAAAATAATCTATTCGAGATTGCGACGCATGCGGCGCAGAGAAGAATGTAAATTCCAACTCTTGCGGATGCTGCAAACGCCAAATGTCGACCAGGGCTAATTCCTGTAACATGGAGGCAAGAAAAAGTTGCCCCCTGGGTCGCTTAGCCGATCGGGAAGGCTGTCGATCGATAAGAGGATCAGGTGTTTGATTGAAATCCCCCCCGACAATAAGCAACTTCCCACTATCCTCATGTATCTCCCTCGCAATAGTGGTAAAAAAATCAGAGTTATCCGCAGTGGGAGCGTATAAACACATGAGGAGCACCTCTAACTCACCTAACTTAAATAACACTTTGGCCCAGCGACCCTCTGCATCGGCGCCACACCGTAGCACTGTTAGCTTAAGGGAGTTTCGGGCCAAGATGGCGACCCCGTTGTGTTTCCGAAAGGCAGGGGAGTACGCTATAACCCTATAGGGTCTCTGCCCAAGTTTCAAGGACTCATGCAAGTTCAAGTGCGTCTCTTGTAGCAATAATATGTCTGCCCCCTCTCGACGTGCATAATCAAGAATTTTCCGCCTCTTAATCGGGCTATTGATACCCTGCACGTTAAGGGAGACTATTTTACAAGGAGCCATTGAAATTTGCATCGGAAAAGGCCCCTAAGGGCCAAAGCAAAGGGCATGCTATGATCTGATGAAGTGTCCAATTAACACACAAACTAGGCTTGGCAGATCTGTAATACAGAGATATTAGTGACCTCTTTTGTGGGTTACAATAACCAACGGATAGTGCGGGCCCTGGAGGAGAGGCTAAACCCTGGAAAATTATCGGTGAGCGCAGGCCGGCTGAGCTGGCTCCAGAGACCTAAGAAAGCAGACGGGCCCTTCCCGTGCCCGATACAGGTCACCCTGGGGAGTATTCATTAAGATAGACATACTAGGATTCAGCAATGCACAATAAAACCAGAATACAGTAAACTAGCACGTGAGAGTTAAATAACAGTAACATGGTGATATGAGAGCATAGAAAATATAGAAAACATAATGAGAGGAGACCCATCTCCCAGATCTGTACACGAACCGCTCCAGCTCTGGGGACGCTGGAAAAGGCCTCTCCAGCCTAAGGCGAGTGCATTTAAGCTCGCAGCGCTGTTCTGAAGGTAGCAGTATCATGATATTATAATATTATAAGGTGAGGCATATCAGATTAAATTAGGCCATCCGTACTGGACAGTTCAACGCATCTGGGCAGCTTCCATTTCTTCCAGAAAATGAAGGAGCGCATCTGGTTCCTCAAAGGTGCGTGTTTGATTATGGAAGGTGACTCGCATTCGCGCGGGATACAAGAGACCGTATCGCGCCTGGATCTGCTGAAGTCGGGGTCGTAACTCCAAAAGCCTTTTACGCCTATTCACAGTGTGCTTGGCCAAATCCGGGTAAAAGAAAATTTTTCGCCCCTCATACTCAGTTGGTGCTCTTGATCGCGCCATCTCTAAAATCTGTGCGGCCTGTTGGTAGCGTAGAGGGCGAAAAATAATAGGCCTCGGTCTGGAGTTGTTTGGCGTGGTATGAGAGGGGATGCGGTGAGCACGGTCGATTTCAAAATCCTTATCAAAAGTGCAGTGCAAAATCTCAGGAATAGCTTTGCACAGAAAGGCTCGCATATCTGTCCCTTCTGCCCCCTCTGGGAGGCCCACCAGACGAACATTGTTACGGCGTGCACGGTTGTTGCCATCTTCCACCTCCCGCTGCAACGTTTTAAGCTGTCTTTCCAGCTTGGAAATTGACTCCAGACGGACCTCGTGAACAGAGAGTGTTGCCTCCACTTTGTCCTGCCGCAGAGAGAGGCTTTCAATTTTAGCGTTAAGCCCGGCGAGCTCTTCCTGTACCGAGGTTAGCGTTGCCCCATTGGCTTTGACTAGTTCCTTGACCCCTCGAATTTCGGTGAGGAGCTCGAGGTGAGCGTCAGGCCCCTCCCGTGTGGGCGCCATTTTTTGTGGGGAGATGGGCTCCGTTTTGGTTCGTTTCGCGCTGCTATTCAACGCCCCGGAGTAATCCAAGCGCTGCGGTTTCGGGCCCGCCATCAGGAAGGTACCGTAGTGCGTTTCAGGAGGCTTTTTACTGCAAAATGGTACTATAATACAGGATTCTTGCAAGATCCCCTCAGAGCCACCGCACTAGACGTCTACTCCGCTCGGCATCAGGCTCCGCCTCTCTGGTCGCCATATCTTAAAAAGGATATAGCCGAATTAGAAAAGATACAGAGAAGAGCGACAAAAATGGTAAGGGGGATGGAAGGATACCCCTTTGAATAGAGGCTTAAAAGGTTGGGGCTCTTCAACTTGGAAAAGAGATGGCTGAGGGGGGATATGACAGAGGTTTATAAATTAATAAATGGAGTGGAACGGGTAAACCTAGATAACGTAGTTACTCACCTGTAACAGGTGTTCTCCGGGAACAGCAGGAATCAGTCCTCACATATAGATGACGCCGGTACCGACGGAGCCCTTGTGGAAGCATCCCCCCAAGGGTGCCATCTTGCTCAGTCAGATGACCTAGCTAAAAGACGGCAAAAATAGAAGATAAGGAGCAAATCCAAGGGGAGGAGGAAGGGTTGTGAGGACTGATTCCTGCTGTCTCCGGAGAACAGCTGTTACAGGTGAGTAACTACACTTTCTCCAGGAACAAGCAGAAGTCAAACCTCACATATAGAACTCCCCAACTACAGGCTACTGAAAGCCCATAGCAAAAACAGGGCTCCCTCATGGGGAGCCGCAAGCAGCAGCAATTGAGTTTGTGCCCACAGACCACAGTAGGACCCCTGTGCCTGATGAAACCAGCACTCCGGTAGCCCGAACACAGAAGGTTCGGAGGGTAGGAGTTGCCTAAACCCCAAAAAGGTTATGAAGCACAGCCTGGCCGAATGCACTGTCCCGTCGGGACTCTCTTTCCAGGCAGTAATGGGCTACAAAGGTATGGACTGAAGACCAGGTGGCGGCCTGGCAGATGTCCACCATCAGGAGAGAGCAAGTTTGCTACCGAGGCTGTCATGGCTCTGACACTGTGCGCCGTGACGTGGCCTTCCAGTGGGAGCCTCGCCTGCTCATAAGTGAGGGCGATACAGTGCCACCCATGTGGACAGCATATGCTTGGTCACTTCCTCCCCCAGCCTACTGGGGTCGTAGGAGATTAAAAGCTCAGCAGCTTTGCAATGGCCTTGAGTGCTTTGGATATAGAAGGACAAAGCCCTCTTACAGTCCAAGATATGAAGGACAGTCTCCGCCCAACTGGAATGAGGTCTTGGAAAGAAGGTATGTAGCACCACGGACGACACTACCTTCGGCAGGAAATTAGGGTGTGTGCAGAGCACCACTCCTTTCTTGTAGAACCTGGTATATGGCGCCTCCGCCACAAGGGCCTGAAGCTCACTAACTCTGCGAGCGGAGGTGAGCGCGACCAGGAAAACCACCTTCCAAGAGAGGTAGCGGAGGTGGCAGGTAGCCAGAGGTTCGAATGGCGGGCCAGTGATCTGCCCCAACACCACGTTGAGGTCGGTTGCCAGAGGGCAAGCTGGGGGCTTCGATAAGAGCAGGCCCCCCAAGAAAACGGGCCACCAATGGCTAGGCCGAGAGGGACTTACCATCCACCGGATGGTGGTGCGCCGCCAAGGCACTAAGGTGCACTCGGACGGAGTTAGACTTGAACCTGGACTGGGAGAGATAGAACAAGTACTGTAACAACAGAGCCACTGGGCAGGAGAAAGGGTCAGCCCCGTGTTCGGCGCACCAAACCAAGAACCTGCACCATTTGAGGGCATAAGACTTCCTAGTAGAGGCCTTGTGAGAGGCCAGCAGGATGTGCTCCACCTCAAATGGGAGGTTGAAAGGGGCCTGTCTCTCTCTCAGACAAGCCAGGCTCTCTCTCAGACAAGCCAGGCTGTCAGCAACAGGGACCTCAGGTTGGGGTGCAGGAGAGAGTCCCGGGGCGGTCCCCAAGGGGATGGGGGTCTCCATCGTCAACTGTAGAAGCAGCAGGAACCATGGCTGCCTGGGCCACCGAAGAGCTATCAGGATGAGCGAGGCCCTCTTGCAGAGGGTCCTGAACAAGGTTCTGGCGATCACTGGCGTAGGAGGTAAGGCGTACAAGAGGCCTTCCAACCATGAAACCAGGAACGCATCCACTGCCACCCTGGAGAGGTGGGCCTGCCAGGAGCAGAAACGGGGCAACTGAAAGTTGTCCAGGCTGGCAAACAGATCCATTATGGATTCGCCCCAGAGCTGGAGTAGCCGACTGGCTACTCTGAGGTCCAACTGCCACTCATTCGGCTGGAGAACTCTGCCGAGCCTGTTGGCCAGCAAGTTGTCCTGGCCTGGCAGGTACACTGCCTGCAGGAGGATACCCTGTTGGACTTGCATACGAGCAGAGGACCAGTGCCTCCCGACAAAGGGTACGAGACCACATGCTACACTGTTTGTTCATGTAGAACATTGCCACCTGGTTGTCTGTCTGGACTAGCACCGGCTAATGACGCAGGTGGTGAAAGAAGACCCTTAGGGCTAGGTATATTACTCAGGGCTCCAGGAGGTTGATCTGCTGGGTGCTCTAGTCTGGTGATCAGCTGCCCTGGGTATGATCTTCGCAGTGGGCTCTTCAGCTGAGCAAGGAGGCATCCATGGTGAGGACCCTTGAGGAGGTTGGGGTCTGTAAAGGCATGCCCACCTCGAGATGCTGGGGTGACTGCCACCAGACCAGGGAGTCAGCCAATTGGCGGATCACAGAAACTCTGTTTCAGATGTGGCCCGTGGCCTGAGACCACTGGTCCTGGAGACACTACTGCACCACCTTCATGTGGAAACGAGCATCTGGGGTGACATGGACCATGGAGGTCATGTCCCCAAGGAGGCGCAGGTGAAGCCAAGCAGACATTGAGGGACGGTACTGTACGTCCCGAGCCAGAGTCCTGAGACTCTCGGCTCGGTCCTTGGGCAAGAAATCCTTTGACTGGGGCATGTCGATCCTTGCCCCAATGAACTCCAGACACTGAGTCAGGAGGAGGTGAGACTTGGGGTAGTTTATGACAAAGCCTAAGTGCTGCAGAACCAAGATGGTGCGTGCTGTAGCCTGTAGTACCTCTGAGGCCTTGCCTCCCTTTATGAGCCAGTCATCCAGGTAGGGAAAGATGAAGACCCCCTGGAGATGGAGGAAGGCGGCCACAACCGCCAGACATTTTGTGAAAACTCTTGGGGCAAAGGCTAAGCCGAAGGGGAGCACCCTGTACTGAAATTGCCTGCCCCCCACTATGAACCGCAGGTACTTTCTATGGTTGGGGTGGATGAGGATGTGGGTATAAGCATCCTTGAGGTCTAAGGAGCATAGTCAGTCTCCCTGCTGGAGGTATGGCAGCAATGTTCCAAGGGAGAGCATTTTGAACTTCTCCCTCAACAGGAATTTGTTGAGGTTGCGCAGTTCGAGGATGGGCCTTAGGCCCCCCGTTCTTTATGGCACAAGGAAGTACCTGGAGTAGAACCTCTTGCCCTTGAGGTGGTGGGGCACCGGTTCCACAGCTTTGTCCTTGTGAAGACCTGACAACTCCTTCAGAAGAAGGTCCCGAAGGAGGGGAGACCTAAGGGGCACTCTCCAGGAAATAAGGGGGGGGGGGTCAGTCAGGTGGAGGAGGCAACCCTCCCTGATTACACTTAGTGCCCAGGAATTGGTGGTGATGATCACCCACCTCTGGGCATGGAGGGCCAGACATCTCCCTGTGGGCTGCTGATCTCCTTGTGGTAGAGAGGCTATGCTCAAGGAGTCAAAAACTCCCCCTGGCTGGGCCGGAGCCGGTGCCTGGGATTTTGGAGCCTTCTGCTTACGTGGGCCATGCCCATGTCCCTTGGCCTGCTGACCCTGTTGGGGAGCAGGAGAAGCCTGATAAGGTGGGTAGTTTCTGTAAGCAGCTCCCTTCCTCAGGTAGAAGGAACATTTTGTCCGAGCCCTTCCATCGGGGAGGGGCAGTGGTCTTTTTAGAGAGCCTGGTCCCCATCATGAACTCTGTCTCCAGCTCAGCAGCCTTGTCGATCATGGGTTTGCCAAAGAGATTCTCTCCTTGGCAGGGGGCATTAACCAACTTGTCCTGAACCCACTGCTCGAGGTCAGATGACTGTAGCCAAGCTTGGCGGCGTGCACCAATGCCAACCGCCGCTAATCAAGCCGCCGACTCAACCAAGTCATAGGCCGCTCGAGACATGAATTTGGAGCACTCACGGACAGCTTTGGCCAGGTTCTTGAACCACTGCAAAGGTTCCCTGGAGAGACCAGCAGAGAACCCAGTGAGTTCCTTCGCCTGGTCTCAAGAATATGCCCATGTATAGCTGGGAGGCCTGGATGTGGCCGATGAGCATTGAGCCCTGGTAGCACTTTCTGCCGAGGGCGTCCAGGGTGCAGGCTTCCCTGACAGGGTACACCGAGGAGTGTATCTTCTGGCTTGTCAGCCGACACATGGCCGACTCCACCACCATGGAGTTATGCGGCAGCTGTGACTTTTGAAAGCCCGGGCTCCGGCGGACTCGATACATCGAGTCGAGCCATTTTCTCACCACCGGCACCAAAGCCGGTGTCGCCCACATTCATAGCATCAGCCATTCCAGGATGGGCACCGTGAGCGATTCCTGTGGAGGGGCCTCATATTGGAGGATTTCCAACTCATCTGCCAGAGGGTCCTGCTCCAACTCGGTCAGGAGCAGTTGCAAAGGTTAAAGACGTACATCAGGCTTGACTGTTGTTGAAAAATACCATCTTGGAAGCCCAGACCAGCTGTATTCCACGCTTTAAGAAAAGCGGAAGGAAGTCCAAAAAACTGCCAGCCTGGTTTAAAGGTGAGGTCAGAGAGGCTGTTGCCAAAAAAGCATCTTTCAGGAAATGGAAAAAAGAGCCAAACGACGAAACCTGGAAAAAGCACAAGCACTGGCAAGTCAAATGCAAGGCATTGATAAGGCAGGCAAAGGGAGAATTTGAGAAGAAGCTTGCTGCGGAAGCAAAAACGCAAAGTAAAGACCTTTTCAAGTACATTCGTAGCAAAAAACCTGTGAGAGAGTCAGTTGGTCCATTAGATGATAAAGGGGTTAAAGGAGCACTAAGAGGCGACAAGGCGATAGCGGAGAGATTGAATGAATTCTTTGCTTCAGTCTTTACTGAGGAAGACGTAGGGATGTTACCCATGACTGAAGTGGTATTTAAAGGTGCGGAAGAATTGAAGGAAATATCGATACATCGGGAAGATGTATTACAACTATTAGATAAACTGAAGAGTAGCAAATCACCTGGGCCGGATGGTATACATCCAAGGGTGTTGAAAGAACTGAAATATGAGATTGCAGACCTGCTATTAGTAATCTGTGAACTTTCATTAAAATCATCTCTAATACCTGAAGATTGGAGGATCGCCAATGTAACACCAATTTTTAAAAAGGGTTCCAGGGGTGATCCGGGAAACTACAGAGCGGTGAGCCTGACATCAGTACCGGGAAAAATGGTAGAAACCATCATAAAGAATAAAATTACTCAGCATGTAGATAGTCATGACCTAATGGGAGACAGCCAACATGACTTTAGACAAGGAAGATCTTGTCTTACTAATCTGTTATGTTTTTTTGAAGGAGTGAATAACCAGGTGGACAAAGGTGAGTCTGTTGATATTGTGTATCTGGACTTTCAGAAAGCCTTTGACAAAGTGCCTCATCAGAGACTTTTGGCAAAACTAAAGAGTCATGGGATAGGAGGCAGTGTACTATAGTGGATCAGGAACTGGTTAAAAGATAGAAAGCAGAGGGTAGGGCTAAATGGCCAATTTTCCCAATGGAGAAAGGTGAATAGTGGAGTACCCCAGAGATCTGTGCTGGGTCCGCTGCTTTTTGACATATTCATAAATGACCTGGAAAGTGGAATAACGAGTGAGGTTATCAAATTTGCAGATGACACAAAACTATTTAAAGTTGTTAAAACCCAAGAGGATTGTAGAAAATTGCAAGAGGATCTTGACAAATTGGAAGACTGGGCATCAAAATGGCAGATGAAATTTAATGTGGACAAGTGCAAGGTTATGCACCTAGGGAAGAACAACCCAAACTATGGTTACACGATGCAAGGTTCCACATTAGGAACCACCACCCAGGAAAAATATTTAGGCATCATTGTGGATACCATGTTAAAACCCTCGGCCCAGTGTGCAGCAGCGGCCAGGAGAGCAAATAGAATGCTAGGTATGATAAGGAAAGGAATGGAAAATAAAACAAAAGATATTATAATGCCTCTATGCAATTATGGTCGCCGTATCTTAAAAATGATATAGCGATTTTAGAAAAGGTTCAGAGAAGAGCCACCAAAATGGTAAAGGGGATGGAAGGATACTCCTATGAAGAAAGGCTAAAAAGGTTAGGGCTCTTTAACCTGGAAAAGAGACGGCTGAGGGGAGCTATGATAGAAGTCTAAAAATTAATGAACAGAGTGGAACGGGTAAACGTAGATCGATTGTTTACCTTATCAGAATATAGAAAGACTAGGGGACATGCAATGAAGCTACAGGGTAAACTATTTAAGACTAATAAAAGAAATATTTTTTCACTCAACGTGTAATCAAACTCTGGAATTTGTTACCGGAGGATGTAGTAAAGGCTGTTAGTGTAGCTGGGTTTAAAAAAGGTTTGGACAAGTTCCTGGAGGAAAGGTCCATAAACCATTATTAAGAAGGGACCCAGGATATCAATGCTTGAACCAATACAAGCATTGTGGAACCTGTGTCCCTTGGGGAAACTGCTAGGTACGTATGACCTAGATTGGCCACTGTTGGAAACAGAATACTGGGTTTGATGGACCTTGGTCTGACCCAGTATGGCAAATCTGATGTTCTGAGGAATGCCAGGGCCTTAGACATGTCCCTGACAAAATCAAGGAAGCCCATATCCTCAGGCAGGGACCGGCGTTGAGGCTCTGAAACGGGGGAGTCAGATGGGATGTCACAGTGGCAACGGTTACCGGGGGACTCCTCGTCCTCTGTCTCCCACTCAGAGTAGTCCGTCTAAGACGCCTAAGAGGGCTGCTCCGCAGGCTTCGGGGCCCCTGATGCCCTGTGGCTGGTGCTTGGCAAACTTGCCAGGGATGACTGCGGTCCTGTTGAGTGGGACTTGGTTCGCGACCTTGACCGAAGATCGACTCAAGGCCTAAGGACCTCGAGGATCAGCTTGGCCTCTGGGGACGTCTTGTACATTGAGGGCCCGGTGATTGGGGCGGAGGAATCGATCGTGCCGGACAACAGCACCCGCTGCTGGTCCATGAAGGCAGACAAACTGCACTCTAGTGCTGCCATCCTGGGCTCACCAGAAGGTTCTGAAAGGGAATCCTTGAGGATGGGGTCTGGGGACTGAGGCTGGTCTGCGGTCAGCTCTTTCCGGGGGACCTTTGCAGGCCGTTCCTTCTCTGATGCCTCGGACGAATGTTTCGGACTGCGGGACTGCGACCGGGCCCAGGTTGCACCTGACCGGTTGGAACTGTCCAAGGATGCCACCTTCGAGGGTTTCTTCTTCTTCCTGAGTTCCCTCAGGAGAGAGCCCCTTTCTGAGGATCCACGACGAGGCTCAGGTTTGGAAGACTCCGCGAGAGATGTCGGGGCCTCAGACGAGGCACTGGGGACTCAGGGATAAACTTATCGTGCTGCTGCTTGTGGCTCTTGAGGAGCTTACTGGACATCCTCTTGCAGAGACTGCAGGTTGCCGGGTCGTGGTCTGACCATAGGCAGCGGAGATAGCAGTCATGTGTGTCGGTCAAAGACATAATTTTGGAGCACCTATCACACTTCTTAAAGCCACTGGTAGCCATAGGGGAAAAAAGTACCCCTGCGAGGTCGAAGACTCTCCGAGCTGCTAGTGGGAGAAAAAGGGCGCGAAGATGCCAGGAAAAGAAAAAAACAAATACTACAAAAAATAGACCGAACTTGACGCCGAGGCAACGAAGTCGGTAGGCAGGAAGACTACTGGTACGATACCGGAGATGAGTATGAAACTCGGAGAGAAAAATCAACTTTTTCCGGGGACAAGCCAGACAAACGTCTGAAGGGCTTCGTGGAAAAAAGGAGACTGAGCAAGATGGCACCCTTGGGCGGGAAGGGGACCACGCATGGTGGTGGCATTTCCCAAAGGCTTTCTTTGAAAGCTGGGGAGATGCTTCCGCGAGGGCTCCGTCGGTGCCGACATCACCCATATGTAAGGACTGACTTCCTGCTTGTTCCCAGAAAGTTATTTATACCATCAAAAGTAGAAAGACTGTATCCGCATTGCATGTCCCTGAATGTAAGAGAAAATATTTTTTTATTCAATACGTAATTAAACTCTGGAATTCATTACCAGAGGATGCAGTAAAAGCTGTTAGTGTAGCTGGGTTTAAAAAAGGTTCGAACAAGTTCCTGGAGGAAAGTTCCATAAACCATTATTAAAGAGGATCCGGGAAATCCATTGCTTACCCCAGGGACAAGCATTGTGGAACCTGTGTGTCTTTTGGGAACCTGCCAGGTACTTGCAACCTGGATTGGCCACTGTTGGAAACAGAATACTGGGCTTGATGGACCTTGGTCTGACCCAGTATGGCATTTCTTATGTTCATATGTTAATACAGAGAGGCTTGTGTGATGCTGCGTGTGCCACAGGCAAGAGGTGGTGTAAATATGCTACAAAGCTCAGAAAGTGTACAAATACCTACCTCTTTGCACAAGCCATGGAACAAAACCGTTTTGACCTCTTAAACTTGTACTCAAAATCCACTCGGCCACAGAGTTCACATTTCAATTTTGGAGGGTCTCCCTCATCTTTGGGCTCTAAAACACAATAAAAGACTTCAATAAAATTATAAAGTATTAGCATTTCAATAAATCCAGCCTGCAGACTGATTAGCAGCTACAAAATTGAAGCCTGATAACTTAAGATACAGCAGGCCCAGTGCACTCAACTACAGCATAGTATTAGGTAACAAGGAAAAGCAGAATTCAAGTCTCCTTTCAGGATAACGTTGGGGAGCAGACAACACATAGGTCATTCGCTAGGGCCTAAGGAAAACAGAGCTAGTTATGTGTAGCGGGTGTTATCCTGCTGACCATGAAGAAGTCCTCGCATACGAGTGATGTCTTCGATGGAGCCCTTCATGGGAACATCTCCCAGCTCCTTCTAGAAATGTGTCAAGGGGTTCTACCATGCAAGTACACGAACTTCTGTCTGTCACCACTATGCCTCATTCTCCTCAGTCTGCTGATGTCAGAATACAACTCCAAGGGGAAGCGAGAGGGCTGTGAGGACTTATCCTGCTGTTCACGAAGAACACCTATTGCAGGGAAGTAACTGTTTTCTCCATGGATATGCAGGGTAAGTGCTCACGTATGGAATTTCCTAGCTACTGGCTGCCTCAAAAATAAAGAGTAATCCTCCAGCGGAAGGCGGTAAATCAAGTCCTGAATAAACAGACAAACAATTTGGTCTCACAAGTGGACACCTCCAGAACATTTGTTTCCTTTTTCCTTTTTTGGGGGTTGGTAACAGGCCATTCTAATAGTACTCCTTTTTTTTTGTTTTGTTTTTTTGAGAAGGGCAGCCAGGAACATAAAATAACTGGGCCTATTGGCAAAATGGAGTTGATTCTAATTCCTGAACAGATTCTGACAAACAATGGAAGCAGTGCATGCAGATCTGAAAACCTGACTGGCCTGGGTGTACCCGAGGACTGGGTTGGAAACCATTGGTCAAGAGAAATAATAAGTTGGGTAGCTGGGAAAAATAGTGGAAGGACTATTGACTAAGATGGAATTCTTACACCACTTTAGGAAGAAATTTAAAATGAATAGGCAACACCACCCTATTGTTTAAAAATATTTAAAGGACATATTTGCTACTAGAGCCTGGAGCTCGCTAATTTTGTGTGCTGAGGTTGCCACCACCAAAAAACAAGAACTTTCAGGAACTTGAGAGCTGCTTTCATCAGCTGAGTTAAAACCATGTTGTGATCCCAAGACACTGCGGGAGGCTTAAGAAGAGGTTTTGCAAGAAGCAAGTCCAGCATAAAGTGAACAACTAAAGGCTGTAGAGAGCTGGGTTTACCTTCTACATGCCTTTGGTAAACGCCAATTGCACTGAGGTGTACCCTTACAGAGTTGGTGTTTAGGCCAGACTCAAACAAATGCAGAAGGCATTCAAGCAGTTTGAGTCAGACATACCAAACGGAAAACCTCTTCCATTTGAAACCATATGACCACTGTGTGGAATCTCTCCTGGAAACCAAGAGGACATTAGTGACGTCAACCAGCAAACTCAAAGAAGACAAAGTCAGCTCCTCAACATCTAAGTTATGAGGGGGCAAGAGACTTGATGATGGGTTGCCACAGCATCCTCTGCATTATCAGGGTTGGTGAGTCACCTAGGTGATTTGGATCCTTGATAGAAAACGCGAGAAGGGAGAACCACGGTTGTCTAGGTTAATAAGGCGTTATGAAAATTATGGTGCCCCATTGTATGAATTTCAGCAGATTTTTTGTTATCAGAGGAAAAGGAGAATATATGTACAGAAGCATCCCCCCCACCAATGGAGGAGGAAGAAATCTGAGCCTAGCCATGTGACTCCCTCTGAGCAGAACTGAGGCACCTGCCTGTTCTGAGTGGCAACAAATAAATCTATCAAGGGGGTGCACCACTCTTGAAAGATCTGAGCAATTAGTCTTTACCAGCCAGATATATGGCTCTGAGCAGGACCATCCCAACCATCATGCAAGACCAGGCGATCGTCTAAAGCAGCAGCTTCTGTTGGGAATGGTGAGGGGCATCAAAGAGCAGCAGCATCCAAAGCAAAACAATAGCTTCTTTTAGCCACACACATTCAAAAAGCCTGTTCCCGACCCAGGAGGTACGACCCAGTTCCTCCCTGCTTGTTGATGTAGTATATGGCTCTTTGGTTGTCCATTTGACTCATGATAATTTTGGCCAACTAATCTCTGAAAGCCTTTAGAGTGTTCCAAGATTGCTCTCAGTTCTAGGAAATTGATCTAATAGATTCTCCTAGGAATATCACAGACCCCGAGTGTGAAACCCATCTACATGGGTTCCCCAGTCCAGTTTGGACCCATCTGTCATGAACAACTTTTGGTAGGCAGAAGTTGAAAATGTATATATTTGGCCACACTGGAATGAACCATCCATAGGACAGGGTGGGGAGTAGTGACAGAAACGACACCACTGAGCTGTAAGTGGCCTGCCTCCATTGTGTGCTCAGAGTCCACTGAGACAGTGTCATGCTAAGACATGTCAAGGGTATAACATGAACTGTTGAGGTCACGTGGCCCAACATTCTCAACATGTTCCTCACAGATGTCTGCTGACTCTGTTGTACTTCCTTTATGATGGTCATCAAGCAGATGAGTTTATCTTGTGGAAAAAAGGCTTTCAACAGAGTCATTTCTAGCAGAACTCCAATGAATTCCAAGTGTTATGCCAGCCTCAAGTTTGACTTGAGGTATTTGATGATGAATCCTAGTAACTCCAGCACTTGGATTATGATACATACAGATTCTTGAATGCCTTCTTGAGTGGTACTCTTGACTAGCCAAACATCCAAGTAGGAAAACATGTGTATGCCCAGTCCGAAATGATATGCTGCAACTATTGCAAGGTATTTTGTAAACATGCAAAAAGTAGATGCGAGGCTGGTACTGGTGGTAGTAGAGTTTCCCTAAAATGAATCACAGATACATCCCAGTTATAGGAAGTATCTGAATGTGGGTATAAGCATCCTTAAGGTTCAGAAAATGTAGCCAATCCTCTTTTTGAAGGGAAGGAAGCAGGATGCCGAGGAAAACCATTCTGAATTTTGCACAAACCAGATACTTGTTCAGCTCCCTCAGCTCCAAGATGTGATGATATCCCCCTTATCTTCTTGGCTACCAGGAAATACCTTGAGTAAAATCACAGCCCTTCCTGCCTTGGTGAATAGGCTCAACTGCATTGGTGTGTATCTTCTGGTGTGGAGAGTTTAGGAAATGAACTTTCAGGACAATTTGGTAGTATCTCAAATAGATGTAATTCCTGGACTATTTTGAGAATCCAAGAGTAAGAGGTTGCAAGCGGTCAACAATCTATAAAGAATGTGAACCTCTCTCCGACAGGAAGGTTATTGGTTATGTCCTCTAAGAGCCAGTCAAAACCATGTCCGTGGCTTTGGCATGGATGCCAGTTGGGACTTTGCAGTTTTTTTTGCTACCAAGGCAGGACTGAGTACTCTGCCTAGTATGGGAGAAATGAGAGGGTAGAGGATATCTATGCATATAAAAGGATCAATACATCAGTGGCCTCCTGCTGTAGAACTTCAGAGATGATATGGAGGCCAGGTCAGAAGTGGGCCTGGAGAGGGTTTTGAGGGTGTCACTGTGCTGCCTGATCATGGTTGCAGCCTCTTGACCCTTATCTCTGAAGGGAATGTCACCATGGTATGGCATAGCATGCCAGCAAACTGCTCCTGTATGCTGGGCTGGACGTCTAAGGCCTGAAACCATGAGAGTCTCTGGGCACCAATGGAGGAGGCTCTTGATGCTGTATTTAAAATGTCATATTCCACTTGGACAATGTATGTCCCAATCTCCTTCCCTTGACTCACAGACAGGAGAGGTCTCCCACATTCTCATCTGTAGTCTCTGAAAAATGTGATGCAAGGGCACTGTCACCACCTCCTTAAGAGGATTGAAATCTGAAGGATATCCAACTCTTCGGCCCTGGGCTGTTCCTCCATTTCTAACAGAAATGGAAGGGACGTGGCCATTACCCTCACAAAATCAGGTAAAGTAGGCTCCTCAGGTGGGGACTTGCATCACTCATGAAGAGGTGTGGGATCTGAGGAAAGCTCAGGAGATTGCTCCTCCAAGAAAAATACTCTGTGTCACATTCCGAGTCCCAGGAATCTCTCTTGGACAGGTTAGATTTAAAGAACTAGCCTGAGCACCCACAGAGGTATCCAAATATATAGGAATAGAAGATCCTGCACAGTGCAGTGTGGAATGCTTAAGGGATGGTTGCTGGTACTGGGTATCAGGAGCAGCAACCGTCCTTACCACATTGTCCATGCCAGGTATCGACTCCAAGCTTGGTATAGAATGGAGCGATCCTGTTGAAAAAAGCATGGCAGGAGTTGGCCACGATGCTACTGTGGATACCGGTACCGATGTCGATACCGGTACCGATGTCGGAGTCGAGCCCGATAAAGACATCGGAGTAGTCATTGGTGACAGTTCAATCGGTACCGAGGTGACCGAAACCCTCCGGCCAGTATCCTCGGTACCGAACCACCGGTATCGATCGATGTCGGTACCAAAACCTATCGGTACCGAGTCTTCTAGACTAGAGATCAATTCCAAACTCGGCATCGAGGGCAGAGAGCCTGATAAGCGAAGCATGGAAGGCACCGACCGTAAAGGTAATGAGGTCGTCGGTACCGATTTTGGTACCGTGTCTGACACCGGTGAAGGAAGGTCAACCAGTGGCAACTCAATCGGCCTCGAAGGAACCAAGAGTTGTGGATCCGAATCATCGGAACTGAGCCTTCGGTACCGCTGAGAGCCGGTACCAAGGCGAGTCGGTACCCAGTCCTCCAGACTGGAGATCGATTCCAGACTCGGCATCGAAGGTAGCGAGTCTATCGATGCACGTCTGGAGGGTACCGACAGCGGTGGTAGTATCGGTGCTGGTACCGATAATGGAAAGTCGGTCTGGAGTGTATCCACGGTCCCGAAGGCACCGAGGACACCAGATAACGATCCCTGGTGAGGAGTGTTTCATCCAACACCAGTGCCGATGCCGGGGTACTGGTACCGCTCAAAGCGGATGCCACCACCGGACACGGCTGAGGTATGTTCTGTGAGGGGTGAACCCCAGGAACAACCTGAAACCACTTATGTGCTTTGGAGACCGAAGACTCCCGCCGGGGTTTTGAAGCCAGTGGACCCTCGAGGGCAAGGCCGGAGCCGTCTTCATGCTGTGCATGAGACCTACCACTCGAGGACTGGCTAGTCTTAACAGACTGTTTGTGGGTTACCTGATCCTGTGTGGAAGAAGAAGGGGACGGTGCCCCGAAGTTGGAGGGCAACCGTGTATCGAGGGAACCTCGATGTTGAAGACCTCTTCTCACCAAACTGTTGTCAGGACCCAAGCAGGTTAGATACCGACTTTGAGGGTCTAAAAATAAAGTTGTACCGCCACAGTGTGAACATTTCTTGGAGAAAGTGCCTGGCGGTTCCATGAAGGAAAAAGAAGAGGCCTAAAAGGCCTAAGAGACCGTGGGAAACTATGAAGAAAAAATATCCTGTGGAAAAGGAAAATGTTTCAAGAAAAGAAAAGAAAAACACCGGCGGTACCGGTGGCATCGGGAAGAGCCACGACCACAAGAAAACTAAAAACTAAAAACAAGAGTTTTCTGCGGTGACAGGAGGACATCCTGCCGGCTCCACGGAAAAACGAAAACTGAGGAGAGGCAGTTGGGAAAGGCGGGAAGGCAGCACGCAGGCGTGCTGGGATGCTTCCAAAAGCTCTTGATTGGACGCTGGGAAGCGTTCCCGCGCAGACTCCGTCGGTACCGACGTACCCATATGTGAAGACTCATTCCTGCTTGTTCTTGGAGATAAAAGGAAACACAAAATATCTGATACAGAATTAGTGGCAGAGGGAAAAACATAAATCTTACAAAAAATAAGATAAAAGAAAGAAAGAAGAATGATAAAGCACACAGACCAATTGGGAATATGTCCTTGGGGCTCCACAGACATAAAAAGACTGAGGAGATGAGGCACGGTAGTGGTATGTGAAAACTTGCATACATGCACGCATGATGGAACCACTTCAAATGTTTCTAAAAGGTGCTGGGAGAAGATTCCATGCAGGGCTCTGTTGATGACATCACCCATATGTGAGCATTTATCCTGCTTGTCCATATAAAGACAACTGCTAGTCCTTACTGGAACACGAATCCCGGTCCAACAAGAGAGAAAATCCATCTTACCAGGTCAATCATTCTGGAGAGATGGGGTATTAAACGGATAAAAGAAATCCCCAAAGGGAGATAGCAGGGGAAATGTTACCAGTATTCAAACATAACCGGAGAGTACTGTCAGGCAGGAAGCCACAGACTAAGTGACCACCAGACATGCTCCACGTGTAGGACTAGAATTTGATACAGGTTATTACTAATATTTTATTTAAAATTTACAGTGCATGCATGTTTACTTTGTTCCTTACAGCCTGAAACCGATTGCACTCTTTCCTACCAGAACACTAAAGAAATATAAGTGCAGCCACTTCTGGGGTGGATGGGAAATACAACTTTACACATTAAGTGAGAAAGTGGAAAACAAACAAAAAAAAAAGGACAACAGGAACAGTCAATCAGAAGTGGGCGCAATAAAGCACACACTCAGAAGCTGAATTAGGAGGGAACACAAGAGAACTTTCTTCTAATGGTAAGTCGGTGAGAGAGAATGACGGATCTAAGGGCACAGAAGACAGAAAAAAAGCCAATGCCAGGAGCAAGAAAAGCCCATTTTTCCTTGAACTTTGGAAACAGACAGATTTCTGCTTTGGGAAGTGAATGGCTTGTGCCTGAAAAACATGCGTTCCCTACACTGGAATGAGACAAATGTTCCAATATATAAATCGCTGGACCTTCCCATCCAAAACATAATAGTCTAAGCCCATGACAAGACCTCAGTCAGCACTACCTTGCAGAAAGGGTTCCTCCATTTCTGAGTCTGTGGTGGTTGTAGTTGTGGTAGTGGTAGTGGCTGTGTCCTGCGGCGGTATTTTCTCACCCAGAAGCCCCTGCTGGTATTTCTTCTTCAGACTTCCCACCAGCAACGAAGAGCGGCCCACCTAACAGTGGAGACAGACAAGACAGATGTGGTCTTTATGGCTGTGATTCCACCCTGGTAGAAAACATGAATCTGCCATGAGACAGACAAATAAAGTCATGAGCAGGGAGAATCTATTTCTGTGGCTGCACTACGTGGTGCAGGAGGACCTGGGATTTACTATTTATTTGAACAGATTTGATATCCCACCATTCAGTCTGCATACAGCCAACATGGCGGTTTACAATAAGAGGCTAGGGAATGCATGGTACAATAATTATCCTTATAACTACCGTCGGTCAGGGACAGGATAACCAAAAGGTAATATGCTTGATTCCTGCAAAGGAGGGATGGAAGACGATTACCAGTACTGCTCTAGACACTAAAAATCCAATCCAGTGGGACAAGGCGGGAGAGGGGAGAGGGGAGTGGAATCAGTTTGGAAGAGACAGCCCCAGTGGCTTAAATTCAAATGAGGGGTCACCAAGCAAAATTTTGCTGAGGGCCGCCATAGGTCAAATAAGGGAGAGAGAGTGGCAAACTTAACTTATTGTTAAATAACCTGCTGTGCTGGCTCTCTTCAGCTTTCTGTAATAAAGGCATTCTCCGCGAACAAGCAGGAAATCAGTCCTCACATATGGGCGACGTTGGCACCGACAGAGCCCATCTGAAAGCATCTCCCCAGCTTTCAAAGAAAGCCTTTGGGAGATGCACCACGCATATGTGGTCCCCTTCTTGCCCAAGGGTACCATTATGCCTCAGTCTCCTTTTTTCCATGGAGCCCACCGGACATCTGTCCTGTTTCCCTGGAAAAAGTGTCTTTTTTGTCTTAAAAAGTTTCTCTTCCAGTATGCGCACTGGTTCCTCTTCCCGCCTCCGAGCCAGCTTGCCTCACCATGTTGTCAGCGTCGGGTGACTGGCCTGGGACCCCGAGGCCATCCTGTTCGAGGATTCCCCCTTGAAGGAACAGATGCGTTGAAGGCTGCATAGCCATCTGGCATGGAGACCAGAATGGTGGCCTTGGAGCGCAGTTTCACTGCCTTCCTAGCACAGTAGCAGGCGCTGATGTCCGGTTCCTCAGGTTCACCTGCCCTGATGACCAGACCCTCAACCTTGAGCACCACTCACCTCGAGAGACCCATCGCCATTGGACGAGGTCCCAGTCCTGTTCCTTGGGACACCAGTCCTCCTGGCGAGTGCACGCAGCTTGGACCACAGATCTCCTGGAGGTTGCGGGCCTTCGGGCTCAGGACCCAATCATGGGAACCGCAGAGCCTTTTTCTTCCTCTAACTTTGAGACGAGGGCGAGGAATCCCTGGACACCTGGCAACACCGAGACGTGCCCTCGAACCCATCTCCACAGGTGTCCCAACACCGTTCCCACCCGAGGACATTGCCTTCCTCAACTTTGTGCGGGATATGACAGAAGTGCTCACGTTTGAGACCCAGGCAGAAGAGGACCCTCGCAAGGAGGAACTTGAGACTGTCCTTCCGACCCTTGAGCGCCTACTTCTCCGTATGCTGGAAATACCAGCGTCTGTGCCCATTGTGAGCAGATGGCACGACACCATGTACAGAATCCACCGAAGCCCGGGGTTCCAGAAAACCCACCTCTCTCACACTTCTATATGGTTGTTGAGTCGGCCATGCGGCGACTCAAGAGCCAAAAGACTCCTTCATCGGTGGACCTTGGACGCCCTCAGCCGAAAATGCTACCACGGCTCGATACTGGTTTGCCGAGTCCAGTCCTAACAGTTGTACATTGGAATGTACCTAATGGAACTGGAGAAGAAGCTTGCCAATTTCTCTGCAGGCATCAGTGGGAAATCCCTTCAGCGGTTCAAGTCACTGGCCTTGGCAGTCAAGGAGTACTTGAAGTTCCTGTCTAGAGCAGCATATGATGGCTTTGAATCCTCAGCCATAGTGGCTGCTGTGGGCATCGGAGCCCAACGCCAGGCGTGGCTGCAGTAGACTGGCCTCGAGCAGTAGGTCTAGGACAAACTCATCAATGTCTCTTGCACCAGAGAGAACCTCTTCAGAAAACCCATGTCAAACAAGGCTGCTGAGAGAGACTGAGTTCCTGACCAGGACCAGACTCTCAAAGAAGACTTCTGTGCACCTCCCATAAAAAGGCCCCTGGGAAGAAGCCTTTCTTCCCGAGGAAGAAGGGGGTGTTTGGTAATGCCCCACATCAGGGGCAACAGTCCAAAGGGCAAGGGATTTGTCCCCACAAACCTAAGATCCCTAAGACCCAGGCATCAGCCCTGATCCAGTCTGGAGGGAGATTTGGACTCCTTGGGTATAGCCTCCTCTCCCCAGGAGACCCTCAGCAGCCCACAGGGGGCGTCTGGCCCTGTTTGCCCACAGGTGGCCCTCCATCACCACCGACACCTGTGTGCTGCAAGTAGTCAAGGACGGATGCCTCCTCTACCTACAACAGATGCCACCCTCGTTCTTCCCAGGACAACCTGTAAGGCCTCTCCTTTACCAGAGTCTGCTCCTCACCGAGCTCGCAGGCTTCTTCACGGACAAGGCGGTGGAGCCAGTGCCCAAACATCTTTGGGGCAAAGGCTTCTACTCTAGATATTTCCTTGTTCCCAAGCGAACAGTGGGCCTGAGGCCCATGATGGATCTATGGGACTTGAACAGACTTCTGGTGAGGGAGAAGTTCAAGATGCTCTCCCTTGGAACACTGCTGCCTTACTTATACACGCATCCTAATCCATCCCAACCACCAATAATACCGCCGGTTCCTGGTGGGAGGAGGTCACTACCAGTACAGGGTGCTACACTTCGGAGTGGCGTCATCGCCAAGGGTCTTCACCAAGTGCCTACCAGTGGGCGCAGCCCACCTTCACCTCCAAGAGGCCTTCATTTTTCCCTGCATGGACGACTGGTTCATAAAGGGAGGCACAGCTGCAGAGGTGCACCACGCCACCGAACACACCATCCACGTCTTGCAGCATTTGGGGATTCATCATCAACTATTCCAAGTCCCACCTCTCTCCGGCACAGTGCCTGGAGTTCATAGGGGCTCAGCAGGACACCCTCCAGGCCAAGGCCTTCCTCTCTCTGGAGAGAACATAGTGCCTCAGGGTGCTAGCTGCAGAAGTGCAACACTGCTGGTCGGTGCCCGCTCGCCTTCTCCTCTGCTTGCTGGGCCACATGGCCTCCATGGTCCACATAACCCCGTATGCCTGCCTGCATACGAGGACAGCTCAGTGGTGCCTTTGCTCCCAGTGGACACAAGCCGCAGGCAGACTTCGGGATAGGGTAAAAGTAACTCACCAACTGGCGGACTCCCTCCACTGGTGGCAGATCCCCCGCCACCATCAGGCCAGGATGCCCTTCCAGGTACCCGCCCCCCAGAGGGTCCTCACCACGGATATCTCCCTGCAAGGATGGGGAGCTCATTGCGAGGACCTCCGCACCCAAGGCACGTGATCCCAGATGGAGTGCCAGTTGCAGATCAAACTCCTGGAGCCCTGGGTGATATTTCTGGCCCTCCGAGCCTTTTGCCACCAGTTGCAGCACCAGTCAGTGCTGGTCCAAATGGACAACAAAGTCGCAATGTTCTATGTCAACAAACAAGGAGGCACAGGGTCATTCTCCCTCTGCCAGGAGGCGGTAGCCCTCTGCGACACGCAGCGGGATGCTCCTGCGAGCAGTCAACCTCCCAGGTCTCAACAACATCCTGGAGGACAGGCTGAGCAGAGTCCTCTAGCTGCACAAGTGGTGTTTGGACCCCAGAGTAGCCTCTTGGCTTTTCTGACTCTGGGGCGTCCCCCTAGTGGACCTGTTCACCAGTCCAAACATGCAATTGCCCCACTTCTGCTCCCGCCAGCTGCACCCATTCTGGGTGGCGGTGGATACGTTCCTCATCCTATGGATGGAAGGCCTCCTTTACGCCTTCCCACTGACGCTCTCTTCAAGGTCCAGCGCAACAGAGCATCATTGATTTTGGAAGGCCCCCCCTCCCCCCAGCGGCCCAGGCAGCCTTGACTCCCGCTTCTTCTCCGTCTGTTGGCGGCACCTCAGATTCCCTTAAGCTGTGCCCCAGGACTACTCTCATAGGAGGGCGGCTCTCTCCTGCATCCCAACCTGGGGTCCCTATCGCTCACGTCTTGGCTGCTGAAAGCATAGTGCTAGCTCCCTTCAACCTCCCACATGATGTGGAGGTGGTCCTTCTAGCTTCCCATAAGGCCTCCACAACAAGGGTGCATGCCTTCAACTGGTGTCTATTTTCAGTTTGGTGTGCCGAGAGGCAGGCGAACCCATTCTCCTGCTCAGTGCAGCTGGTGCTCCAGTATCTACTCCACCTGTCACAGGTAGGACTGAAGTCAAATTTGCTGTGCACCACCATGCTGTCAATGACAAGCCTCTCTCGGCTCAGCCCCTTATCTCTCATTTCCTGCAGGGCCTTATGTTGTTCAAGCCCTCTATCTGCTCATCAACGACAGAGTGGGATCTCAATGTGGTGCTATCACAGTTCATTAAACCGCCATTTGAGCCCCTGGCTACCTGCCACCTACAGTACCTCACCTGGAAGGTTGTCATTCTCATGGCACTCACGTCAGCTTGCAGAGTCAGCGAGCTACAGGCTCTGATGGCAGCGCAGACCTACACAAAATTGTACAAGAACAGGGTAGTGCTCCGCACACACTGCTCCCCACTTTCTTCTTTCATAACAACTGTTATCACAATCAGAACACTACCACTTGGCAGGAAGGGGAGATTCTCCGGCTGCCAGGAGAGAATACTTTTATTAGAGAAAGCCAGATGAAGAAGGCATTGCAGATTATTTTATTTATGTCTGCTGCACTATGCCTCTGCAATGTGGCGTTATTAGTGCCCCTCCCACCCAAACTGCTGCTTGGGTAGAGGATTCCTGAAGCCATCAGTGAAGGGTGATGTGACATGCTATTTATGAAACTTCATGCATGAGGAGAGTACACTGTGTGTTCTTAGAACTTGTACAGCACATATGCAAAATTCTGCAGAGGACGGGACATACAAGACAAAAATCCCAAAAAGCCAAAGAGTTGAATATTTGGCTCATCAATGTTTTTCTTTGTCCCCTGCCTCAATTAGAATCTGCTTCTGCTGGGGGAAGGACAACTTCAGTCCTCAAATCACAGCACCCTGGGGGTTTCTCCCTCCACAGCTTTAGCACCTTTCCATCTAACCCAGTCAGTATAGTGACAGTCTTCTGTCTGAGGGGCACAGACCGCAGGATGTCCCTGTTGCACTATAGCTAGGATTTCCTCCTTCACAGGGGCCATTAATATTGCTTCTTTAGTATCCTTAACCCAGACTACATGCCTGGTACCCACAAGCCATCAGGAGATGATTGTTCTCTTCTAAACATTCTGGACTATCCTTTTTTTTGTACAACATATTCAAGCATCAATAAGATACACCGAGAAAGGTGTTTGAAACTACAGTATTCATAAATACTTTCTAATAAAAAAAACATTTTATAGCCTCTGGGTCTCTCCGGCTGAAGTCTGTGGGCTATGGAAGATTGCTGCCTCTGTTGCCCTTCTATGGCACCTGTGACCGTAGTAAATTTGTGAGCTTGCCAGTATTTTGAGGGCCCATGGAATCATCACCATACTAGCTCGCTGGTTCAGATCTAGCCAGGTAAGTTGGGTCTTAAAGGCAGCCTGTATGAAGCAAGCTGGTGATCTCGGTCCAGCCTCAGTGACTACATGAACTGGTGATTACGCTTGCGCAGGGTGAAGATTTCTTTAAGTCACACTTATATTATCTGCCAACAGTGGGTACAGCATTAGGCCGAGATCCTGACGATGCACTTTGTCACCTTGGACAAGTCACATCATCCTTTAGGTACAAAAATTTAGACTATAAGCATTCTGGAAACAGAATACCTACTGTGCCTGAGCAAAATGTGACCTAAATCCAAATTAACATTTTTGAGACTTGCAACCCTACTACACAACTCTGCCAATGAACTCCAATCCTGACTTACTTTGATGATGACCTGCAACATCCTTTCCTCCCCCCGTCCTAGTCTCATGAATCAACCTTTCCAGCATTACTGATGACGCATGCACTGTTTCTGGCAAATCAGTACTGTCTCAGGATTATCATTGCAACGAACATGTCCTTAGCTTTCCATATGCCCATTTGAGAGTTTTAAGTGCTATCCAGCCTGATTTCAATAGCAGCAGAGAGAGATTTTACTGTACCGTAGATAACGGGCCAATAAGAAAAGTGCGCTAGGCCCAGGTTGGCTTGGGTTTAGTGCACTTTTTTGTGTACTACCAATGCAAAAACAAGTTTTGCACTCAAGCTAATCTTGCGCAAAGCCTTGAGCAGACAGTAGTGCATTTAAATCTATTTAAATAGATGGTAATGAAGCAATTAGCTATGCAGCATGGATGAAGAGAAGACCGGAAGGCTGAGCTCAATGCCGAGATGGTAACGTGAGGTCTGAGGAGACATTAAGGGTTTGCTCCTAGGACTGCGGTCAGTGCTGGCGAGAAACTTATGTATGCCTCTTTCTTCAGCGTACAGTACTTCACAACCTTTTTATGGTTTTGCTGATGGAAGCGGTGAAAAAACCCTGCAGAGGTGGTGGGCTGAAACAATGTTATGTGTGTGTGCTTGAACGCTATCTGGCGCGTAAAAATCAATATCTGCACAGAATATCATCGCTGTTTATGAACATCAATATTATTCTGAGAGGAACTGTACAGAATACTGCTGTGTGCCAGATGACTAACAAAGTGCCAAACTTTTTTTTTCCTGCACAAAATATAGGTGCTGCTAACACGTACATCTTTGCACATGTGCCTGGCTTGCTCTCTCTGTTTAGCACAGTTTTTGTGCACAGTTCGTTTGCAAGCCGTTTCCTTACAGCAATGCTGAGCAAATCTGTGTGTTAAACTTGCATCAGGAAACCCGATGCTAGAGCTTTAGCTCTCAGCTCCAGTGTAGGTTTTCTGCATCAGCCTCTAAGTTGCAAATCAATGCACACAGTACTGAACAGAAATGGGGAAAAAAAAAGTTCCTACCGGGAATGGTTCTGCTCCCTCTTGGATCACAAAGCCTTCGATGACATGCGTGAGGATCTGGGGCTTTACTATGGCCTGGGGAGGCTTGTTCTCACCATTCTGAGGGGTCGTGCCGGCGGCGACGGTAGAAGCAGAATTTCCGGTCCCTGATGTCATGCCGGGGCTGCCCAAGTTGCTCTGCACATGAACACAGTCTGGCTCTGTCTCTGTAAGGCAAAAGTACAAGCAAAATTAAAGACAGGGAAGAGAGCTACAAGTGACACTGAAACCCATCTAACGTTCCCCAGTAAGCATGTGGGAACACTTCAAGGCAAGTTAAAGAGGTGCACCAGGAGAGACCCAAAAGCCGCCGCTCTCCCAGCATTATTTCACTCTCATGGGTTATGGTCTAAGACAAAGCCTGTGGTGGAGAAACAGCAGAGATGAATGAGGCAGGGAGAGAGAGAGAGATAAGAGAGAGAAGGCTGCGTCTGTGAGCCTTGACCAGGGACACCTCCCCCGCATTCTTGTCAGACTTTTCGTTTTTCACTCAGCTGAGATGACGATCTAGCGCTGGAGCGCTGTGGAGGTGTCACACGATCCCCTGGAGGGGGCAGCTGCGGCTACTGTTCATATAGAGCATCGCTGAGGGATTATCTACAGCAGTGATTTTCAAACTTTTATGCCTTATGACCCCCCTTTAACAACTGAAAATTCATGTGAAATCAAAACAGCAGGTCTCCTTCCCCTCCCTCCCCTCATCGAAAGCAGGAAGGCAGCAGCCATCAGCACAGAGGCCCTTGTGTCAGTATGAGGGGTTTCCAGTCTAACAGAAGTTTGCCCATGAATATTCAGTGGCTCACAGGCCACATGCTGATTGGCGACTGCCACTACTTGGCAGAGGTCACAGTGAAAGTCCAGAGAGAAGGGGAAATGGCTATGTTTTTGTGACCCCATCCACTCATAATGTGACCCCAAGTTTGGGCATCACTGATCTATAGCCTTCGGAGCAGACAAGGATTTCTTGTTCCAACAGAGCAAGCGATTATTTTCTGAAGACCGTTTCAAAGAACAAGTGCCCAATCTTAAGTTGGAACTGCTTCTCTACAGGTACATATAAGCACTGAAACAAAGCACTATAAGCTTTCAGGAGAAAATATTTAATATAACATTTCTATGCACGCGCTTGGGAGTTTTCCTGCTGGTGACATTCAGGGATCGCACATGAAGAGTACTCGGTGGAGAGTCGCAGGGGAGAGAATCACATCTCAAATTACAGAGAGCAGCTGTTGTATGTGAATAAGCAGCCCCTCTCCTCCCTGCACACTGCTGGGCTCTACTGTTAAAGACCTGTCAGGAAGCATCGACTATGAGGGGGTTTGCATGGAAAAACAAAAGTTTATTTTTCATTTCATTACATTTTCTTATCTATTTAAGTTTTGACGCATTTTTTTTTAGATGCAAGTTACATTTCTGATGAGAAACAAAAAACAAAGAAACGTTGTTGGTCTTGGGAACAAACTGTAAAATGATCCGAGCTGGTCTCACTGCTGGGCGTCACGGATCAGTCAAGCTTGTCGAAAACAATGAGGCCAATTTTCAAAAAGTATGATATTCAACGAGTTATCCGGCGACTGTGGCATCACCCAGATATTCAGCCGAAATATCCCGACTGAGCGCTGCTATCTGAATACGTGCAGACCTATCTGGCTAAGTGGCAATTTTCAGCTGGCTCCTATCTGGATAGCAACGTTGGCCTGCTTTACAAGTGGCCTGAGTTATCCAGAGACGTGCTAAATGAAAAATGCCGCTATCCAGGTAAGTCGGCATTTATCCGGATAGCAGTCATAGCACTCTTGCTCCAGCTTTGGACTTTCCCTGTACTAAGCGCCAAGTACGTCTTGTAGCGCTATACAAACGGTTGTAGTAGTAGGATAGTGCAGGGGCGATCTGAGGAGATGTACCGCAGAAAATCGTGGTTCAGCTAAATATCAGACCCACTATCTCTCCTCGCCAATGTCGCTGGCTTGCTGTCCAGGGAGAATACTTTGCTGCTTTGTATATTACACGAGTTCCTGGTCCCAAGAGACACTCACAAACCAGTAAACAGGAGTAGAAGTTTGCCCAATATTTTATTTGATAGCATTCCAGGATAGTCTATTTTCCCATCTTCCCCCCGGCCCCCCCCCCCAACACACTCCTTCTGATCTTGTATTTTCTTACAGATTAAGAGAAATAAAAAGTAATTTATGTGCCTGTCCTGGCTGGTGCCTCCCTTCCTGACTCAGCCTTATCTACAGGTGTTCTGGTGCCACCACAGATTGTCAACAGAGAAGGACATAACCATATAAGCTCTAATACATTCAGCTTCACATTTTTATCCACCTGACACACTGTCATTTTGTTTACCTGCAATGTCACTGAGGACATGCATTCTATTTTTAATTAATTTATTTCGTAGTATTTAAGCTCACACCTTCCCAGTGGTAATTCAAGGTGAGTTACGGTCAGGTACTGTAGGTATTTACCTGTCTCCGGAGAGCGTACAATCTAAGTTTGCGCCTGAGGCAATGGTGGGTTGCCCAGGGCTATGAGTGTGTCGGTGGGATTCGAACCTTGGTCTCTGTTATAATGTAGCACACGCTGATAAAGTGCTCCCTGTGCTGAGTAAAGTAGGTGTTCATTAGATGAACACTGGAAAAACACCCCTCCCCTGGTTGTCTTGCATCCTGCATTCAGGTTTTATGCTTCTGCTTCCCAACTGCACAAATGCATCAGTTTAATGCCACCAAAGAAAGATACCCAACAACGGTACCAGCACTGCAAAACCACGACGAAGCATCGGGTTTTCAACCCCTAAGTAGCTAGAAAATAAACATTTTTTAAGAGTGAGAAGTCCCGATTGTATCTCACACTTCAGTACAATAACGCCATCAAAGTGTTTTACAGAATACATTTGTTGTATTGAACTTTATAGATCCAACATGAACTCAACAGCTCACATCGAGCAAGGTAAGAACCACGCAGGGTAAAATGTTACCGCACCGACGTAACAGAGGGAAGGGATTTCAGGATACTGCCCCCACTCTGTTATGCCGTCATTTTGCAAGGTTAAGAAGTCTAACCGTTTTACTTGCAAGACCTTCAGAGACGGTACAAAAAAACAAACACACAGTGAAGCAGCACTCAAGCAAACCTTTCCTTGTACCTCTTGCTTTAGAGACACAGGCATGCACCGTGGAAAGCATGGTTTTCCTATAAACACACAGCAGCCACCAGATAACCACGGCGCACTTCAGTGTTAGCCAGTCTTGGTACGGGAAAGGGCGCAAGCAGAAACTGCGCTTATATACAGAGCCTGCGATGGCACTTTTACACATTAAACTGATAAGCACAGATATTACACTTGTTTTTAGGCAAAAGGCCCAGATGCAATTACATAGTAACGTTAATTTGTACTTTACATTCTTCTAATAAAGCCTTTTCTTTTAGGGGGTGGGAGGGGAAGTGGGATCTAAGTGGCTGGTGCTGGAAAGGCAGGGGGTGGGGCCACACCCTCCTCCTCTGCTATTCATGCGACCCCCCCCCCCCCCTCAGGTCGGCCTGTCATGCTTTAAAACGTGCAGCACTATACAGTGTCCTGTATAGTTCAAAGCGTGAAACCCCTGAATTCAACTACTACCATAAGTTGCCTTAAGTACCATTTTGAAAGTTGGGCTAAAAATAAAAAATCCTAAATCCCACTCCAACAAACAGTCCCGCACAATCATATAGACACAGGCATGTCTGCAGACGCTCAAACAACTGGTTAATTGTTAGGAGAAAAGCAAGCCTCTGTGTAGAATGGGCGTGCCTGCAAGCACAACAGGACTGAACCCCATCCATCAAGAGACACTGGACTCCCGACATGAGGGCACAGTGAGATGCCCTAGGCTCTCTTGGGCCAGAAGCAGCAATTGTGTGGTAGACAGGGCTTATTGGATCAGGAATGACCACTCACACCCCTCTTCCTCCCTCACAAAATAGTGGCACAAACAAGGCCAGGTGACGCCTTTCCTGTCTCCAAGAAATTCTATGACTGAACCACTCAGCTGAGCATAGAAAATTGGGGAAAGAATAACACACCCCTTCCCGACTTCAACAGAAAAGAGAGGGGTGGGGATTAAACCACCAACTCCCTCGCCCCCACCCCTTGAGAAAAGCCAGGTGCTGGGTCCCCCAAGCTTTCTTCCAGGAAAGAAACAGGGTCAGCTCAATCTTTTGTTAGAGCTGCCACAGTTCTTGCAAAAACCCCAAAGTTTTCCATATTCCACACAAAACATCTGCCTTCAAGGACCGCTGTGGCTCTAAACACAAAAGAGCCGGGAAATTCAGCTATGTACGCCGCAGGGATCCTAACTCAGCACCGTTTTGCATTCTCATTAGGTCAGAGGCGATATCAAACAGCGTTCTATGATTTCATCCCACAATTACAATCATTACAAAAAGGTAAGAATTCTTTTTGGAAAAATAACAGAATTCTTCAGGCCCCGTTGCCTTTTCCAGGACTGAAAAGTGGTCCGAGACCTTCGGTGCAATTAGTGAACTGTCCATCTGGGGATGTCGTCTAGGCTACTTTTTACCCATACACTATGCACCAGGTTTCAGAGGGATACGGTCTTTCTCTTTTAAAATCGCTATAGGTACTTTTGCACCTGCTTTGTAAGCAGGTCGATTTTGTAAAGGAAGCAAAATGCAACGATTTGAAAATAGAATCCATGGACGTGGTTTATCTGAAGCTGCTCAAAAGATACCCGCAGCAGTACAGAGAATGGGCACTGCGGCATGCTGTGGGTCTTTTTAGATGTAGCAAGGGAGCACGATTTTTAGGCAGCCAATAAATGCAAGCAAAGCACTTTCAGCATGTGCAAATGGCTTAGAAAATTTATTCTCTCCATTATTATAACAAATGCTGCTGAGGTACGGGATGCTGAGTTTCACAGCTTAAGGTCATGTCCATTAATGCCTGTGGAGGGTAATTTTACAGCAGGGCACCTAGGTTGAGAGAGTTGGAAGGCACCTATTTGTCTTTATAAAATACTAGCGTAAATCCCACAGAGACTGCATCTAATTTGCAAGCATGGATGTTATGCCTCTTCGAGAGCACGTGTAAATGAACACGCATAGATTCTAAAACCTGCTAACTTATGCACATACTTGTATAATCTATATAGGTACTTCACGACTCCACCTATGCTCCGCCCAGACTGTACCCCCTAGCAACACTTACAGCAAAAGGTTTGGTTTGGTTTTGTTTTAGTGCCTGGTGCTGCTTGTCTGTCACTCCTCCTATCAGGCCACGCCACTTGACTCCCTAACGACAATGCTTACCAGAGAATCTCCAAGTTCAAACTCAGGTTGTAGTGTTGTGCTGCAGCGGCACACAAAGGTTCACATCTAAGGCGCAGGACTTGCTCCTTTGGGCAGATCTTTGGATGGCTCCCAACTTTCCTTTATTATGGAGTAGCTTGGCTTCTATACCTGTTTTTTGGGGCCGGAGGAATATAGCAACATGCTACTCCTTCAAAAGATGTCTTCCTCATTCATTTTCCAACAGGACTATGGGAGCATTTTGTTGAAGATAGGTACATTAAGTTCTAAGTCTTAAAAAAAAGAGTAAGCCAGCCATGATTTGGGGTCTAATAACTCTGCATCTGTTTGATTGTTTTTGCATATAAGAAGCTTTGATTTAAAGATAGCGACTATGCCCATCTTCAACAAAGTCTTCCTTCTGGATATTCTTTCTTGAACAAAAATAGACAAACCAGACCTGGAGTAGCAACAGCTCTTATTTTTCAAAACTCTGCTCAAGTAACGGAGTTATTTATTCATTCATTCGATTTTATATACCGCTCTATTTTGTAATCAGAGTGGTTTATATATAACATTGAATAGTGTAACATTGTACATAGAACAGGAATGTCAACATTGATAGCTTAACAGGGTTGAACTATAGTACATAATAGGAAAAACTTTGATGACAGAGCACAAGGGTAAACAATAATGCTGGCCGTCAGACTCTCAAAAATGATTTTCCTTAAAAGAACATAAGATATTCCATACTGGGTCAGACCAAGATCCATCAAGCCCAGTATCCTGTTTCCAACAGTGGCCAATCTAGGTCATACGTACCTAGCAGTTTCCCCAAAAGACAGGTTCCACAATGCTTGTATTGGGGCAAGCAGTGGTTTTCCCAGGTCCCTTTAATAATGGTTTATGGACCTTTCCTCCAGGAACTTGTCCAAACCTAATTTGTCCTTATGATCATAGAATTACTGGAATAAATGTCTTTATGGAAGGTTGGGAGGTCTAAGATAGCTCAGATCAGATCTAGGAGGGTGTTCCAAAGGACTGGTGCCTATAACAAGAATGCTCAGTTACAGGATGTTTGATTGCTCTAACTTTGTTGCTGGGGTCATAAGTGTATTCGACATTCCTTTCCTTCTCGTTCTGTTGTTCAGTGTTAAGTGTATGATGTCCTTGAGGGAAATTGTATATTTATTTATTTATCTAACAGGTTTTTTTATACTGCTTTATCATTTCAATCAAAGCGGTTTACATTGTAACTTAAATATGGTAAACGTACATTAAACAGGGACATTGATAACTTGGGCAAGTCACTTAACCCTCCATTGCTCAGGAAAATCCAAGGCCACAAGTAATGTTAGTGGGAATCGAACCCTGGTCTCTTGGTTCTCAAGCCAGAGCTCTAACCACTAGACTACTCCATATAGATTATGTATTGTTTTAAATATTATAAGTAATCCTTTATAATTTATGTGGCTTGCTATTGGTAAGGCATGACATGATCTGGAGGTACCATGTAGGTAAGGTACAGGCCAGAGTGTTCAGGGTGACTTGATGTGGTTGTAATATATATTTTGTTAGGTCTTGGAGGATGATATTAGCATAGTTGAAATGCAGGAAGATGAGGGCTTGTAGTACAGAATGGAAGTCGTGTAAGTCCAGGAGTGGGCGTAGATGGAGTGTTCTTATTTTGTGGTATACAGCTCTCTCATTTGGCTTCATTTGAAGCTTTAGCTATTTAGATAAATATCAACCCTCTATTTAAATGACTTCTATTTTATTGTCTCCCAGTTATGTCTACTATTACTTTGGATAATTTTTTCTCTTCTACATCTGATCTGACGTTCAACGTAATAACCTTGTTATTATAGGCTGACCATGCTCAAACAGAAGTGATGTGGATCCCAGGAAATTCGCCAAACCTGCACTTTCCCTCTCCATCAACAATTACTCTACAACAATAGCCAACTCCATTAAAATTCTACGATGTATTATCAACTCAGAACTGCCATTATGCTTCATATCTCTTCCTTAACAAAACTGTCATTGTTAGAAAATTATGCTCTTTAAAAAAATATGTTATACAGCCTTGCATACTCTCATCCTCATTATGTCCCCATCTGACTACTGTAACACTATAATGGAATTGCAAATGCCTACCTCAAACCTTGACAGAGTTGCGGTCGATGCCAGGACTAGTGATCAAAAGGGCTTTCTGACTTAGAATGAATAAAACTGATCACATTGCTGAAGCACACCGACAGTTGAGAGATTTGACAACCTATTCAGCTTTAGAAGAGGATCCTACATGTGCCCTGCAGAAACGTCTTTTGGACCTTGCTACATTGGCTTTAAGACCCCATTGTATCACTAAAAAGGAATTTTCTTTCCTGAATCTGCCGTCTGTGAGGATAGCGTGTTTTTATTTGTTGCCTAAGATATTAAAAGTTTGGTGAATCCGCTAGGACGTCCTATTGTTTCTACTAGGGTTCTCTTTTGGAGCCCTTGTCAATGTTTGTAGATTAATTTTTACATCTTCTGTTGACTACCATACCTTCCTATCTGCAGGATACTGCACATTTTCTCAACGTGTTGACAGAGGTGAACTCCCTGTCTGTTCTACCTGATGTTTGGCTAGTCACTTTAGATATCGTTGCTCTGCATACTAGCATTCCTCAAGGGGAGGCTTTACTGGTGATTAGGGAAGCATTGCTGTCCCGGGGTGATCTGTCCCATTCCCTCTTAAATTTCATCATGCAGTTAGCTGAAATAGCCATGACTTGTAACTTTTTTATTTTTGGGGGACAGCTTTATCAGCAGGTTTCAGGGGTAGCCATGGGTGCGACTTTTGCACCGTTTGTAGCTAACTTGTATATGGGTGGTTTTGAACGAAGATGGTTAACAACATCCCCCTTTTTGTCCCACATTAAAGTTTGGCGTAGGTTTATTGATTTTTTTTACTTTGGGAGGGTTCAGTTGAGGATCTGTTATGGTTTCATCAATGGCTTAATGATTGTCACCCTGCCATACAGTTCACCCTTTATCATGATACAATAATTTCTTTTTTGGATGTTTGGGTGACTAGGCATCCTATGGGCTGGATGACAACGATTTATCAGAAGGAAACTGATAGGAATTCTTATTTGCATTTTGGTAGTGCTCATCCATGCAGATTGGTTGAGGGTTTGCCTTTCTCTCAGTTCATACGTTTGACGTAATTGCTCCGCTATGAACGACTATTCGTCACTCCCAGGTTTTGAAAAGTAATTTTGCAGAGCGGGGTTATCCCCGGGGGGTGATGGATAGGGCGTATAAACGGGCCAAGTTCAACAATAGAGAGTGGTTGTTATGTCCCTGTCCTTTGGGTCAAGTTTCCTTGGATACATCATTTGTGCATTTTGTGACTAAATTTTCTCTCATGAGTTATCGCTTACAGAGGATAGTTAAACGATGTTTTCATGTCACTTAGGTGGTCCCAGGTCTGAGTGGTAAGGCTTTGCGGTATGTGTGGACTAGAAATCATAATTTATGTGATATATTGAGTCCTAGTGCATTGTCTACCATTGAATATCCATCAGAACGTTCTTGTGGACACCAAGTTTGTGGCAATTGCTCTATCTGTGTGATTTATGAGGAGGTCACTGTATTTAACCAGAGGGGAGACATTAAGAGCTGTACCACTTGTGACTCTAGTTTTGTTGTCTATTTGATTAGATGTCCGTGTGGGCTGGTATGCATGGGAAAGACTATTCGTCCTTTCTGACTTACAATGAATGAACATAGGAGCAGGGTACGATGTAGGCGTAAGGAAGCTCCCATTGTATATTGATTAGGTTTTTACCAGGAGTGGGGATCAGAACAGAGAGCAGTTTTTGGGCCAACGGGAACAACAATGGAATTTTTGGCTGGATTCAGTATTCCCTCAGGGGCTTAATGCTCAGATTGAATGGAATGTTTGTTATTGAAGGGTTGGGTGGGTTGGCATTTCCAGATTTGTGTTTGTCCATTTTGAGAGAATACTGATGGCTCTGTTGAGCAGTCTTGTGGGTGTGATCGTCGGTGCTGTGGCTGTTTAATCATTGGGTTTCTGTGCTTCCGGTGCTTGAAGTGGTAGGTGTGGTTGGTGTATAAACGGCTACACATGCGCAGCATCTTTCTTCTTTCTGAGCATTTGTGTGATGGCTTTGTACATCGTGCGTGGCTATTCCCTGGACGTACAAGGTTTGCTTTCATCGGTTTGTTTGGGGTTTCTGCGTATTGTGTCTTGTACTACGTTTTTCTTCTAATGATATATATTTTTTTGTTTTCTGTTTCTCTGTTCCCCTCTACAGCATGTGGTTTTTCCTCTTGATAAAGCATATGGCAAAACGCCTTGCCGGCATCGTTGGGGGCTGCATATGATTTGTTTGTGCTGCCTGTACCACTGTTGGCTGGTCCTGCGATTGAAGAGGTGAAGAATTGCTCGAGATAAGTGTGGTTCTACGTTTATGCTTGTATTGTTGTGTACTATTTATGCCAAGTTATATGCTCTAGAGGAGAACAGGGATTTTCCTATGAGGAGTTTTTCTGGCCATTGATGTTTTGTGGAGAGCTTTGTGTGGCAAATGCCCGTTTGTTACAACTCTGAATCCCAGTTGTTTTGAGGCCTTTTCTCCTCTTTATTTGTTTTTTTGTTTGTGTGGAACATTTGTTTCATTTGAAGATTCAAAAAAAACCTTACCTACCAACCTCTTTAACATATAATTATTACACAATTCAATAAGACATATGTGACCTCAGGATGGCCTTACCCCTCCATGTGGCGAGATTAATCACCATAGGGTTAAAAGCAGATGCTCACATCATAGGTCACTATCCTTCTATAATTTAATTCACCTATTGCACAATTTCCAAAAATCTAATAAAACTGCCAACATCCAAAAAAGTATTTTTCGGGATTCTTTGAATAATTGTAAGGACTCAAGAGCATCTGCATTCCAACATGAAACAGGAACATGTAGACCATTCAATCGTCTCCCTGCAAAAATAGAGAAAACATTTCCTCTTCAACCAAAGTAAACTATACACCATTCAGTAAGTATGTATCCACTTATCTTAATAATCCAGGGAGTCCAGCACATGTTGGTAAATAGATGTCCGTTTTTACTGCAGCTACCTAACCGCCAGCGCCGAACAACCTAAAGGTGTCCTCTGTCGTGGCCAAAAGTACAAATTTTATTTAACTGTATTTATATCCTGCTTTTCACCGGGTCAAAGCGGTTAAAAAACAAAGGGGGGGTGGGTGGGACGGACAGTAATCAACTCTTAGGGTGGAGGGGCTGTCACCGGGAAGGCCAACATTAATGATCTGAACAGACAGTAAGGACTTAAGACAATGGACATAAGGTCTCTTAGTAGGTAGACCTGTGGGTATGTTAGAAGGTCTGGAGGGGTAGTCAGTGATGAATGTTTGTTTCTGGTCTGAGGTATTCCTGGAACAGGATGGTTTTTAGTTGTTTCCTGAATGTTGAAGGATCTCCGTTGTTTCTGATTTGACTTGGTAGGGAGTTCCAGAGGGATGGTGCGTACAGTTTGAAGGCTCTGTTGCAGGTCCGTTGATTGTATTTAGTTTGTTCGTGGGGGATGGTGAGGGTGTTGCTGGTGGTTTGTCTGGTTGTTCTGCTGTGGGTGGGTTGGGGCAGTAGAGTGCGGAGCTGGAAAGTCTGCGTTTGATAGAGGGCTTTGTGGACAAGTAGGGCAGATTTGTATTTGATTCTTGCTTCGAAAGGGAGTATGTGCAATTCTCTCAGGACTGGGGTGATGTGATCTTGTATTTTTGCTTTCTGGATAATTCTTGCTGTGGTATTTAAGGCAATTCATAGTGGATTGGTGTGGGTGGCGGGTAGTCCGTGATAGATTATGTTGCAGTAGTCCAGGTGACTTGCATGACTGTCCTGAAGTCCTGTGGATCGATGAGAGGCCTGAGGCGTTGTACTGTTTTTGCCTTGTGGAATATTATTCCAGTAGTCTTTTTGATTTGTTGCTTGAGTGTGAACGCTTGGTCTATGATGATTCCCAAGTATTTTATGTGTGGTTGAATTTGTATTTGTGTGATTCCTAAGTTGAGGTGTGGTGGTGATGTGAAGTTTGGGTCCTTGGTTACTATGAGTGCTTCTGTTTTTTTAAGTTGATGGATAGGTTGTTCTTTTGTAGCCAGCTGGAGACTTCTATGAAGCAGTCTGATAGGTGATTGTTTGTTGGGTTGGTCCATAGAGCATTATAGAACATTGGTCCATAGAGCATTATGTCGTCTGCATAGATGTGGTAGTTGATGTTGAGCAGGTATGATTGAGCAGAGTGGTTGCAGGTAGATGTTGAAGAGCATGGTGGATAGTGTGGATCCTTGGGATACTCCTTGGTGTTGTTGAAAGGGGGGAGGAGGTTGCTATGATTGTGCGGATCAGTTGTTGTCTATTGGTCAGGTAGGAGTGGAACCATTGAAGTATGACTTTTTTATGTCAATTTCTTGGAGTCTGTGAAGGAGGATGTTGTGGGAGATGGTGTCAAAGGCTGTGGATATGTCCAGGAAGAGCATAGCATATCCAGAGTGCTTAGTCTGTGTGCCCTTGATGAGGGTGTTCATTAGTGATGTCATGAGGGTCTCGACTCCGTGGAATGGACGGAAACCATGTTGTTGCGGGTCCAGTATGTTATTGGTATCTAGGTGGTCTTGACGTTGTTGTTGAACTATCTTCTCAATGATTTTGGCGGTGAATGGAAGACTTGCTATAGGCCTGAAGGAGGCGGGGTCAAGGGGGTCCAAGCTGTGGGGGGTTTTTTTTGAGTTAGGCGGATGATGGAGGTTTTGAGGAAGTCTGGCATGTGTCCTTGCCTGAGAGATTCATTAACAATGTGGGTTAGGGATGTGCTTATGTCCTCTTTGGATTTCTTTATCCATTCTGCAGGGCAGGGATCTAGTGGAGAGGTGGTAATGTTTATTTATTTATTTATTATTTATTACAGTTTCTTATATACCGTGCTATTTAGCATCAGTGCGGTTTACATTATAACTTAACGACCATAACAACAAGCTGTCAGGTTTACATCGAACAGGAGTATAAACATGGAAAACAGGGTCAACTATATACATAATCTATTTACATTGGAAGGATAGATAAAAGTCAGATAATGCATGTAGGTCTTTTCTAACTAAATTGGGTCAATTCCTGGAGGGTATATTTAGGAGGCAGGAGATGGTGGATTCTATTTTTTCTTTGGTGACTGTTTCGAATGTGCTCCAGTCTGTGTCTATGGTAGTAGGGTGAGTTGTTATCTCTGCATTTAGTTGTGGGTTGTGTGGTTGTTGAAGCTGTTTGTATTGGCGTGCTAGTAGTTCTGGTGGGATGTTCGGTAGCTGGAGTGGTTGGGTGCTTTTGTTAGCTTCTTGACAATCTCGAAGAGCTCACGTGGTTTGTTTATTGAGGTGTTTATGATCTTTGAGTAGTAGGTCCTGTTTGCTTTATCAGTTTCTGTGTGGTAAGCATCTAGTTCACTCATGTATTTTGCTTTATCATCCTCTTTTTTGGTCTTTCTCCATTTTCTCTCCGTTCTTCTGAGTTGGGTCTTTAGTCTCCGTAGGTTGGGGGTGAACCATTGGGCTCTTGTTGAGGCAGGTCTGGTTTTGGTGCTGTTTGCCATTGCACAGGATGCAGAGGAGATCGTAGTATTCCAGTTGTAGATTATGTCATCGATATTGGTGGAGCTTGTTTGGAGTTTAGGTAGTATTTGCGCCAGGAAATCCTCTTTGATGAATGGTTTAAATCTTCTTGTATGTTGTTTGTTTGTTTTCTTTGATGCTGGTGTGCTGGTAGATATGGGAGATGTTGATGAGATAGTGGTCTGACCATGGTACACATGTGATCTCTGGGTTTTTGTATGAGGTGGCGTTTTGGGAGTTCAGGAATATGAGGTCAAGTGTGTTCCCTTTTTCGTGTGTTGGTTCGTGTATGATCTGGGTCAAGTTCATTGCTTCCATAGCATTGATGAAGGCTTTGGCATATTTGTCTTGGAGTGATGGGAGGTTGAAGTCTCCGAGGATTAGTTGTTCTTTTGTGGAGATGGCACTCTCTGATATGTGTTATAATATGCCTGATAGGTCGGTGCTTGGGGTGGTCGCTCGGTAGATTAGGCATATGGAGAGGTGCTTGTTGGTGAGGGTGAGTATGTCCGCTTCATTGGTTGTTTCTGAGGCATGGTTTCTGAGGTGGAGGTTGGCTTTCGCAATGATGGCTACTCCTCCTCCTCTGGTGTGGGTTCGAGAGCAGTGATGAAGACTGTATCCATTTGGTGTTAGTTGGTTCATGAGCACAGTGTCCGTGCCTGTGTGCCATGTTTCGGTTATGCACAGCATGTCAATCTTTTGGGTTGTGATCAGGTCTTGGAGCATGTGGTGTTTGTTTCTGACTGAACGAGCATTTATTAGTGTGATGGAGAGAGGGTTGCTGTTTGGGGGATTGGGGGTGTGAATTGGTGTTGGGCGTGTGTGGATGCTGCCCCATGCAGGGGGAGGTTTGTTGGTGTTTGTAGTTTGGATGGTTGTGGCGTCTGGTGTGGGGTGGTTGGGGAGCGTGTTGGTAGCGGAGGGGTAAAGGGTTAGGAATGGTGCTAGGAGGTAAATTGGGGCTAGGAAGGGTGGCATGGTTTATAGGTGTACCTGGGAGTCCTGGGGCTGGGTTGGGCTGCTGCATTGGTTTCCTTAGGGCGTTGGGTGCTCTTTTCCTTTTTCTCGCTGTCTCATGTGGGCTGAGGTTTCTGTGTTGGTTTCTCTTGTATAGGTGCTTGAGCCTGGTTGTGTGAGCTGGTGGATGATGACTGCTGTTGCTTGAATCCATGGGCTGCTTGCTGTATGTGGCTGTTTCTTTGTAGTGCACCGCCTAAGGGCCACGCCAAAGGGCCCTCTGGCGAGGCACTCAGGTGTGGGCCCACCAGGCGCGGGTGCGCCCGGCTGGGACACTGCTTTATCTGCCTCCCTCTGCCCCGATTGGGCAGGAGCCTCTGAGCAGGACGGCTTCCCGCTCAGGCGCTCTACCCCAGATCGGGGGAGCTTTGTGGTCGGCGGGAGGAGCATGGTCTCGCTGCTGGCGTCCCCAGCTGGGATGCTGCTTTATCTGCCTCCCACTGCCCCGATTGGGCAGGAGCCTCTGAGCGGGGCAGTGGGAGGCAGGAAATCCCTAGGAAATCCCTTTAAAAGTAGTTTACATCAGACGCTGCTCACGCAATAGCAGAGAGGCATTTCTTATGCTCGCTGTCGAAGATATATGGAGACACATTTTGTGTTCAGTTCTGACGATATCTTTAATAACTGTGCTATCAGGGATCCCTGTAGAAACCTATTTGGCGAAACAAAAGCTTTTGTTGGGCATTTGTACTTTTGGCCGCGACGGAGGACACCTTTAGGTTGTTCGGCGTTGGCGGCTAGGTAGCTGCAGTAAAAACGGACATCTGTTTACCGACATGTACTGGACGCCCTGGATTATTAAGATAAGTGGATACATACTTACTGAATGGTGTATAGTTTACTTTGGTTGAAGAGGAAATGTTTTCTCTATTTTTGCAGGGAGACGATTGAATGGTCTACACGTTTCCATTTCATGTTGGAATGCAGATGCTCTTGAGTCCTTACAATTATTCAGAGAATCTCTAAAAGTACTTTTTTGGATGTTGGCAGTTTTATTAGATTTTTGGAATTGTGCAATAGGTGATTAATGAGAAGGAAAGTGACCTATGATGTGAGCGTCTGCTTTTAACCCTATGGTGATTAATCTCGCCACATGGAGGGGTAAAGCCATCCCTAGGTCACATATGCCTTACTGAATTGTGTAATAATTATATGTTAAAGAGGTTGGTAGGTAAGGTTTTTTGAATATTAGCAGATAAACGGTATATATTAAGGGTATTGGTGTATATTGATTTAGTTAACCCTTTGGCAGTTGGTTTTATCAATTTAATTTTGTGGATACCATGACAGTCACGAATCTCACTTCTAAATCAGGGTATGTGGAGTACGATCTTGCGTGTGAGTTTCTGTGCCCCAGAAGCTGAACTCTTCCTCCCATACGAATGCGCTGGGCTATTTGTTTTTTTTTAGGGAAGGGGTTTATTTCTCCAGAAGCTCTGGTCCAATTTGGCCTATTTTCAAATTTGATGTCTTTTTACCAGTTTTACCTACATGCCAAGTTCCATCCCATTCTATTAAATTTTCTAAGAGTTATTCTGCCCTAGATGGACAGACAGGCAAATATGCTTCACTACATTTGTATATTTCTTTTCCAACTACTATTGGGTTGGAAAGAATAAAATCGTATAAAAACATTATTTTAACGGATGTATGATTAAGACTGGTGTGGTGGACAAAATATTTTCTTTGTTTGATTTTATTTTTATTAAACTTTTAACAAGTCTCAACTAGTTACAAGAAACACAAAGGAAGGAAGGAAGAAAGAAAACAAAAAGTAGGCATAGAATAAAGAAAAAATAGTTAAGCTATTCAACATTCTTTATGCCACAAATAAGGGGGAGGAAAACGAAAAGAAATGGAGCAATTGGAAAAAGAAAAAGGTTAAGGTCTTTTTTTCCCCTCCGGTATCTATTCAAAACCACTCCTGTTTCCTCACCTCTGAAATAGAAATTGAAATTGCCAATCTTTTCAAATCCAAATCCCCCCCAAAAACGGACAGAACTGTCAGGAGCAAGACACATATCAGACATTCATGTATTTCACCATACAATTATATGTGTATCTCAGGAGGAAAGTAGAACCCATAGTGGGATTCTCCCGCAGCATTCTTGTGTAGACTGTGCTATATCCAGGAATATCCATATTCTCTATCCCAGAAAAAGCTCTTTATTCTTTTAAAGTACACCCATGGGGGGATCACGTGATGTGGTGAGCAGGAAAGGTCGCGTTTCACATTGATACCTCACAGACACCTTTATCTCCTGCAAACACAGCTCACTGGGGGAGTCCAAGAATCTCCCCTGCACGGAACCAGATCACCCTGATGGTGGCAAAAACTAACAAAAGACAAGAGCCGGACAGTTAATGGCAAAATGGTGGACTTTGCAGTGTCAAAGATAGAAAAGGTGTCGATGATAGAGGAGGTTTCAGTGGCAGTAGTGTGGGCCCTGGAGGACAGATTTAATGGGCTTTTGGCTCAGATGGCCCAGGTTGCACAATTGATGGCAGAGTTAAATACCCACATGGGCCAGAAGAAACAGTCTCGGATCTTGAGGATGGGGGCAGAGGCAGATAAAACCATTAAGAAACTTGAAAAAGAATTATGGCAGCAGATGGACAAGATTGATGATCTGGAAAATAGACGGCGGAGGAATAACTTACGATTTGTTAGCATGACAGAATCAGTACAAGATGCTGAATTACATTGTTACTGGGAGACCTGGCTGCCACTGGGCCTCCGCTCAAAGGCATGGCAGGGAAGATACAGAGACCGGACCCACAGGCTAGACTTGGGCCATGAGGGCAAGTCAAGGCCCCAAGTAGTAACATAGTAAATGACGGCAGATAAAGATCAGTATGGTCCATCTAGTCTGCCCAGTAAGATGGCAAGAGTAGGTGCACCTGCCGCTCCGTGCAGGCCACCCCTCCCCTTGTCTTTGTTTCGGGGTGAACCCACCGCTCCGTGTAGGACACCCCTGTTTGTTGAGAAATTAGATAGTTAAGTTTATTTTGATTTTATCCTGTTGCTGTAAAGGGATCCACTGTGTCTCTTTACAGCAACAGGATAAAATCCTGTGATAGTATCTCTTTTTTCTGGTAATTCAGGAACTGCACTATACATGCCGCCAGAAACTTGTGGAACATGTAACACAACAGGAAGATGATTCTCATCTTCCAAGACTACACTGCAGCTGTGACTACTAAGTGCAAGGAATTTTCAGAAGCGTGTGGTTGCCTGGTACATCAAGAAGTCCGCTTTACACTACTCTACCCAGCTAAGCTATGTATATTACATCAAAGGCGGCAGCGGACTTTTGTCAAACCGAATGAGACCATGGAATTCTACAAGGACCACCTTTGCTAACTGGAAGGCTACCGAGTAATTGCTTAGGATTTGCACCCTGTGCTTGTGGGTGGACATATTCTGGGCCATGGAGGATCTTGCACTAAGTAAAGGCACAGCCTCCAGTGTGCGTGGATACTCTGTATAAGGATGTCTTGTTGAATCAAACAGCGTATGACTAGTTGTACAAGCTGGGAACCTCTGGAAGGGGCTGATTCTGATTGCCCTGCACTCTACCCCAAAGTACTGTTGCGGTTTGCGGTTCTGGGTGCCCTATGCCTGAGAAAGATACAGAGAGGACACGACGTGGAGGGATAGATATGTGAGCACAGGGGCCGGGACTGTGAGGCTGCTCCCAAAATTCCGATGGCAACACCAACCACTGCTATCATGCCACCTAGACTCCAACTTGCGCTGTAAACCTCCTGGTTTGGACTATATTTAGGCATGGACATTTATCATCTGTGTGTCATTTATACAAGTGGTAAGCCTATCTACCTGTCTTCTTGATTCATCCTTTTTTTAGGCTACACTAATAGTCCAGGATGTGTCTTCTTTATTTCACATTTTCTGCTCTTACTACCCAGTTGCTTTATCCACCCTCTGCTTTCTCCCCTTTTACTTACCCCTTCTTTATTTTTTTCCTCCTGCCCTGGTCATAGTGCCTTATGAGTATGACTGGGCAGGGGGTGGGAGGTGGGTGGGGAGGGGCAGGTTGGTATGTGCGTGACCATGGGTGAGTTGGTATTGTAGCAAATGACTCAATTGGGTAGTCAAGAGGGGAGAATGAATGATGCAGGATGGTGAATAGGAGTTGAGCAACGCTGGTGGGGCATGTGTGCATAGGGCAGAGGGGTTGAGATTGCTTGTGAGAAGAGGACTACAACTAATGTGGGGTCCTCATCTCTGCTCTCTTGAGGGTGAGACAGGGAATGAGGGTGAGCAAGCATGATGAGTTTTAGACCATGCTGAGGCGTAGAGGTCGAGGATTTAGGATAATGAAATACCTTTATTTTATTTTATTTTATTTATTTACGGTCTCTTCTATACCGCACTATTCAGCATCAGCGCGGTTTACATGGAACAAAAATGCTCAGTACAGATAACATGTATGAGTTTACAGATAACATGTATGAGTTTACAGATAACAGGGTACGAAACTTGGATAACAGGGGTAACTATTTACAACATGGATTAGATTTTGTACCACTGTGATTTTGATTCATGCCTTTAGAGTCCTGATACCCACTATGTTTAGAGGGCACTGGAAGTGCATGATATATAGTGACCAGGGGGATGGAGCAAAGGGAAGAAAGTTGTTAGCTGGACCATTGTAGATATCACAGCTGAGTGTTGCTAAGATACTGAAATAAGCCCATTGATTGCAGGCCTTAGATGAAACATCACATGGTTGGCGACCCCTCTGACAAGGGGTGCCACGCATCATGTACAAACAGCGGCTAGGCTGCTTGGTGGGGGGGGGGGTGGAAGTGGGATACTCTGGCTTAGCTTTAGGATGTGGGCAGTGTGAGAGGATGGAAGCGGTTAAGCTGAGAGGTGCTGTGGGTGTGGGGTGGGGAGCCCCTACAAGCATCATGGACCTCAATGAGGTGGACTTCCTTTGGGAGTGGAGTGTGGTAGGTATTTTGGGTAACAGCGGGACTGCTAAAGGGGGAGGGGCTGGCCACAGGCAAGGCCATACTAGGGGGCTAGGGGTAGAGGTGGGGGGATGGGGGGATGTGTGAAGCTGGGCTTAGGTTTGGAACATTATTCTTTATTAGCAAGACTTGATAAACCGCCCTTGCCGAAGCATCAGGGCGGTGTACAATAAAACAAAGTGGTGGCTGCAGGAAAACATCAGAAAAGGAAAAAGAACGCCAATATCAGACAGGAAAGGAAAGATAAAAAAGAGTGTCGTAGAATAGGAAAGAGAAAGAAGAGGTAAGAGGGTCTGGAGAACAGGATGGAGGGAAATAGTTGTCTATGGAGGGGGGTCGGACTGGGGAGGGCCAGAGTCAGCAACAGGCGGGGGAAGGTAAAATGCCTGACAGAAAAGGTGTGTCTTGAGAAGTGATTTAAAGTGTAGGAAGGACGATTCGATACAAAGAGGGTGCGGGAGTGAGTTCCATAGGGCAGGACTGAGGAAGAAGAATGCGGAGTGTCGGGTAAGCTCGAGGTGGGCCTGAGAGGGAGAGGGAAGAAAGAGACGGGTACCGTGTGCAGAGCAGAAAGAACGTGGGGCAGGCTGGAGGTAGATAGTATCGGCCAGGTATTGTGGGGTACTGGTATGTAGGACTTTATGGGTAATAGTGAGAAGTTTATAGATAAAACGAACCTTGATTGGAAGCCAATGTAGAGAGAAGAGAGGGGGAGTAATATGGGCGGTAACGGGAGAGGATGTAATCAAGCAGGCGGCAGCATTCTGGACTAGCTGGAGACGACGTAGTTGGTGGCAGGGACCGGCAAAGATAGTTACAGTAATCCAGGTGAGTGGCCCAGTGTTGCATGGGATGCGATGAGGTGCAGTAACGTACTGAGGGTCAGGGACTCTGAGTTGAGGGAGTCCTTATGACCTGATCTAAATTATTGGAATAGAAAATACAAGGACTATACTATCCCACTGAACTCAGGGTAAAGGAATGCAGATAATATTTTGGAATGTCTGTGAGATAGGATCCCCCGTTAAGTGACATAAGGTATTGCGAGCTCTGTCAGATAAACAGGCAGACATTATCTTTTTACAGGAGACACACCAAACGCAGAGCATGCAAAGTTGAAATGATGGTGGGTGGGTGGGTGGGTGAGGTGTTTGGTGCCTCCTCTGCTGAAAGGAAGGCAAGTGTAGCCATTCTGTTGAGCAAGAGGGTGGGATTCATTCAAGACACTCTGATGGCCGATCCTGGAAGATGGTGTGTGATCCTTGGCAATGTGTACACCCCAAATGTCTATGATCCACAATTTTATACCTGGTTGACATGCTGTGTTACAGATTTTAATACCACTCAAATGATCCTTGGTGGTGACTTCAACTGCATTCCTGAGGATGCATTACATAGATCACAACTGAGGGGGGGGGGGAAGATGCATGTAGGTCTTGTCATATTCGGGGCTTATGTGAGGGCTATGAACTGTTGGATGTTTGGTGCGTATTGCACCCAGCTGAGAGAAATTATACACACATTTCTAGGGCGCATGGCTCAGGGTCCCATATAGACTACTTTGTAGTTTCTACTGAGCTCTTTGACAAGGTTTGAAAAGTGGAGATCGGCCCGATTATCTCTGATCATGCAGTCCTACGGCACAGGACAAGTCACATGGCATTTCCCTCTGTTCAGATGTTCTGTTGCGAGTCTGGGCAATTGTCTGCTTTTCAGGTACATCTTTGCACAGTCTATGTTGCCCAGCCCTGCCTGATACAGGCGTTGATAGAACTTCTGGAGCACCTTCTCAACACTAGCCTTTGAGATATGTATCTCTTCTGCTCCATCTCTCAGCACCCAAACTTAGAATATGGGGATTAGTGGCTTTTTTGTAGATGTGACATTAACGCCTGCTTTTCAATATGGCCAGCTTTCTCCTCTACTTGTTCCCCCAAAGAGATTCTATCCACAATACGGGACGTCCGCCAGCTTGCTTTGCATGGACTGTTCAAGGTCAGACGACTGGATCCAAGTGAGTCTCCGGGTGCCAATGCCAATGGCAGCATTTCTGGATGCCATCTTGAAAATATCATAGGTTGTTTGGACCACGAACTTTGAGCAGTCCTTGCCGTGGCCCACTAGGGAACGATACCGATCCAATTTCTCTGGAGGGAAGAAATGGGCCAGATCAGCCAAGTTGCACATGATGTTCTTAAAGAACATGCCTATATAGAGCTGCTAAGAGGCCACGCAGGCAACAAGCATGGAACTCTGGAAACGTCTTCTATCGAAAGAGTCCAATGTCTGAGCCTCCCTCCCTGGGGACACAGAGGAATGAGTCTTTGTACTCTTGATTATCTTTAGGGTGGATTTGACCACTATAGAATGGAGCGGAAGCTGAGGCTTCTCAAATCAAGAAGCCCTCTGAACATAGAGTTAAGCCTTCTATAAACTGGAGGTACAGTGAGGGGGTTTCTCCTACATTCTCATCTGTACCCTCTGCAGGATGCAGTGCACTATCACCACATTCTTAGGGGCAGAGGAGTATTGTAGGATCTCCAGTTCTTCTGCCCTGGGCTCATCCTCAGTCTCCAAAGAAAATGGGATGGCCTTGGCCATATCCCTCACAAACTCCTGGAAGACCATGTCCTCAAGAAGGGATGTGCACCACTCATGAGGTGGAAAAGGGTCTGATGGGAGCTCAGGAGCCTGCCTTCCAACAAATTCTCCGATTCCACATCAGTGACCCAGCCTTCTGAGAGTCAGAGAGAAAGTCAAGGTACTTCTGAATCTCCTGCTTCAAGGACATCGGCAGCTCCTTCGGGAGCGATGATGCACTAATACCTTTCTAGATCTTGAGGGTGCATTGGACCCTGAGATGCTAGATAGGGATATCGGCTGGGTAGGCACCAGTGTCAGGGTCCTTTGATGCCCCGATGTTAATGCCTCTCCCACAGGCAAGGCTCGCATCTCTATGATCAGCTGTATGGTGGCTGATGTCTATGCAGCCAACGTAGAGGTCTGGGCATGTTGCATTGCCAACAGCACCACAATTCGTTCCTCGAGTGCTTTAAATCTGTGCCACTCCAATATCCTGGAGGAGGAGCTCTTCTCCCTTTGAGGGACACTCACATGGACCCCCCATCGCTTTCGATGCCATGTCTTGAAGAGCTCCGACGTTGATGTGCTAGAGTCCACGCGATGTTCGGCGTGGTCACTCCTTGATGTCGAAGGAGAAGTGGTCAAATCCTTCCTTGTCTTCAGATGGAGATCGATTGATGGCTGACGTCTGAGCAACAAAAAGTGATTTGCGCTGCTTCTCATGACCCCTGAGTCCTCTTTTCATCATCTGTGAACACAAATTACAAGAACAGGGCTGATTACTGGGTCCCAGGCACTGCAGGCATCAACTGTGAATACCTGTTATCAATATGGTCCTAGCTTCTTGAACCTGCTGGCGGGTTTCTGGGCCAAAATCACCTGAAAAAATAGGCCCACCAGAGCAACGGCATGGAGAGGGCCTGAGGCAAGATGAAAAACAATTGAAGGAGAAAAAAAAAAAAGGTAACAGGAAGGAGAGAACTGCGACGGCAGGTGAATGGAACAAAAAACAGAGGTGAAAAAACCTCATGAGGGGAAAATAAAGAAAAGTTTACCAATGAAGATGTCTGTAATGTGTCTGTGGGGCTCTGCAGAAAACAAAAGACTGAATCAAGATGGCACCATGGCGGCAGGTGGAAAAGAGGCATGCAGCATGGTGGAGCCTCCCAAAAGCTTCCAATAGAAGCTGGGGAGCGTTCCTGTGTGGGGCTCCATCGGGGACGTCACCCATACGCGAGGACTCATTCCTGCTTGTCCATGGAGAACAAATTTTATCAATCACATAGAACGTGATCTGAGGAGGTGGGGCTTAAAAGTGCCCAAAATATGCGCCCAAGAAATCCATTCTTTTCTCAATGTTTGAGAAGTTAAGATCTTTTCATTTGAACTGGCACTCGAGTCCACTGCTCAAGTATCATGTGTGTGAATTTATTTTATGTTAACATTATGCGTGTACAATTTTATAAGTCACTTTGGCCAATTTTATTCAGAAGCGGGGATGATAAATGTACTTAAAGATATACAGTATCTCCATTTGATTTCTGAATCATGGATTAAGGTCACGACTCACGAGATTAAAGTTGAATAATGCTACAGCAAACAGGTCCCATTTACAAGAGGGTTCTTATAGTGGTAAAGATTTAAGGCTATTAGGCTATTTAACATCAATATCCTGGTTTACACACCCTAAACTGCATCATTAGCTGAAGTAGCAGCTAAGCCCTACCTCCCTGGCTTACAATACACAACTCCAAAAATCCAGCCCATCTCTTTTTAAAACAGAGCATCCATCTCAACTGAAACTGACTCAGATGGGGTTACCAGGCAATTCGCAGACACCGGCACCTTCTTACAATTTTTATTTCTCTTTCCTCTTTCAGGTAGCCCAGTCGTTTGTCTAAGAGGTACAGATAGTAGCATTATTTCTGGAATTCGAGTAATTGTATGGTAACATGCATTGGGGCCGGGACTGGGGAGGACAAGGGCATATCACGGGTGTTACCAGCATCTCGGGCTAAAGCACTTGGTGCCATAACCATGGATACACCTAATACCACCTCAATGGATGCATTAGTTGCATCCAGACCCAGTTTCCATAGTACCCAGCAGCTTGCCAGTGGCAGCACAAGGGTTTCTGCTGCCATAGGCAGACCCTCCATGCCACCCTTCCCAAAGACTACGCCTCCATCCAGCCCGCCATGCTGCAAGTCACTCAACTCTCCATTGCCTCAGGTACAAATTTAGATTGCAAGCCTTCTGGGAACAGGAAAATCTCTACTGTACCTGAATGCAACCAGTCTTGAATGCCTGCAAAAAGATGTGAGCTAAATCCAATTCCCTTCCTCAATCCCAGATAATTTATAAATACATTACAAAAAACACTGGTCCCAGTACAGATCCCTGGGGTACTCCACTATTCACTTTCCTCCATTCAGAAATCTGACCATTTCTCTCTCAATCAGTTTCCAATCCACAATAGGAAACTGCCAAATCCCACATCAGAGACTCCTGAGGAAATTAAAAAGTCATGGCACAGGAGGCAAATACCTTCTGTACCATAGCGGATGTGGCAACTTCTGCGTTAGCATCTGGAACCTCTGTGGCAAAGCTGGAGGAGAGAGGAGCGTGGTGTGTCTGTCTGGATTTATCCAAAGAGAGGTGGTTCTTACGACAAGAGCCACGTTATGTCCCAGTCCAGACCATTTCTCCCTCTTAGAAGAACTGTCTGGGCCTGCAGAAGGCAGAGTTGGGATATTGCCCTCCATTTCCCCTTTTATTCATTCCTCAGTGGAGCAAGACCAAAAAACACTTCTTAATGTAAGAGGCAGGATCTTAATGTAAGAGGCAGGAGGAGTGGCCTAGTGGTTGGGGCAAGGTACTTCAGGCCGGAAGGTCGGGGGTTCAAATCCCACTAGAGGACAGCAACCTTGGGCCGGAAGGACTGGGGTTTCTAGTCCCACAGGTGCTCCTTGTGGTCTTGGGCAAGCCACTTAACCCTCCATAGCCCATGTTCCCTGTAAAATAGTTATCTCCAAGTTATAATGTCCTGTTCAATGTAATTTCAGTTTGTTCAATGTAAACCGCACTGATGCAAAATAGCGCGGTATATAAGAGAATGTAAATAAATAAATAAATAAATAAATAAATACACTATATCGACTGACTCACCTTTATCCGCATGTTTATTCACGTCTTCAAAGAAATGGAGCAGATTGGTGAGGCAAGACTTCTCCTGACTAAACCCATGTTGACTTTGTCCCATTAAGCCATGTTTGTCCATGTGGTCAGTAATTTTGTTCTTAATGGTTTCTATCATTTTGCTCGGCATTGTCGTTAGGCTTACCAGTTTCCTGGATCACCTCTGGAACACTTTCTACAAATAGTTTTAAAATTACTAATAGTAGCTCCGCAATTTCTTCTGTTTTCTTGGCACTCTTGGGTGTATATCATCTGGTCCAGGAGATTTACTGCTCTTTAGTTTGTCAATTTGTCCTAGTACATCTTCCAGGTTCACTGAGATTTGATTCAGCTCTTCTGACTCAACATCATTAAATAACTTTTCTGGCATGGGCAGCTACCTGACATTGTCCTCAGTAAAGACAGAAATAAAGAACTCATTTAATCTCTCAGCTATGGTCTTATCCTCCCTGAGTACCCTTTTTATCCTCTAGATCATCTAAAAAGTCCAACTGATTCCCTTCCCTAGCTTCTTGCTTTGGAATAGCTGAAAAGGGCGAGCTTTTGTCTTTATAGTAAGCCTTTTTTCCCCAACATCTCTTTTTGCCTTCCTTACCCAAGCCTTGCATTTAACATGCCAGTGCTTATGCTGATTCCTATATTCTTCATTTGGTTCCTTTTTCTATTTTTTGAAAGATGTTTTTTTTGGCTCTAATAGCCTCTTTCAACTCACCTTTTAACTATGCTGGCAGTCCATGTATGGAATACATCTGGTCTGGGCTTTCAAGACTATTTTTAAACATATGCCCAATATAAACTCTTGACGTTTGTGGCTGCTCCTTTTAGTTTTTTTCTAACCATTTCTCATTTTATCAAAGTCTCCCTTTTCAAAATTAAATGCTGGCAGAGATTTCCTTTGTACACTCTCTCTTGTTATTAAGTCAAATTTGATCATACTGTATTATGATCACTAGTGCCAAGTGGCCCCAACAGTTAGTTCTTTGTAGAAAACGGGATTTGGTGCAAGAACTAAGTCTAAAATAGCTCCTTTTCTAGTTAGTTCCCAAATCAGCTGTTCCATGAAGCAATCATTTATTTCATCTAGGAACTTCAGCATGTCCTGATGTGATGTTTATCCAATCAATATTGGGGTAATTGAAATCACTCGCTTTTACTGCATTGCCAGTTTTGTTAGTTACCTAATTTCTGATGACATTTCATCATCTCTGCTCATTCCGTCGAGACAGATGGTAGAAAACCCCTACCACTCTTTTCTACCCCTTCAGACATGGAATTCTATCCATAAGGATTCAATACCACGTTTAGTTTCATGTAGAACGTTTATTCTATTTGACTCAATACTCTCTTTTGCATATAGCGCCACCGTTCCACCAATTTGATCCATCCTATCATTGCAATACAATTAGTACCCCAATATCAGTGTGTCCCATTGGTTGTCCTCCTAATAAGAGAAAATATTTTTTCACTCAACGTGTAATCAAACTCTGGAATTTGTTACCGGAGGGTGTAGTAAAAGCTGTTAGTGTAGCTGGGTTTAAAAAAAGGTTTGGACAAGTTTCTGGAGGAAAGGTCCATAAACCATTATTGAAAAGGTACCCAGGATATCACTGCTTGACCCAATACAAGGGACCCAGGATATCACTGCTTGACCCAATACCTGTGTCTTTTGGGGAAACTGCTAGGTACGTATGATCTAGATTGGCCACTGTTGGAAACAGGTACTGGGCTTGATGGACCTTGGTCTGACCCAGTATGGCATCTCTTATGTTCTCCTTCCATCAAGCCTCCGAGATTTCTATTACATCTATCTCTTCATTTAGTGCCATATATTCTAACTCTTATATCTTATTTTTTAGGCTTCTAGTATACACACATTTCAAGGTATGTTTACTTGAATTCACAGCTTTCATAGTAGTTGACAGGGATAATTTCCAATCTTTCATCACTTTCTGCTCTTCATTTAAAAGGCATCTGGGCTACTGCAGCCTTTATGGCAATCTCTCTATTGAGATGGCCTAACATCTCTGGTATGACACTATTCTTCATAGATATCTTGCTCTGAACCATGTGCTCTTAAGAGATTGTTGGCTTTTGCCCAGATTCTAGTTTAAAGCTGCTTTATCTCCTCATTGAATGTTGGTCTATCAGGACTCAAGGAAAGGACATTATGTGGCTAAGGTGAAGCCTAATCCAGGGCCTGCCCCTGGAACTGTGCTGGCACTCTCTCTGAGAAATAGACTCCAGTGTCTTAGCTGTCACAGGCCTGCAAAAGTCACCCGTTGTATATATATTAAATAGACATACAGTCCTATGAGATTTGTTATCGGAGAATATAGTAAAAAGGTTAGTGTAGCTGGGTTTAAAAAAAGGTTTGGACAAGTTCCTGGAGGAAAGGTCCATAAACCATTATTAAAGAGGACCCAGGAAATCTACTACTTACCCCAGGACAAGCATTGTAGAAGCTATGGATTTTGGGTACCTACCAGGTACTTGTGACCTGGATTGGCCACTGCTAGAATAGGATACTGGGTTTGATGGACCTTGGACTGACCCAGTACAGCGTATCTTAGGTTCTTATTCAGAATGAAAGTTTCTTTAATGCCTAAAGAATCAAATTCATTTTGGTCATGCCACCTGCAAACTTCACTCACTTAAAAACACTAACTCAAAACAGACTCAAGCTGGGCAGTTATGCACTGGAGCTCCCAGCAGTGCTTCCCAGGTCAATATCTGATAAACTAGTTTATCTAGTACAGGAATTTTCAACTCGGTCCTCAGGACACAGCTAGCCAGTCAGTTTTTCAGGATAAGCACAATGAATATGCATGAGAGAGACCCGCAGTCAGTGGAGGAAGTGTATGCAAATTTCTCTCATGAACAATCATTATGCTCGTCCTGACTAGCTAGGTATGTCCTGCGGCTACGTTGAGAACCCCTGATCTACAGCGATGCTCTTTCTGCAGCCAGCCTGCTTTCCATGTTTGGGTGGCACCAGGGGCAGCTCAAGGCAATCTGCTGCCTGAGGCGAAGGATGAGATGGCGCCCCCCCCCCCCCAACCTGTAGAGGGGGGTGGAGCTTTCTCAAAACTCCAATCAGGGACTGAACCAAACCAAAAAGCCGATTAGATTATATGGAGGAAATGCAAGATGTTTGCACACCAAGGAAATAAAAGAGCGGGAACCACAGCACAGTTTATAAAACTAAATTATAACTCATTTTTATTTTGTTCTTATAAACTGCGTTATGGTTCTTGCTTTTTCTTTTTCAACATATATTTTGCATCCACAGAACCCCCTTCAACAGTGGATGCAGAGCAGAACCAAGAAATTCACCCATATAACTCAATCTCTTAAAAAAAATCTGATTCTGATCATCTCACAAACCCCCCCCCCCAAAGATTCTCCAGTACCAAGCATATTGTGAACTAATACAAAACCCTACAACAAAGTCACTGAGTATCTATAGAGAAAATATACCATACCATACCATATCAGCACCAACTTCCAAAACTCAGATAAGGAGCCCATTCAAAAAAAGTGTCACTGTAAATACTACAGTGGGCTCTGGAACATCCATAGACCTATTTGAAAAGCTGAACATGTCAAATTACTACAGTACAGAATAGATCTTTATGTACAAACTCCATGTTAACAGAATACTTGGGCTCAGTCACACACTCAGAACACAGACCCTCACCAAGTACAGAATAAGTAACCACAATCTAAAGTAAAAATAAAAACATGTAGACAAAATTTAAACTGAAACCCCAAGAAGCCAGACTCCTCATGCAGTGCAAAATCAGATAAATAAGATAATGCAGTTCTCCCATATTGTGTAAAATATAAAGATAGCACAAAGTCCAATCACTAAAATGAAATAAAATTATTTTTTCTGCCTTTGTTGTCTGACCATTTTATTCTCTGATCATGCTGGTCCATTCTGAGGCTTCTGCTTTCCTGTCTTCTTTTAGCTCTCTTTCTGTGGTCTATGGTCCGTCTGCCATTTATCTCTTCTTTTGTTCTCTTCACTTCCTTCCATCAGCCTATTTCCAGTCCTAGTAACCCTCCCCAGTATCAGCCCCCTTTCCAGGCCTCCCTTCCCCGTACCTTCCAATATCAACTGCCTTGCATTCCCAGGACTGCCTCTGGTGTCCATTTCCTTCCAGTCCCCCTCCTTCCCCTCTGTCTAGCCTCTTCTAGGCCAAATACCATCGCAGGTATCAGCTCACTTCCACCCAGTGCCACTCCCTTCCAATCACCCTTCCCTCTGTCCTTTCCCCTTCCAGTGCCATCCCCAAGTGTCAGCTCCCTTCCAGACTCTTCCCCATTACCCAGCCACCTACCAGTCCCATCCCCAAGTATCAGCTCCCTTCCAGTCTCCCTTGAGTACCATCCCCATGTGTCAGCTCACTTCCAGCCCCCTCCTTCCCCGTGTCAGTTCCCTTCCTACCCCCACCTCCCCCCATGTCAGCTTCCTTCCTGCCCCCACCTCCCCCTCCATGTCAGCTCCTTTCCTGCCCCCTCCTTCCCCCTCCATGTCAGCTCCTTTCCTACCCCCTCCTTCCCCTGGTAGACCATCTCAGCATCCGTTCCCTTCCAGTCCCATTCTCCCATCCCCTGCATCAGCCCATTTGTATCCCTAGCCCCCAATTTCCTTTCAGGGCCAGCAGCTCTCTCCTCCCCCCATCAGCCCATTTCCATTCCCAGCCCATTTCCAATCCTAGTTCCCCCCCCATCAGCCCACTCCAGTCCTAGCTCATTTCCAGTGCTAGCTCCCCGATCAGTCCATTTCCAGTGCTAGCCCCCCATCAGTCCATTTCCAGTGCTAGCCCCCCATCAGCCCATTTCCAGTGCTAGCCCCCCCAGTCTACCCATTTCCAGACCTAACTCCCCCCAGTTAGCACATTTCCAGTCCTAGCCCCCCCCAATCTGCCCTTTTCCAGACCTAGATTACCCTCAGTGCAGGTGGGCTCAACTTTAACAGAGCCGTCGGAAATAAGAGAAACGCTTTTCCCTCCCGTGACTCTGCAAAGATGAACCGGGGTGCCAGCAAAGCTCTTCTGGGGCAGCGAGAAGAGGGGTTTGCAAGGCCACTGATTCTGCCGCTGCCAGGAAGCAACGGCAGCAGCTTTGTCCTGTAGGTTTTTTTGTTTTCTTTTAATTTTGAAGGCCGAGAAAGGTGGTCTTTTTGGGGGCATTTTTTGCCGCCTCCAAAATGTTGCCACCAGAGGCCACTGCCTCACTCGGCCTCATTATAGAGCCACCCCTGGGTGGTACAAAACTGCGGTTAGAGGAGGCTCAGAAGGCATCTGGGATTTGCAAGACAATATAAATAAGACAGTCTATCATAGAACAAAAATGAAACTAAGACCATATCAATTACAGAGGAGCCTGATTAAGTCCAGCTTTTGTAGGATAAAATGACAAAAATGCATAGTAAATGCAACTTGTTTTGCTGAATTCTATTTGAAAAATACTATTCATCTAGCCAAGGAACACTCCCACAATCCCAGAACAGACTCCCAACTGTTCCCTTAACAAGAGCAAGTCCAGGTCTTAATGACCCTCTCCCACAAGCATTTCCCACGGTTTTGGAAAAGAACAGCATGGCACTCATGATTATGTAAGTAATTGTTCAGCCATTTCTGTAGGGTGGTTTCCTTTTTCCCTCCTCCTCCCCCTTCCCTCCCAGGAATAATGTTAATTCCTCTTCATTATATAAAGGTCCGTGAGGAAGATCATCTTCAGCAGGTAGAGTGTGGCACACAGATAGACCAAGTGGCTCCGAATATATAAAAGGTCACTCTAAAGTACTAGAAAGCATAGTTACTTACCTGTAACAGGTGTTCTCTAGGGACAGCAGGAATCAGTTCTCACATATGGGGTGACGTCGGCACCAACAGAGCCCACGTGTAGCACTTCCCCAGCTTTCAAAGAAAGCCTTTGGATATGCTACCACACGTGTGTGGTCCTTCTCGCCCAATGATGCCATCTTGTTCAGTCAGATGACATAGCTAGAACGGCAGTAAAAACTAAAACAATGTAGGGAGGCAACTCCCAGGGGAGGAGGGAGGGTTGTGAGGACAGATTCTTGCTGTCCCTGGAGAACACCTGTTACAGGTAAATAACTACGCTTTCTCCAAGAACAAGCAGAGGTCAGTCCTCACATATGGGACTCCCTAACTCCAGGCTGCTGAGGATCGAACCACAACAGTACCAACAGCAACCAACCGGGCAGCCATGATTTGCAGACGTGAGTCCCCAATGAGAGGCTCTGCAAGACCCCAATGTCCAGCAACACCATCACTTTGGCAGCTTGAACACAGAAGGCTCGGAGGGCAGGAGTTGCATTATGGACCTATCACGTAATCGTCTGATATACCTACCCACCTCTTCAAAGCTCTTTAAGTAGTTTATATTGTCATATAATATTTTTTTTATTTTATATTACCTTGTAGTTTGGCACATGTCATGTTGTAATGATTAATGCGCAATGTTTTAATGATTATATTTTTCTTACAATTCAATTAACTCATTCCATGTATATCTTTTACTCTCATTAAGTTTTGTCTATTTTGTTTCTTACACTGCCTTGAATGTATGATAAGGCGGTATATAAATACAGTTAAATAAATAAATATCCCGAGAATATTATGGAGTATCTCCTGGACAAAGGCACTGTCCCTGAGGGACTTGCTTTCCTGGCAGTAGTGAGCTGTAAACATATGAACTGAAGACTATGTGCAGCCTTGCAGATCTCTGTCTCTGGCACTGAGCAGATGGCCATCTCCCTCATGCAATGCGCTATGATCCAGTGCTCAAGGGAGAGGCCAGCTTGCTCATAAGAGAGGGCAATACAGTCCACCACCAAGTGGATAGAGTTCACTTAGTCACAGGAAGCCCCAGTCTGCTGGGGTCAAAAGACATGAAGAGCTGAGGAGCTTTGTGATGGGCCCGGGTCCATTGTAAGTAGAATGTCAGGGCCCATTTGCAATGAAGTACTAGTTCCTTCCTCCCGGCATGAGGCCTCAGGAAGAAGGAGGGGGAGAACCACCTCTTGGTTGAGGTGGAAGAGAGATACCACCTTCGGAAGGAATTTGGGATGTGTGTGGAGCACTATCTTGTTCTTGTAGAACTCGTATATGGTGGGATCTGCCATCAGGGCTTGAGTGTTCACTCACTCTTCGAGCAGACAAGGGCCACCAGAAAAACCATTTTCTAAGAGAGGTACTGCAGATGGCAAGTGGCCAAGGGCTCGAATGGTGGTTTGGTGAACACCGCATTGGAGGTCCCACTTTGCTGCTGGAGAGCGGAGAGACGGCTTGGATAACTGGAAGCCCCGGAAGAACCTGGAGAACAGGGGCTGGCTTAGAGGTGTTTTCCCCTTGATAGGGTGATGGTGAGTGGCTATGGCACTCAGATGTAACCTCACAGAGTTAGATTTTAGCCTGGTGTGTGGCAGGTGCAATAGGTACTGAATGACTAATTGGACATGGCAGGAGAAGGTATTTTCCTCCCTTTCCAGACACCAGATGGAGAACCTTCTCCACTTAAAGGCATAAAGCCTGTCTGGTGGAGGGTTTTTGGGAGGCCAGTAGGATCTCCAACTTCTCCTGGAAGGCTGAAAGGGTCAATGCTACCCTTTTAGCAGCCATGCTGTTAGCATTAGCGACCCCAAATTGGGGTGCAGGAGGGAGCCCTCCTCCTGGGACAGGAGGTCTGGGACTTGGCCCAGAGGGACTGGGAGTGCCACTGACAGGGAAAGCAGCAGAGGGAACGAGATTGCCTGATCCACCAGGGATCAATGGTCTTCTTCTTGAGCGATTGCAATTGCCAAATTCTTTCGTGTTAGCGCTCAATTTTAACCCAACAAAATAAAAAAGGTTTATGAAAAATTATCGTATTATTAATTCAATATTACCACATTCGGTTGCCCTTTTGATTTTTCAGTCGAAGGTCTCAGACTTATCTTAACACTTTTATGGACCACAAATACGTCCAACAGATAGTGTTTATATTGCATCAATGACCTTCAACTTATTTTAGAGCAAATCTAAAAAAGTTTCTATCTCCATTTAGCGCAAAAAACAAGAACAACCCCACAATGTGCACTCCGGAATCATAATATCTTCTTCAACATTTAAACATTGAACGTCTTCCTCAAGGAGTTCAAACTCTAATATGTGCACTGTGAGTTGTACTGGTTCTTCAATGCTTAATAAATGTCAAATATTGCACATATATTTTGAGTTCGCGTTCTTCTCATCGTTCCCTGATCCCAACGCCTCCCTCTGGCGACATCATTGGGTTTCACAACAGTCGTTTCTTCAGGGGATCATCAACCTTCCCAATTCCTCGACTGTTATCACTATAAAAACAGAATACTAATCAGCAACCAATCAACCCTTTTGTGTAATGTAAATACCCTTTAAACATCTCTTTCAGTTATCAATGGCATCATAAATTTACCTTCTTTGCTGCTGCAGACGTCTCGTATCAACTCTGTTATCGGCGATTCTATCAAGAAAAACTTCAAGAAAACCTTCAAAATGATTGCTTCAGAGGAACGCCGCGCATGTGGAATGAAAATCATCATCCCTATTTAAACCATCCCTACTACTCTACCACGGGCGGCCTTCAAGTCCCGCCTTTATGATGACGACATATGCAGCACTTCTTACGCAGATGCCATGAAAACCATATATATTGTACCCATTATATACTATTCTGTTTAGTTCCATTATCTCGAAATGTCCCACATGCATAGATTACCCACTCCAGTCAAAACCTCCTTATACTGTTAAAAAGTTTTTATCAATAACTTGTGTCCTTATCCAATACAGGTGCCCGTCTCTCACTGACCTTAAACAACTTCTTACAATCCTCACAAGTTAATAATTAACTCTATAAACTGATTCAGCCCCTTCCTAAATTATATTATACACAAGCTGCCCAATCAATGTTGGCGTTAAGACACCCTGGCATCACCGATTTTAAAATGTATATCCATTTCTGTTCTCTAACGAGCAGAGACTGCTCTTGCGTTTTGCCAGCTATCCCTAAATCTATTTTGTCAATACAAAAACATCGCAACTGCTCAAAAATGTGCCCTTCCTTTATACAATGTTGAACGAGTGGTGCTTCCTTAACCTTACATTTGAGACGACTGCGATGTTCACTCATCCTAACTCTAAAAGGACGAATGGTCTTACCAACATAAATTAACTGACAAGGGCAATGTACCACATAAACTACATTCGTAGAGGCACATGTTGTGTATTTCTTTAATATATACGTGGCCTCCTGATAATCAAAAGTGTCTATCTCCATGGTGATATCACAAATGTTACATCCTTCACATTTTCATTGTCCTTTCATGCAAGGTGACGAAACAGAGGATTTCAACAATGCGGGGCTGAGATATTCTTTTAAATTGCGATTGCGCATCCACACACATCTTATTTTTTTATCTGTCAGTCCAGGGTCCGCCCTTAAAATATTCCCATATTTCTTCAAGATCTTCTGGATACCTATACTCAATGGTGAATATCGAGTAATCAAGTTAATATTGGTGGGATCTTCATTTGCAATAGTTTTTTTATGCTCCAATAATAAACTCCTATTATTGTACCGAGCCCGTGAATATGCTTGCTTTAATATTTTGGCTGGGTAGCCCCAATCTTTAAAGTTATTTGCCAGTTGTTTTGATAATTTTCTAAAATCATCATCATCCTCAGAACAGTTTCGCCGATACCGCAAAAATTGTGAAAAAGGAAGACTTTCTATCAATCTTACGGGATGTGCACTTGTGAAATGTAAAAAGGTATTACGGTCTGTAGCTTTACGATAGACCGATGTGCACCATTCATTTCGCCCTCTACTAATTAAGATGTCTAGATATGCTAACCTCTCCTCATGATAGGTGTGTGTAAACATTATGTTCCGATCACACTGGTTAATCCACTGTAAAAATGATGTTAAAGTCTCTTTCGTACCTCTCCACAACATAAATACATCGTCTATGTAGAGATTCCAAGAGATGATGTGAGACTGAAAAGGAGATTGAGATAATCAATGCTCTTCAAATTCCCCCATATAAAAATTCGCTATTGAGGAAGCAAACGTGACTCCCATGGCCACTCCGGATATCTGTTGATAAAGGATTCCCTCAAAAATGAAGTAATTTTGATAAATGGCTAAATCAGCCAATTGTAATAAAAAAACAATATGTTCATCTGAAAGGTCACCTCGTCGACGTAAAGCCTGCTCAACTACTTGATGTGCCACTGCTTGAGGGATACTCGTGTAGAGAGATGTTACATCCATAGTGACCAGTAAAATATCCATATGAGAAGCCCAATGTGCATGATTCTTCAAAATGCTTAAAAAATGCGTGGTATCTCTTATATATGATGGAATATTCAACAGCAATGGACGTAAATAAGAATCCAAAAATGTACATAGCGGCTCTGATATAGTGCCCCTCATGGACACTATCGGTCTACCCGGGGTTTTTTCCAAACTTTTGTGTATTTTAGCGAACTGAAATGGACTGGCATCGGGCACTTTGCATCAGATGATCACATGGTCTACTATGCTGGAAATGAAAGACGAAGAAGAAATGGTGTTGCATTTATAATAAAGAAGAAACTTGCAAGAACTGTAATGAAATACAATGCAGTCAGCGAACGCTTAATCTCTATTCGTCTACGAGGAATGCCTATCAACACAACTATAATTCAAGTATATGCCCCAACAACAGCTGCAGAAGAGAATGAAATTGAAGAGTTCTATGAACAAGTACAAGCTGAAATTGACAGAACATGCAAACAGGATATCCTGATAGTCATGGGTGATTGGAACGCAAAGGTTGGCAACAAAGAAGAAGATAAAGTAGTTGGAAAATATGGACTTGGCAACAGAAATGAAGCTGGAGAAAGACTGATAGAATTCTGCAAGACCAACGATCTATTCATCTCGAACACCTTCTTCCAGCAACACAAGCGGCGACTGTACACATGGACTTCACCCAATGGATTTTATAAAAATCAAATTGACTATATCTGTGGAAGTCAACGATGGAAAAGCTCTATAACATCAACAAAGACAAAACCTGGAGCTGACTGTGGTACAGATCATCAACTACTAGTATGCAAACTTAAGCTAAAGCTGAAAAAGAGCAAACCACTCATGAATGCAGCAAAATATGACCTTGAGAATATACCACTGGAATTTAAAGACTGCCTGCAAAATCGATTTGCTGTTTTAGATACAAATGATAGACTTCCAGAAGAGTTATGGAATGACATCAAGAAGGTTGTGTTGGAAGAAAGCGAGAAGTCTCTACAAAAGGTAAAAAAGAAAAAACGGCCAAAATGGATGACGGAAGAAACTCTGCAAATTGCCCAGAAACGCAGAGAAGCTAAAGCCAGAGGAGAAAGAAAGACAATCACAGAACTCAACAGAGATTTCCAACGTGCAGCAAGACAGGACAAGGAAAAGTACTACAATGAGGCATGCAAGGAAATAGAAGCAGAAACTATTAGAGGAAGAACAAGATCAGCTTTCCTAAAGCTACGAGAGTTAAAGAAAACGTTCCAGCCTCGAATTGGAATATTACAAGATGCTCAAGGTTCTATGTTGAATGATGCTGAGAAGATCAAGAAAAGATGGAAGGAATTTGCAGAGTTTTTATATTATAAAGATCAAGTGGACCAACAGCCGTTTCAACCCGTACCTTATGATCTGGAACCATTGGTGATGAAAGAAGAAGTTGAAGCAGCATTGAAAGCCTTATCAAAGAACAAAGCACCAGGCATTGATTGCATTCCCATAGAAGTATTACAGCAATCTGATGCAGCTGTTACCGTACTTACAAGGCTCTGCCAAGAAATATGGAAGACAGCATCATGGCCAACTGACTGGAAAAGATCTGTGTTTATACCAGTACTAAAGAAAGGTGATCCAACTGACTGTGGAAATTATCGCACAATCGCTCTGATCCCACATGCCAGCAAAATTCTACTGAAGATTATTCAAAAGAGACTACAATCATACCTGGAACAAGAACTACCTGAAGTGCAAGCGGGGTTCAGAAAAGGGCGAGGAACGAGAGACATCATTGCGGATGTGAGATGGATCCTTGAAAAGACTAAAGAATACCAAAAGGATATCTATTTGTGCTTTATCGACTATAGCAAAGCTTTTGACTGTGTAAACCATGAGAAACTCTGGGCCACATTAAGAAGCATGGGTATACCAGAACACCTGATCGTTCTCTTGCACAATCTGTACATTGATCAAGAAGCAAGAGTTCGAACGGAACAAGGAGAAACAGAATGGTTTAAAATAAGCAAAGGTGTAAGACAAGGCTGCATACTTTCCCCCTACCTGTTTAATTTATATGCAGAACAAATCATCAGAGAAGCAGGATTGTATGAAGACAACAGAGGTGTGAGGATTGGTGGAAGACTCATCAACAACCTTCGCTATGCTGATGATACCACATTACTGGCGGAAAGCGAAGATGATCTGAAACATTTGCTTCTCACAATCAAAGAACATAGTCTCAAAATGGGCCTGCACCTTAATGTAAAGAAGACAAAGATCATGACAACTGGCATAATCAACAGGTTCATCGTCGAAGGAGAAGAAATTGAAATCGTGAATAACTATACCTACTTGAATCAACTATCAATAAAGAAGCAACAAGCAGTCAAGAAATCAGACGAGGCATTGCTCTTGGCAGAATGGCTATGAAAGACCTAGATAAGATTCTCAAGAGCAGAGATGTCTCTCTCCATACAAAGATTCGACTTGTTCAAGCCATGGTATTTTCAATAACATCATATGGATGTGAAAGCTGGACAGTGAAAAAGATAGACAGGAAGAAAATTGATGCCTTTGAATTATGGTGCTGGCGGCGAATACTGTGTATACCATGGACTGCCCGAAGAACAAACCAGTCTGTACTAGAGGAGATCAAACCTAAGCTTTCTTTAGAAGCTCAGATGACAAGACTTCGACTTTCATACTTTGGACACATCATGCGGAGAGAGAGATCATTAGAGAAAGATATCATGCTTGGCAAGATAGAAGGTCAACGCAAAAGAGGAAGGCCAGCAATGAGATGGATGGATACAATAACAGCAGCTACGGGTACCAGTCTGTCAACAATGAGCCGCCTGACTGAAGATCGAACACAATTTAGGATAGCTATCCAGAGGGTCGCCATGAGTCGACTCCGACTCGACGGCACTTAACAACAACAACAACAACAACAGGAACCATATAAAATCTTGCTGTTGTAGATGTTACTGCATTAAGATATCGATACTCTTTACAAGTGATAAACTTATTCTGCAACACTATTTGAGTTATCTCTTTAATTTCTAATCGTATGGAATGCTTAGGATCCTCTCTCAAAATTTGATACGTAGTACAGTCCTGCAATTGCTGCAACGCTTCGGAAACATAATACTCCCGACTCAATATTACTACTGCTCCACCTTTATCCGCTCTTCTAATCACGATGTCTGTTCTTTGCCGTAGATTCTTTAAAGCCCTCTGTTCTTGTGCTGACAATACTGTACAGTGTTTCTTATGAGACTCTTCTAAAGATCTAACCTCTTCCAATACTAATTCTTTAAAAACTATCAAAGCAGGATGTAAAGGGCCCGGAGGTGACCAAGTAGACTTTAGCGGTAATTTGATGTGCTGTGGCCCCAGATCTTCTGATGCTAAACCCTCGATATATTTTTCCTCATGGGCTTGCGATGAAAAATTTTTTTTTAAATTCAATTTCCTTAGCAGGCCTTCAAAATCAATTCAAAATTGAAACACATCAAAACTAGCATGTGGAACAAAAGATAACCCTTTATTAAGTAAACTTATAGAATCAGGGAGAAGTGACACCCCAGATATATTGATAACCAAATCAGAAGTTATCATTCGAGTTTCAAAAGCATTCACATTTTTCTTTGCATGGGACGATCTCGACGTTTCCCTTGTCCCACCTGTTTTTTCTTTTGCTTCTTGCTGTCCTCTTCCTCCTCTAAAAAAAACTTCCTTTGATGATCTGCTTGAATCCGTGTAACTACTATCTTCTGAAACATCATCAAAATTTACCTGATTCTTAGGTTTACTCAATTTCCATTTAGGGTTCATCCAAGGGTAAACATACCCCACCGTCTAATCTGTATTATCCCTCTTTATTTTTTAGATTTTTTTAATCATCACTTCTTGTTGTAAAGCCTCTATCGTTTGCTGCACTTCTTCTGTTAAATAGGGATGATGATTTTCATTCCGCATGCGCGGCGTTCCTCTGAAGCGATCGTTTTGACGTTTTTCTTGATAGAATCGCCGATAACAGAGTTGATACGAGACATCTGCAGCAGCAAAGTAGGTAAATTTACGATGCCATTGATAACTGAAAGAGATGTTTAAAGGGTATTTACATTACACAAAAGGGTTGATTGGTTGCTGATTAGTATTCTGTTTTTATAGTGATAACAGTCAAGGAGTTGGGAAGGTTGATGATCCCCTGAAGAAACGACTGTTGTGAAATGCAATGATGGCGCCAGAGGGAGGCGTTGGGATCAGGGAACGATGAGAAGAATGCAAGTTCAAAATATAAGTGCAATATTTGACATTTATTAAGCATTGAAGAACCAGTACAACTCACGGTGCACGTATTAGAGTTTGAACTCCATGAGGAAGATGTTCAATTTTTAAATGTTGAAGAAGATATTATGATTTCAAGTACACATCATGGGGTTGTTCTTGTTTTTTGCGCTAAATGGAGATAGAAACGTTTTTAGATTTGCTCTAAAATAAGTTGAAGGTCATTGATGCAATATAAACACTATCTGTTGGACGTATTTGTGGTCCATAAAAGTGTTAAGTCTGAGACCTTCGACTGAAAAATCAAATGGGCAACCGAATGTGGTAATATTGAGTTAATAATACGATAATTTTTCATAAACCTTTTTTATTTTGTTGGGTTAAAATTGAGCGCTAACACGAAAGAATTTGATCCACCAGGGGGGCAATCAGTATGACTGACGCCCCTTTGCTCTGGACCTTGAAGAGTGTCCTGGCAACCGGGGGGAGGGGGATGCATAGAGTAGGCCCTCAGACCACAAGATCAGGATGGCATCTGCCGCCACTCTCTCCTGGTCGACTGGCGGGAGCTGGAGCGGTGTAGCTGCGTATTGTCTGGAGAGGCAAGTAGGTCCATCAAGGGCCTGCCCCAGAGGTGGAAGAGCTGCTTCGTTACTCTGGGGTTTAAGTGCCACTCATATGGGCAAAGGATTCTGCTCGGCTTGTCTGCTAGGCAGTTGTCCTGGCCCAGGAGTTACACTGCTCGGAGAAGCATGCTGTTGCGTGCTGCAAAGGAAAGGAAGACCACTGCCTCTGGGAAGAGGGAGTACAAGCCCATGCCCCCCCCCCCCACTTGTTGATATAAAACATGGTGATCTGGTTGTCCATCTGGACCAGTACAGGTTGGTGTTGCAGGCAGTGGCGGAACGCTCGCAGGGCTAGGAAGATTGTTCTGAGCTCTAGGAGACTAACTGTAGGAGTGACTCCTCCTCAGACCAGTTGCCCTGCATGTGGCGGTCTCCACAATGTGCCCCCAATCCAAGAGGGAGTCATCTGTTGTTAGAATCCTCTGTAGCATGAGTGCCTGGAACGGCATTCCCGCCGGGAGGTGGCGCAAGCTTCGCCAGCAGTTGAGGGACTCTGCCAGCAGGCAGGTAACCCTGACCCTGTCCCGAAGCCTGTCCATGGTCTGCGTCCATTGCAAGTGTAGGCACCACATGTGTAAGCAAGCTGAGAACATGACGTGGACTGTCAAAGGCCATATGGCCCAATAGGCCAAGAAGACGAGCTGGCACTGATCAGGGGCACTGTACCTCTCCTGCCAGTTGCCTTGATCCCAGAGGTCAGGGATTGGAATTGCTGAAGGTGTTCCCCAGTAAGCCCTGTGAAAACCTGGACAACTCTTGGGTTAAAGCCTTTAGGTAACATGCTTATGTACAATTCATAGGCTTGAATTTGGCAACCCAACATGGCACCCTGGTAACACTTGTGCCCGAGGGTATCAAGGGCTCTAGCATCCCTCCCAGGAGGGACCGAAGAAGGGGTCTTCTGGCTCTTAATTTCTGCATGATTGACTCAATAACTATGGAGTTATGTGGGAATTAGGGCTTGTGGAACCCGGGGCCCTTCTGGACACGTTAGATGGCACTGAGGTGCCGACTCACCACTGGCACCAAGGCCCATGTCTCACACATTCTGAGTAGCAGTCACTTGAGGATCAGCTGCACAGGCATCGTGAGAGTCTCCTTGGGTGGAGACTCATACTGGAGACTCTGCAGTTCCTCGGTGCACAGATCTTCCTCCATCTCGGTTTGCACTGAGGGGGCCCTGGCCATATCCTTGAAAAAGTTGTGGACGGCCACATCTTTTGGAGGAAAATGGCATCGGGGAACTGAGTCAGAGGGAATATCTGGCGCTGCTTGGTTTACGGGGACGCCTTGTCATCGGTCTCCCACTCTAAGTCGAGCGGTGACGACGAGTCCAAGGCCCTGTGACTCATAACATCGAAGTCGGGTGGCCAACGGCCTCCAGAGCACCGCGGGTCCAAGTCATGGAAACTGGCCAGGGAGGACCAAATGCCCAAGGAACAGGACGGAGACCTCGACCGGAGCCGAGTGCTTATCAGAAGCTAATGGCGCTCGGAGCTCAGCTCGACAACCGGGAACTCTCCCACAGTCAGTGGGCTGGTCATTAGGGCAGAAGATGTGGACGGACCAGCCATCATTGGGACAGCACTGGTGTTCTGCTCCAAGGCTGCCATTCTGGATTCGAAGCCAGAAGGCTCCGCAGCTTTTGGCACGGGCACCAAGGACATCGGGCTCGGTGCCGGCACTTTTGCAAGTGCGTCCTCGTCGAGGATTATGGTCTCAAAGAACCTCGCATGGTCTCCGCTGGCCAAGGAATCCTTCTTGAAGACCTTGGTAGGGCGCTTCTTGGAGCTGCCTGAGTCCCTCCAAGCAGGTTTACCAGGTTTCTCTGGTGCAATCTCAGCAGATTAAGGATTTTTTCTTTTTTCTCTCGGGGTCAGAGGACTTCTCAGAGAAGCTTCCGCCACAGGATTCCAAGGACGCTCAGGCCTCAGAGGAAGTGCTGGGCTTGGAGCTTGGCATTGGGGAGGCTGGTGCCGAGTCGGTCCTGGGGAACAGTTTTTCTTGCAACTCCAACCTCTTTTTATTGGTTTTAGGAGTCATGGTCTGGCACAGGTTGCAGGAGGTGCTGTCATGGTCCGGGCCCAGACAGCAGTTGTGGATGTCGGTGACTGACACTGTTTGACTGCAGCAGTCATTTTTTTAATCTTACAGGGGACATGGTGGGGAACACCCAGACAGGGTCGATAACCCAGGGGCAAAAGAAAAAAGGCATGAATGCCGGTCGAGGCGAACCTTGATCAGAAAAGACAAAAGGAGCTGAGAACAGTGCCAGGGATGGCGCTGGCTCAAGGTGGGAAGAGGAGCCAGTACGCAAACCTGGAAACTATTTTGAGGATAATTAGCAAGGATTTTTCTGGGGAAACAGGACAGCTGTCCGTTTGGCTCTGCAGCAAAAAAGGAGACTGAACAAAATGGCAGCCAAGGGTGGGAAGGGGACCACACAAGCGTGGTAGCATGTCCCAAAGACTTTCTTTGAAAGCTGGGGAAATGCTCCGCCGGCACCGACATCACCCCATATGTGAGGCCTGACTTCCTGCTTGTTCCTGGAGAAATACTATTACAAATCTTAGGGGAGCCAGGAATCAAATCCCAACACTGTTCCTTGTGATCTTGGGCAAGTCATTTAACCCTCTAATGCCTCAAGTACAAACTGTAAGCCCACTGGGAACATGGAATAAACCTACTGTACCGTTTCTCAAGCCAGTCCTGATGTACCCCCAGCCAGTCTTGTTTTTATGATATCCACAATGAATATGCATGCAATGGAGGCATCGCATGCAGACCCCTCTCATGCATATTCATTCTGAGTATCCTGAAAAGCAGACTGGATAAGGGGTACACCAGGATCGGCTACTGTACCTAAATGTATCTCGCCTTGAACTATCGCTATCACTGAACATGGCCTACGCTAAATCTAAAATGCCATCCCCAAAACAGAACATCAGGGATCTGTGGTTCAGTTGAAGCCTGCAGGGAAAGAGACTTGAGTCTCAACAAGGCTCTGATTCAAAGTGGATGTGATGCAAGCTTTGGGGAGTGGAAGAGGAAAGGAGGCAGCCACTGTATTGCCAACCTCACTGGTCTCATCATGAGCTCCCTTCCACCCATCCCCACTGCCAAATGGCTTCATACTATCTCTTAAATGCTTACATGGAGACATAATGGGGACGGAGAAGAGAATGATAGTCACTGTTGGATCCGCTTAAAGGAAAAACTGAAGCATCACTTCCTCTCCATAGAACCACTTTAGTAATATCAATTTGTCAATTTGGCACAGCCAGCAAGGGCATTCATCTAGAAACTGAAAAGAACATTGAGGTAGTATCTGTGGTCTTAGGAAGAAGTCCTGACCGCTAGCATGAATCTGCAATAAGTGAGACAATCTTAAGAAAGTCTCCTCGGCTTTATCATGCGAACGGTACAGTGAGTGAGCGGCACTCAGAGGTCAGACACAAGATTCAGAGAAATCATCAAGTTGGAATTGTATGTAAAGTGCACCAAAATTGGGCCCCATTTCACTTGGGCCAGAGTACTAGGACCTGGCCATCAGGGTTCAGATCGTTCTGGCAAGGGAGGCTTGGGGTTTCGTTAGGGTGCTGCCAGGGTGCTGGTGGTGTGCACAGCCTTGGAGAGGGAGGGAAGAGCATTGCTGCCCAGTGAGAAGCACAAGGGGTATACCACAGAGGTGCCTCAAGACTCAAAAGCCCCCCAAATTACCCAGCTGTCATCTGGGCTGGGAGACATGACAAAGACCAAATAAGAGACAAAAATTTAAGTCTAATCCCATTACACATCTTTTATTTGTTCATTCATTCATTTACTTAACCAGTTTTATATACCACCTTTTCCTTCAAAGCGGTTTACAAGTAACTAAGTTGTGTACATTTATGGGGTGGGTACTGGAGGAGGTATATGCATCCGTAACTATTTACAATTTATAATCTTTTAAATAAGGCAAACCTGACGACCTACCCAAAAAGGAAGTTTCATTTGCTTGAAAACCTGTGTTCCAGGTTGATGGCTGCCTCCAGCCCCAAAGATACATCGCTAGCACAAAATCGCAGCAGGCTGGATAATAAATCCTATTCCAGGACATTTTATCTTTGTTTTTGTTAATTCAAGTTGGACCCTAATAGGTGCCATTTAAAACTGTTTTCTATGGAAAGTCCGATTCATCTATTTCATAATCCAAGGTCTGTTCATCTTTGCCAAAAGGGGTGGCAGTAAATTTCCCATCTAGCAGGCTCATGCAGCGCACCCTAGCTCACCTACAAATGGGATGCTAATGTTTTAGATCCACGGTATGAGAAATATTGCTGTGCGCGCCTTCAGACAGCCCTGATTGGAACAGCCTTGTTCCCTCCCTGCCCATATTCTTATCTCCTGAGCTCTGCCCCCTCATCCTTTCACTGTGATGCTACAGGAATCCCCCGCCTTCCCCCATTTGGCTTCTGCTCCCCTCTCACTCCTATACTGTTCTTTCTTGACCATGTCCCTGTGCTTTTCAGAACACTGTACAACTGGAAATCTGGGGAGCAGAAACTGTAGAGGAGATCAATATTCCCATTTTGTGAATCAACCTATTGATCCCATACAGTTGCTCTTTAGATGTATGCAGTGCTAGATAGATACACATAAGGGACAGTCCCTGCCTCATGGAGCTTACAATCTAGCCAAGACAAACATATAGGACAAAGTCTATGGGAAATGTATTACAGAGAAACAGTTCAAGATTAAAGTGGGCTCAAAAAGGTGGATTTTTAGACTGGTTCTGGATGTAGCCAGAGGCACATGATGCATGGAATCAGAAGTCAGAAAGTGTGGAGTCTGATCAAAGAAGGGCACCGATAAGAGTGATTTACTTGCAGAGTGAATGTGTTTGTAGGTGAGTAAGAGAAGCTTGCACAGTGTGTGGGAGCAGATGGAGAGGGGCTACATAGTCAGGCAGACACTGAAAGAACAAAGTCGTACAGCTGAATTTTCAACAGATTGACGTGGGGAAAGATGGTTCGGTAAAAGCCCTGCGGGGAGTAGGCTGTAAGCTATGCAGGCAGCGAGAAGCGTTTTACTAGCATGCAGGAGTTTGATTTTAACAATATTAAAGAGGATGCAAGAATGAAAACGTTATCAATTGCGGCACACGTCATTTGGATGTAATGAACGAACACCTGAAACAAGACCATTTGCAGCAAGTGGAGGAGCAAGTCCAGCGGCTGGAGCAGCAGGTTGAGAACCAGGGAAACCAGGGTTCAAATCCCACCAGTGATCCTTGTGACCTTGGGCAAATCACTTTACACTCTGCTGCCTCCGCTACAAAACTAGGGGGAGGGGGCATCTTCAACGGTAGCAGTTAGGCTATTTAAAGTGCTAGCTGCTGCCGTGTTAATAAAACCCAGATATTCAGTGGCAAAAAATATCCATTTATGCTGCGGAATATCCAGGCTTGCCAGACAGTAGTACTGCTATCTGGTTACTGGCGGTAACAGCACTAACACGTTAAAGTTAGTGCCCCCACTTGCTCACAGACAGTCCTGGTTTTAAGCAGGCATTTAAGTGGTCTGTGGGGGATATTCAACCACAATACTTTGAATAGGCCCCCCTTAGATCATAACCCCTCCAGGAACAGGAAAATATCCACTGCACCTGAATGCAATTTACCTTGAACTAATACTGAAAAGGTGTAAATTAAAATTTAAGTCAGTCATGAAATATCACCACAGTTTCATTCTCCTCCTCTCTAGGCCTTTGTTTAACTTCATGTGGGATGCTCTTACAAAATGTAAAACTTGTGTACTTCACGTGAAAAGCTAGAAACAAAATGTCTTTTCCCAACACACCTTTCTAAGAGGTCTCAGAAAGTAGCTGGTAACTCACCTGAATGTTCGGGGTTAGCAGCAGGTCCCTGTGAGAAAAGAATGCTGTTTGTCTGGAGAGGTACCTCCCAGGTTCTCCATTATCCCAAACAACCTTTCATTAAAGGAAGTGGCCACCACGGCCCCTTGCCCCCCTTCTGAGTACCATATGTCCGCAAGGCAGATCTAGCAGAAATTAAGACATCCAAGATGCTTCTTATACCCCTCGAAGGGGCATTGGAAGACTGAAGAAAGAGAGTGTGTGCTGAGCTGGCTTCCTCCCAGGAACGGAGCGGAGGAAAGAGGTGCAAAACCTCAGAGACTCTTTTGTGGCTGATCTCACTATGCACCTGTTCGATGAGCAGACCACCAGCCAAGGGGGAAAGAGGGCTGCTGCTGTCCACTGAAAGACATGCTCGATCCTTCTCGGACAACCCCACTGGACAGGGAGGATAAAGAGCGCCTCACTGAAACAGAGGGAGCTGCATCAGCAACAGGACACCCCAGGCTCTACTCCCCACCTCTGCCTTTGTTCTCCTTTGAGTGAGAGATTTAAGACCAAGGCTTTTAAGAGTCCATCAAAAGGCTTTACGTGGATTAAAAAAAAAAAATTAATTCAAGATAAAAATTGCCTATAGGCCAGAGCCAGTTCTGTAAATTCTTTCTGTCGAGCTGTATGTGAAAACAGACAATGAGCGGGCAGGCAGCCTGCAGGGCTCTGTGGACTGGGAGAGAAAGGGGAAGGAAGGAAGGTGGGGGGGGGGGGGGGTGGAGGGGGGCGGAGGCCACTTTGGATTTCCTTTGTAAAGGCCCTGGGCAGATTCCATTGGCCGAGTGGCCGGGGCTTCTTATCCAATAGGGACTGGCTGCCAACCCAGTGTACAGCAGGCCCACTCAAAGGGAGGGCTGGGAGCAGCAGCTGCTGCACAGGGAAAGGCCCAGATGTCCCTCCTGGCGTGGCAGGGGCGCCGCCAATGAAAGCAGCCTTGGGCTCTCGACACTGCTCAGCTTTCCTGGGAGGTCCCTGAATTGAGTAGCCCTCCCTTAGCCTCTGCTCCTAGGAAGCAGCGCTTCCTCCGTCTCCCTCTCCAAGTCGGGGAAGAGGAGGAGGGGGGCCCTTTCACATCTCCAGCTGTCTACTCCGTAGGCTGTAAATAAAGTACAGGGAGCTTAGCAGACGCTTGGAATAAGGAGGGCTGTAACTTTGCAGTAAGGGGACCAAACCGTCTGGTCTCGTTAGTAGAAAAGAGGTCAGCATCTGACAGCTATTTCCACGGATATGTATTAGCATTCCAGTGAAACACACTGAACTGAAGGTTCAAGCAGATGAGGCACAGCTAGGATCCTGCTTAATGAAAGAGACCTTGGTAGAAAGTTAGTGACTTTTCCATCTTCAAACTCTCTCCTATACTCTAGGTTTCTTGGATAGCGTGGAAATGACCAGTGTGGACTCAAAAGCTTCCATACTACCATTCATGTGGAAATATGGCTCATTCGACAAGCTGCAAGACAGACCCTTTTACTGGACTAACTTACAGGCCAATGCGGAAACCCTACACTAGAGCACAGTGCTTAAAGCTGTAGCACAGGGTTTCATAGCGTGGACTTTAATGCCGACTCTCTGCGCTAGAATGCAATATTCAAATTACCCAGTGCGCAAAAAGTCAGCATTAAACTGGGAGAACAAGTCAGAGCAAGTTTGGCATGCTGTCCCAGAGAAACAGTTTGACACTTCACCTCAGATGACCTAGGCACCAGGGAAAGCCCCCGATAAAATCAGCATATTGTTGGGGGTTTAGTGCTCCCCCTGGACACTGACCCCCTGACAGAAAAAAGTCCCTGGTGGCCCTGAACCCCCTACCCACCTGATAAAAAAAAATCCCTGGTGGCTCAGCGGCCATGATCCCATCCACCCAATAACAAAAGTTTCTGGTAGCCCCCAAACCAACCCCCCACCTGTTACTTTTAAATCTGGAGCAGGAGCATTGCCGGGAGCGTTTGGGAGGGGGTGGGGGTTTGGGTGCCACCAGGGATTTTTGTTATTAGGCTAGTGGGACTAGGTCCACTGTGCCACTAAGCATTTTGTTTCTGTCGGGGGGGGGGGGGGAGAAAGGGAGAGACACCGGCCCTCTGACAGTATTTTGATGGCATCAGGTACTTTCCCCAATGCCTGGATCATCTGAGGTGAAGTGTCAAACTTCAGCTCAGATGATACTTCTGCTCCCGGTTAAATCTTTTGTTTTTTTATTCTTACATCTGGCGCAATTACTTATGCCGCGATTTGCATACATTTGGATGCCAAGTGCGCTGCAGTTTAGCACAGTTGTGTTTTTGCCATTTTGCTGGCGCTAGCTTGCTTCTGCATCGGAGAGCAAGCCTTGCGTGGGAAAAGCCCCAGAAAATGCCACGATAAGCTTTTCTGCATCGGCCCGTTAATATATCTTTGACAAGCTTTCAAAAGTTATCCTCTCTGCAGTTACATCATGCAAGCCTTTAAAAAGCTACCGCCAGCCCATATAGCTACTAGAAGTACAGATGTTTCTGGAGAGGGGAAGAGAAAAACCAGATGCGTTATCTACCGAAGAAGAGTGTCATCTGCAGTAATCATCAGCTCATATTTTGCCAGTGCACGGTGATCTCCTACGGGGGCTGCTTTGCAGCCCTTGACAGAAATTCCAACAAGGAGAGGAGGGGAGGAGGGAGAAGAGAGTTCATTCTTTCAGCTGAATGAAAATACTCTTATCCTGAAGCTGCAAAAAGCTTGTTCCCGCTCTACAGTTGGTGCAATGTTATCAGCTTCACTACAACATGCATGGGGCCTCAATGCCCTTTCCATACGACGCACCAGTTCATGCTGTTGGCATCAACATATGGAACGGTGGGGGAGGGGGAGAACAACAATTTAGCCTCCAGAACCTCCCTACCACATTTTCCTATGTCATTGGTACCGACATGTACCAAGACAACAGACTCCTCCCCAGCACTATCTAAGACCTTATCTAGGACCTCACGCGCCACCTAGATAAAGTCTCAGATAGTGCTGGGGAGGAGTCTGCTGTCTTGGTACATGTCGGTACCAATGACATAGGAAAATGTGGTAGGGAGGTTCTGGAGGCTAAATTTAGGCTTTTAGGTAGGAAGTTGAAATCCAGAACTTCCAGGGTAGCGTTCTCCGAAATGCTTCCCGTTCCATGCGCAGGACCCAAAAGGCAGGCAGAGCTCCAGAGTCTCAATGCGTGGATGAGACAATGGTGCAGAGATGAGGGTTTTGGATTTGTTAGGAACTGGGGAACATTCTGGGGAAAGGAGGGGCTCTTCCGAAGGGATGGGCTTCACATTAACCGGGATGGAACCAGACTGCTGGCATTAACCTTTAAAAAGGAGATAGAGCAGCTTTTAAACTAGATCATAGGGGAAAGCTGACAGTCGCCCAAGAGCGCATGGTTCGGAAGAATGTATCCTTGAAGAATACTACCAAATGCAGAGAGGTTCCACAAAAGAGTAAAATAGCCCAAATGCCCTCGAGTATGGAGCAGACAGAGCTTAAAGATCCCAAATTACCCATGTCTACCAATAGCCAAATTATTATGAATAAAATACAGTCTCTAAAATGCTTGTATGCAAATGCTAGAATTCTAAAAAATAAGATGGGAGAGTTAGAATATATAGCACTAAATGAGAGGTTAGATATGATTGGAATATCAGAGACATGGTGGAAGGAGGACAACCAGTGGGACACTGTGATACCTGGGTACAAACTATATCGTAATGATAGAGCTGATCAAATTGGTGGAGGGGTTGCGCTCTATGTTAGAGCGGGCACTGAGTCAGAAAGGATTAAAGTTTTGCAGGAAACAAAATTTGCTGTAGAATCTCTATGGATTGAAATTCCATGTAAAAAGGGGAAGGCAATGGCAGTGGGGGTGTACTATCGACCGCCTGCTCAGAATGAACAAATGGATGATGAAATGCTCAAAGACATCAAGGAAGCTAACAAACGTTACAGCACAGTAATAATAATGGGTGATTTCAATTACCCCGGTATCGAATGGGTCAGTGTCACGGCAGGACATGCTAGGGAGATAAAGTTCCTAGATGAAATAAATCACTGCTTCTTGGAGCAGCTGATTCATGAACCGACCAGCGGGGAAGCCATATTAGACCTAGTCCTTAGTGGAACACCAGATCTAGTGCAAGAGATAAGGGTGTTGGGGCCACTTGGCAATAGTGATCACAGCATGATCGCCTTTGATTTAATTAGTGGAGGAGGGATAGTAAGGAAATCCACAGTACTACCTTTTAACTTTTGAAAGGGAGACTATGATAAAATGAGGAAAATAGTTAAGAAAAAACTAAAAAGAAGAGTTGCAAAGGTTAAAGACTTACATCAAGCTTGGGTGTTGTTGAAAAATATGATCTTGGAAGCCCAGACCAGCTGTATTCCACGCTTTAAGAAAAGTGGAAGGAAGTCCAAAAAACTGCCAGCATGGTTTAAAGGTGAGGTCAGAGAGGCTGTTGTTGCCAAAAAAGCATCTTTCAGGAAATGGAAAAAAGAGCCAAACGACGAAATCTGGAAACAGCACAAGCACTGGCAAGCCAAATGCAAGGCATTGATAAGGCAGGCAAAGGGAGAATTTGAGAAGCAGCTTGCTGCGGAAGCCAAAACGCGAAGTAAAGACTTTTTCAAGTACATTCGTAGCAAAAAACCTGTGAGAGAGTCAGTTGGTCCATTAGATGATAGAGGGGTTAAAGGGGCACTAAGAGGCGACAAGGCGATAGCGGAGAGATTGAATGAATTATTTGCTTCGGTCTTTACTGAGGAAGATGTAGGGATGTTACCCATGACTGAAGTGGTATTTAAAGGTGCGGAAGAATTGAAGGAAATATTGATACATCGGGAAGATGTATTACAACTATTAGATAAACTGAAGAGTAGCAAATCACCTGGGCCGGATGGTATACATCCAAGGATGCTGAAAGAACTGAAATATGAGACTGCAGACCTGCTATTAGTAATCTGTGAACTATCATTAAAATCATCTCTACCTGAAGACTGGAGGATCGCCAATGTAACACCAATTTTTAAAAAGGGTTCCAGGGGTGATCCGGGAAACTAGAGACCGGTGAGCCTGACATCAGTACCGGGAAAAATGGTAGAAACCATCATAAAGAATAAAATTACTCAGCATGTAGATAGTCATGGCCTAATGGGAGACAGCCAACATGGCTTTAGACAAGGAAGATCTTGTCTTACTAATCTCTTATGTTTTTTTGAAGGTGTGAATAAACAGGTGGACAAAGGTGAGTCGGTTGATATAGTGTATCTGGACTTTCAGAAAGCCTTTGACAAGGTCCCTCATCAGAGACTTTTGGCAAAGCTAAAGAGTCATGGGATAGGAGGCAGTGTACTATTGTGGATCAGGAACTGGTTAAAAGATAGAAAGCAGAGGGTAGGGCTAAATGGCCAATTTTCCCAATGGAGAAAGCACAGTTACTTACCTGTAACAGGTGATCTCTGGGAACAGCAGGAATTAGTCATCACATATGGGTACGTCGGCACCGACGGAGCCCGCGCGGGAAAGCTCCCCAGCTTTTCAGATTAAAAGCTTTTGGGGCCTCCCACTGCACATGCGCGCTGCCTTCCCGCCTTCCTGACCAGCTCTCGTCAGTTCGAGTTTAAAGCTGAGACAATAGAGAGAGAGGACAGGAAGATAGATAGATAGAGATACAACTCCTAGGGGAGGTGGGTGGGTTGTGATGACTAATTCCTGCTGTTCCCAGAGATCACCTGTTACAGGTAAGTAACTGTGCTATCTCCAGGAACAAGCAGGAATACGTCATCACATATGGGGACTCCCTAGCTAAGATGCCTGGGAGATCCCCCTCCAAGGGTAAACCATCTTCGCATGGATCTCAGGCATCCATCCAGGGAAGGTGGGCAGGAGTTGTTTAAGTATGGAACAGGTGTTTGAGGACAGCCTGACCAAACAAGGCATCCCGGCGGGAGTCCTTGTCCAAGCAGTAATGGGCTGTGAAGGTATGAACCGAGGCCCAAGTGGCTGCTCGACAGATCTGATCTATGGACACAGAGTGAAGATGAGCCATAGAAGTGGCCATGGCCCTCACATTGTGAGCTGTGACATGGCCCTCCATAGAAATGTTCTTACTCTGGTAAGCAAAAGAAATACACTGAGCGATCCAATTGGAAAGTGTACGCTTGGTGACTGGAAGTCCCAAATGAGAAGGATCAAAAGCCACGAAAAGTTGGGAAGACTTTCGATGTGGTTGAGTCCTGTTGAGGTAAAAGGCAAGAGCTCTTTTACAATCCAGAGTATGAAGGTTCCTCTCTGCACTGGATGCATGAGGAGCCGGGAAAAAGACAGGTAAATATACCTCTTGATTAAGATGAAAAGGCGAGACCACTTTGGGCATAAAGTGGGGATTCGTCCTAAGGACCACCTTATCATGATGAAACCTAGTATAAGGTGGATGAGCCACTAAAGCCTGCAGTTCACTGATGCGGCGAGCCGAAGTGACTGCAATAAGGAAAACAACCTTCCAGGAAAGAAATTTGAAGGAGGTAGAGTCCAAAGGCTCAAAAGGTGGCTTCATAAGCTGACCTAGAACTAGGTTCAAATCCCATGCTACCGGAGGAGGTCGGATGGGAGGTTTAGTTAGAGTCAGGCCTCTCATGAAACGTGCAACAAGAGGATGAGAGGAGACAGGTTGTCCATTTATAGGTTTTAAGGATGCTGCAATAGCACTCAAATGGACCCTTACTGAATTCGTCTTAAGGCCTGCATTTGAAAGATGCAGGAGATAGTCCAAGAGGGAATTCAAAGGAAGTGCTAGAGGGTCAAGACCCTGCTGAGCACACCAAATGGAAAAACGTTTCCATTTGAAAGCATAAGAACGCCTCGTGGAAGGTTTCCTAGAGGCATGAAGGATATCTGTCACAGGTTGAGAAAGATTAAAGTCTTGAAGACTTAGGCCTTCAGTAACCAAGCTCTGAGATGTAGGGATTTGGGGTTTGGGTGCCACAAAGTCCCCTCCTCCTGAGACAGAAGGTCTGGCGCAGCTCCCAGGTCCAGGGAGGATCCCTGGGAGAGATGCAGAAGTAGAGGGAACCACACCTGGCGTGGCCAGCGGGGAGCTATGAGGATCATAGTCCCGTGATCCCTCTGGAGCTTGAACAGAGTCTTGGATATTAGAGGAATGGGTGGAAAGGCATAGAGGAATTCCTGACCCCAATGCAGGAGGAAGGCATCGTGGGCCTGAGCTCCCTGACACTGAGTTCTGGAACAGAACCGGGGAAGTTTGGCATTCCATGGACTTGCAAAGAGGTCTATGTCCGGGGTCCCCCATTCCTGAAAGATTCTGCGTATCTGGTCCATATGTAGGGACCATTCGTGTGGAAGCAGAACTCGACTGAGTCTGTCTGCACGAGAGTTTTGAACTCCTGGAAGATACACTGCAAGAAGGTGAATTTGATGCTCTCTGGCGAAGGCCCATATTCTGAGAGCTTCGTTGCAAAGCGACAGAGAGCCTGTCCCTCCTTGTTTGTTTATATAGAACATGGCTACCTCATTGTCTGTCTGAACTAGGACAGTCAGGTTGACAAGGAGGGTATAGAAGACCTTGAGGGCAAGGTAAATCGCTCGCAGTTCCAGGAGGTTGATATGAAGGGTGGCCTCCTGTGGAGACCAAGTGCCCTGAGTGGAGAGGTTCTGAAGATGAGCTCCCCACCCTGTTTGGGAGGCATCTGTTGTGAGGGTTGCTTGGGGCAACAAAGGTTGGAAGGGGGCCCCAACAACAGATTCTTGGTGGATGTCCACCATTGGAGGGACCAAAATAGACGGCTTGAGGTGAGTATTTGGTCGGACAGCGCTCCAGATGCTTGAGTCCACTGGGTGGCCAAGGTCCATTGAGCTGCTCTCATATGCAGACGAGCGTAGGGCACCACATGTACCGTGGAGGCCATGTGGCCCAGAAGTCGCAGCATTTCCCGGGCTGTCAAATGACTGCTGGACTGAGCTTGGGAGGCCAAACTCAGCAGGCGTTGGGCCCTGACCTGAGGCAGGTAGGCCCTTGCAGTGATGGTGTCTAACTGGGCCCCTATGAACTCGAGAGACTGAGTAGGGATTAGTTGAGACTTGGGAAGGTTTACTACCAGTCCCAGATACTGCAGAAGACGCCTTGTGCGGTCCAGGGAAATTTGGGCCTGGGACTGAGAGGGAGCTCGGATGAGCCAGTCGTCCAGGTATGGGAATATGAAAATTCCCAGGCCTCTTAGAAAGGCAGCTACGACTGCCATGCATTTGGTGAACACTCTTGGAGCAGAGGCTAGACCGAAGGGGAGTACTCTGTACTGGAAACGTTTTCCCTGAAACAGAAATCGAAGGTATTTTCTGTGGGATGGGTGGATGAGTATGTGTGTATACGCATCCTTTAGGTCTAGAGAACAAAGCCAATCCTGACTCTGAAGGTATGGAAGGAGAATGCCCAGAGAAAGCATTTTGAATTTCTCCTTGAAAAGAAATTTGTTCAATTCTCTCAGATCCAGAATTGGTCTGAAGCCCTCTGTCTTCTTTGGTATTAGAAAATAAGGGGAGTAGAATCCCGTCCCCTGTTGAAGAAGAGGGACCTCCTCTATTGCCCCCTGGGCAAGGAGGGAGGAGACTTCCTGACCCAAGAGGGCCAGGAGAGATGGGGGAGAATTGAACTGCCTCACCATAGTATAAGGAGGAAGGTCGGAAAAATGGAGTTTGTAACCCTCTCTGATGATAGAGAGGGTCCATTGCTCTGATGTAATTTGCTCCCATCTGGGAGCAAAGTGAGCTATCCTTCCGGGTATGGTGAGGGGCTCTGGTTGTTCTAGAGCCAGAAAAGTTAAGTTCTCTAGTGGCAAGTCAAAACCCCTGAGGGGGTGGAGCCTGCTGAGGCGTAGCAGACGCCGCAGGCTTTGACCTTGCCTGTTTAGGTTGCTGACGTTTAGCAGCAAAACGAGGCTGAGAGGATTGTTGGCCAGTATTTGTAGAAAATCTGGACTTCTTGTAATAAGGCCTCTTAAAAGACTTCTTCTTGGCAGGAGTGGAGGTAGACTTAGAAAGTCTATCTAAGGTGGCATTTTCTGCATCCATTTGAGTGGCCTTAATTTGCCACTCCTCACCAAATAAGTTCTCACCTGTACAGGGCAGATTTCGTAAGCCATCTAGGACCCAAGGTTCTAGATCAGAAGCCTGGAGCCAAGCAAGACGTCGGGCTGCTATAGCAATGCCCGAAGCCCTACCAGCACCCTCAAAGGAATCAAAAGCTGCCCTGTTGGAGAACTTTGAAATATCCAAAAGGTGTTTCACTAAGGAAATGAACTGCTCCCTCTTATCCTCAGGGATAAAGGGGGCAAAATGCCGAACTTTTAGAGCGATTTCACTGAGAAACATGCCCATGTAAAGACTATAGGAATTAATCCTGGCTATAAGCATAGTAGCCTGGAAAATTTTCCTGCCAAAAGAGTCTAGAGTCTTACATTCTCGCCCTGGAGGAGTAGAAGAGTGCCTTTTGGTACTCTTTATCTTCTTCATTGCAGACTTCACCACAATAGAATGGTGAGGCAACTGGGTTTTTTGGAAACCAGGAGAAGGGGGGACACGGTACATGGTGTCCAACCTGCGAGAAGAAGGAGACAATGTTAGAGGAGCCTCCCATAAGTCCATCAAGTGTTCTTGAAGGATTTCATGGATAGGCAGGGTGACTGCCTCTTTGGATATTTTAGGATACTCTAAGTCTCCTAGTTTCTTTGATCTGGGTTCCTTTTCAGAGGATGAAGCAATAGAAAGACCTTTAGCCATTTCTATGATGAAGTCCTGAAAGGACAAATCCTCTGGTGGAGACATTCTTCTGTTAGGAGAAGAAGGCTCCTCAGGAAGATCAAGGGAGAACTCATCAGAATCATCAGAGGAGTTAAAATCCTCTGAAGAAGCAGAGTATCCTCTATGTGCTTCCAACGCACGATACGCATACCGTTCGGTATCGACATCGGGCGTACCAGGTATGGGATCGGTACCGGGCAAAAGCCCGGATCCGGCATGCGGAACCGATCTGCGTTTGGAAGACGATGGCCTCGGTTCCGGTATGGAAGCCATTACCGGAACCGGACCCGGTACCGCTGGCTGCGGTACCGAGGGCGTAGCAGCATTAATAAAAGCCAGAATGGCCTGCTGCATGACTTGGACAGTATTGCCTATAGACGCCACTGCTGCTTGGATGTCGGTACCGGTATGGGCCGGTACCCCAGAGCAGTACAACAGGTGATCTGTCGAGGCCGCGCCATCGATGTCAACCTGTGACCCCATGATTGCTTTGGAGGCCGGAGCCTCCCGCCGGGGTTTTTTGGCCTGGGCAGAATCCTCGAACTCAGAATTGAGAGCCTCTCGATCTTTAGAAAGAGATTGGCTTTTAGAGGATTTGCCCACTGGAGTTTTGGTTACCTGAGATCCATCCGGAGAGGAAGACCTGGATGATTGTGATGCTTCTGAAGGAAACAGCACATGGAACTTGTTGGCCCGGTTCTGCAATCCACGTTTCGACATCTGGGAGCAGGATGGGCAGTCCGGTATGGAATGGTCAGGTCCTAAACATTTAAGACACCATTCATGGGTGTCTGTAAGAGGAATGACAGCACTGCACTTGGTACACTTTTTAAAACCAGGGACTGGCTTCTCCATGAGGAGAATTTGTGTAGGCCTGAAGGCCTAACAAAGTACCAAGCTGTGCTGAAGAAAAGAAAATTTTTTTTTTTTTTTTTTTTAAAAGAAAGAAAGAGAGAGACCGGCAGTACCGGTTTCAGAATGGGGAAGGCAGGTACGCGGTCTAAAGAAAACAATAAAATCAACAATTTCTTCAGCGGTGACAGGAACACGACCTGCTGGCTCCGCGGAAAAAAAGAAACTGACGAGAGCTGGTCAGGAAGGCGGGAAGGCAGCGCGCATGTGCAGTGGGAGGCCCCAAAAGCTTTTAATCTGAAAAGCTGGGGAGCTTTCCCGCGCGGGCTCCGTCGGTGCCGACGTACCCATATGTGATGACGTATTCCTGCTTGTTCCTGGAGATAGGGGAATAGTGGTGTACCCCAGGGATCTGTGCTGGGTCCGCTGCTTTTTGACATATTCATAAATGACCTGGAAAGTGGAATAACGAGTGAGGTTATCAAATTTGCAGATGACACAAAACTATTTAAAGCTGTTAAAACCCAAGAGGATTGTGGAAAATTGCAAGAGGATCTTGATAAATTGGAAGACTGGGCATCAAAATGGCAGATGAAATTTAATGTGGACAAGTGCAAGGTTATGCACCTAGGGAAGAACAACCCAAACTATGGTTACACGATGCAAGGTTCCACATTAGGAACCCCCACCCAGGAAAAATATTTAGGCGTCATTGTGGATAACATGTTAAAACCCTTGACCCAGTGTGCAGCGGTGGCTCAGAGAGCAAATAGAATGCTAGGTATCATAAGGAAAGGAATGGAAAATAAACCAAAAGATATTATAATGCCTCTATATCGTTCCATGGTGAGACCGCACCTTGAATATTGTGTGCAATTCTGGTCGCCGTATCTTAAAAAGGAAATAGCATTATTAGAAAATGTTCAGAGAAGAGCCACCAAAATGGTAAAGGGGATGGAAGGATACTGCTATAAAGAAAGGCTAAAAAGGTTAGGGCTCTTTAACCTGGAAAAGAGATGGCTGAGGGGAGATATGATAGAAGTCTATAAATTAATGAATGGAGTGGAACGGGTAAACGTAGATCGATTGTTTACGTTATCAGAATATAGAAAGACTAGGGGACATGCAATGAGGCTACAGGGTAAACTATTTAAGAATAATAAAAGAAAATATTTTTTCACTCAACGTATAATTTGTTACCAGAGGATGTAGTAAAGGCTGTTAGTGTAGCTGGGTTTAAAAAAGGTTTGGACAAGTTCCTGGAGGAAAGGTCCATAAACCAATATTAAGAAGAGACCCAGGATATCAATGCTTGACCCATTACAAGCATTGTGGAACTTGTGTATTTTGGGGAAACTGCTAGGTACGTATGACCTAGATTGGCCACTGTTGGAAACAGGATACTGGGCTTGATGGACCTTGGTCTGACCCAGTATGGCTTATCTTATGTTCTTATGTTCTAACATGGATTCCGCTCACAGCTGATCAGCAGCACAAGAAGTTAAATGTGGTCTCCCTAAAGCCTCACTGAAACATGCTCTCAGACACGAATGAGTAGCTTCCATAGGAAAAACAAGGGCACAAAGCCCAGCAGGGCACACGGAGAAAACCTCCTAACTGGAGTAGAAACTACATCCCCTCCCTTCCGGAACAAATGGTAAAGGTCTTAGGAAGGAACAAAGTACAGACAATTGCAGTGCTGAAAGGCAAGCATTAATTCTAAATCCCCAGCCCTCTCCCTCCTAAACACTCCAGTGTCTTTCCTCTTCTGCACGTTATCTTCTACATAAAAGCCTCAGATGGCGCAGCACCTCTTCATTTTACGCCGAAAAAGCAGCACGTCGCCTTTCTGATTCTCAGCTGGCCTGACACTTCTGAAAGGCTTGAAACAACGTCAACATGGCATCTCAAAAATAAGGGTCGCAAGAAAAACGGTGCACTCTGCCCCTACAGCATAGTTACTCGCCTGTAACAGGTGTTCCTGCTATACCCAGAGAACACCTGTTACAGGTGAGTAACTACGCTTTCTCCAGGAACAAGCAGGAAGTCAGTCCTTAAATATGGGACTCCCCAGCTACAGGCTACCAAAAACCCATAGCAAAATAGGCGCTCCCTTACAGGGAGCCACAAGCAGCAGGACTACTTGAGTGTGCACTACCTTTCAGCACTTGCTGAAGACGTGCTCCTATCATGCTGAGCAGGGCTAGACCAACCATTAGCCAAGCAAGACAGTCGCCTAGGGGGTGGGCAATCGAGAACAGGGCTTTCAAATCTAAACAAATTCTGACAGCCGACGAGGGGGAAGGTAAAGCTTAGGGTTTATCTAAGGTGCCGACACCTTGAAAACTCTGGGGCCGACCCTGATGTGGAGGTAACTAGTCAGGACTGAAAAAAACGTAAGGCCACAAAGAATGTTTCAGCTAAGCAGTTTGGCTTGAGCAGTGCGGCTAGATATCACTGCCCTGCTAAGACAGCTAGGAGAAATGGCCAGTGACAGGAGCTGTTCATCTAGGCCAGGGGTCGGCAACCCGCGGCTCCGGAGCCGCATGCGGCTCTTTCTCACCTTTGCCGCGGCTCCGGAGCACACTGCCCGCCCGGTGACAGGCAATAGTGTTGTAAGCTCCCTCCCTTCTTCTGCAGCCGCGGCTCCCTGCCTCTTAGGGAACCGCGGCTGTGCTTTTAAAATCATCTCGGAGCCCTTCCTGTCTTGACGGGCTCCGTGCAGCATTGTCCCGCCTCTAAAGGAAGTTTGGAGGCGGGACAATGCTGCACGGAGCCCTTCAAGACAGGAAGGGCTCCGAGATGATTTTAAAAGCACAGCCGCGGTTCCGTAAGAGGCAGGGAGCCGCGGCTGCAGAAGAAGGGAGGGGAGCTGACATGGAGGGAGGGAGCGGGGTGGGATGGAGGGAGGGGGGCGGGGAGGGAGGCGGGCTGACATGGGGGGAGGGAGCTGATATGGATGGATGGAGGGAGGGGGGCTGACATGGAGGGAGGGAGCTGATATGGATGGAGGGAGGGGGGCTGACATGGAGGGAGGGGGCTGACATGGATGGAGGGAGGGGGGGGGCTGACATGGATGGATGGAGGGAGGAGGGGCTGACATGGAGGGAGGGAGCTGATATGGATGGAGGGAGGGGGGCTGACATGGAGGGATGGAGGGGGCTGACATGGAGGGAGGGAGCTGAAATGGATGCAGGGAGGGGGGCTGACATGGAGGGATGGAGGGGGCTGACATGGAGGGAGGGAGCTGATATGGATGGAGGGAGGGGGGCTGACATGGAGGGATGGAGGGGGCTGACATGGAGGGATGGAGCACTGGTAATGGGGTTGAGGGGGACTAGCACTGGAAATGAGCTGATTAGGGGAGGCTAGGACTGGTAATGAGCTGATGGGGGGTAGGACTGGTATTGGGCTGATTAGGGGAGGCTAGCACTGGTAATGGGGTTGAGGGGGGATTAGCACTGGAAGCGAGGTGATTGGGGGGCTTTGAATGGGCATGGGCTGATTGTGGGGAGGGGAGGATAGAGCTGCTGGCCCTGGAAGATAACTGGGGGCTAAGGCTGCCATGGTATTTGTACTAGAAGGGACTGGTCAGTGGGGAAGGAGGGGGATTGGAAGGAAATGGACACCAGTGGCAGTCATGGGAATGCAAGTTGACATTGGAAGGTACTGGGAGTGAGGACTGGAAAGGGGCTGATATTGGGGAGGGTTACTGGGACTGGAAATAGGCTGATGGGAAGAAGTGAAGAAAACGAAAGAAGAGATAAGAAATGGCAGATGGACCATAGACCACAGAAAGAGAGCTAAGAGAAGACAGGAAAGCAGAAGCCTCAGATCGGGACCAGCATGATCAAAGAATAAATTGGTCAGACAACAAAGGTAGAAAAAATAATTTTATTTCATATTAGTGATTTGACTACAAAATCATCATAATTTTGAAATCAAATATTGTTACTTGTTGTTGTGATATTTTCTGGCGTATTTTTTTTGGTGTGCGAAGGAAGAGGGGTAGTCTTATACGGCGAGTATAGGCCAAACACCTATATTTTAACAGGAAAAGTAGGGGGTCGTATATAGCATTAAGGTAAGAAACAATATATGCAGTGTTAGATTTGTTTTAAATGTCGCAATGGTTTTGCGGCTCCCAGGTTTTTTTTTCCCTTCGGAAACGGGTCCAAGTGGCTCTTTATGTCTTAAAGGTTGCAGACCCCTGATCTAGGCGGACACATGTTTATCGCCCAAAAGAAAAAGCTTAAAAAGCTATTTATTGCAAGTATTTTAAATGTTCTGCTTTTGTGTGGAAAGGTGCTCCTCTTGACTGGGGAAGCTAAGCATTTTATATGCAGCTAGCCTGTCATTCAAGAACTCAGGATAGAAAACAGACCCTTCATACCTAAATACATGACCCCTAAAATGTCGCCATTATATCAAAAGGTAAAATGATTAAAGCCCAGTTTCACTCAAAAAGTTAAGCTGACCCATTTCCCCTCCAGAGCAGAAAGCGTGAGAACGCTTGAAAGGACGGCTGTATTGGCAAATTAAAAACAGTCAACCTTTAAAATAAACTAATTACAGATTGACAACAACATTTTGCTTTCAGAAAGTTCAAGAGACCAATAGTGGAACTTCCAAAATAGCTTTTTTACATGAGAGGTCAAAGTGACATACCTGGCCAGTCAGGTTAACTACAATGAATATGCACGAGATGGATTTTCATACACTGCCTGCAAATCTCTCTCATTGCGGTTATCCTGGAAACCTGACAAGGCTAGGTGTGTCCTGAGGACTGAGTTGAGAACCTCTGCATTAGAGAGATTTGCAAGCAGTGGAGATAGCACATGCAGCTCTCACATGCATAGTCATTGGGGATGACCTGAAAAGTAAACTGCTCTACAAACCAGTAGATGGATCTCTGGACGCTTAAAGGAAAAAAAGGCACAAGTACAAGGATGCTACATGCTTTCAGGCATCCAGGTAAGTCTAGTCTCCAGAAAGGAGTAGATATATCTAAAAAGACAGGGCTGATTAATACCAGCCTGTTTCTTGCCACCCCTACAAGCATCCAATACTCAAATAAGATTACAGTCTTAACTACCCTATATGAAGACCAAGCATCCGTGCAATATAGCTGGGAAATGAGGATTCCAGGCAGTCTGAACCGACTCAGGTACTGCTTCCCTCAGTCAGCTTCTGCAAGTCAGGTCTTGAATGAAAGATGTTGCTCTGGGAGTTTCAAAGTCCCCTACAATGTGCATAAGGAGTGGGGATGGGGGTGTCATTTTCTAAAGCCATTTTTTGGCTCTTATTAAATACGGACCAGAGTCCATGCAGTGGTATGAACGTACATGCTTTGCTGGCAGACATAGCCGAGGGTGTGGTCCGAGTTCTGCATGGGCGGTGTTCACAAATACGCATGTTGATTATGAAATCCCTCAAGCAGGTGTAAATGTCCACCCCCGAAATTATTGAACGATCTCTGCTTCTTACACTAGTATGTTATAAAGGCATATAGGCACCGATGAGCCCTTATCAAACAGGCACCTATTTCCCCCTTATAAAATTACCACAGGAGAGGGTAATTTTGTAGCAGGTTGCTGAAGTGTGAAGGCCATGTGGGTGCCTGTCTTATAAAGACACCTCTGCTCTTATTTAAGAAACAGCTCCACCTGTGACCTGCAATTTTAGAAAGCTGCTATTTAGACGTGGAGATCTATACCATACAGAGATTTCAAAGGTGGTGTGGTTAGGGTGACGTGTATACCAAAAAAACATTTGACAGTTGCTTCCTCATATGCCCCCAGGCACGCACAAGTGCCAATAAGGGGAAGGTGCAAAGTTACCCCCCCCCAACCCAACATCCAATCACTACTCGACGACTATCACTTTAGAACAGTATGTCAAGCCATAATAACACCAGTACTGGATTATTGTAACGTAATCTACCATGGCTTACCTAATAAGACAATACTCCCCATGCAACTGGTACAAAATACGGCTGCAAGAATCATTACTGGAACAGCAAAGTACAGACATATATCACCTACTCTTCACAAACTACATTGGCTCCCTATCAAAACACGCGTTAAATATAATGATAATATTCAAAATACTAAATAACCTATCTCCGCCCACGCTTCAACCACTGATCAAAAAAATGCATCCAACTACAACAAGAAGAGGAGCAGACAACACCACCCTAGAAATTCCATCTAACTTCAGAACCTCAAAGCATTCCACCAGCAGTAGAGCCTTTTCCCTCTACGCTCCCCATCTATGGAATGAACAACCTAGATCTATACGTGCAACCAAAGACCTACTGGATTTCAGGAAAACTGTAGAGACGCACCTCTTCCTGGAATACTATGGCCCCACTATGGAAGAAACTGAACTATAAGAGCTCACTGGAGTAACCTAATAACCTGCTAATCACTATAACCCGAGCGGGATAGCAACGTAAACTCCCCTGCAAACTCAATAACTAACCAACCCAGCTAGACTCACGACACCATCATGATAAATGTTAACCCTCAAATTGTGTTGTCTTAATGTTGTTAAATACCCTCATGTTAAATGTAACCCAATTGTGATGTGATGTAACCACTTTGATTGTAGGATAAGGTGGTATACAAGTATGTCTAAATAAATAAATACATAAAATAAATAATGACTTTAAATCTCACTGACCTCTCCTGCAACAAAAATTCATGAACTCAATCCATACTGCAACAATGCTGCCTCTAGATAACTATAAAATGTAACCACAAGACCCACTTTCATGCAAGAATGCAGATGTACATAGTTTAAGTTAAATGTTATATACTCCATGTAACCCAATAAGTTATTCCTCCCTGTTCTATGTAAAGCTTGTTGCTACAATTGTTATATGTAAACCACTTTGAATCTATGAAAAGGCGGTATGTAAAACCTGTTAAATAAAATAAATAACCCTCCTCATTCCCTGATCTCCCCATAACAACCGAGAACCCCACTTTCTTGACCGCCCAACTCTTACTGGCGTTCCCTGATGTCTAGTGGGAAGCAGAAGCAATGGCCAGTCACTTCTACCTGTTGGTTGCTAGCTTTAAAATGGCACCAGCCAGACTTCCGGTGACGTCAGGAAGCGAGATGGCAGCTTTCTGAGCGAGCTCCGGGGCGTTCGGAGAGAAAGCTAGCAACGAGCGACCCTACCCCGGCATCAGGGGACGGACGGAGCAGGCAGATGACTAAAGTTGGTAAAGCAGCGTTTGGCGGAATACCGCTCCCCTTACGCAGCGCTGGGGGATATGGAGAGCGCCGACCATGCGGACAAGATGGCGGACGAGAGAGTGGAGCGCTCCGACTCCGAGGGCGAGCAGAGCCTGGACCCCGCTTCCTTAGGGGGCCTAAAGGAGTGGCTGACCGAGTTCAAGGAAGAGTTGAAGGCTGAAATGAGCAGGTACCAAAGGGAGCTGAAGGAGACTCTGGGTGAAGTGCGGTCAGAGGTGCAGGAGCTCGGGGCCAGAGTGGAAGGCGTGGAAGAGACGCTGGACCATCAAGCGAGCACGGTGGGAGACCTGCGCGCAGGGTGGGCGGAATTGGCCCAAGCACAAGATCTATTGAAGGCAAAGACTGAAGATCTGGAGGACAGATCGCGGCGCAGTAATGTGCGGGTGCGTGGAGTGCCGGAGGAGCACAGATTTAAGAACTGCGAGGAGACGCTACTACAGCTGTTCCGAGCCATCTTGAAGGCCGCGGATCCCACGGGAGAGGGAGAGGAGGTACAATTGAGCATGGAAAGGGCCCACCGCAGCCTTGGCCCCGTGCGAGATAATAAGCCCAGGGACATAATAGCATGCCTGAGCTCCTTTAAAGTGAAGGAGAAGCTGCTGGCAGCGGCGCGGAAGATCGGGCCCTTCAAGTGGGAGGGGGCCACGATTGAACTGTACCAGGACTTATCCGCCGGCACGCTGCAGCGGAGGTGGGAGCTGAGAGGCGTAACAGCGCTACTTCGCAGAGAGGGATGGCGGTATAAATGGCTGTATCCCTTTGGACTTTTGGTGACCATGCAGGGTACTTCTCGCAAGATCCAGAAGGCGGAGGGGGCTTGGCAAGTGCTGAAAGAGTTGGGGGTGTAGAATATCCCGGAGAGCCAGCTGCGTGGACAGCCGCGGGAGCAGCGGACGCAACCCCGAAATGCGGGGATGAAGTGGCAAAGAGCAGGCGGCTCACCAGACTGTCCAGAGAGCACGAACCCCAGAGACCTGCGGAGGGGGCAACTGGGGACTGAGGGGGGAGGAGGCCTACTGGTGAAGCTTATCGTGGCAGGAAGAACCTGCACTAGAATCCTTGGTACTTGGTACTGTTATGCTGGTTTGGTAAATGTCTGCAGATGTGTTGAATGAGGGGGGAATATGTTAGACTGTTTGGGGGGGTTTGTTGTCTTGTTTGCGGGGAAGGCTGCTCTGGAGGGTGGGAGGGGTAGGGTATTGGTGCTGTTATAAAAGGGTAAGGGCATGGCATCGTACTGCTGATCCCTATTGAAGAAGACTAGGCTGGGGGGGTTGCGGGGAGGGAGAAGGTGGGGAGGCAGTACGGTTAAGGAGATAGGAGGGAACGCCACGGGGGGTCACTGGGGTGCTGATGAAGGCTCCGGAGGGAGTGGTAATGGGGGGCGGGGGTGGATGGGGAGCCCAGCACACTGAGGTTATGGATGGTAGTGGGGGAGGACGGAACTTTCCATTGGGGGTAGGGGGAAGGTAGGGTCCATTAATGCCAAAGGGTTGAATGAACCACGCAAGCGGCACCAGTTGTTTCGGGAAGCTCTGAGATTGGGTTGGGAGGTCGTACTGGTGCAGGAGACTCATTTGCGGTGGAAAAACGAGGGGTTGCTGCGAAATGTGCAGTACCCGCACCAGTACTTTGGGGGCCCAAGGCGAGCAAGAAGGGGGGAGTAGCCATACTGCTCTGGCAGGGTAGCTCCTTCAAGGTGAGAGTTGAAGCCCGGGACCAGGATGGTAGGGTGCTGTTGTTGGGTGGGGAATGGCAGGGGGAGGTTGTAACCTTGGTCAATGTTTATGCGCCAAATGAGCGGCAGGCCATGTTTTGGCGGGGGGTGAGGGATTTCTTGGCTAAACATGCCCAAGGGAGACTTATCCTAGGGGGCGACTTCAATCTGGCCCTCGATCCGCAGTGGGATAGACAAGCTAAGGGGGGGATGGAAGGAACCAGGCCCGCAGGGTGCTGAAGTGCATAATGCAGAGATATCACTTGCATGATATGTGGCGACAGCACCATGAGGGGTGTAGGGAGTATACGTTTTACTCCTCCCCCCATGACAGTTTCAGTAGAATTGATTACCTCCTGGTTGATGGCCGGTGGGGAAACCAGGTGCAGGAGGCAGAGATCGGGAATATTACCTGGTCTGACCACGCACCGACGTGGGTGTCCATTGGCCATAGCTTGGGGGAGGGGGGAGTGCGATATTGGAGACGTAACAAAAGTCTATTGAAAAGGGAGGAAGTGGTGAAGGATGTTAAGCTTTGCCTCCAAGAATATTGGGCGATCAATGATAATGGGGAAGTGGGGAGAGTGGGACTGTGGGAGAGTATGAAGGCAGTGGTGAGGGGGAGGTTGGTGATGTGGGCAGCCCGATACAAAAAACAACGTTTGGCCCGGGAGGAGGCCTTGCACCGGGAGATAAAGCAGGTAGCGGAAAGGTATACGGCCTGGGGCAAACCACAGGACCTTAGGCAGCTAAATCAGCTTCGGATGGAGTTAAATCAATTACAGGTAGCGGAGATTGGGTTTAAGCTCGACAGGGTAAAGCAGTGTTATTATGAGTGGGGGGACCAGGCGGGGAGACTGTTGGCCAAAAAACTACGGAACCGGGAGCTGCAAACGGTCATAGACGGGATAAAGGGGGGATTCTACGATCTGAGAAGGCTATTGGGGAGCAGTTTTGCAAATTTTATCGGGAGCTCTACAAGAAGAAGGCGGGGGGGGGGGTCAGTGCAGGGGGAAGACTATTTGGAAGGGATAGAGCTGGCTCTGTTAGGGGAGGCGTAAATCCAGGGATTGGAGGGTGACATCATTAGGGCCGAGGTTGAGCAGGCCTTGGGGGAGCTACCGCAGGGGAAGGCCCCGGGGCTCGATGGCCTAACGGGAGCCTTTTACAAAACATTCCGGAAGGAGGTGCTCGACGAGCTGGTGAATGTCGCTAATGGGATACAGCGGGAAGGGGGACATCTGTCCTCGGAAATGCTCACGGCGGGGATTACAGTATTGTTGAAAGGGGGGCGCGATCCGACGCAGTGTGGGTCGTATCGCCCAATCTCCTTGCTGAATGTGGACGTGAAAATCATTGCAAAAGTGTTGGCCAGGAGATTGGCAGGGTTGCTACCGGGCTTGATAGGGCTGGACCAAACTGGCTTCATACTGGGACGGCAGGCCTCCGATAATATAAAACGAGTGTTGGAGGCACTGTGGGGGGCACGGGAGCAGGGGGAGCAGGCTATGTTGCTGTCTATTGACGCTGAGAAAGCGTTTGATAGGGTGGATTGGGAGTTTTTGTTTATGGTAATGAGAAAGATGGGGATGGGCCCCAAGTATATGAGATGGGTGCAGGCCCTATATCGGGGACCACAGGCGAGGGTGAAGATTAATGGGCGATATACAGCGGCTCTAGAGCTGGAGAAGGGAACAAGGCAGGGTTTCCCCCTGTCGCCGTTGCTGTTCACTATCGCTATTGAGCCGTTAGCCCAGGCCATTCGGTGTAATGGGACGATATGGGGGCTGCAGAAGGGGGGGCGCCAACATAAGATATCTTTATTTGTGGATGACGTCTTGCTGGTTGTGACGAAGCCGGAAGAGTCCCTGCCGGAGCTTATGGAGCAGCTGGGAAAGTATGGTGATGTCTCGGGGTTCAAAATGAATCCAGAGAAAACTGAGGCCCTGGCCATTAGTTTGCCTAAGCCGATGGTAGAGAGGCTGCGGGCAGTGTACCCCTTTCGATGGGCAGCGAAAACTATTAAGTATCTGGGGGTTAATATTACGGCCCAGCCACAGGGTTTGTATGAGGCAAATTACGGAGCCCTATGGAGGGAGGTCGAGAGGGATTTACAACGTTGGGAGCGCTCGGAGATTTCATGGTTGGGTAGAATAGCAGCGATCAAAATGAATGTGCTCCCGCGCTTATTGTATTATTTTCAGGCTCTGCCTGTCCCTATCCCGGGGACTCATTTGCGAGGGATGCAGAGAAAGGTTAATCAGTATATTTGGAGGAGGAGACCGCCCCGGATAGCGCGGGCGGTGATGTATAGACGCAGGGAGGAGGGGGGACTGGGGGTGCCAAATTTGCAGGGGTATTACTGGGCGGCGCAGGCACGCCATGTGATGGATTGGCGGGATGGGAGGGAGCAGAAAAATTATGTGGAAATGGAAAAGGGGTGTGGAATGGGGCGACCGCTGGCCTGTTTCCCGTGGATGGGGAAGGGGGAGCGGGGGGTGAAGGAGGAGGATAATCCTTATGTCTTGCATGTTTTACGAGAGTGGGATAAAATTAGGAACCAGGAGTGGAGGGGGGGGGGGCCCAGTTTTCAATGATTTGGGAACATTGCCAAACCGACCGGTTTTAACCCGGCCAGGAGGGGGGGGGGGGTTACAGCAGGTGGGCGCGAGGGGGCTTGAAGTACTTCTATTAGTTTGTGGATGGGGGGGAATGGGTCCCCTTTGATGAGTTGAGGGAGAGGTTTGGTCTGAGGGCAGCGGATCAGTTTTATTATGGGCAAGTGGTGCACTTTCTGCGGAAGAAATTAGGGCGGGAGGGATTGGAGCGTGATTATACGCCACTGGAGTCAGTGTGGTACGGGAAACAACTCTCAGCAGGCTTAACCTCTGCGTTATACAGGGCGATACAGGGTCCACGGGTTGGCAAGCAGAGGTATATGAGCGAGTGGGAACGGGACCTGGGTAGGGAGTTGGAGCAGGGCCAGTGGCGAAGCCTCCTGGACCAGGTGCGATACTTGCCCCTGTCAGTAGCTATTCGGGAGAATTGGTATAAAGTGGTGATGCGTTGGTATTACAAGCCCACCCGCCTGAATAAAATGTTCCCCGGAGTGTACCGTAGCTGTTGGAGGGAATGTGGGGAGGAGGGAACCTTCTTCCACGTATGGTGGAGCTGCCCTAAGATTAGGGGTTTTTGGAGGGAAATTCAGCATTGGATTAGGGAGGTGGTGGGAGGCCGAGAGGTGGCCTTAGATCCCTGCGGGTATTTGATGGGGTGGTGGAGCGAAGGGGGCCCGGAGCAGGACAAGAGGCAGATCATGGCGTGCCTTAGCGCTGCTCGATGCGAGGTGGCATATACATGGAAGCAGAAGGACACCCAGCAGGTGATACACTGTGTGGATAGACTCAGGCAGGTATATTTAATGGAAAAGCTAACCGCCGTACGGCGACAAAAGATAGATCGATTTGAGAAGCATTGGAGCAAGGTGTTGGGGTATCGCCGCTTAGAATGTGGAGGTGCTGAAGGGGGGTGGGAGGGGAGGGGGGCGAAGCCTCTGAATCAGGTTGAATGATGTATTAAGGGGGTGGGGGGAAGGGGAGCGGAGGAAATGGCACACTTCAGGTTGGGGGGAGCAGCATGTTTAGGGCTTGATGTTATGAGGGAGTTGGAAATGTACCCGGCACCATATGGTGCTGGCTGTTGGAAGAGCTGTGCTCTTAGCATTGTTTGCTGTGTTTATAAACTGTTTATAAAATATAAATTCAAAAAAAAAAAAAAAAAAAAAGGCACCAGCCGACCCCCCACTGGTGGCCTGCTAGGGGCCAAGCTGTCTTATTTGGAATGGAGCAGCAGGCCTCGTGGTTACAGCAGTGGGCTGAGAACCAAGGAAGCCAGGGTTCAAATTCCACGGATGCTCCTCCTTGCCTCGGGCAAGTCATTTAGCCCTCCACTGCCTCAAGGACAATAGCTTAGATTGTAAACCCTCCAGGGACAGGGGCGGGAAATACATCCTGCCCCTGAACGTGACCTGCCTTGAGCCACTACTGGAAAAGTGTGAGATCAAAGCCATGCATGCTTACGAGCCACAACATCTGCTGGTCCGATTTTTTTTTATGCGGTTAACACCCCTTTCACTTTCCTTAGCCAAGAAAGGAAATGGGAACACTACACACTCCCTCAGAAAGAGTACAATTTCCCCTGCCCAAGGCAAACATGAAATTAAAGTTCAAGAAACATACATGTTTCTTAGTGGAACTCTGCTACTTAATATGTACATGACAAGGGCAGTCTAATTTTTTTCCCATTTTTCAGTCTGCCTGCTCCTGTGCCAGGGAAGCAAAATTTGGACCGACATCCCCCCCACTTCCATTGTAATCTCTCTCCTCCTCCAAAGTGCATATTTTTACCATATGTTAAATTAGACTGCGCAACAGATGCGGTGCCGTTCTATCAGGTACATAGAAAAGTCATTCTTTTTGGACACTGACAATTATAGCAACAGCAAAAATCCCAAACCTTCTTAGACAAATTAAGAGTTTGCTCTAGTGGGTACAGCTGCTTAAGAGGGGGCGGTAACAATCAAGCTACGCTAAAAAAAAAGTAATTAGTCCTTACCTGCTAATTAGTGTTCCTGAAGGAACTCCAGTCCAGTCCCTTTACTCTTGGGTCATCAACCGGGCAAAGAGCAGATTAATTCCCTCACAAGAGATCGATTACCTTGGAGCAAGATTCGACACAAGGAGAGGAAGAGTCTTCCTGTCGGAACAGAGGTTACGAGACCTGAGGAAGCTGGTCTCTCGTTTCATTGCAAGACGGATCCCTACCGCCTGGCATTACCTTCAACTGTTGGGCACCATGGCGGCAGCGATAGAGGTAGTACCGTGGGCCAAGGCACATATGCGACCCCTTCAACGTGCACTGTTACAACGTTGGTCCCCGCAGCGCATTAATTTTTCTAAATGGAATTGCAGGCAGCTACTTTCTGGAATAACTAGCTACTTTTGCTAGTAGCCTGTTTTCTTCTCCTAGTTACCCACACAAACGTTTTCATCACTGCCTGCCAACACAGTAAAATAACCAAGAGCCGTAAGGAATTCAGAGCGGTACAGGGTTCCCAAATGTTTATCCTAAAGAACTCAATTTTAACACTTTAACGTTCATGTGAAGAGACATGATGATGAAACACAATAGCAACCTCTAGTCCCCTCCCCTTTCATCCACTTCCTCCTCCCATCACTTATCCAAAGCATGAAGCCAGCAACATCAGCAGGTACAGGGTCTCTCGTGTGTCAGCGTGCGCCCACACCCCCAGTACACTGCCTGGGCTCCCAGTCTAACAGGAAGTCCATGTGGGAGGAGGGGAAGAGTTCCATGCTGACTGTCTCTACTGAGCATAGGTCCCAGTGGAGGTCCAGAGGAAAGGAGGGGGGAGCAGACTTCTTTCTATAACCCTATCTGGGAGCCTGAGCCATAGTTTGGGAACCACCACTGTTATAGTCTAAGGCAAATAACATTCAGGTACAGTAGGAATTTCCCTGTCCCTGGAGGTTTCCAATCAAAGATTGTATCCAAGGCAATGAAGGAGAATGAGACTTGCCAGGAGCTATGGGGAGTTTCATAAGCCCTTCCCTAATAAAGAAAAAAAAAAGATTCCTGGGGCTTGGTTTCGAGTCATGCATTGGGAATGACAAATCCCTTAATTCCGGCTCTCTTTGGGGCAACCCTCCATACTCCCACGCTGCAGGTGCTGCTGCTCTTCTTGTGTCCCCAGACTGAATAATTCTTGTTACGAACAAAGATGACACTGTAGAAAAGTATTTGGCACCTTCCTCATCTGAAGGCGATCCCAAGTCTCGGGTACATCGCCACCATCTCTGGGTGAAGTCCGAGTCCTGCTATAAGGGTCACACTTCTTGTAATCTACAAAATCCAGAACATGATGCCAGAACTGTGCTCCCTGTATCACCCGATATCAGTCCAAAAGCAGGGCACTGGCACTTGCAGAGAAACACAGAATATCCACAGGAGTAAGACGAAGAAAAACTCAACCCTTTGATCTATTTTTTTACATTCTCTTATATACCGCGCTATTCTGCATCAGTGCGGTTTACATTGAACAAACTGAAATTACATTGAACAGGGCATTATAACTTGGAGATAACAATTTTACAGGGAACATGGGCTATGGAGGGTTAAGTGGCTTGCCCAAGACCACAAGGAGCACCTGTGTGACTAGAAACCCCAGTCCTTCCGGCCCAAGGTTGCTGTCCTCTAGTGGGATTTGAACCCCCGACCTGCCGGCCTGAAGTACCTTGCCCCAACCACTAGGCCACTCCTCCACTCCACTCCACTCGGCTTTATTAAACCATCCCTACACTGGCAGTGTTTCGGCAAGACTGCCTTCCTCAGGGGATCAAACCTCTAATAGACAAAAAACATAAAAGAAACATTAAAACCATAACCATAAAACATGAGTAATAAATAAATAAATAATAAATAAACCATAAATATTTATTTGTTAGTTTTATATACTGCTTAATATAATATTAAGACAAATAATAACAGCCATAGTGGCATATGAGATAAAAAACAAACAAACAAATATTCCAGTTGGATAAAGTTAGGGACAACTATTCAACTACATTTGAGACAACCAAGGTGGGTACTCTCCTTGCACTGCACTCCACAATTCACCCCCCCCTCCCATCCCCAACAGGGCCAATGGAGGCAGCGTAGCAAATGTACCATCAAGCTGGCTTGTTGTAGTGCCTCGCACTCCAGGTCTGACCGCTCTTCTTTCCCAGCTGAAGTCTTGTGATTGATCTGCCATCATTTACTATGATACAGACTTAAAAAGACCCTTTTACTATCAGCCAATGGTGTACCAAGGGCAGGGTGGTGGGTGCGATACACCTCAGGTGTCAGCTTGGAGGGGGATGCCCCCCGCGAGGCCCTGAGGTAGCACGGCAAACTTGCCACTGTGCCTTGCTCTCCAGGCTTGGTGCACCCCCCCCCTGACTGGCACCTGGGGTGGGCCACACCCACTGTCCCATCCTTGGTACATCATTGGCTGATAGTAAACAATGGCAGATAAAGACCAACATGGTAATAAGGAGGCTACAGTGGTACCTGCTGCCGGGCTGGCGTTAGGGGGTGGCAAACAGGGCAGCTGCCCTGGGCCCCATACCACAGGGAGTCCCAAGTCGGTCTCAAGCTGAAGGAGGTATAGCCTGCAGGCAGGCTTTAGAGACCCCTCATATGTTTATGCCCTGAGCTCCTGTGTGTCTAACACAGGCCCCACCACTGCTCTGTGCAGGTTACCCCCCCGCCCCCCCCCCCAATGTATGCCTTTGTTTAAGGTTGCCAGCAAAGGGAATTAAAAGCCCCAGAAATATGTAATTTGGGCCCTCATCACATGACATCTTTAAAGTTAAGACGACTGACACTAGGCCAGTACAAGAGATCTAGGGCATCCTAGCTGCTGTAACTAGTGATTTAGTATAGCCCATGCTTTCATCGACTATGTGCCAGGTACCTGCAGGTGCCATGCTAAATCCTGGCATCCACATAAACATCCCATATAGGCTCTCCAATGTTAACGCTTTTCTAAAGACCCTGATTAGAAGAGACATCCTTCTTCCCTCTCTCCGCTGAGCACATACCCAGCTTTCCACCAATCTAAAACATCTAGCATTTCACAATAACCTCTTTTAAACATTAATAAACAAAACACAGACTCCATTATTTCTCTTATAGCATGTGCTCGCTCTAACTAGCATTAATGCAATGTGTCCCTCCCATTGTAGCTTAGACAAGACAGCAGATTATGGGACAGAGGAGAGAGGCTTCGACCAGCTTGTTTGATGAAAGGCAGTCTAAGAACAAGATGCAAAGTACATAAGAACATAAAAAATGCCACACTGGGTTGGACCAAGGTCCATCAAACCCAGTATCCTGTTTCCAACAGTGGCCAATCCAGGTCACAAGTACCTAGCAGTTTCCCCAAAAGACACAAATTCCACAATGCTTGTATTGCAGCAAGCACTGGATTTCCTGGGTCCTCTTTAATAATGTTTTATGGACATTTCCTCCAGGAACTTGTTCAAACCTTTTTTAAACCCAGCTACACTGACAGCTTTTACTACATGCTCCGGTTACAAATCCCAGCGTTTTATTATGTGTCGAGTAAATATTTTTTTCTCTTATTAGTATTAAATGGGTTACGTTGTAGCTTCATTGTGTATCCTCTAGTCTTTCTGATTTTTGATGGTGTAAACAACCAATCTACGTTTACCCATTCCATTCCATTCATTAATTTATAGACCTCTATCACATCTCCCCTCAGCTGACTCTTTTCCAGGTTGAAAAGCCCTAACCTTTTAAGCCTCATAGGGGTATCCTTCCATCCCCCTTATCATTTTGGTGGCTGTTCTCTGTACTTTTGCTAATTCTGTTATATCCTTTTTAAGATATGGCGACCAGAACTGCACGCAATATTCAAGGTGCGGTCATGCCATGGAACGATAGAGAGACACTGTAATATCCCTGGTTTTATTCTCCATTCCTTTCCTTTCCTTAGTCTCTCACCATCTTGCTGCGCTTGCAGGCTTGTGATGTTTAAAGCCAGTGCCAGAGAGATCAGGAAGCAGCAGGCAGTGGGATCAGAGCTGTGCTGCGGCATCCTGCAGCGGTGCGACCAGGTGTCGCGTGTGGTGAGGTGGTAGCCTGGATCACATGCTGCTTGGAGTCTTCCTGGCTTTGAGGCGTGGGGAAGTGGGTAAGAGGGGTGGTCCATCCTACTATGGAACGTGGCAGGAGCTAGATTGGTAAGCATCGTCTGCTCGGATTACAGATTAATTGCCACTCCAGAGTCCATTAAACTTAGAAATACTGGCGAGTAAAAGGCTGGGGGAGGAGGCAGGCGATGGGGTTAGAATTGACCATTATTGCATTACCTTATTGTTCAAGGTTAATTATTTCTTTCTGCGCCCATCAGGTCCAAGGTTCTCAACCTACAAAATTCTCCCTAGACAAAAAAAATCCCAAAAGGTCTTTAAGAAAATTTTCGGCTCACACTCATCTCCTTTGGACCTAAACCACTTTGCCGGGAAACACGTTCCAAGCATATACGCAGCAGGTCTTGGGCAAAAGTGATGTGCAAATCAGTGGTGCAAAGGGTGAACTCTTATTTGCTGTCTCTCCTTGGCAGAGAAGGCTCCCAAAATACGTAAGAAATACCGAAGCATTCTTATATAACTGCTGTCTGAGATTTTGTTAAAATCTCTGTAAAGTACAGAGACTGCTTTGCGGCCCAGCACAGGATGCAAATGAACACAGTAGGTGTGGTGTGGAAATCTGTGTACAGCGCAGATTAGATAGGCCATGTGGTCTTTTTCTGCCGTCATGCTTCTATACACTACTACTACTACTACTGAGCATTTGTAACGTGCTACCAGTCGTACGCAGCGCTGAACAGACATGTAAGAGACAGTCCCTGCCCATAAGAGCTTACAATCTAGTCAAGACAAAACACAGGTGGTGTAAGCAGGGATAAACTAGGGGAAAGAAAAGGGGCGAGAAGAGGAGATCAGGTGAGTCAAGATCCAAAAGCAGCAGCGAAGAGGTGAGCTTTCAACTTGGATTTGAAGAGGGTTAGAGAAGGTGCCTGGCGTACCAATACAGGTAGTTTGTTCCAGGCGTAGGGTGCAGCAAGGTGAAAGGAGCGAAGTCTGGAGTTAGCAGTAGAATAGAAGGGCGCAGAAAGAAGCAGTTTGCTAGAAGAGCGGAGTTTGAGGGGGGTTGTAGGGAGAGATAAGAGAAGAAAGGTAGTGAGGAGCCGCAGAGTGAATGCATTTATAGGTCAGCAGGAGACGTTTGAACTGGATGTGGAAACGGATAAGGAGCCAGTGAAGTGACTTGAGAAGAGGAGTAATATGAGCATGACGAGGCTGGCAGAAGATTAGCTGCACAGCAGAGTGTTGAACAGATTGAAGGGGAGAGAGATGATTCAAAGGGAGACCAGCAAGGAGTAGGTTACTGTAGTCAAGACGGGAGGTGATTAAGGAGCGGATAAGTGTTTTAGTAGTGTGTTCAGAGAGGAAAGGGCGGATTTTGCTAATGTTATAAAGAAACAGCAGGTCTTAGCTACGAGCTGGATATGTGTGTAAAAAGAGAGAGAGAGGAGTCAAAGACAACCCCCAGATTGCGGACTGAGGGAACAGGAAGGAGTACAGAGTTATCCACAGAGACTGAGAAAGGAGGAAGAGGAGGGGAGGTTTTAGGGGGAAAGATAAGAAGTTTAGTCTTGGCCATGTTCAGTTTCAAGCAGCGGTGAGACATCCAGGCAGCAATGTCAGAGAGGCAGGCAGAGATCCGAGTCTGGATTGCCGGAGAGATTTCAAGCGTAGAGAGGTAGATCTGGGAGTCATCAGCATACAGATGGTACTGAAAGCCATGGGAAGAGATAAGTGCACCAAGAGACTGGATGTAGAGAGAGAAAAGGAGCGGACCCAAGATAGATCCTTAGGGTACACCAACTGGGAGCGGGGTAGCAGAGGAGGAGGAGCCACCAGAACACACACTGAAAGAGCGATAGGAGAGGAACCAGGATAGTACAGAGCCCCTAAAACCAAGCGAGGATAGGGTATCGAGGAGAAGGTTGTGGTCAACAGTGTCAAAAGCAGCAGAGAGGTCGAGAATGATGAGGACAGAGTAAAGGCCCTTGGATTTTGCCAAGAACAGGTCACTGGAGACTTTGACAAGAGCCGTTTCAGTAGAGTGTAAAGGATGAAAGCCAGACTGTAAGGGATCCAGGAGGGCATGAGAGGAGAGGAAGTCGAGGCAGCAGTGCTGAACCGCACGTTCGAGTAGTTTAGAAATGAAGGGAAGGAGAGAGATGGATTGATAGTTAGGACAGGTGGGATCAAGTGAGGGTTTCTTGAGGAGAGGTGTGACCACAGCATGCTCGAAGTCTGCAGGGACAGTTGCAGTGGAGAGCGATAGGTTGAGAATATGAGAGATGGAAGGGACAACGGTGGAGGAGATGGGGCTTAGGAGACGGGTGGGGATAGGATCAGAGGAGCAGGTGGTGAGTTTGGAGGAAGAAAGAAGGTGTGCAGTTTCCTCTTCAGAGATCACAGGAAAGGAAGAGAGGGTAGCAGAGGTGTGGGGGGGGGGGGGGAGTTGGGAGTGAAGAGGAGGAGGAGGGGAAGTAGCTGACTTTGTGGGGAATTGGAGGGTGATTTTGTGGATTTTGTCATGGAAATAATCAGCCAGGGTTTGGGCAGAAAGGGAGGGAGGGATTAGGGGCGGAGGTGCTTTGAGAAGAGAGCTAAGAGTCGTAAAGAGACGGTGAGGATCAGAGGCAAGAGAGTTAGTCAGATGGACATAGTAGTCTTGTTTGGCAAGAGCTATGGCTGACTGGAAAGACACAAGAATGAATTTGAAGTGAAGAAAGTCTGAAGGGGAGCGGTATTTGAGCCAAGCACGCTCAGGAGAATGGGCACAGGAATGTAGATAGCGGGTAGTGGGAGAAAGCCAGGACGGGGGTGTAGAACGTCTCACAGGACGTGGGATGGGCGGAGCAAGAGCATCCAGAGCCGAGGAGAGTGCAGCATTATAGGAAGTTACTGCCTCGTCAACACACTTAGATGACATAGTGGAAGAAAGAGATGGAGAAATGGTGGAAGAGAGAGCCAAGGGATCAATAGCATGAAGATTTCTGAATAGGTTGGAGGAGAAAGGACGAGGTTGAGACAGTGGGTGATGAAGATTAAAGCTTAAAAGGTGATGGTCAGATAAGGGAAGAACTGAGCTACAGAGGTTCGAGGGTAAGCAACTAGAGAAAAATACCAGGTCAAGGCAGTGGCCGTGCTGGTGAGTGGGGGCAGTGGAACAAAGCTGGAGGTCAAACAAGGAGGTAAGGGAAAGGAGCTTTAAAGCATAGGGATCAGAGGGGTTATCGACATGAATGTTAAAATCCCCGAGAATAAGAGTGGGGGAAGAGGAATCCAGAAAGAGGGAAAGCCACAAGTCAGTCAGTGAGAAAGGTGGAAGCAGACTGGGAGCTGTACCTGGGAGCCTGCAATGTTTTAAGTCCCATAGTGTCGAAAGCTGTGATATTACTCAGCAGACGACGCACACTTCCTACCACTGCCGAGGATGCCAGTGTATGACATATGTCGGGGGTGGGGAGGGTAATTTGTAACAGGGAGCCTTTGTTGAAAGTCCCAAAGTGGCACTTGTTTTATCCCTACTTTATAAAGACAATCTAGGCTCCGAGAATCAAACCCTGATAGTGCGCAAATTCAAATACTCAAATTTACATCTGCTCCAAAGATGGAGCGAATGTGACCATGTATTCTGTGCTTATATCTGGGTATTTTATGAAACAGGATGGATACACTACAATCCACTCAGGAATGCCTATGCGCAGTTTTTATGTGCACTTTATACAGCCATAAAATTTAACAAAAGGCTTTTTCCATATCTAAAATGGACTTTATACACAGAAACCCCTTTATAAAGTTACCTATCGAGCACAGTTCCTTCAATCTGCACAGGTTTCACTGGCGCAGTCAGCGTTTCCGATGTCTAGCAACACTAAAAAGACAGGTGTTGGGTAAGCCCGTCTAAACCAACGTAATCCAGAAACGAGACCAACGGAAATAAATACAATTACCTCAGGAGCAGACGGCAATTAAGTTTCCCAGTGTTGTCATCCTAAGTGCACTGCTTTGACACAAACAGATACACCCTCTTCATTCCCTGTGCCTGCGGGCTCACCAACCAACGTGTTACTCTGATAGGCGTCTCTCACATGAATGCATCATTAGATCTACTAACTTTATAGGTGTAAAAAATAATACACGTCCTTACAGAAACTGTCTTCAAGTTCGGAGGTTATGAACTGGTGAGGGGAAAGTGCAAAGTTCTGCTAGACACTGACAAAGAATTCTGTAGCGGTGGCCCCAGGGCCCAGTGAGCAAGTGCTACTCACACACTGCTATGAAGGCTCCCTGTGACCATCCCCTACTACAACTACTAATCATCATTTGTAGTGTTACAAGGCATATGGAGCACTGTACAGAGACATGTAAGAGTCCTTGCTCAAAAGAGCTTATAGTCTAGTTGAGACAGATAACACAAGAACTGAGGACTACGACCTATCTAGGGGAATGGTAAGGAAACACATAGGCGGGTGAACAGGAGACTAAGGGGATCAGTCTCAAAGAGGTGAATTTTTAGCCTAGATCTGAACAGGGCCACAGATGGAGGCTGACATACAGACTCAAGTATTTTGTTCCAGGCATAAGGAGCAGCAAGTGGAAAGATCAAAGTCTGGAGTTGGCAGTGGGAGAGAAAGGCACAGATAGATGGAGTTCCCAAGTGGGGTGCAGGGAGAGATAAGAGGAAACGTAGTGAGGAGCGGCTGAATGAAGACTCTTATACTATAGGTCAGTAGCAGAAGTTTGAACGTGATGCGGAAACAGATAGGGAGTCAATGAAGTGACTTGAGAATAGGGGTGACATGAGCGTTGCGACACTGGTGGAAGATTAGCTGTGCAGCTGAGTTTTGAACAGACTGAAGTGTGGAGAGATTAGTCAGAGAAAGACCAGAGAGGAGCAGGCTGCTATCGTTTAGATCGGAGGTGACTAGAACATGGATAAAAGCCTTAGTAGTATGTTCAGAAAGGAAGGGAGGAATTTTGCCAGTGTTACAGAGAAAGAAACGACAGGTTTTAGATATCTGCTCGATGTGTGTGGAGAAGGAGAAGGAGGAGCCATAGTAACATAGTATGACGGCAGATAAAGACCAGTATGGTCCATCCAGTCTACCCAGCAAGGCAGCAAGAGTATGTGCACTTGCCACACCATGCAGGTCACCTCTCCCCATGCCCACCGCTCCGTGTAGGTCACCCCTATTTGTTGAGATATAAGAGATAGTTATGCTTATTTTGATTTTATCCTTTTGCTGTAAAGGGATCCACTGTGTCTGTCCCATGCCATTTTGAATTCTGTCACCGTGTTTGCCCCCACCACTTCCATCAGAGGGCATTCCAAACATCCACCACCCTTTCAGTGAAAGTATTTCCTGACATTGCCTTTCAGTTTACCCCCTTGCAGCTTCATGTTATGCCCTCTAGTTTTACAGCTTCCCCGTCTTTGCAAGAGGTTTGTTTGTTCATTAATATTCTAAGTATTTAAAAGGTCTGTAAGATATCTCCCCTGTCCCTCCTCTCCTCCAGAGTGTACATATTTAGGTCTTCAAGTCTCTTATACGTCTTCTGGCACAGGCTCCAAATCATTTTGCCTTCCTCTGAACTGTTTCCAGTCTTTTTATATACTTTGCAAGAAATAGTCTCCAAAACTGAACATATTATTCCAAGTGAGGCCTCACCAGCGAGTTGTACAGTGGCATTAGTACCTCCTCCTTTCTGCTGGTAATTCCTCTCTCTATGCAACCCACTGCCTTGTCACACTGTTTAGCCACCTTGAGATCCTCAGAAACAATCACTCCGAGGTCCTTCTGATCCGTGCACACCAACCTCTCGCCCCCCCCCCCCATCTCATACAATTCCCTTGGATTTATGATTCCCAAGTGCATGTCACTGCACTCATTCGTATTAAATCTTAACTGCCAAGTATTAGACCATTCTTCCAGCTTTTGTAAATTTCTCCAAATGTTATCCATTCCCTTAGGGGAGTCCACACTGTTGCAAATTTTGGTGTCATCTGCAAAAAGATAGACTCTTCCAACCAGTCCTTCAGAAATATCACTAACAAATACATTAAACAGTACCAGTCCCAGGACTGAACCCTGGGTCACACCCAGAGGTAGCCCAAGGGGGGTGCGGGGCCATGTGCAGAGACTCGGTGCAGGGCCTCATTTGCATAATGAGTCTCGTTTGCATAAATATTTGCATAATGTTACCATACACTAACTTTTAGTAAACATGCCTCTTAATGAGTGTATGGATAAAGAAAGACTAACAGATTTCTACATTACTATAATCCAGTGCCAACCGCCAGGCACATTAGGAACTACTACAAACACTGCCCATTTAGAACCCATAGCAAACCCGCCGTATCGTAACAGCACTACCAGGACTCACAAAGCACCAGATCCTACCTATCAAAAGACAACACTGCAAATATTAAACCAATACATTTCAGAGAACAACAATACATGATCTACTGGGGAAAGAGAACAAGTGGCAATGTCAAATAGGAATTACATAAACAGAATACCTCAGCTCAGTTACACATGCAGAACACACACCATCACTAAACAAGGAATCACAGTTTAGAAACAGGAAGACAATAATTAAACTGGCAAAGCCAAAAGCCAAACTTGGAATGTACAACAACACTGTAGAAATAAAACTATAAATTAATTTCCTCTTGTACTAAACAAAGCGCAGACGTTAATGATTCACATTTCCCAGAGCTGACATATTCCAGTTAATAAATTCAAAATAAAGAGATATCTTTCTACATTTTGTGCATTTTTTTTCAGCTGCAATTGCTCCAGCCACTTTCTTCTGGTTTCTTCTTGTTTTCTGCTAACTTTCCATCGTCCGCTGTCCATTTGTCCTTTCTTCTCTCCTAGTTTTTTTCCATTTTCTCTCTACATCTGCTTTAACATACTAATCTTTCTTCTTTTGCTCTTTCCTCATTCCTATTTCATACACTCAAATTGTACCCCTCCATCCTCAATCCCCACTTACTCTCCCAATACCCGGCCAATTGTAGATTTTTCTTCCCTCCCACACAAAGTATTCTTCCCCTCTCCATTTCACTCTCCCAGCTCCATCCCATTCTAATCCTCCCCAACATCAACTCCCTTCTAGTTCCAGCCCCAGCCAGCATCTGCTCCCTTCTAGTCCCCGCATCAGCCCATTTCCAGTCCTAGCTCCCCCATCAGCCCATTTCCAGTCCTAGCTCCCCCATCCATTTCCAGTCCTGAGTCTCTCCTTCAGCTCATTTCCAATCCCAGCCCCCCCATCAGCCCATTTCTAGTCCATTCCATGCCCCACCATCAACCCATGTCAAATCCTAGCTCCCCTCCACTCAGCCCATTTCCAAACCAAGTCCCCCATGAGCCTACTTCCAGTTCTAGCCCCTCCATGAGTCCATTTCAATCCAAGCCCCCACCACAGCCCATTTCCAATCTTAGCTCCCCCAACAGCCCATTTCCAGTCCTATCCTAGCCCCTCCATCAGCCCATTTCCTGTCCTAGCTCCCCCCCACACTCAGCCCATTTCCAGTCCTAGCTCCCTCCCCTCACAGCCCATTTCCATTCCAAGCCCCCCTCCCCATCAGCTATTTGCATTTCTAGCCCCCGCTTCCACTCAGCCCATTTCCAGTCCTAGCAACCCCCCCCAACTCATTACCAGTCCTAGTCCCCCATGGCCCATTACCAGTCCTAAGCCCCCCCCCATCAGCCCACTTCCAGTTCTAACCCCCCATCACCCCATTTTCAGTATTAGCCCCCCATAGCCCATTACCAGTCCTAACCCATCAGCCCATTACCAGTCTTAGCCCCCCCCATAGCCCATTACCAGTCCTAACCCCCCCCATAAGCCCACAGCCCATTACCAGTCCTAACCCCATCAGCCCACCTCAAGTCCTACCCCCCCATCAACCCATTTCCTGTCCTAGCCCCCCCATAGCCCATTACCAGTCCTAAACCCCCATCAGCCCATTACCAGTCTTAGCCCCCACAAAGCCCATTACCAGTCCTAACCCCCCATATCAGCCCACAGCCCATTACCCCATCAGCCCATCTCAAGTCCTACCCCCATCAACCCATTTCCTGTCCTAGCCCACCCATCAGCGCATTACCAGGCCTAGCCCCCTCCATCAACACACCGCGCATTACCAGTCCTATCCCCATCCGCCCACCGCAAGTCCTAACCCCCCCATCAACCCATTTCCAGTTCTAGCCCCCCATAGCCCCTTACCAGTCCTAACCCCGCCAACAGCCCACAGCCGATTACCAGTCCTAACCCTCCTCCCCATCAGCCCAGGGAAAATAAAAAAAAAAAAAAGGTGACTGCTGCCGCTGCCGCCATGGCAGTGGTAGAATCGAGTGCCCCACGCCCCCCCCCTGCCTGGCAGAGCCCTCCCTCCCTGCATCAGCTCCCTCTCCGCGCCAGCTTTCAAAGCTGCGAAGAGAGAGTTTTTCCCTTGTGGCTGATGGGAAACAGGCATTTCCTGTTTCCCATCAGCCCCGGCGGGCTTAAAGCTGCAAGGGAAAAACTCTCCCTTCGCGGCTCTGAAAGCCGGCGCGGAGAGGGAGCTGATGCTGCAGGGAGGGCTCTGCCGGGCAAGGGGGGGGGCCTGCGGGGCATTCGATTCTGCCACTGCCATGGCGGCAGCAGTCAGCTTTTTTTTTTTTTAAATTTACTTTTAAAGCAGAATGTTGTTTGCGCGGGGCCCCCTGAAATGCGTGGCCCTGTGCAAAAAACATTCTCGCTCGATGGACAGGCCGGCCCGGCCCTGGTCACACCGCTGATCACATTCCTTTCATCAGTGAGTTTATTTATTTAGCCAGTTTTATATACCACCTTTTCCTTCAACCAAAGTGGTTTACAAATAACTAAGTTGTGTACATTTATGGGGTCGAGGCAGGAGTGCTTACTGGAGGGATTATATACCATCACCTTCTGTCGTCTGTCAGTCAACCAATTTCTGATCCAGTTCACCACCTTGGGACCCATACCCAGGCTGTTCAGTTTAGTGATAAGCCTCCTATGAGGAGCAGTATCAAAGGCTTTGCTGAAATCTAGGTAGATCATATCCATCACATGCCCTTGATCTAGTTCTCTGGTTACCCAGTCAAAGAACTCAATCAAATTTGTTTGGCAAGATCGTCCTTTCGTAAAACCATGTTACCTCGGATCATGCAACCTGTTGGTTTCGAGAAAGTCCACAATTTGCTCTTTCAGGAGCGCCTCCATTACTTTTCCCACCACTTAGGTAAGGCTCCCTGGCCTGTAGTTTGTCACTTCTTCCCTATTACCACTTTTGTGAAGAGGTACCACATCAGCCCTTTTCCAATGCTGTTGAATTTCACCTGTCTTCAAGGATCTATTAAAAACATCCTTTAATGGCCCTTCAAAAACTTTTCTGAGCTCTTTCGGTATCCTGGGATGTATTCCATCCAGTCCCATGGCCTTATCCACTTTCAGTTTTGCAAGCTGTTCAAACATCTTCTGTGAATGGTGTGGTATCTACTCCATTCCCATTTGTACATTTGGCAATCATAGGTGGTCCTTCTCCAGGATTTTCTTTAGCAAAAACAGAACAGAAGTATTTGTTTAGCACAGTGATGGCTAACCTTTTTGAGCCCGAGTGCCCAAACTGCCGCACAAAACCAAAGAATTTCCTCAAAGTGCCAGCACGTCATTTGCATAAGTGGTCTTATTTGCATAAATATTTGCATAATGTTACCATACACTAACTTATAGTAAACATGTCTCTTAATGAGTGTATGGATAAAGAAAGACTAAAAGATTTCTACATTACTATAATCCAGTGCCAACTGCCAGGCACATTAGGAACTACTACAAACGCTGCCCATTTAGAACCCATAGCAAACCCGCCGTATCCTGACAGCATTACCAGGACTCACAAAGCACCATACCCTACCTATCAAAAGGCAACACTGCAAATATTAAACCAATACATTTCAGAGAATACTGGGGAAAGAGAACAAGTGGCAACGTCAAATAGGAATTTCCTCTTGTACCAAACAAAGCGCAGATGTTAATGATGCACATTTCCCAGAGCTGACATATTCCAGTTAATAAATTCAAAATAAAGAGATATCTTTCTACCTTTTGTGCATTTTTTTTCCAGTTGCAATTGGTCCAGCCACCTTCTTCTGGTTTCTTCATGTTTTCTGCTAACTCTCCATCATCTGCTGTCCATTTGTCCTTTCTTCTCTCTTCTAGTTTTTTTTCCATTCTCTCTCTCTCTCTACATCTGCTTTAACATACTAATCTTTCTCCTTTTGCTCTTTCCTCATTCCTATTTCATCCACACAAATTTTACCCCTCCATCCTCAATCCCCAATTACTCTCCCAATACCTGGCCAATTGTAGATTTTTCATCCCTCCTACACAAAATATTTTTCCCCTCTCCATTTTACTCTCCCAGCCCCATCCCATTCTAATCCTCCCCCAACATCAGCTCCCTTCTAGTTCCAGTCTCACCCAGCATCCATTCCCTTCTAGTCCCTGCATCAGCCCATTTCCAGTCCAAGTCCCTTCATCAGCTCATTTTCAATCCTAGCCCCACCATCAGCCCATGTCAAATCATAGCTCCCCTCCACTCAGCCCAATTCCAGTCCAAGCCCCCCCATGAGCCTACTTCCAGTTCTAGCCCCTCCATGAGTCCATTTCAATTCAAGCCCCCACCACAGCCCATTTCCAATCTTAGCTCCCCCCAACAGCCCATTTCCAGTCCTATGCTAGCTGTTCCATCAGCCCATTTTCAGTCCTAGCTCCCTTCCCTCACAGCCCATTTCCATTCCAAGCCCCCTCCCCATCAGCTATTTGCAGTTCAAGCCTCCCCTTCCACTCAGCCCAGTTCCAGTCCTAGCAACACCCCAACCCATTACCAGTCCTAGCCCCCCGTCAATCAACTTCCAGTCCTAACCCCCATCACCCCATTTTCAGTTTAAGCCCCCCCCCTATAACCCTTTACCAGTCCTAACCCCCCCATAGCCCATTGCCAGTCCTAAACCCCCCCCATCAGCCCACAGCCCATTACCAGTCCTAACCACATCAGCCCACCTCAAGTCCTAACCCCTCCCCATCAGCCCATTTCCTGTCCTAGCCCCCCCCATAACCCATTATCAGTCCTACACCCCCATCAGCCCACTACCAGTCTTAACCCCCCCCTAGCCCATTACCAGTCCTAACCCCCCCATCAGCCCACGACCAGTCTTAACCCCCCCCATAGCCCATTACCAGTCCTAACCCCCCCATCACCCCATTTCCAGACAGCCCTCATCAGCTCATAGCCCATTGCCAGCCCTCATCAGCCCACAGCCCATTGCTAGTCTTAACTCCCCCCCATAGCCCACTGCGTCTTAACCCCCCTCCCCAGCCCACTGCCAGTCTTAACCCCCCTCCCTAGCCCATTGCCAGTCTCAACCTCCCTCCCTCCCTCCCTAGCCCATTGCCAGTCTCAACCCCCCTCCCTCCCTAGCCCATTGCCAGTCTCAACCCCCCTCCCCCCTCCCTAGCCCATTGCCAGTCTTTAACCTCCCTCCCTCCCTAGCCCATTGCCAGTCTTAACCTCCCTCCCTCCCTCCCTAGCCCATTGCCAGTCTCAACCCCCTCCCTCCCTCCCTAGCCCATTGCCAGTCTCAACCCCCTCCCTCCCTCCCTCCCTAGCCCATTGCCAGTCTCAACCCCCCTCCCTCCCTAGCCCATTGCCAGTCTTAACCTCCCTCCCTCCCTCCCTAGCCCATTGCCAGTCTTAACCCCCCTCCCTCCCTCCCTAGCCCATTGCCAGTCTTAACCCCCTCTCTCCCTCCCTAGCCCATTGCCAGTCTTAACCCCCCTCCCTCGGCTCATGGCAATAAAAAAAAAAAAAAAAGCTGCCCGCTGCCGCCGCGGCGGCATGGAGTGTCCCGCGGGGCTCCCTCTGCCCGGCGGGACTCTCCCGGCGCTGCTCAGCCCCTCTCTGCCGGCTTGCAGAGACGCGAAGGGAGAGAGAGTCTCCCTCGCGTCTCTCTTAAGCCCGCAGGGGCAGATGGGAAATTTCCCATCAGCCCCTGCAGGCTTAACAGAGACGCGAGGGAGACTCTCCCTTCGCGTCTCTGCAAGCCGGCAGAGAGGGGCTGAGCAGCGCCGGGAGAGTCCCGCCGGGCAGAGGGAGCCCCGCGGGACACTCCATGCCGCCGCGGCGGCAGCGGGCAGCTTTTTTTTTTTTTTTTTTTAATGTGCGACCTTCCCGCGTGCCAGCTGCAAGGCCTTCGCGTGCCGCAGCTGGCACGCGTGCCATAGGTTCGCCATCGCTGGTTTAGCATTTTCGCTTTTTCAATGTCACTTTCCACAAATCCATTCCCGGCACTTTTGAGTCCTGCAATTCCACCTCCGAAGTTCCTCCTCTCCTGAATATACCTGAAAAATAAGTTTTATCACCACACTTCACACCTTTAGCCATCTTTTCTTTTCTGCCTTTGACTTTGCTTTCCCTATTTCTCTTTTTGTCTCTTTGAGCTTTATCCTGTATTCTTTTCTGTGTTCCTCCGTTTGTGAACTTCTGAATGTTGTGAAAGCTGCATTTTTTGCTTTTATTTGTGCAGCCACTTCTTTGGAGAACCAATTAGATTTCTTTTTTCTCTTGTTTTTTTTATTTACTTTCCTTACATATCTATCTATGGCCCCTTTTACTGCCTCCTTTAGTTTAGCCCACTGCAATTCTACTTCCCTAATCCCCTCCCACCTTGCCAACTCCTCCTTCAGATACTTGGCCATTTTACCGAAGTCAGCGTTTTTGAAGTCTAGGATTTTGAGCTTGCTATGATTGGACTCCGCCTTGGCTTTTATCTCAAACCACACCATGTGATTATCGCTGCTGCTCACATGGGCACCCACCTGGATATTCAACATGCTATCTCTGTTGGCGAGTACTAAATCCAGCATCGAGCTTTCCCTGGTCGGTTCCATTACCATTTATCTAAGTAATGCATCTTGGAAGGCATCCACAATTTTTTTTTTTTACTGCTTTCCAGATTTGCAGAAGGAATACTCCAATCCACATCAGGTAGATTAAAGTTCCCCAATATAATCAATATGAGTCAAAGATGACCCCAAGGTTGCGAGCCAAGGAAACAGGGAGCAGTAGAGTGTTATCCACAGAAACAGAGAAAGGAGGGAGGTAGGCAGGCCTAGGGAAAGGGATGGGAAGATAGCGTAGTTACTCACCTATAACAGGTGTTCTCCAGGGACAGCAGGAATCAGTCCTCACTTATGGGTGATGTTGACACCGACAGAGCTCGCATGAAGCATTTTCCCAGTTTTCAAAGAAAGCCTTTGGGAATGCCAGCACACATGCGTGGTCCCCTTCCCACCAAAAGGTGCTATCTTACTCAGTCAGATACCATAGTTATAGCCCCTTCAAGAAGATGGCAAAAATGTGCAGCAGTTCCAAGGGGAGGAGGGAGGGTAGTGAGGACTGATTCCTGCTGTCCCTGGAGAACATCTGTTACAGGTAACTATGCTTTCCCCATGAAGCAGCAGGAAGTCAGTCCTCACTTATGGGATTCCCCAGCTACAGGCTACCGAGAACCTGTAGGAAAAACCATGGCAGAGCCTTGAACAGTTGCCAGTGACAGCCAAAGGCAGCCCGAGGACCCTGGGTCCATGGATGGCCACGCTCCTGATAGCCGGAACAAGAAGGGTCAGAGGGCAGGAGTTGCTTATACTCCGAACAGATTACGGAGTACAGCCTGGCTGAAGACGGCATCCTGACAGGACTCCCTCTCCAGGCAGTAATGCACTGCGAAGGTGTGAGTGGAGAACCAGGTGGTGGTCTGGCAGATGTCTGCCAGAGGCACCGAGCGCAGGCTGGCGACCAGCATTGCTATCGCACAGACATTGTGAGCCGTGACTCGGTGGTTCAGGGGGAACTTGGCTTGAGCCTGGGCAAAGGCGATGCAGCCTGCCACCGAGATAGACAAGGTACGCTTGGTGACCGCCAGCCCCAAGTGGCTGGGGTCGAAAGAAACGAAGAGCTGCCTGGATCTGTGGTGGTCCCGAGTCCACTTCAGGTAGAAAGAGAGCCCTCTTACAATCCAAGGTGTGGAGAATCGCCGATGCCCGGTCAGCATGGGGCTTCAGGAAGAAGGTGGGCAGCACAATCTCTTGATTGAGATGGAAATCTGAGACAACCTTGGAAAGGAACTTTGGGTGGGTCCGCAGGACCATCCTGTTCCCATAAGACCTCGTGTACGGGAGGAAGTGACGTCACCGGAGCCGATGGCGGCCTGAACGAGCTGCTCTGGCACCGATCCAGCCGTTTAATAACGATATTGCAACCTCCCGGAGGCGGAAAGCGTGGTCCCGGGTGCGGGAAGCGGCCGGAGGTGACCGCGACTGTTGGAACGTTGGCGGCAGCATAAATCAGCGGCAGAGAGCTGCGTGAGCGGGAGGCCTACACAGCCGCGTGGTGGGCAGAAATGGCGCCCGGAGGCATAAAGGAGGAGGTGTGAATGGCCGGCGGCAGCCCCGGACCTGCGAATTTACACAGCTTTGCAGTCCCTCCGAGGGAGGAAATTGCGGTGCACAGGGGTGCTGGAGGCGGCCAAAATCGTGGGGCACTAAATCTGGAGGTGAGCAGGGGCTGACGAGGGAGCCCACAGGACCGGAGACAGCCGAAAAACCGTGAGTCTGCAGTGCTATAGTCAGAGGGCACTGGGAGGACCAGGTGGCGGCTGGGCAGTAGCAGGAATCTGCAGCACAGAGCAGTGTAACAGTACTGCGTAAGGCTGCCCATAGTGCCAGCAAGGACCAGTGCAGTGCCAGACTGCGCAATCTGGGGCAGAGATGACCACCAGAAGAAAAGCGGCAGATCTCAAAGAGTTTGCATACCCTGGATCGCATGGAGGGAAGGGTGAAGCAGGCCTGACAGGGAATAAAAAGCCTCTGGATGGGCACGAAGAGCAGGGTGAAGAAGTGGAGAAGGAGAATGTAAAAGCTCCTGGACTGGAAGTTACGCATCATGTTACAAGAGCGGAGCTTAGAGACTGGTTTCTTGAAATTAAAAATGAGGTGCAGTCCATGAAGAATGAGTTGAACGGGGTGCTGGGTCCCCTGAAGGAGGAAGTCGGAGAGTTGGTGTGTAGAATGGGAGACCATGAGAACAGGTTACAAGAGCTTGAACAGCAACAGGAAGGAGAGACCCAACGGAATGTGAAGTTGGGATCTCAATACGAAGCTCTGGTATATAAGCTGGAGGATCTGGAGAACCGTTCGCGACGCAACAATCTGAGACTCCGCGGGATCCCAGAGGAAAAGAAGTTTATGGACAGTGAAAAGGTTGCGCGATCGGTGTGCCTGGAAGCTCTCCGGCAAGGCGGAGAGGATGTGACAGCTATGGACATACAGTTGGAAAGAGCACACCGTGCACTGGGAAAACCAGTTGGCAATAAACCACGAGACATCATCATCTGCCTAGCACGGTATAAAATTAAAGAGAAAATTGTGCATAAAATACGGAGAGCAGGAGCCCTCATGTGGCAAGGGTACCCAGTGCACATATGAGGACCTTTCTGCGGGCACGTTGCAGCGGCGGAGGGCTATGCAACCTGTTACACAACTTCTGCAGAGGGAGGACATTAAATATCGTTGGCTCCATCCATTTGGACTCTCATTTACAGTTAAAGGGCAGACATGGCGGATACAGACACCAGAGGGGGCAATGAAGGCCCTTCGGGAGGCAGGACTGAGCACCACGGCGGAAGGCCTGGGGGCAGGTACTGCAACTGGCGGGTGGCGGGGGCAGTGTGGAGGCAGCCCGCAGCACCGGCGTACAAGTACTGCAAACCCAGTGCAGGAGCTGCAAGACGCCCAGCTGCCGGAAGACACTTGAAGGACTTTGAGGACTGAAAGCATGCAGGTTTAAATGTTGCAGGGTGCAGGTGGAGTGTTATGTTTCTGTCTGATCCTATTGGTAGCATATAGGTCTGGTGTAACGTAATTTGGGGAAGAGAAGGGAGGGGAGGTGGAGAGCGGGTGGTGAAGGGGAAGGAGTAAGAGGATGGGTGGGGGAGGAGGATGGAGATGCGGTAGTGTAAAGGGGGGAGGTCTTAGGGAACGGGGGGAGAGGGGGAAGGAAGGAGGGGTACGGAGGGGCATGTGGAGAGGAAAAGGGGGCTGAGGGGATGGGTAGGTGACAGAGGGAGGCGGGTCAGTGGGTTGGTGGACGGGGGGGTAGGGATGAGTGTAAGCGTTAGGCTGGGGAAGGTAGGGGGCGCACTACTCCTGAGTTATCCTCTGGAAGTGATGGAGGATATGGGGGGGATGGGGGGGAGGCCATGAGGGGGTTAAAAGCGGTTCGATGGGCGAGGGGGGGAGGAGGAGGGGGGAGGTATGGGGCAGGAAGGGTGGGTGGAGGGATTGGGGGAGGGGGGTGTGGGAAGCAGAGGAAGTTGCAGATCATGACCTTGAATGTCAAAGGGCTGCGTACAAGACAGAAACGACGGTTGGTGGAGATGGAGGGTAAACGAACGGGTGCTGATATTATGTGCATACAGGAAACACATTTGCGGGTGGGGCAGGAATATATGTTGGAATCTCGGCAGTACCCCACGGTGGTTCTGGCGGGCCAGAGACTAAACTCTAGGAAAGGGGGGGTGGGCATCTTGGTGGGGGGGGGAGTATCATACCATGGTGAAGGAGGTTAGACGGGGGAAAGGCGGTAGATGGGTGGGGGTGCTACTGCAAATTGAAAAGGAGGAGGTATGGGTGATCAGTTTGTATGGCCCCAATGAGAAGCAGGGGGAGGCATATGAGCAACATTTGAAGGAGTTGGAGGGAGTGGGGAGTATTCCAATAATACTGGGAGGGGATTTCAATCTGACGTGTAACCCCAGAATTGACACTAGCGGGGGGCAGGGGGGTGGGGGGCGAAAGGATAGACAAAGCCTGCATAAATTGAGAGAAAGCCTGGGTTTGGTGGATGTTTGGAGAAGCTGGCATCCGGGAGAACGGAAATACACATACTATTCCCCAGTGCATAGCTCCTATAGCAGGTTGGATATGATATGGGGGGGTGGAATCTGGTTAGAAAGAATACAGGATGTAGAACATGGTTTGATCACTTGGTCCGATCATGCCCCGGTGAGTGTATGTTTTGATCTGGGTCGGAAAGAGGACAGTCTAAAATTTTGGAGACTCAACAATTCTCTGTTAGAAGAGGAGAAGCATGTGGGGAAGATTAAGGCCCATATACAGGACTACCTCCAATTCAACGATACAGGGGAGGTGTCTATGGGGTGCTCTGGGATGGCTTAAAAGCGGTGATTCGTGGACAGTTGGTTAGTCTAGGGGCGCGGGTGAAGCAAGACAAAGGGGCAGCGGAAAGTAAATTATTGCAACAGCTGCGGCGTTTAGAGGGGGTACATCAGAGGGTGTCGGATCCATGCATACTTGCGGAGCTTATTAGGGTAAGAGCAGAGTTGAGTACACTGCGGGCCCAAGAGATAGCATTCCATCTCGCGGTACTGAAGCAGGCACATTTTGAAGGAGGTAATCGGGCGGGGAAGATACTGGCCAGTCGCCTGAAGGGGCGGCGGCAAGCAGCGCATGTTGACGGTATTCGGAATACTAAGGGGGAATGGATTCACACCTCAAAGGGCATTAGGGGGGTGTTTCGGGAGTACTATAAGAAATTGTATGAAAGTGAACTGGAGGTGGGAGGGCAGGACACGGCCGAATTTCTGGAGGAATGTGGTCTGTCGCAAGTGACTGAGGAGGAAAGGGAATATCTCGGGCAGGAAATCCGGGAGGAGGAGGTGAGGAGGGCTATAACCACGCTGAAACCGGGGAAGGCGCCAGGGTTGGATGGGTATACGGCAAAGTTCTATAAGGTCCTATCAGAACAGATCACGCCCCTCTTTACTAAGGTAGTTAATAAGGTGCTGCAGGGGGAGGTGCACAATGGCGGAGGCGGGTATAACAGTACTGCCGAAACCAGGTAAAGATAAGGGGGTATGCGGCTCATACCGACCTATATCCTTGATAAATTTGGACGCAAAGCTGTTGGCAAAAATTTTGGCGAATAGAATTCAAGATGTAGTTCCGCACCTGATTCACCCGGATCAGACGGGTTTTGTGAAGGGGCGTCAGGGTAGTGATAATGTGAGAAAAGTTTTGAATGTTATGTGGCATCTTCAGCGTACCACCAAGGAGGCAGTGTTAATCACTGTAGACGCCGAGAAGGCCTTTGACCGGGTGGAGTGGTCTTTTATGTTTCAGGTTTTGGAGACCATGGGGTTTGGAGGGAGGTATATTAGTTGGATAAAAGCGCTATACCAGGGACCGCGTGCTCGAGTTAGGGCGAATGGTGGGTACTCTGAGAGCTTTGAGCTCCATAGAGGTACCTGACAGGGGTGCCCCTTATCACCCCTCTTGTTTGCATTGGCTATAGAGCCGCTGGCAGCCTATATTAGACGGGCGGGGGATATTAAAGGAGTGACGATACGTGGGAGGAAGGAAAAGATTGGGCTGTTTGCAGATGATGTTGTCTTTACCCTGACCCAGCCCCTTACAACCTTACCAGTGCTCTTGACGGCTATACAACGGTACAGCCGCCTAGCGGGATATAAAATGAATCAAGGGAAGACGGAACTGTTGGGATTTAATTTGGCGCCCAGGGTGGAAGAGAGCCTACGGCACCACTTTAAGTTTCGGTGGGTGGAGGGGAGATTTCGGTATTTGGGGATCCAGTTGGGGACCCCTCTATTTAAGCTTAAGCAATGGAATTATCAAGGCTTGGTTGAGAATATCCGACAGGATCTCTCCCGTTGGCGGGGGTTGTATCTGTCTTGGTTGGGCCGCATTGCGGTAGTAAAAATGAATGTCCTCCCAAGGTTATTATTTGTGTATATGTCTCTGCCGTGTAGGCTGGTTAGAAAGGAAATCGATAAGATGCAAAATCTCCTGCTGCAATTTATTTGGGATGGTAAGCGCCTGAAAGTTGCCCGGGCGACCATGTATAGGTTAAAAGCGGAGGGGGGATTGGGGGTCCCATCGTTGCTCCGGTATTATGAAGCGGCGCAACTTCGGGCGCTGTTCGCTTGGAAGGAGGGGATGGAGAGACCTGGATGGGTGGAGATGGAGGAGGGGGAGGGGGCAGAGGTGGGGGCATGGATATGGGACCCTGGTGGGGGAGGGACGGAGAAAGGAGATGGGAATCCCTATCGCGAACTAACAAGACAGGTTTGGGTGAAATGGAAGAGGTTCCTGCTAGGGGGGAAACAATTTTCCCGTGAAACTCCAATTCAGACCTTAATGAAAGGCAGGATGGGGGCGGCGGCAAGGGCTTTTAGGGGGTGGGGGGAGAAAGGATTACGGAAATTGGGTCAATTGGTGGGGGAAGGGGGGCACATTCGGGGATTTGAGGAGCTGCAACAGCAATATAGCTTGGAGGAGTCCGATAGATTTGCCTATGTTAGTTTGTGGTATTGGCTTCAGCAGAGGGAGGTGAAGCAAGACTGGATGGCGAAGCGCACGCCGTTTGAGGAGATAATGGGGAGTGCTGGGATGCCCAATCGGATTATCTCAAAGTTATACAAACTTCTGGGGGAATTTCAACAGGGACCTATACGAGGTCAGTTGCAATGGGAGGAGGAGCTGGGGGGCAGTGGGATGCTGAGAGGTGGGAAAGAATTTATATTAGAACCCATAAATTGGCTCCGGGAACAGCTATGCTGGAAAACAGCTATAAGCTAAGGTTAAGAATGTATTGGACCCCGGTGTGGCTGCATGCCCTCTACCCTGATAGTTCGGATAGATGCTGGAAAGGGTGTGGGGATAGAGGTGATTTGCTACATATGGTGTGGGGCTGCATGATAGTTCGGGATTATTGGCGGGTGGTGGAAAGTCTTACGGCAGCCATCACAGGGGTGCAGGTGGGTTTTACCCCTAGTGTGGCGATTTTGAATGAGGGTGTGCTGGGAGGGAGAGGGAGAGAATTGGATAGACTACAGGGGTATTGTGTCATCGCAGGGCGGATGGGTCTGCTACATTGGTGGAAGAAACCGGATGTTCCCCCAATAGCGGAGGTGGTGGGGCGTATGGAGCAGCTCAGGGGGTATTGTGCAATAGAAGCCCATCATAAACATACAGTCCACTGGTACAATAAGGTGTGGGAAAGATATGAGCATTGGAGGGCAAAGGGGGGGGGGTTAGTATAATGTTGCGGACATGGTTGTAGTATACAATCACTGTCCCCTCAACCTGTAGGGGTGCTGGGTGGGTTGTTTCCTGTATGCACCTCTGTACTTATGCACCTCGTGTTAAGATTTGCCTTGGTTACTTTTAGTAAGTCCACCGCTGTTCGTATGGCGGAAAGGGGTTCTTTTGCTTCAGGGGAGTGGGTGAAGTTTTTGTTGGGAGGCTTCAGGTTAGCGGGAGGGGGGGTAGGGGGGGATGATATTGGGTGGGGGGGGCTTATTATTGTGTGGTATGTGGTCTTTATGTTTGTAGGGTCCACAATGGAAGACTCTCTGCCTGGTCGGTGGAGGCTCGGTAGGTGCAGTGGGGTCGGGGGGGGGGGGGGTTTGGGCCGGAGGTAGGACTCTTTGGCCGGGCGAATGTGTGGTACTCTAAGTTTGGGGGAGAAACCGCGGAATGTATAAACTGTAGAATGTATAAAATGTACAATGTACAATGTATAAAGTGCTCAAACGGAGTATTGGGGTTAACAGAAAATGGAGATGCACTATGGGCGGGGATCTACCCCACCTGTTGATGACAATGTAAAGAATGTTTTTTTTTGTTTTTTTGGATATGAGTTGGGGGGGTTCCCGATGTACGTTATGTATTGCCTGTTGTGTTGAGTGCTAATAAAAACTTTTAAATACAAAAAAAAAAAAACCCTCGTGTACGATGCCTCAGCCATCAGCACCTGAAGTTCACTGACTCTCCGGGCGGAGGTGAGGGCTATCAGTAAGGCTACTTTCCACGACAGATGCTGCAGTGGGCAGGGCTCGAAAGGCAGCTTGGTCAGCTGCGTGAGGACCACACTGAGGTCCCACGCCACTGGGGGAGGGCAGGTGAGGGCGACTGGAAAGGAGCAGGCCTCGCATGAAACGTGAGACAAGCGGTAGCCCTGAGAGAGGCTTGCCATCAATAGGATGGTGGTTCACTGAGATGGCATTAAGCTGAACCCTGACAGAGTTAGACTTCAGCCCTGACTGCAAGAAGTGGAGCACATATTGTAAGACCAAACAGGGAGAGCACGAGAATGGGTTTTCTCGGAGCTCTGAGCACCACACCAAGAATCAACACCACTTGAAGGCATAAGCCCGTATGGTCGAGTCCTTTCGCGAGGCCAAGAGAATGTCCTTGATCTCCAAGGGAAGATGGTAAGAGGCAAGAGCGACCCGCAGAAGCCGCCAAGCCATGAGGGACAGGGACTTCAGATTGGGGTGAAGAAGCAGTCCCTCCTCCTGCGTCAGCAGCTCCAGTGAAAACCCTAGAACGACCGTAGGCTCCGTCCACAGATGGAGCAGCAGGGGAAACCAAGGCTGCCTGGGCCACCTCGGGGCTATGAGTATCATCGAGGCCTGGCCTGCTGGACCTTGAGAAGGGTCCGGGCAATGAGGGGATGGGGGGGAAAGGCGTACAGCAGGCCTGTTCTCCACGAGATGAGGAAGATATCAGGGGCCACCCTCCCCGGGTGCAGAAGGGACTGCAGAACCGGGAGAGCTGTGAGTTTGCCGGGCTGGAAAAGAGGTCCAGGATCGGAACCCCCCAAAGCTGGAAGCGCCGCTGCGCTGTCCAGGGACATAGGCACCACTCGTGTGGCCGGTGGGCTCTGCTGAACCGGTCTGCCAAAGCATTGTCCTGGCCCAGGAAGTGGCCCAGATGGTCATGCTCTGGCTCACTGCAAAGGAGCATAGGACTGTCACCTCCGAGCAGAGGCTTGTTTGTTCATATAGATCATCATGACCTGGTTGTCTGTCTGGACCAGCACCGCTTAATGCTGCAGGCGGTGTCTGAAGACCCTGAGAGCCAGGTGGACAGCCTTGAGCTCCAGCAGGTTGATCTGTGGTCAGGACTCCATGAGGGACCAGGTTCCTTGACTGCGCTGACCTTCGCAGTGGGTTCCCCAGCCTGCCAGGGAAGCGTCTGTTGTCACCTGAAGCTCCAGAGCCTGGAAGTACATCCCTTGAAGCCGGTTCCGAGACTCCTGCCACCAGGTGAGGGACTCTGCCGTGTCAGGAGAGACCGAGATGGGGTCTCGGAGGCAGCCAGTCGACTGCGCCCACTGCGCTCAGAGGCACTACTGTGACGCCCACATGCAGAGGCAAGCATTGGGCATGACACAGACCGTTGAAGCCATGTGGCTGAAAAGGCAGAGCATCGTCTGGGCTGAAATGGCACTGCGGCACCGCACCTTGGACGCCAGGGCCATGAGGCGATCTGCCCTGTCCTGAGGGAGGAAAGCCATTGCCCGGGTGTCCATGCGAGCCCCAATGAACCGGAGTGAGGTGGGACTTTGGGTAATTGATCACGAACCCCAGGTGCTCGAGGTGAATGGTGTGGTCCACGGCCCACCGAGTTTTGGAGGTCATGCACCCTGTTACGAGCCAGTCGCCTAGATATGAATAGACGAATGTGCCCTACAGCCGGAGGTGGGCCGCGGCCACGGCCAGGCACTTCATGAAGACCTGTGGGGCAGCCGCAAGGCCAAAGGGGAGCACCCTGTATTGGTAATGGCTTCCCTGAACCATGACGCAGAGGTACTTTCTGTGTTTGGGATGGACAAGGATGTGAGCGTAAGCATCCTTTAAGTCCAAGGAGCATAGCCAATCGCCCTGCTGGAGGTAGGACAGAAACATCCCAAGGGAGAGCATCCTGAACTTCTCCCGCAACAGGAACTTGTTTAGGTTCCGCAGATTGAGGATGGGCCGAAGGCCCCCTGTCCGCTTTGGGATGAGGAAGTATCATGAGTAAAACCCCCGTCCTCGGAGATGTGGTGGGACTGGTTCTACCGCCCCGCCCTCGAGGAGACCTGTGAGCTCCTGACCCAGGAGTGCTTGGTGCTGGGGAAGCCAACTTGGCTCCCCGGGAAAGTACGGGGGAGGGGCCTGGTCCAAATGGAGGAGATAGCTCTCCCGACGACCTAGAGGACCCTGGCATCGGAGAAGATGGACTCCCACCTGTGGGAGAAGTGGACGAGGTCCCCCCCCCCCGACAGCCGGCCGCCCTGCCTGTGGACGAGAGACTATGCCAATGGCGTAAAAACCCCGAAGACAGCTGAGCCAGTGTGGGGGGTTGGGTCTTAGGGCCCTTCGGCTTATGGGGGCCATGGACTGTGGCTTTGCCCTGACAGCCCTGGACAGGGGTCAACACTGGCAGGTAGGATGGGTAGCCCCTGTACAGGAGCCCTTTCCGGTGGAAGAAAGATTCTGCTGTTTCTTCCTGGGGAGAGAGGAGGTTTTTCAGGAGAGGAGAGTATGAATAACGTACTCTGTTTCGATATCCGCCACCTTGTCCTCCATGGGCTTGCCAAACAGCTGTTCCCCGACAGGGGACATTCAGCAGCTTCTCCTGGATCGACTGCTCCAGGTCGGAGGACTGGAGTCAAGCCTGCCAACGGACCCCAATGCCAGCTGCCGACACCCGGGCGGAAGACTCGAAGCCATCGTACACTGCTCGCGAGAGGTACTTGGAGAACTCCCTGATGGACTTTGAGGGGGCCTGGAAGCATAGGAGATGGTCTCCATCAAGGCCCTCCGCAAAACCTCCGAGCTCTCTGGCGAGGTCCCGGAGAAACATCCCAATGTATAATTGGTAAACTTGGATATGGCATGACAGCATGGAGCTCTGATAAATCTTGCGCCGAGGGCATCAAGGAAGCGAGACTCTTTGTCTGGGGGGGACCAAGGAGTGAGTCTTCAGGCTCTTTAGCTTCCACATGGTGGATTCAACCACCATTGAGGTGTGAGGGAGCTGGGCTTTCCGGAACCCCAGACCCCACTGGACACTATATACAGCATCTAAGAACATAAGATATGCCATACTGGGTCAGACCAAGGTCCATCAAGCCCAGTATCCTGTTTCCAACAGTGGCCAATCTAGGTCATACGTACCTAGCAGTTTCCCCAAAAGACACAGGTTCCACAATGCTTGTACTGGGTCAAGCATTGATATCCTGGGTCCCTTCTTAATAATGGTTTATGGACCTTTCCTCCAGGAACTTGTCCAACCCTTTTTTAAACCCAGCTACACTAACAGCCTTTACTACATGCTCCGGTAACAAATTCCAGAGTTTGATTACACGTTGAGTGAAAAAATATTTTCTTTTATTAGTCTTAAATAGTTTACCCTGTAGCTTCATTGCATGTCCCCTAGTCTTTCTATATTCTGATAATGTAAACAATCGATCTACGTTTACTCGTTCCACTCCATTCATTAATTTATAGACTTCTATCATATCTCCCCTTAGCCGTCTCTTTTCCAGGTTAAAGAGGGGCTTGCTCACGACCGAAGCCGGGGTCTCCCACATGCGGAGAAGTCAGTTCAGAATGGAACTGGCACAGACAGAGCCGCTCTCTGAGGAGCCTCCTACTGCAGAATATCGAGTTCCTCTTTCTCAGGGCTCCTCCTCCGACTCGGTTGCAAGCTCTAAGGCCCTTGCCATGTCTCGGATGCACTCCAAGAAGGAGGTGTCCTGATGAGGTGACTGTCACCTCTGGGTCGGCGGAGAGAGTCCAATGGGAGATCCCGGTGGGACTGGGTCTCCGGGGAAGTTTCCCCGTCGGACTCCCACTCTGAGTAGTCCATGGAGGACTCAAGGTCAGGCAGCTCGAGATGGGTCAATGACCCCCCACTGGGCTTCCGAGGCCAAAGCCTGCCCAGAGCCAGAGGCACTCGCCTGAGAAGATATCTTGCCAGAGGACCGGGATAGAGATAGTGACCCATGCTGAGGATCCTCACGAGGCTTCTGGATCTTGGGGGTCACTGCGGCGGCCCAGGGAGTCCTCAAAGTCAAAGTCCCTGCAGTCACGAGGCGTGTGCCAGCGGGGCCGAGCACCAGCGCCTGCTGGACAGCGAGGAACGCAGAAATGCTGCATTCCAAGGCCAGCATTCAGGCTTCCCACTCGGGAGTGGGGTCCTGTGACACCGACACTGGGGCAACCAGGTCGGGCGTCAAGGAGGGGAGGGGGTCCTTACCAGGACGACCCTCGGGAGACCAGGTGTCTTCGCTGGAGGTCTCCGTATCGGTTTGAGGTACCTTACTGGGCCGCTCCCTCTCTGACTCGAGGGTTTGCCAAGGGGGGCAGAGAGACCGGGCATGCGATCGCTCATGCTTATCTGGCGCCCCAGACAGTGTCCTTGTGCCTTCTTCTGCTCACAATCTGGCGATCCCTGGTCGGAGTGCCGCTGGGCCCGGGGGAGGAGCCTTGTGAGATTCCAAAGGCTACTGGGGATACTGGAGCTGCCTTATGGAAGATATCGTCCAGTTTCTGCTTATGACTCTGGATGGCCTTGGACGACATCTTCTTACAAAGGGAGCAAAGCTCCGGGTCGTGGTCAGCCCCCAGACACTTAAGACAACAGTCATGGGTGTCTGTGAGCAACATGTTTTTGGAATATCTAATCATACTTCTTAAAACCAGAGGCCATTGAGGGAAAAAGGACCCCTGCGAGGTCGAAAACCCTCAACGCGGCAAGCGGTAAAAAAGGGCATGAAGCGCGCTAAAATACAAAAAAAGGCAAAAAGGAAAAACCCAGAGACCAAAGCTAATGCAGAGGTGCTCGAGAGACGGGAAGAGGGCCGGATAGGCAAAAAGTAGGCAGAAAAGAAGAAACTTTTTCTGGTGACGAAACACATGTCCGAAGGGCTCCGCAGAAAAAGGGAGACTGAGTAAGATAGCACCTTTGGGCAGGAAGGGGACTACATGCGTGGTGGCATTCCCAAAGACTTTCTTTGAAAGCTGGGGGAATGCTCCACACGGGCTCCGACAGTCACCCATAAGTGAAGACCGACTTCCTGCTTGTCCCTGGAGAAAAGGCGTTCAGTTTTATATGTGGTGAGACATCCAGGCATTAAATTTTAGATAAGCAGGCAGCAAGATCTAAGCTTAGATTCCTGGAAAGATTTCAAGTGCAGAGAGGTAGATCTGAGCCTCATCAACATAGTGCTGAAAACCATGGGAGGAGATGAGATGAGTGTACTAAGGCTCCCCCCACAATAAAATCTTGGTCTCTCACACACTGCCACCTTAGACTCAGGGGAGGGAGAGGGGCCTGATTCTTAGCAAGATGTATTCCATTCTCTGTGGACAACTAGGACTGAAGTCCTCACTTACGGGTGACATCACCAACAGAGCCCCATGCAGGAAAGCTCCCCAGCTTCTATTGGAAGCTTTTGGGAGGCTCCACCACACCTGTGTGCCTATCTTCCCATCTGCTGTGGCACCATCTTCTCCAGTCTTGGTTTTCCATGGAGCCCCACAGACGTGAATCAGTTGTCTGCCGGTAAACATTTCATTTTTCACCGTTTGGTGCTTATTTTCTATTCTGTTGGCCGTTGGTAGAATCAGGTCTGTCAATCGTGGTTTCTCCTCCAGTTCTGAGGGTTTTTTTCGGTAACTTTATTTCGTTGTTTCCAGCAACCCAGTTGGCACCATCTAGCCACGACCATCTTCTCAGAGAGGTCCAAAAAACCAGCCAGCGGATTAAAAAAAATGCATCAAATGTGCCAGGACCATCTTGGTCACCGACAAACAAATTTGGTGTTTCCAGTGTATGGGTCCCGATCAATCAACCCTCTTCTTTCAATCTGTATTTTCATATGACAAGGAGAGGCCTGAAGGGTCAAGAGAAGCAGAGAGATGCTTTGGCCAGAGGTCTGATTCAGCATCGGCACTGGCATCGGTCTCTATGGCTCTCTTAGGATTTGCCGAAAGTGCATAGACATCGAGAGGCCCCTGGGCTCAGTTGGAGCCGAGGATCCACAGTGACCTGGAGCACTGGCCAATGGTCGGTCTACACCTGGAATCGAATTACTCAACCTCAACTCCATCGGTATTGAAAAGGGACCCTTCCAAGCATTAGGCCAAGTACCATGTGCATTGGCATTAGAGACCTTCCTGATGCAATGTCAAGAGTGATGGCCTGCCAAGGTGTCCTGGAGAGAGGAAATCAACCTCCAGGAGTTTTGAAAGGGCACCGACCATCTCCCAACCACCAAGGCCTTGCCGATACCTTTGCAGGGATGCCGGAAACATTGGTCAAAGCTGCTCAGGCCCCAAGGCCTTCTGAATCAGCAGCAATGGAAAAAGGCCTTCAGGTGCTTGAGGTCCGCATCACATCTGGCTGGTGCTTTGGTAACTCATGGCATCATCATCACATGCCGTGCAGTCAAACTTCGAAACGTATGCTCTGCCTGTGGAGGCATCATCGAGATCCGATGCTGGTTCTCAGCAGGGCCATCTCTCTGAGTGTATCTGGTTCTGATGTCCCGACGAAACCTCAGAAGCACTCTATACATCATCAATCCCGCCGATGCTCCCACTCTCCTCAAAGCTGGGAGCGAGCGAGCTCTGGGCAGAGTCTCAGAGGTACTTTGACTTCCATTCGGAATCTGACTCCCTCACAATAAAATCTGATGGCTGGGTGACCAATGTGGAATTGGAGATCCTGTTGGAGGGCAGGTCTTTTGAGCTTCCATTGGGCCCCTCCCTTCTGCACAAATGGCAAAAGTCTTCTCCAGAGGAATGGCCTAGTGGTTGGGGCAAGTTACTTCGACCATAGGTCTGAATCCCGCTAGAGGACAGCAACTGGGGTTTCTAGTCTCACAGGTGCTTCTTGTGGCCTTGGGCAAGCCACTTGACCCTCCGTTGCCTCAGGTACAAAAACAGATTCGGGGACAAAGGAAAAATGTACACTGCTTTGACTGGTAGAAAAAGCGTTATATAAGTTTAATTAAATAAATGTCCTTCCAGGACTTCGTGAGGTCCCATTTTCAGTGGAGACAGAGGATGAGACCAAGGTGGAGGAGTTTGAAATCCTCCAGTACTCCTCATTTCCTAAGGAAGCAGTGACTGTGCCAGGGCACCAAATCCTACAAAGGCTGCAAATATGGATGTAGGAGAACCTGCCTCACTATGCCCTCAGTTAGTAGGAGGCTGGACTCAATGTACTGGGTTCAAAAGGCCCTGGGATTTGAGAAGCCTCAGCAGTGGAGTCCATCTTAAAAAGGACCAAGAGCACCAAGACTCTTCCTTGACAACCCCAGGCAGGTAGGCTCGGACTTTGGACTCCTTCAGAAGGAGGTGCTTCCAGAGCTCTGTGCTCGCATCTAGAGTACATTCTTACCAGCTCTACATGAGCATGTTCCTGAAGGACATCATGCATGATCTCGCCAACTTTTTCCCCTTTTTCCCTCTGAAGAAATTAGAGTATTATCGTACCCTGGTGGGCCATGGCAAGGACTGCGTGAAGTTCCTGGTCAGTACATTGTATGATGCCTTTGAGACGGACTGCAGGGGGGCGGCAGACCGACTCGCCTAGCTTCAGATCTTCCGATATGGAACAGTCAGTGCAAAATAAGCTTGTGGATGTGCCCTGCCGAGGAGAGAACCTCTTCGGAGAGCAGGTGGAGGAGAAAGCTGGTATCATAGAGAAGCAGCACATTAGAAATGTCCGATCCCACTCGCAGGAGGTATCAATGTGGGGGGTCAAAAGAAGTCCTACTATCTGTTTAAGTGCAGCGCCTTTCCTGGTCCTCAATCGTCCCAGCAAAAGGCACATTGGCTTTTGCAAAGCTGTTCTCAATAAACTCTGGATCTTTGTGTGAGTGCACTTTTATGGCATTGGATCAGTGGCTAAGGCTGCAGGTATCTTGGCTAGGATGGATAGTGGCCGTTAAGATGATAATATAGCAGAGTTTTACATATCTCTTCATAGCACTCCCCTTATAGAACCCATTGCAATTCTATATTTCAAATAAAGGTCTATGACAATATTTGGGGGAAAAAGAGACAGAGGGTGTCAAGGTGGAGAAGTAAAGAACAAGAGGGTTTAGTATGTGTAAGAGGCTGTGTGTGGGCATGATGGTGTGATGATGGGGGTAATGGCCTGGGTGTTGATTGTGCACCTATGGAGAGGGAGGAGATTAAGGGTTGTGTATGAGAGAGGGTTGGGTTGGGGTGAGAGTCTGTGTGTGTGTATGTATGCATGCATATGAAATGTGAGAGTTGGGTGTATGTGTGTGCATGCGTGCGTTGGGGAGGGGAGAGTGTGCGCGCACATTACATATTGGGGGGGCTGGTGAGATGAGTGGTGAGTGCATGTGTGCGTTGGGGGCTGAGTTGTGTATGTGTGTGCATGCATTAGAGATGGGGGGGTTGGTGAGGTGAAAGACTGGTGGGTGGGGGTGTTGCATTAAGGAGTGGAGATAAGGTGAGACACGGGGGTGTGTGGGGTGCGTCTGTTGCATTAGAGAGTGAGGGATGAGATGACGGTCTGTGTGTGTGTACCCATATGAGTGGGCAGGAGGGGAGGGGGTAAGGGTATGTGTGCAGGGAGTAGATTGTGCACGAGCTCTGTGTGTGTGTATGAGTAATGGGGCTGAGGGCTGGATATCTGTGTGCTTTTCTCTTGGCATACTGAGGCATTCTGGCCCACTTCACCACCACACTCAAATTTTTTGCATCCCACTTTCTTGCACCCTTCTCTCCCTTCCTCAGTCTCCCCTCTGTTCTCCAGTCCCCGACTCGCCACTGTTACCAGCTCTTCCTTCCCACCCCCTTTCACTCTGACCCCTTGCCCCTTCTCTGGCGTCTAACCTTTTCTTTTTTCTGTTTAGTGTGTGGTATAACAATAAAACAGTTTTTCACTGCAGCCATGGCCTCCAGAGCTCCGCTGTCCCCTGAAGATGTGGCCCCTCCTGCAGGCCGCACTAACAGTTGCAGCCTCACTCGGTGTTCGGTCAGCAGGGAGTGGGGTCCGTGCTGATAGGTGCCATGGCCCCTCAACATTTTACTGCCTGGAGGGATAGGCTCCTTGCTGGCAGGCACCACTGACAGCTGCAGCCTCACACAGCTCTGCCAGCGGAGGATGGCATCACTGCCTGTAGGCGCCACCAGTTCAGACCAAAGCCATGGCCTCTCAGCACTTCACCGACAGCAGGGGATGGTGTCGGCACCAATGGATTTGCTGACAAAAGAGGGCTCTCAGCTTTAGGAACCATGGTTTTTTGCAGCAGACCGAGTCGCAGCTGTGCTGCCCCCTGTGCCAAGCCATGCTGCCGCCGACCCCCCCCCCCCCCCCGCAGCCTATTCCATTGGCTGGGGGGGGGAGACAGCTCGGTGTGGCAGCAGGCCATGTGCTTCCGCACACATGGCCTGCCTCTTCTGATCTCCCTCTGACAACCTGTTGGAGAGGCGTCAGACGTGGCAGGCCATATGTGCCAACGCACATGGCCTGCCGCAGGCACAATGCCACCCACAGAAGTCTGCCACCTAGCCCGCCTAGTGGATAGGCCAGCCCTGCTGGGTTGCATAGGTTTGTTTGCGTAAACACAAAAACAAACCTATGCGTACGGACAGACCGAGAGAAAATGGAACACACAGATGAAGGCTCCATAATAGATGCCATCGCTTGAGCAAAACATGCCTAATAAAGCAGAGTACAAAATCTAAAACAAGGAAAGGGATCCCAGAAACAAAGAACCAAACTTATAGAAACTATACAACAAAATAAACACAGCCGCTAAGCAGTACACAGATGGGAAGCAGAAACTTAACATGCCCAGCATAAAAACGCAGAGAGATACTGGGGGTCCGTGGGAGCACATAAACAGAGAGAAGAGGCGGCTTGAAATCATCTCAGCCAATCAATGTGAAAAAGCAACTGGGAAAGGTTGCAGCATGTTCCAGGACAAAAGCAGAGGTGTCACTGACAGGAAACAAGGACAGGATAAGTCACCTTGAGCACTGTTTTGGATGGCAGAGTTGATTGGTAACTAATGCAAGGAAACCCACCGACATCTCTAGCACTACAATCATTAATAGATGAAAAAAAAACGGCTTTCCCATCAGGTTACGGGGTCAGAAAAGCCTATCCTCTCTCAACCTTTCTGTATGAACCATAGAGCTATTCACAGAACACATCAGACACATGTAGGAATCAGTGGGATCATGGAACGAGGGGTATTGCTTGCTCTACAGGACAATGGCATGTCTTCTGCACAGATGGCCCTTGGTGAGGCCATTAGTGGATGTATACTAGGACTTTAAAGAGCTTCAAGATGGAGAATGAACTGTGGAAAATCAGAGACCATGCTTTTCAGAGATTGGGACCCAGCATCCAACCTGCTTCCCTTCCTTCACTCCCCACCCAACCAAAAGAGCACTCCTATTATGTTTTTGGAGGATGGTTTGGAATAGAAGTAGCAAACCCTTAAGAGTTGAGAAGGGACTGATGAACTCAAATCAGAAGCTGGGATTGTAGAAATCATACAAATGGTCCATACAGGGAAAGGCTCTGCTGCTGATAATCGAGGCTCTCACTGTGCAGCACAATCATGGCTTCTGGCAACAGATCGGAAGTTCATTCTGAAGTCCAGATGGACTGCTGTTTGAGGGGGAAGAGCCTAAGACATCGTTGTTATGCTTCAAAAACATTCTGTGTCTGCAACTACATGGAGGGAGGAGTGGCCTAGTGGTTGGGGCAAGGTACTACAGGCCGGAAGGTCGGTGGTTCAAATCCCACTAGAGGACAGCAACCTTGGGCTGGAAGGACTGGGGTTTCTAGTCCCGCAGGTGCTCCTTGTGGTCATGGGCAAGCAACTTAACCCTCCATTGCCCATGTTCCCTGTAAGTATTAGTGTATGTGTCTCATATCCCCTCGTGTTAAATGTATCCCCCAACTGCTTTGACCCAGTGAAAAGCGGGATATAAATGCAGCTAAATAAATAAATAAATAAATAAAATCACCCTCATGAAGCAACTGCAGACCATGCCTCCTCTCCCAGATCTCACCATGAAAGAGGATGGGCCAGGCTGTAGAACGTCCAGTGTTTTACCACTGGATTCCCCCCATTCCTACTGAACTAGAAGGTGAAGCGAATTGAAGGAGTTTGTACTACAACAAATCATGAAGCTCTATAGTATCAGGGCCATCTGTACGAAAGAAACTACAAAACCAGTGACAACCTACTGGAAGCCACCTGCACCACAGTGTGGGAAAGCAACCCATCCTGGAGACTTTATGAAGCAGTACAAAAACATTCCATAAGTGGCCATACAGTATAGTTTAGCACAGTAGCATTTATACAAGTCAAGAGGAGCTTCTTGGAGGTACAGATATTGCCTGAGAACTTGCACATCAGAAGACACACTTTCAGCTGCTTTGGAAGTGACCTTTCACACAGAATCTACTGAAGAAATAGATAACAGGATTTGGAGATGACATGCCAAAGGAAGTATGTAACCCACCAGTAAATACTCCACAAGCTGTTTCTAAAGACACACCTGTGAGGAGCCATCCAAGATGCTTGGCAGCTTCACCCCTGCATCAAGAACAATGTCCTATCCACCAGGAAATGCTTCGTGTTCCCATCCAGGCCTAGTGTAAGCTGATCCAGGGCTTATTCTGTGACTAGATCAATGGGACTGAGGAGGAAGATGACGAATTCTACACTAAGCAATACCGCAGGCCACAGCACAGCCAGGTTGGAAACAAACACCAACTGGGTTAGCCATCAGCGGTACACTGGCACTATGTTAACAGCTAATACGACCAATCTACAATATGTAAATACTTTTCATTATTTATTTTACTTATAAACATTTGCCATCACACAATAGATATATAATTCGATTTTCTCTAACTGCAGTAACTGCGACATCAGGCTAAGAGCTACTTAACCTTTTTCGCTAAAAAAAAAAAATATATATATATATAAAATCCAGTGTAAAAATTCTCTGAAATGTGCCCATTATGTTTAGATACTTGCAGTGTATCTGAAGCAGCTCTGATGACACTTCTTGGAAAATTATGCACTTTGTTAATCAACAAGGTTTAGTTCTGATTAAGATCAGCAAACTCCTCCACACATTCCAGGGGATCTATAGTCTTACCATATATTTGTAAAGTGCGTGACATTCTTCTGTACTTGACATAAGAATGAACTCAGAAAACAGTTTATGTCACATAATACTGGCAAAAACACTGAATTTAGTATAGGGGGTGAAGTACTTCTGTCCACAAAAGAAGAGTGGGACCTAGGCGTGATTGTGTCTGATGATCTTAAAGTAGCTAAAACAGGTAGAAAAGGTGACAGCAAAAGCTAGAAGGATGCTTGGGTGCATAGGGAGAGGAATGGCCACCAGAAGAAAGGAGGTGATAGTGACTCTGTATAAGTCTTTGGTGCGACCTCATTTGGAGTATTGTGTGCAATTCTGGAGACCGCACCTTCAAAAGGATATAAACAGGTTGGAGTCAGTACAGAGGACGGCTACTAAAATGGTTAGTGATCTTCGTTATAAAGCATATGAGGACAGACTTAAGGATCTTAATATGTATATTTTAGAGGAAAGCGGGATAGAGGTGATATGATTGAGATGTTTAAATAACTCCGTGGTATAAATGCACAAGAGGAGAGCCTCTTTCGATTGAAAGCAAGCTCTGCTACGAGGGGACATGGGATGAGGGTGAAGGGGGATAGATTCAGGAGTGATATGCGTAAATATTTCTTTACGGAAAGAGTGATGGATCCGTGGAATAGTCTCCCAGTGGAGGTGGTAGAGATGAGGACAGTATCTGAATTCAAAGAAGCATGGGACAAACACAGAGGATCTCTAAAGGAAAAAAGGGGATTGTTGTAGTGGTTAATATGGAAGGACAGACTAGATAGGCCATATGGTCTTTTTTTGTCGTCATGTTTGTGTTTCTATAAATTTCCTGACCTCATTCATTTTAGAGACACAAACATTACTTGTATAATTTTTTTCATTATTTACAAAGCATTTCCTTTCAGCCATTCTTCTCCACGGCATTACTTCAAACTTCAATCCAATTTCCTAATGAATCTTCTGCCCGGTATAACATACACACATTGAGTGAGAAACATGACCCAGCACATACCTCGCCCCCAGCACACTTTCAACCAGCCTCAGGACACTGTTATGCACAAGTTCCAGCCACATCCGGAAAGCGAAGCCTCTTGGTCGAAATATGCTCCTGCTGGGGGCTGGAAGGAACAGATAGAGGTCTCACCTCTTGAGTCAAAGGGGGAAAACCCAGCATATAGATGCTTGACTTCCGGGTCCCAGTTGGAACATGAACGCACATCTACAACTGCTTGGCTGTACATACATTGTATAAATATCCTGCTAGCCTTAAGGGATTCATTTGCATTCTCGGATGTCTTTCACCCGTGTGAGGACATAGGTAGTGAGCAGCCAGAACATGGACTTCGGACACACAACAGGGGAGTCTAGGGAGTTTTCGATCGTTTAACTAACCTTGACAGCAAGTGCATGTTGCAGTCATAAATTAACACAGATTAGTGCTTCCTCTAGCAAGCAGGAAACCAAATCCATTTGGTATTGTCTGCTGGGCTGCAGGACCAGCTGTTTAGTGAAGACCTTCCCTGTCACCATCTGCCTTGGGTCTGTCTCCAGCTCATCTCCTGTCAAAACTCCTCGGTGACAAACACACCTCCAGAACTCTATTACTCAAGGTCTGTGTTCTGTTAGCGATACTGTCTACCTATATATTTATTTAGCTTTTCTATATTCTGCTATTTGGAAAGCTCCCCCAGAGCAAAGTACATCAAACTATATCAAGACAGAAAAAAACCCTTCAAACTGAATACAGCATTAAAAATGCTAGCATCTCTAGTGCAAAAATCAAACCCAATACAAACAAAGCACTGCCTGATATTTAACCACAGTGGCCAGAGGTTTTTTAAAAAACAGTTGCCACGGTTAACTGAAATCCAGATATTCAGCACCAGTAAGCAGATACTGGCCAGCATTGAATCCATGAATACTGCGGTCAGTGCCGACACCATCTGGTGATTTTCAGCTGCTATCCGGAGAGGCTATTCACATTCCACTTAACAGCTATTTTTGTTGTCGCAAATTATGTGGACAATTATCCTGCTAGCAGCTGAAAATCACCACGATTCGGATAAATGTTGGCTCCACCCCAGCTCTGCCTTCATGGTCCCATCACTATCCGGATAGCGTCAAGATGGTCAGAGGGAAGAATATTGCTCTCAGCAGGACGGATCCTGTTAGCAGATGTTGCTGACTCGGATGAGCCCCTTTAAATATCGGCTCTATGGTTCTTTAGTGCATTATTGGAGATGAAGCAGAATAAAGCACAGTTACTTACCTGTAACAGATGATCTCTGGGAACAGCAGGAATAAGTCTTCACATATGGGTACGTCGGTACCGACGGAGCCCGCACGGGAATACTCCCCAGCATCCAATCAGAAAGCTTTTGGGAGCATCCCTCGCGCCTGCGCGCTGACTTCCCGCCCTTTCCACTTCTTCTCCTCAGTTGAGTTTCATAGCTGAGACAAAGGAGAGAAAGAGGAAAGGAAGTTAGATAGATACAACTCCTAGGGGAGGTGGGTGGGTTGTGAAGACTTATTCCTGCTGTTCCCAGAGATCACCTGTTACAGGTAAGTAACTGTGCTATCTCCAGGAACAAGCAGGAATGAGTCTTCACATATGGGGACTCCTTAGCTAGAGATGCCAGGGGCAGATGCCATAAAATGCATGTTCCTGGATCAGGAGTGCATTTCCCACACAGGAATCTCCGGCATCCCATGAGGGAATGGAGGGTAGGAGTTGAGAATAGAAAAGCTTAAGGAAAACAGTAAACCCAAGGACTACAGGAGAGGAGTCCATGGCATGTATGATAAGTACCATTAAAATTATAATATGGAGCTTACCTACTGGATTGTAGGAAGTAGAAAGCATGATGGAGTCTACTGGATATGCAGTAGCGGAATCCTCAAGGTGACCTCACAGCAGTGAGGGTGAAGGTCCAGACCTGGAATTAGGAGGTGATCCAGGTGTCAACTGGGGTAGGATTAGAACGGCAGGTCTTCAATGGAAAGCTTTATGAGAAAAGCTGAAAACTCTTTTAGGTACAGAGTCATAATATTGAGGACTAAAAGAAGAAGACTGACCGATTTGGACAACTAGCCCAGTCTTGGAGGGAAGAAGGGGTATGGAAAAAGCCCATATTCCCAAGGAGAACAATGTGTACTCAAAACAATGAAGATGTACACTGTCTTTCCTAGCTGATGAGAGATAGGAAAGATATTGAAGCTTGAATCTGCAAGGATAGGGAGACCTAGAGCAAAGCGGAAGCTGTTATCACCACAGTAGTGGTTGAGTGCATAACAGTCCCCACATACTAAGGAACAGTATGGAAAAGGGAGCTCACTGTCTGTAACCTCTGAGAAAGGTACAAATTGCTATAGCACAGACAGTGAGGAGATAGTATGTAATACATATCGATCTATAAAAAGTCTCCCAACGGATACAAACATATATATATATATAAGGAGATAGATAGATATATACCTATATATATATGTATATCTAGATATGCAGAAATATGTATCAACATATATATATAGGTGGATATATATATACATATGGGGGCATAAACTATGCACACACAGCTTACAGACATATGTATGTAGAGGCATATATAGAGATATTTACATACATGACAATAAGTCTGAAGATACACTAAGCCCCATAAGAACATTCACATGGGGAATGTGAAGGGGAAAGATTCATCCAATAACAAGAGGGTGAAACCCACTTGACAGATATATAGAGAATCTATTTCCGTGGGCTAAGAGGATGCAGGAATGCAATCCAGTAAAATAACCAGGATGGTTGCGTGAAAAACAGAGGATAATATCAGTCTGTAAAGATCAAGTCGGGAGTCCTTTAGAACTCTGACATGATAGATGGGTAGAAACGCATAGAGAAGATACCAGGAGGACCCACTGGAGGGACATAGGAGTATCATGTGTTACTAATCGCCTTGGATATTCACGCAGAAAAAGCTTATATTCTGAATTATAACAAGAGACAAGAGGGTGTGGAGAACCCTCACAGTCATGGGAATGATTTATAAGCTTTTTTCTACTATATAGAATAGCCCTCAGAGACAAAGATCAATGCTCTGTAGCAAGGGCCCATAGTAGAAAGCTTCTCTGAAGATTGCAGAGAGCATTGTGCAGGAGAATTATGAGATAAAACTGACTGAAGTCAGGTGTGTTGCCACATCCTAGGAAAAGGAGATGGCTAGAAAGAAGATAATGTGAGAAGCCTAAGTGAGTAGGATTATCCAAGATAGATGAGGACTAGCTTGGAATCACTACTGAGGCTAGACAAAAATTGTGGAAGATAGACTGGAACTTGTGGAAAAGTACCAGTAGTTCAATCACTGGAACTCCTGCATGCACAGCAGCTGAAAAAGACAGCAGAGAAAATCTTCTTGTGCAAAACAAAAAGAAACAGACAAAGGGAGAGGAGATATTCCTGTCCCTGCCTGATGAGTTATCTTGAGAATGTATTCAAGGAAATAAAAAGTCTACACTGGAATGAAAGGCTAGAGAAGCTTTTCAGTATGGTACCACTCAGTCAGGGGAAACCCTGGATGAGAGGGTAGAGAAAACAGGTAATTGGAGGGTGACCTACCCATAGGGCGAGTCAGCTGAAGGAAAAAATGTTCATGTTGGGACAGAAACTATCATGGGATAGCTGTAACTTCCCTTCTTGGTAGTAAGAAGAGGAGAATTCTGTAACCCATGGACAAGAATATCCTGACAGCTTAGCATACTGAAAAAGGAAAACTCCAGTGTAGAGCTTTAAGAAAAAACAGTGAACAAACTTCTGTTAAGAAGAAGTTAACTGTAGATTGTAACCCTCAGAACCTATGGTTGCTGGGTATGTTGAGCTGGCTAGAGTTTGGAAACTTCAGACTAGGACGAGGTGTCCCTTGCTTGGGCACCTCTGGATGATGGGCAGGAGAAGAGTGAAACCTTCTCTTCTTAGGGAAAGAAGGCTTGGTAGGACATTTCCTACCTCCTGGGGAAGAAGAAGGCTGAGAATGGTCTCCAGAACCAGGGAAGTCAGTGGAGCAATGAGCAACCTGACGTAAAGCCTCCTTATTGAAGAGATTTTCTCCAGTACAAGGAGAATTACCCAGTGTATGTTGTGCCCATCTGTTCAAGTCAGAAGCTTGGAGCCAGGCTCGACGACGTGCTCCAATGGCAATAGCAGAGGATCTGCTAACAGACTCAAAAGAGTCTAGAGAAGCACGAGAAAGAAACCAAGAGATATTCCGGCTATGACTAAGAAGCAAGGAATAGTCAGCAGCCTTAGGCTCTGACAAAAAAGGAGTCAAAAGAGATAATTTCTTTGTGACCTCCTGGAGTGTTAGACTCATATAAAATATATAAGAAATAATTCTTGATGCCAGCATAGATGTTTGGAAGGTTTGACGTCCAAAGGCATCAAGTACTCTAGAAGCACGACCTGGCGGATAAGAAGAATGCTTCTTCTTGCTTTTTACCTTCCTCATTGCTGATTCCACTACAATGGAATGATGGGGAAGTTGATTCTTTTGAAACCCTGGAGAGGAGGCACCTGATACAGAACATTAGTTGCTGTAGAAGGTGAGGGAACCCTTAAAGGTGATTCCCATATTGTCAGAAGAAGGTCCTGCAAAGAATGATGTAAAGGACGTATTATATTTCCCTTTTCTGCAGGAGAGCCTTGGTTAAGATTACAGCCAGGGATAGGAATAGCAAGAAAGGTTGCCATGTCAAGGAGAAACTTCTGAAAAGAAGGATCTCCAATGGGAACCATCCCTGGGAAGGCTAAGGTTGAAGATGCAGCCTGAGCACCAGAGGATGTACTGGTCTGGTGCAGAAAAAGAACCTTACTAGATGGATAATGATACTGGCAGTCACGACTTGAGGCAGTTAGTACTGCATCGTCTATGCCAGGTATCGATTCCAAACTAGGCATAGAAAGGATCGATGGCACCGATGTAACTGCAGGAATCGACATCGATACCGATACCGGTAATGGCATCGAGGCCGTCATCGGAGGCTGCTCAAGCGGTACCAAGGTAACCAGAGAGTCTTGGTGAGTATCCTCGGTACTGCGTATCCGGAAACGATAAGGGTCGGTTCCAAGGCGCATCGGTACCCAGTCATCTAGACTAGATATCGATTCCAGACTCGGCATCGAAGGGAGCGAGTCTATCGATGCATGTCTAGAGTGCACCGACGTCGGTGGTGGTACCGGCGATGCTGATACAGGGAAGTCAGTCTGGGTTGTATCAATCGGTCCCGAAGGTACCGAGGACGCCAGATGACGATTCCTGGTGAAGAGTGGAACACTCGACACCGGTACCGTTGCCGGGATATCGGTACCGCCCGAAGCGGATACCACCCCCGAGCATGGCTTAGATACAGGAAAGTCAATCTGGAACGTATTGATCGGTCCCGAAGGTACCGAGGATGCCAGATGACGATCCCTGGTGAAGAGTGGAACACTCGACACCGGAGCCGATGCCGGGGTATCGGTACCGCTCGAAGCGGATACCACCCCTGAGCACGGCTCAGGTATGTTCTGTGAGGGGTGAGCCCCAGGAACAACCTGAAACCCCTGAAATGCTTTGGAGCCCGAAGTCTCCCGCCGGGGTTTTAATGCCAATGGGGTCTTGAAGGCAAGGCCGGAGCCATCATCATGCGTGGCATGAGACCTACCACTCAAGGATTGGCAAGTCTTAACAGACTGTTTGTGGGTTACCTGATCCTGTAGAGAAGAAAAACCCGGTGCCCTCACTGCAGGTGGGAAAACGGTATCGAGGGAAACTCGAAAGAGGGAAGGTCTTCTCTCAGTAATGCAGCCTGATAGTTCAGGGGAAAAAGGGTCAGGACCCAAACAGGTCAGACACCAGTAATTGGAGTCTAAAAAGAAAACTGTGTTTCCACAGTGAAGGCACTTCTTAGGAGAAGAAGGCTCCATGATGGAGAGGCCTTGTAGGCCCAAAAGGTTAAGACAGAAACAGAGGGAAAAATTTCTCTGAGTTTAAGAAAAAAGAAAAGAAAAAACCACCGGCGGTACCGGTGTCGGCGGGAAAACAGCCGCGACCACAAGAAAACAAGAAATGAAGTATTTAAAGAAAAAAGTTTCTGCGGTGACAGGAGGACGTCCTGCCGGCTCCGCGGAAAAACAAAAACTGAGGAGAAGAAGTGGAAAGGGCGGGAAGTCAGCGCGCAGGCGCGAGGGATGCTCCCAAAAGCTTTCTGATTGGATGCTGGGGAGGATTCCCGTGCAGGCTCCGTCGGTACCGACGTACCCATATGTGAAGACTCATTCCTGCTTGTTCCTGGAGATTGCACAAGACAATGGAGATCATCAGGGTATCTATAAAACTCTGCCTGGAATGGTTTAGGGCAGGTTTTCCAAACATGTCCCGAGGACCCCACAACCAGGCAAGTTTGAATTATATTTTATTTGTTTGTTATAATTTGCTGTGCCTTTAGTCTTTTACCACATTTTAAAGCACTTGCCTGCTAATTCAGCCCCGCCCATGAGTAGCAGTGAACCCGGAAGGTGATGTGCATCACCCTGCTACTTCAACACCATTCAGCACATGTCTAAGGAACATGTATCGCTCCTTTGGACACCTCCTTAATCCCACAGCGTTCCTTATCTTCTATCTATGATGCTTCTTCTCACAAAAGAACTCCGTCATGGGCTCTCCAGTCATATCAACAGGAAACTGATTATGGAATTTAAGGCTATCAGATGCCTTAATCGCTCTCCAGGAACCCCTGGAACAGATAAGCCATCTCCAATAAAGACAGAACTACTGAACATACAATCTGTAAGGAAGGAATGCTCTCTGCTTCTCACCATCTTGATATAATGGCACTCATCTGGTTACCAATGAGTGAACTCCACTACCTTACCAAATCCCGCCCAGCTTCCTTTCAAAATCTTCTCTACTCATCACTCTAGAACACCTTTATTCTCTTTACGATGCTCTGAAGCACTGCTGTTTCAATAAAAAAGTATGCTTGCTTACACCTCTGCTTGTTTACCATCTACCGTCGTGTTTCAAGGACTGCCATGAAGATTTAAGTCTGATTTCAGATATCTAATCTTATCTTAGGAGATTTTAATGAGCACATGGATGCTCCCCATGATTACTTTGATAAGGGGCTCTCTTGAGTTATGAATTTAGGTTTCACACAACTTATTAAACCCTACTCATAGAGTTGGCCATCTCTTTGGAATGATCTTTATTGCTGTATCCATAGCTTTCTTAGATCTTAATCTTCTACCGGTTTTGTGGTCTGAGCGCTACTTGCTATCTTTTCCAGTTTCATACTTATCTTCTCCTACTACAAGGACCATTAAATATTACTAGAGATTTTTATAAACCACAACCTAAGGAACTTGCCTATTTACCGGAATTATTTCCCCTTGGACTTTGCTCACTCAATGTTGGACAGCAGGTGGATGTTTGGTATACCACCTCAACACAAGTTTTGAACAGTACAGCTAGTCTCTCAGAGAATTCACTCTAGTCACTTGTGTCCTTTGCATCCCCCCAGACTGTGGCTGTTGAAGCAGCAGTCTTGGAGGGCTGAAAAATGCTGGTGAACTAAGACCAAGGATTTGTAAGGAAAGTCACGCAGAATACTGCACAGCTATAAAATTTAGCTAAACTGAAATATTATTCTAATCTCATCCAATAGAGCTCTAACTTGTCCAAACAACTTTTTTTGCATTGTGGATGATCTAACTGCTCTACTCATCTTGCATCTACTGTCTCTTTTACATCTGATGGCCTTGGTCAATACTTTGCCACTTGTTGTTAAGTGCCATCAAGTCTGTGTCAACTCATGGTGACCCTCTGGATAGTTGTCCTAAATTGTGCTCAGTCTTCAGTCAGGCTTGACAGACTGACACCCATAGTTGCTGTTATTGTATTGATCCATCTCCTTGATGGCCTTCCTCTTCTGCGTTGACCTTCTACCTTGCCAAGCATGTCGTCTTTCTCTAATGACCTCCCTCTTTGCATGATGTGTCCAAAGTATAAAAGTCAAAGTCTTGTCATCTGAGCTTCTAAAGAAAGCTTAGGTTTTCTCCTCTAGTACTGACTGGTCTGTTCTTCGGGCAGTCCATAACATACAAAGTATTTATTGCCAGCACCATAATTCAAAGGTATCAATTTTCTTCCTATCTTTTTCATTGTCCAACTTTCGCATCTATATGACATTATTGAAAATGCCATGGCTTGAACAAGTCAAATCTTTGTATGGAGAAAGACATCCCTGCTCTTGAGAATCTTGTCTAGATCCTTCATAGCCATTCTGCCAAGAGCAATGCATCACTGGATTTCTTGACTGCTTATTGCTTCTTTATTGATAGTTGATCTAAGTAGGTTAAAGTTGTCGACTACTCAATTTCTTCTCCAGCAACGATGAACTTATTCATTTTTCCAGTTGTCAGGATCTTTGTCTTCTTAACGTTAAGGTACAGACCCATTTTAAGACTATATTCCTTGATCTTGAGAAGCTAATGTTTGAAATCATCTTCATTGTCAGCCAGCAATGTGGTATCATCAGCATAATGATATATGATATGATTTTCACACCTCGGGTGTCTTCATAAAGTCCTGCTTCTCTGATGATTTGTTCTGCATATAAATTAAAGAGGTGGGGTTAAGTATGCAGCCTTGTCATACACCTTTGCTGATTTTAAAACCAGTCTGTTTCTCCTAGTTCCGTTTGAACTGTTGCTTCATGATCAATTAAAAGGTTGTGCAAGAGAACAATCAGGTGTTCTGGTATACCCATGCTTTTTAATGTGGCCTAGAGTTTCTCATGGTTTACACAGTCAAAAGCCTTGCTGTAGTCAATAAAACACATATAGATATCTTTTTGGTATTCTTTTGTCTTTTCAAGGATCCATCTCACATCTGCGATAATGTCTCTCTTGTTCCTCGCCCTTTCCTGAACCCTACTTGCACTTCAGGCAGTTCTCGTTCCAGGTATGGTTGCAGTCTCTGCTGAGTGATCTTAATTTGAATCTTGCTGGCATATGGGATTACAGCGCTTGTGCGATAAATTTCTACTATCAGTCTGGTCACCTTTCTTCAGTACTAGTATAAACACAGATCCTTTCCAGTCAGTTGGCCATGAATTTGTCTTCCAAATTTCCTGGCATAGCCTTGTAAGGAAGTATTCCAACATCACAGGGAAACAGACAAACATATATTTTTTTTGTCGGAACGTACACCATAAGGAATAAATCCTCTCGAGGTGTTATGTTCCTTTTTATCTTTTAAAAGTGGAAATTCCACTAAAGAGGCCCTGAGAGAGTGAGCTCCCAACACCAATCAATTAGTTATATTATTTAAGCTGGAAAACTACTTAGCTGAGGTAGTCAAAGCGCTGCAGTCCTTCTCCATATACACTTTCTTCAAGGCTACAAGACCGTTTTTTTGGTCAAAGACTACTTGGGCTCTCTCCTTGAAGAAAGTGTATATGGAGAAGGACTGCAGCAGTTTGACTACATCAGCTAAGTAGTTTTCCAGCTTAAATAATATAACTAATTGATTGGTGTTGGGAGCTCACTCTCTCAGGGCCTCTTTAGTGGAATTTCCACTTTTAAAAGATAAAAAGGAACATAACACCTCGAGAGGATTTATTCCTCATGGTGTACGTTCCGACAAAAAAAATATATGTTTGTCTGTTTCCCTGTGATGTTGGAATGTTTTAGTGGGAGATAGTTAAAAGGTTTATTAGGATTGTAAGGAAGTATGGCAACTGCTTCATCCGATTGCTGTTATACTTCAACAGGAATGCCATCAATGCCTGGTGCTTTGTTCTTTTAAAGCCTTCAATGCTGCTTTAACGACTTCTTTCATTACCAATGGTTACTGATCATAAGGTATAAGTTGACACAGCTGTTGGTTCACTTGATCTTTGTGGTATAATGGCTCTGTATATTCTTTCCACCTTTTCTTGATTTTATCAGCATCATTCAACATGGATCCTTGAGGATCTTATAACATTCCAATTCGAGGCTGGAAATTTTTCTTTAACTCTCGTAGCTTTAGAAAAGCTGATCTTGTTCTTCCTCTAATAGCTTCTGATTCTATTTCCTTGCATGTGTCATTGTAGTACTTTTCCTTGTCTTGTCTTGCTGCACATTGGAAATCTCTGTTGAGTTCTGCAATTGCCTCTCTTTCGCCTCTGGCTTTAGCTTCTGTGCGTTTCTGGACAATTTTCAGAGTTTCTTCAGTCATCCATTTTGGCCATTTTTGCTTTTTCACCTTATGTAGAGACTTATCGCTTTCTTCCAACACAACCATCTTGATGTCATCCCATAACTCTTCTAGAACTCTGTCATTTGTATCTAAAGCAGCAAATTGATTTCTAAGGCAGTCTTTAAATTCCAGTTGTATATTCTCAAGGTCATATTTTGCTACATTCATGAATAGCTTGCTCTTTTTCAACTTTAGCTTGAGTTTGCATACTAGTAGTTGATGATCTGTACCACAGTCATCTCCAGGTTTTGTCTTTGTTGATGTTATCGAGCTTTTACATCGTTGTCTTCCACAGATGTAGTGTGATACCCTAGCCTGGGCCCTAGGGCTTACAGGCATAGGGCCGCCTTGTTATGTCCTTATATAAAGCTTTACTGTGTCTGTCTCCAGTAAGGAATTCTGGGACTTGTAGTTTGGCTTTCTTATCCAAGGACAAAAGTAGTGTGAAACCGTGGGTTAAGGCAAACAAGAATATTTATTTTTGTAGGATTTCCATAAGCATTAAATTCAGAACGCAGGCATTAGGATACTTCTCCAAACATAAGAGAAAAACATGTACAACTGAAACTAAAGAAAGCTGAACAAAAGTCTTCCTAACACTGGCAGCTGTTCTCATCAAACAAGTTAACATGCACGTCGTAGTCTCTTGTGTTCATTCAACCAAAAGGTAAACTTCTTCTTCTAACAACTGCTGCTTTACTTTTCAAAACTCTTGGTTAAACAACAAAACCTTCTTTACTTCAGAAGAAATTCTTATCAGTTACAGAGTTATGCAAACATTGCTTCTCACCACGTTTTGCTTTTCTTTCTGAGCCCTGTTTACCAGCGTCTAGTTTTCTTTCAAACAAAAAGAGCAATCCATTGGGGATTCCCCCAGGTTAGACTCTGGCTCAAAGGAATCGATCTGCATATCCTCTTGGGCAACAGAATGCTTATCCCTTTCTACGGTTTCAAAAACTTCTTCAGGCTTCCTGTCCTGTAAGAACTTCTAAAAGTCGCTCCATAGCTGTTTTTTCTGATAAGGATCAATTATATTGGGAGAGTGAGCTTTCTTCCCTGGGAACACTTGCCTTAACGTCTCTAGTGTTTTTGGTTCAGCTTCTCTGCTCTCAGGTGAGTTCTGGCTCTTTCCCCAGACAAGCGTATCCACCCACCTTCTAGCAGTTGAAGTCCTTGGCAGTGGCTCTTGAACACTAGGTACTGCAACCTGTTCCACCCCATCTGTAAGCTTTTCAGCTAACCGTCTGCTGGCTTCAAGTTTAGGAGCATTTTTCAGACACAGACTGCTTCCTTTCTTACTGGCCTCATTCAGCAGCTGGAAGTCAGCCTTCCTATGCCTTTCTCCACTCCTTCCTTCCTGGAATCCTTTCTCCTTGAACGCTTTCTCCTCCCCCCAGGATCTCTCTTTCTGGTCTGATTCAGGTTTTAAAAACCGTTTCTTGCCTGCCACTCCCTTGCCTCTGCACAGGTGTTTACAATCAGTGCACAAGCCTACCCCCACGTCAGAGCTTGGGTGTGGCTTAGCCTCAGCAGAGACAGGATTTTTTTCCATACTTGCCTTGCAAACTCTGTGCAAAGCTGGTCTGTTACTCATTTTAAAGGCACAAACATTGTTTTCTTCTATTTCCATCTGCTCCTGGCCGCTCTCCTCGTCAAAGTAGTCAATTTGATTTCTGTGCAATTCATTGGGTGAAGTCCACGTGTACAGTCGACACCTGTGTTGCTGAAAGAAGGTGTTTGAGATGAATAGATCATTGGTCTTGCAGAATTCTATCAGTCTTTCTCCAGCTTCATTTCTGATGCCAAGTCCATATTTTCCAACCACTTTGCCTTCTTTGTTGCCAACGTTTGCGTTCCAGTCACCCATGACCACCATCAGGATTATCCTGTTTGCATGTTCTGTCAATTTCAGCTTGTACTTGTTCATAGAACTCATCAACGTCTTGAATTATAGTTATGTTGATGGTCTTTCCTCATAGACTAATAGAAATTAAGCGTTCACTGACTGCATTGTATTGTACAGTTCTTGTAAGTTTCTTCTTAACTATAAATGCAATACCATTTCTTCTTTGTCTTTCATTTCCAGCATAGTAAACCATATTATTATCAGATGCAAAGTGCCCAAAGTAAGTCCATTTCAGTTCACTGATACCCAACAGTCGAGTTGTACATGCTCTATTTCATTCTTGACCACCTTCAACTTCCCTTGGTTCATGCTTCATATGTTCCATGTCCCAATATGTACGATATCTTTGCAACTTCTGACTCTTTTCATGTGCTGCTACATCAGCAGATCCAATCAAGTCTTCAGCTCATCCCCAGTAGCAATCTGAGTGCCTTCCAACCTGGGGGTCTCATCTTCCAGCACTATAGCGCAATTTGTTTTGTGACTATCCACTGGATTTTTGAGGCAAGATACAGAAGTAGATTTGCAAAGTCTTTCTTCCACGCAGTTAATTCCAGTGTTATTTCTGTGATAATTGCAACATGATCCTCCGCTTACACCACCATCCCATTCTGCTGTTGCCCAGATGGGTGCTTTGTCTTAGTCTGGCATATCAGCTGAAACCTGTCTATCTTGAGAAACCCTGCCAGTAGCTAAACTACTGATAGCTTAACTCTCAGCATTACTGATGCACACAAGCCCTCTCAGCATGACAAGCTGCAAACTAAGTGAGGGATTTTGCCACTAAGAAAATAGGAATGACTTGTCAAATTTGGTAGTGCTTTCCAGTTTTAGCTTATCTAGTCCTGTTTCTTCCTCTCAGAGCAATATAAGATCTATCAAGTGATAGTAACTCTTCCCCTCATATGGAAGATAAAGCCTTGACTCACAATTGGTCTACATTTAGTCTAGTCTTGGTTTCACTCTTATCTGAATTTTTTCTACAATTAATGTTATTACTTTGCTGCTTGACCCATTGCCCTTATGTAACATAGAACCTTCTCCTTGGGCTTTTGCCATTTATTACCGGTGTCATCAATTGTTCTACCTATTTTGAAGAAAGCCCAGATTAATTACTCTGATCATTCCAACTTTCATTCTGTCATTTCTTTCTAAAGTAACTAAAAAAGTTGTGCAAACTCAACTTTGTAGATTTCTTGATAATTCTAACATACTTCACCAAGGCAAGCGGATTTTCTCACGAGTCATAGTAAGGAAACCCTTTCTGCTCTGCTAGATCAGATGCAGGCAAGAACCCCCTACTACTTTTTCTCAAATTAAGTGCTGCATTTGATCTGATATGATCATCAGTGCTTTTAGCCTGACTTTCCAGTATCCGGATTAATGGTTTGGTTCCGAATTGGTTCACCTCCTATCTCTAGCAACAGATGTTTACTGTGTCATGTGGTCCTTTCTTCTGAATCTATTCCACTTTTATATGGGGTGCCTCAGGGTTCAGTTTTCGCCATGGTCCTGTTTAATATATTTTTGCAATCACTAGCTACTATAGCTCAAGATTTTTGGATGAACAGCTTTTATTTTGTTGAGTTGCAACAGAACAGAACTTACATAGAACAAATAGATAACATATTAACTTACAATCTTATGCCCTTACTACTATTAATCATTTCTAACACACTACAAGGCACACGCAATGCTGCACATACACATATCAAAGACTGTCCCTGCTTATCAGAGCTTACAATCTAATCAAAACAGGAAGGTGCAGAAGATGAGAGTAAGGGTACAGTAGGGAAGGGTAAGGAGAACAAAGGATTAAGATCCAAAAGCGGCCTGAAAGAGGTGAGCCTTTAGCATGGATTTGGAAAGGGTGAAGAGATGAAACCTGATGCAAAGATACAGGTAGCTTGTTCCAGGCATAAGGAGCGGCAGGGTGAAAGGACCGAAGGCTGTTGTGTAGAGAGAGAGATAAGAGAGGAAAGGTAGTGAGGGGCAGTAGAATGAATGCAATTATAGGTCAGAAGGAGACGTTTGATACGTAAATGGAAGGGAAGCCAACGAAGTGACTTGAGAAGAGGGGCTATATGAGTATTGGAGCTGGTGGAAGATTAGCCATGCAGCAGAGCTTTGAACAGACTAAAGGGGAGGGGGATGACTCAGAGGGAGACCAGCAAGAAGGAGGTTGCAATAGTCGAGGCGAGAAGTGACTAAAGAGTGGATTAGTGCTTTAGTAGTGTGTTCAGAAAGGAAGGGGTGAATTTTGTTAATGTTGTAGAGAAAGAAACGACAGGTTTTTGCTATCTGTTATATATGTGTGAAGAAGGAGAGAGAGAAGTCTAAGATGACGCCAAGGTCGAGGGCTGAGGAAACAGGAGTGTGTTATCAACAGAGAAGGGAAAAATGGGAAAGAGGATTTAGGGGGAAAAATAAGAAGCTTGGTTTTGGCCATGTTAAATTTAAACGGTGGTGAGACATCCAGGCAGCGATGTGAGATAGGCAAGCATATATACAGGCTTGGAGTGTAAGAGAAATATCAGGTGTAGTTAGATAGATCTGAGAGTCGTCAGCATAATTGAAGCTGCTGTTGCCACCTGGCTCTAAGATACTAAAACTGAATCCTAGAAAATGTGTTGGGATTGGTAGGAAACCAAATAGCATCTTACCACAACTAAGCCCTGTAATTTGTGGTCACCCACTTAAAACAGTGGTTAGGATTTTAGGTATTCCTTTTGATTCCCTTTTATCATGTGATGATCACATTTCTTTGTCTATACAATCTTGCTTCCTGTCACCAAGGAAATTAGCTCCTTAACACACATACATTAGATCAAAACAGATTTGTATATGCTATTGCATGCTTTACTTCTTAGTTGTCTAGACTATTTTAACTCTGTTTTTATTGGGTTAACCTTATCTTTAGTTAGACTACACGTTCTAAAAACTACAGGCACCCGAATGCCCATAGATATGATCATGTATCACCTTTATTAACGTATCGTCATTGGTTTTACATATTCTACAGGATAACATACAAATTGTTGTTGCTAACTCAAAGCTTTGCATTTGAAAACCCTTCTGTATCTGGTTAAACCTTTAGTCCCACATCAGCCAACAAGAACGCGGTGCTCTCATGCTCAAGTAACTTATTAGTTATTCCCTCTTGACAAATTCACTACGAATACACATGTCTAGCACCTTCTGTAAGGAACTCATTGCCTTCCCTATTTGAGGGCTGAGCCTTCATTAACAAACATCAAGATACAACTAGAGTTCTGAGGGGGGAGGAATATTTAGTGTCAGCAGCTAATATGATTTCAGTGGCTAGCTGTCACTGCTGAAACTTAAACCTGGCTATTCAATGCTGAGGTCATTACAGACATTGCATATGTGAGTTGCCCTTCCCGGTTAGCTTCCATGATGAAAGTTAAGGCGCAGGAAAGGCTGGCCTACTTTTGCCACTTTGCCATAACCGGGCAGCATCTTAATATTGTCACTGCCTGGTTCCGCCCCAGAACGTCCCGATGCTAACCAGTTAGTATTAGGGCGTGCTGTGCCGGCACAAGGGGACATTCAGCAGCATTAACACACTTAGCAGGTCTGTTAACCATGTTAATGCCTTTGAATTCTCCCCCCCCCCTGTTTTTTACTCAAGCAGTTGGTCATCTGTTAGGTTGATTCTTTATTTTGTATGGTGTGATATCTCCTGGCACAGTCTAAATCTGTTCTCTTTCCTTTTTTTATTATTTTTTTTTTTATTGTATTCACTGTTTTTATTTTTACTTATTTAAAAAAATATTTTAAATTTTTAATTGATTCATTTCTTCTCTCAAACTCTAAACCATTTTGCTGCTGTTATCAAAAGGCAATATGGAAAGAAACTGGATAAAATAAAGTTAAAGGAGGTCGCCCTACTTGTATCAAAAATATGCTGTAAAGAAAAAACTCACGTAAGGTGACATTTTACTTACTAGATATGGCCTTTCCTCGAGTCCTGCTAGACCAGTCCAGACAAGTGGGTTGTGTTCTGCTACCAGCAGATTGGTGGAGACAAAGAACCAATGAAAAGCTTAGGTTTCGATGACATCACTCTCATGGCTCTATCCACCTCAAAGCATATGGTAGAACATGGCAAACTCACACAACCACAACATGAACAACAATGAGTAATCAAACAGTAGAGAATTACGTACAGGAATGCATAAACAGAAGGCTGTCCATAGAAGATACTTTGCGGAGCAAAGTATATAAATCATAGCAGACCCTAGGGGACTGCTGCATTAGAACAGAGCAAACCAGTTCCGGGGACGGGCCTTGGACTGGTCTAGCAGGACTCAAGGAAAGGACATTATCTGGTAAGTAAAATGTCACCTTCCATATCGTCCTTCCTGCTAGACCAGTGCAGACAAGTAGGACATACCAAAGCTATGCCTCCACTGGGTGGGAAGACGACAGCAACTCACAAACCCCTACAGCCAAAGGCCATGTCCGTCTGAGCATGGACATCCAAGTGGAAATGCTTGACAAAAGTGGAAAGTAATGTCCACATTGCCACATGACAAATGTCTGCAGGGGCTACCGAACTCCGTTCTGCCTATGAGGACTCTTGCGCTCAAGTAGAATGGGCATGCAAACTCTCCAGAACTGGCCTGTTCCACAACAGATCAATGAGGCAATTGCCTCCTTAATCCAGCACCCCAATGTAGACTAAGCCGCCATGCCCCTTTGTGTGGGCCAGCAAAGAGGACAAAAATATGGTCTGACTTATTAAAAGAATTCATAACCTCCAAAAAACAGAGAAGCACCCTCCAGACATCCACAAAGCGAAGATCTTTACTATTCCCCTGACACTGCTGCTTAGAGAAGGAGGGCAGGCAGATCACCTGGTTCACATGAAAGGGAGAAGCCACTTCAGGGAAGAAGGAAGGCACAGGCCGAATGGAAACAGCCTCCTCAGAAAAAGACAGGTAAGGATCTTGGCATCCACGATCTGCTGGAGACAAAGAAATTCCAAAGAGATTTCTGGTGGCTGAGGTGGATGTCATTGAAACCCGGGCCTTTCATTGGTTCTTTGTCTCCAATGATCTGCTAGTAGGGGAACATAACCCACTTGTCTGGACTGGTCTAGCAGGACGATATGGAATACTAGATTCTCCAATGCTCTGCATATTCAGCTTGCATCAACACCATGCCTCACAATATTACTAATTTATCAACCTCCACTTATTACTCAGGCATCACTGGTTGAGCAAAGCATATTAATAGCTGACATCTGTCTAACCCCAGGTGACTTGACTGTAGACCCACCCTCTACACCTGGGGTCACCAACCTCCAGAGGGCCGCGGGCTCCACAGCCGACTACCGGGAGCCTCGCGGGCCGCACCCCCTTCTCCCCGCCCCCGCGAAAAAAAACAACAAACGCAAAATTATGAAAACAATGGCTGATCACCTTTATTGAATTTAATGAGATGGCTGATGATTCATGCTAGCAGACAAACGCTTAAAGTCCAGCTTCACAGATGACACTGACAGGAGAAGGGACGCTTGCAGGTGGTCGTCGGTGAGCTGCGAGCGCGTGGATACAATGGCGGGAATCCTTGGCGGGCCGCACGTAATGTTAACCGGGGTAGAGCCTCGCGGGCCGCACGAAGGGACCTCGTGGGCCGCAGGTTGGTGACCCCTGCTCTACACAATGCAGAGAAAGTTTTCTTATTTCTTCTCAAGGAATTAGTTTTCTCGTTATTACCTTCTACTCCAAAACATGTTGCCATTGCCATGAGCTCGTTTATTTAACTGAAATCTACTCTCAGCCGATCTCTTAGTTGGATCACTATTTTACTACAACAGATTCATGAAACAATTGGTCCAGGGTCAGACTAGATGGGAAAATTCCTTAGGATCTAGTCCTTACCGGTACAGAGGACCTGGTGCAAGGGCTAATGGTGGTGGGGCCACTAGGCAGAAGTGATCACAGCGCAATCAAAATTTGCCATCCTTGGAAGGACAACGCTAAGAAGAAAGGGCCCAATATTTGCGCTGCTAAAGCGTCTAGCCGCCAACGCTGAACTTTAACTCTGGACATTCAATGCCAGGGCCATATCCCACCATCGGCATTGAATATCTGGGTTGGCCACAGAACCTGGCAGCTAACTGAGCAGTGCCAATATTCAGCCGCTGCCCAATTAGCTTCTGCAGCGAAAGTAAAGCCAGCAGTTGCTGTGCCTTACTTTCTCGACACGTGGCTAAAGTAAGGCACAGCAAACGGCCTTACTTTAGCCGCAGAAGCTAACTGGACAGCGGCTGAATATCACCGCTGCCCTAGTGATGGGTGCCACCCTGGAAGGCCCCAGTGCCAGCCAGTTTGCATCAGGGCATGTAGCGGCAGCAGCTGCGGCTATTTCAGTGGCACTACGTTAGTGTCGCTGAATATCCATCTCAGCCGCATTTATGTGGTTTGCAGACTTGCTATATTTATTGTGCTTCATGAAATACACAAGTATTGTGCAAAAACACAACAAAAAAAAGAAGAACACATGACAAACATCAGATCCCATCTATTCATTTTTAAGTCCCCTTGTCCAGAACACGCAAGACGGAGAACCCAACAGTAATTACAATAAAGCAGCAATAATCACGAACACACAACTGCCAAGCTCACTCAGATTAATGGTCCTCCAAGCCCAGGATCCTCTCTCTGACAGTTGCCATTCTGAGTCAATACCTAATGGGGAAGCCCATTTTAGTTCACTCCCAGAAGGGATGGCAATTCTCAAGCCTGCAATTCCATGAACCTGTGATGAAAGTAGCTAGTAACTGAGGATCACTGCAGTTTTGATCAGTCTGGGCCACCTTAAGCAGCTTGACTCATAGTAATTTTCCTTATCTGATAAGTAAAAGTCTTAAAATGACACTGAACTATTTGTAATTTATTTTATCTTTATTCACTTACTAACTTGTTATACCCTCCTTTCCCCTAATTGTACTGTGCCCTCACCGCCATTTCTTAGGTGGATTTACACCTCCCTTCTTATAGCTCCTTTTTCTGATTCTCTCTAACATTCTTCCCTCACTCCACCAACCCAAAACCTCTTCTCCTTGTCACCCTCTTTCTCCACCTTCCCCATCTTATCCTCCACCCTTTCCCTCAGCTCTTGAGCTTCACCTTCTCCTTCCTCTCTAAAACAACCTCATTCTCGTTTCCACCAGGCCGTCTCCTCTCCCCCTCGCACTCTTCTCCTCCTCCTGTCTTCTGGTGATATTAATCACAATCCCGCCCCCCCCCCTTCACTTTTCTCTCACGCCCATATTAGTTCATTTCTCTACTACCCCAATCTTATCCCTATTCCTCTCCTTTCCCCTCCTCTCTCCCCTTCTCATGTGGCTTATGGAATGCTCATTCCATTTCTAATAAAGAGATCATGGGTAAAGGGAAGTTTAACACTCGTGCTTTCCATCTTCTTGCTCTTACTAAAACCTGGCTCCTCCCTGATGACACTCTTCGATTGCTGCTCTCTGTCAGGGAAGCTACCAATTCTCTCACACTCCTCGTGCCACTGACCATGGTGGTAATGTTGGGTTTCTGCTTTGTCCTTCTTGTCAATTTCAACCCCTCCTTCCACCGATGGGTTCCAAGGTGGTAAAGTGGATCAGAAATTGGTTGACTGACAAGACAACAGATGTTGATGGTACATGGAGCTCACTCGGATGAGAGGAAGGTGATTAGCGGGGTGCCTCAGGGTTCAGTCCTAGGCCCGGCACTGTTCAATGTATTTGTGAGTGATACTGCTGAAGAATGGAAAAGTCTGTCTTTTTGCAGATGACACGAAAATTTGCAACAGAGTGGACTCCCCTGAGGGAGTGCTTAACATGAGGAGGGATCTGCAAAAGCTGGAGGAACGGTCCGATGCTTGGCAATTAAGATTTAATGCGAAGAAATGCAGTGTCATGCACTTGGGTAGCAGAAATCCAAGGGAAATGTACGCGATAGGGGGTGAGAAGTTGGTGTGCACGGAGCAGGAGAAAGACCTGGGTGTGATTATTTCTGTAGATTTCAAGGTAGCAAAACAGTGCGACAAGGTGGTGGCAAAAGCCAGGAGGATGTTGGGCTGCATTCGAAGAGGAATTACCAGCAGAAAGGAAGAGATACTAGTGCCACTGTATGAGTCTCTGGTGAGGCCTCACTTGGAATACTGTGTTCAGTTTTGGAGACCGTATCTTGCAAAGGATGTAAAAAGAATGGAAGCTGTTCAGAGGAAGGAGACCAAAATGATTTGGAGCCTGCGCAAGAAGCCTTATGAGGAGAGACTTGAAGACCCAAATATGTACACTTTGGAGGAGAGGAGGGATAGGGGAGATATGATTCAAACCTTTAAATACTTAAAGAGAAAAAATGAACAAACAAACCTCTTCCAGAGACGGGGAAGCTGTAAAACTAGAGGGCATGACATTAAGCTGCAAGGTGGTAAATTGAAAGGCAATGTCAGGAAATACTTTTTTACTGAAAGGGTGGTGGATGCTTGGAATGCCCTCCCGATGGAGGTGGTGGGGGCAAACACAGTGACGGAATTCAAAGTGGCCTGGGACAGACACAGTGGATCCCTTTATAGCAACAGGATCAAAACAAAATAAACTGAACCATCTAACTTCTCAACAAATAGGGGTGTCCTACATGGAACGATGGGGGAGGAGCAGTGGGTTCACCCCTAAACAAAGAAACAAAGATATGGGGAGGGGTGAAGACATGGGGAGGGGTGCACCTGCTCCTGGTGGGTGCACCACTAAGCAAAGACATGGGTAGGGGTGCACCTACTCCTGCCATATTGCTGGGCAGACTAGATGGACCATACTGGTCTTTATCTGCCATCACTTACTATGTTACTATGTTACTTTAGTCTCATTCCTTTTCCTCCTTTGAAGTCCACTCCATCTGTCTTTTGAATCCCTCTTTTGAATCTCTCTGGATTACTGTTATCTATAGACCCCCTGACAAGTCTACTTCTACCTTGCGCACTGATTATTTACTCCTGGCTTTTCTTATTATTCCTGGATTCTTCTTCCCCCTCCCTTATTCATGGTGACTACATTTCATATTGATAACCCTTCTGATCCCTTACACATCTAAGCTCCTTTCCCTTATCTCCTCATTCAGCCTCCAGCTTTGCTCTTCTGCCCCCACTCATCAGATTGGTCACTGTCTTGACCTTGTTTTCTATTCTAATTGTTTACCTTCTAATTTCTGTACCTCACTTCTTCCTTTATCTAATCATCACCTGGTAAGTTTCACTCTTCATTACTCCCCACTTCAGTCTCACCCAATCTCCTCCTACTTTTCAGGAATCTTTATGCTATTGATCCACTGACCATCCACTAGTCTCATCTCCTCTTTCTTCCACTATGTCCTCTAAGTCTGTTGATGAAGCGTTTCCTATAATACTGCTCTCTCCTGAATACTCTTGCTTTGCCATTAGCAAGCCCTGTGAGGCACACTTCACCTCAGCCATGGCTGTCTTCAACTATCCATTACCTATGCTCCTGTGCCCGCTCAGCCGAGTGCATTTGGCTCAAATCCCGTTCCCTTTCTGACTTTCTTCACTTCATATTCATGCTTTCTTCCTTCCAGTCTGCCATTGCACTCGCCAAGCAAAACTATTTTATCCATATGACTAACTCCTCGTCTCTGACCCCTCCATCTCTTCTCTACTAAAATCTCTTCAAGGCACCTCCACCTCCAATCCCTCCTTCTCTCTCTGCCCAAACCCTAGCTATTTCCATGACAAAGTCCATAATGCTACACTTCAATTTTCCACTAAATCTTCTTCACCCCCCTCTTCAATACCAACTTTTCCCTCAACCTTTATCACCCTTTCATCCTTTTCTAAGATCTCTGAAGAGGAAACCTCTCCTCCTTTCCTCCTCTAAACTCACTACCTCTTCCTCTGATTCTATCCCCACCCAACGTCTCAACTCCATCTCCTCCTCCGTCATCCCTTCCATCTCACATATTCTAAACCTTTTGCTCTCCACTGCAACTTTCCCGCAGCCTTCATGCATGCTATGATCAAATTGAAAAACTTAATAAAGTTTGTAAACAGTAGTCAAGACAACAACAACAACTAAATATTACAAACCCAACCCGGCCTGGGAGAAAAACAATAAAAAAAGGAAAAGTGAATAAATGAACCATAAAATACAGAAAACATGGAAGACATGACACAAAGAAGAGGTACTAAACATCTCAAATTCAAATCGGAGGGCGGGGAATCTTCAGGCTGAAGGACATGCAGGGAGAGAAATGCCTCTAAGGGTTCCCATTTCTTCATCAGAGGAACTAGAGCACTGGTTTTAATCACTAGGGCTTTCTCATAGTGATGAGCCAGACACACCAGATGCCAGCAAAGGTGAAAAGTAACAAGGGAGGAAACCTTCCATTTCAAGAGAATGGTTTGTAACCCTACCCTTATCATTAAATCAAACAGTTTCCTACTGGGGACCGGTAGCACATTGGCTAACATGATGGAGTGGAAAAGAACACACTCTACAGAGAGCGGAATAGAGAAATGAAAGATTTCCTGCAGTCTCTTTCAAATTGCCCGCCAAAAGGGAAGAATACCACCACTATCATATGACGAAGAATTCCTGGGGCAGCTTCACAATGCCTACAAACATGACTCTGACAATCCCGCCCTCCATTTCTTCCATGGGGTCCACACTGCTGGCTGACTGGGAATGACCATCGACCAGAACAGGCTCCACTGGGTCGATGTCAACACCATGTTAGAATCACAGACCCAAACATCAGCCAGGCCACTCCTAAGTGGATAAGAGACCTCCCACAACCACTTATGAATGGTATAAACCATGTGACCCTGCTCCAGTATCCAGATGCTGAAAGCTCCAAACCCAGATCCACAGCCAATGAGGTCAGGTCAAACTGAGTGTTGAATACAATGGCACAACTGCAGCCATTGATAAGCTTGGAATCGAGGAAGGTTATATCTTTTCTGCAATTCAGCAAAGGAGAGAAAGTGCCCCTCTTTTAAAACATCCCCCATCATACAAAGTCCCCTAGCATGCCACAATGGCCAAAGAAACATTTTCCAACCTATGCGGAAGTTTGGATTACACCACGGTGGCATCAGATATGAAGAGTATCAAACCCTTTATTCAGTTCCTTGAGAGGGTATGAGGAGGAAAACTGGTAACCAATGACATTCCCACCAGCTCAAGCAAGGAAAAGGGCCCCACCATGGTTCTATCCATAGCAATCCAAAAGGGGGGGGGGGGAGAGGTGGATCGTAGGATGACTCTTCCAAACTCAACCAAAACATGCAATATTTTGCCAAGTATGATATTTATTTATTTAACAGTTCTTTTATACCATTTTCTCATTTCAATCAAAGTGGTTTACATTGTAACTTAAACTTGGTAAACATACATTAAACAGGGACATTGATAACTTGGGATTTTTCGGAGCAATGGAGGGTTAGTGACTTGCCAAAGGCCACAAGGACTGCTAGTGGGAATCGAACCCTGGTTTCTTGGTTCCCAAGCCAGTGCTCTAACCACTAGGCTACTACACTAGGCTAAGTAAAAGTCAGGGAGACCTACTTCCCCTGAATTCCTAGCAGCATGAAGCACCTTTTATGCAACACGGGTTATATGATTCCACCAAATGAATTTAAGTAATAAGTGTTCAATCTGTAATTAAGAAAAAGGGCAGATGCCTGGCATGGCAATGAGTAAATATGAAATCTGTGGAGCAAAATCATTCAAACTGCCTCTATCCAACCCCACCAGGAAACTGTCAGGGATGACTAGCGACAGACGGTAGATTCAAAGATATCAACAATCCTTTCCATATTAAGCGCTTACATTTGCTTCAGATCTCAGTGGTATAGAGCACCCAAGTATTTCATACTGTGAGGTGTCCATTTCACAATAGAGCCCACCACATCAGCTTGCATGGTAAATGCATTAAGGGGCATAACCTCAGACTTCTCACAATTAATCTTACATCTGGAAAAACCAGCAAAGACAATTAGTATCAAACAGAGCCGGGATAGAGAATAAAGAGCCCTGAAGGAAGAGGAGATCGTCAGCATAAGCCACTAACTTGCAGGTGAAAGCTTTGTAAAGAAAAACTCTGATAAGCAGATTCTGTTGAATGGCAAGTAGTAGGGGCTCCTTAGCGATATTAAAAAGCGTATCTCTACTTCCATCCCATATCATCGGAGAGCACCAAAGAAATGGACTCCATCACTATTACGAATAACCAGCTAACCATCATCCTCAGAACTCCCACCCTATCATCCAATGACCTATCCAGCATAATAAAAAATATACTAAACAACTCCAAAACCAAGAAGGACCTTCTCATCTTGGGGGACTTCAACCTCTCTTCCCTGCAACCTAATATGGCCGCTACTTTCCTCACAGCCATGGCATTGATGGATCTCCCGCAAAACATAACATCCCGTGCACAAAAAGGGCAACACTCTTGACTTAATCTTCACCCCCACCCTCCCAATCCACATTAGCCCCCCCCACCACATGCTACAAACATACCATGCCCCGAAGAGATCACAGCCTCATTAGCTTCTCCCTCCCCCTCAAATCCCCAGTAGCCCAGACAAAAACAACAAAACACTTGACGATTCAGACAATTCAATAAAGGACTCCTTCCTAGAGAACATCATACCAAACCTAGAGGTGGTCACAACTGACTCAACTATATTCACAGACAACTGCAACCAAATACTTGGAAAAGCAGCTGGATTACCACCCAATCAACAAAATGCAACAAGAGAACACCACATCCGTAAAACTCCTTGGTACACCTGTAATCTGCAGCAACTAAAATCCAACCTAAGGCAGCTAGAACGAAAATGGCGAAAGACCTCCCAGATTGACGATCGCCAACAACTACCTAACTCTACTTCGGAACTACCATACAACCACAAATAAAGCTAAGCAGGCCTATCATACAAAGCTCATCAATACCTCCAAGAGAATTATTTGACCTAGTCAAGCGCCTTAAAGAACTACCCACCAAACCCAACCCACCATCCACCACCACCAACTAGCTGAGCACTATAAACAGCTAAACCCCCACCCCTCACCACCATACCCCACTTGCTGGTCCACCTTCCATACTATCACCAGTGAAGATATCAAGAACATACTAACAACGCTAAACACCACCATCTCCCCACTTGACCCATGCTCAGCCAACTGGATTAAGACAGCAAAAGTCAAACTCAGTCTAATCCTTGCCAGAACAACACACGAAGCACTACAACAAGGAATAATGCCAAGATGCCTCAAACTATCCTCTATCCATCCCACCTTAAAGAAACTAAGCCTCGACCCCAAGGACCCCGCCTCATACAGACCCATTGTCAGCCTCCCCTTCCTGGCTAAAATCATCAAGAAAGCTGTACAGCTGCAGCTTCAGGACCACATTGTTGAAAACTGCCTCCTTGACCCCCAACAGCATGGTTTCTGCCCGCTGCATGGAGTAGCAACCCTGATGACTTCACTCATCAACACACTAACCCCAAGACATACAAGATCATTCCCAAGCTTTCCTTCTGATATTCCTGGACATCTCTGCAGCTTTTGATACAGTCGACCACAACACACTCCTTCAGCGTCTACAATCTTATGGAATCCAAGATACAGTCCTCAAATGGTTTCAGTCCTACCTCACCGACAGACACTAGCTGATAAAACTGGGAACAAACATCTCTAAATCAAACCAACAAACACAAGGAGTACCTCCCAAGGATCCACACTATCCACACCCCTCTTCAATTTATATCTCCAACCTCTCTGATCATCAAAGAACACAACATCAATTTCTACATATATGCAATGACATTATGCTGTATTGCCCACTCTATACAAAACCACCAACATATACACAAATACAGGAATGCTTCACAGACGTCACCCGCTGGCTTATGGTGCATAATCTATCAATCAACTACAAGAAGATAGAAGCTCTGTTTATTACAAAGGACTCCTCATTCACGCCCCCCCCCCCCTAGACTCAATAACTTTAAGCAACATCCAGATAAATGTTCAACTGCAGCTAAAATACCTTAGGATCATTCTTGAACAATGATTATCCTTCAAGACACAAGTAACAGCAGCCGCCAAAATGATATACTTCAAAACCAACACACCATAACGCCTCTATCCCCTCCTCGAACCAGCAAACTTCTGCTCAGCAGTTCAAGTCCTCACTCTCCCACATACAGATTATTGCAACACAATCTTATCAGGGCCTTCCACAAGCCAACCTCCTCCCAATACAAACTGCTCTACACACTGTCGTGTGCACAATCCAGGGAGCCTCTAAACCTGACCATATCACCCCCATCCTCAAACAGCTCCACTGGCTTCCACTCCCTAGCAGAATCAAATATAAATCCTTGTTCCTAATACACAAGGCACTGTACTGCCACTCAGCCACCCACCTCCAATCCCTCCTAAAGACACTCACCCCAAACAGACCCTGAATATCCTCTACATTCAACAAACTTACGACACCATGTTCTAAGACAAAGTTCAACCAGCAAGCTTGCCGAAGAGCATTTCAATTCTATGCACCATCCCTCTGGAACGCTCTGCCAGACATTATAACAAACATCACCGACATCCTCTCCTTCCGCACACACCTGAAAACCCTACTATTTTCTGAACACTATGGACCCACCATGACCCATACCATAATTATGTTAAATGAGTAACTATTACCTGTAAATAGATAAAATATAGCATTTGTAAATAGTTTACTGTTATATGTTCTCTGTAACTGAGGTTTTTATTCATTGTAAACTGCTTTGACCCAGTGAAAAGCGGTATATAAGCCTAGCTAAATAAATAAATAAAAAGAAGGAGGGGACAAAGGGCACCCCTGCCTCTGGTGATAGGAAACGAAGCCAAGAACTGACCGTTAACCGAAATCCGAGAGGAAGGCGAGGAGTACAAAATCTCAATTCATCTCCGAAAGTTCTGCCCACATCCCATCCATGCAAGCACCTGGGTGAGATATTCCCATTCAATATGATCAAAGGCTTTCTTGGCATCCAGAGAGGGCCACCAGTTCATTCCTCTCCCTGGAAGCCACCAGAACAGAAGAAAAGAGCCTCGCATTGTCCCCAATGAAGCGAATGGCCATCAAGTCATTTTGATCACTATGAATAAGGGTTCCCAGAATATTTTGCAAATGAAGTGCCAAAACCTTAGCCAAAAGTTTGTCGTTTTGGAAAAACGTTTGTCGTTGACATTTATCAGGAATATAAGTCTGTAGGTTCTGCACCATGGTGGAGTCCCTCCCAGGTTTCAGCAACACTATGATTTGCGCCTCCGTGAAAGAAGGGGAAACGCTGGTTCCCCCCCCCCAAACATATTCTGATACAACCAGCAAAGGTGCATGCCCAATACAGACTTAAACCGAAGATAAAACTCTACTGTAAAAGCATCTGGATCCAGTGTTTTATTTAAGGCAAGAGTAGATGGGATCTGGAGCAATTTGATCTCAACTATTTGAGGACTCAAAGAGATGCACCAGCCTGTTCGGATAGTTTTGGGCCTACCAGAGACTGCAGGAAATCTAGACATCCATCTACTTGTGGTGAAACCTCAGACATGTAAATAACAGAGTAAAAGTGGACGAAGGCCGTCGCCATATCACCATCTGTACAACACTGACTCCTCAAAGGACAATTTATGAAGGGAACAGGCTGATGCGCACTCTACCCTTTCAGGTATTGGGCCAACAGTCACTCAGCCCTGTTGGTCGCTGTATAATAAAGGGCATTGCACAAAAACAAGTCCTGTTGAGCGGTCTCACTACATCTGCCTGTGAATACTAAACAACCCAATATGTTTATACATAGCTCAGTTTTTACACTGTTTTTGTATATAGTTTCACTGTGTATACATAGTTATATTTTATTACCCGTTTTCCAAGTTTAAGTTACCTGTTATAATGTAAGCACACCAGTGTTTTCTGATTGTGCAGTTCTGTTACTTGTAAACCGCACTGAAAACAAATAGCGCGGTATATAAAAGATGTTAAATAAATAAATAAAATAAATAAATAAAGATATTTCTGTCACAACAACCAGGAAAGTATTGAAGGATCCCCCCTTGTATATGTTGGTGTTCCAATGTTGAGATTTCATTCTCCAAGGCCTGCAACTGCGAGACTTTCTCCCTCCATTTCCAAGTAGAGTAACTAATACTCTCTCCCCACAAGAAGGCTTTATAAGCCTCCAAAATGTGGGAAACAGAACCTCGCCCATGGCATTCCTAGGAAAAAATTCAGTAGTGAAAGCTTCAACCCGGTGAACAAAGTTTGGGTCCATCAGCCTGCTGTTCTTCAGCCTTCAAGACCCAGACTTGGCTCTCTGAGAGTCCCATTGTAGGATTAGGGAGACGGCGGCGTGATCCATTAAAAGTATGGGATGGATCTGAGCATCCTGATGGGACCCCACCAAACATTTGCTTACTAAAAAGTAATCTATTCTGGTATATGTAGAATGGGGCTTTTGAGTAGAATGTTTAATCTACCCATCAGGAGACATAACCTCCAGGTGTCCACCAATGCTGCCTCCATCATACTATGCGCTTCTGAGCCCTGGAAGGAACAGTCTGACAAGTAGACTGTCCAAGATGTTGTTCAAAGGCAAACTGAAATCCCCTGCCACCACATTTTCTCTGTTACTGTATTTCAAAAGCAGGGCTGAGAGGGAAGAGAGAAAAAGAGGGTTCGTCCTTATTGGAGCATATACATTAAGCAGGATAAGACAACGATTGGCCATGGTAACATCTACCAACAGCCAGACACTGTACAATGTGCGCCTGTAAGGATTTACGAATAAAGATGGACACTCTGCACCTTTCACGGAGAGCAAGCATATAGGCATGCTCCCCCAACCAATCCACCCTCAATTTAGTGCAAAGGGAAAGTGGCATACGTGTCTTTTATAGAAAGAGGATATCACCAGGGTCGGCCGGTCCATTTAGCAAGAATGTTGTTTGCACAGGGCCCTGCATTTCAGGGGGCCACACGCAAACAACATTCTGCATTAAAAGACTGCCGCCCGCCACCAAGGCAGAGGCAAAATCAAGTGTCCCGCAGCCATGGCCCCCCCCCCGCTTGCCCGGCAGAGCCTTCCCTGAATCAGTTCCCTCAGAGTCAGCGTCGGCTTTTCAGAGCCGCGAAGGGAGAGTTTCCTGTTTCCCCATCAGACCCGGCAGACTTAACAGAGCCACGAGAAAGGGAAACGCTCCCTTCGCGGCTCTGAAAAGCCGGCGCGGAGGGAAATGATTCAGGAAGGGCTCTGCCGGGGGGGGCGCTGGACACTTGATTCTACCGCAGCCACAGCGGCGGCAGCAGCAACAGCCAGATTTTTTCTTTTTTAATTTCCTGGGCTGATGGGGGGAGGGGGGTTAGGACTGGTAATGGGCTATGGGGGAGTTAGGACTGGTAATGGGCTATGAGGGAGGGGCTAAGACTGAAAATAGGCTGATGGGGGGTTAGGACTGGAAATGGGCTATGGGGGGGCTAAGACTGGAAATGGGCTGGGGGGTTGCTAGGACTGGAAATGGGCTGGGGGGGTTGCTAGGACTGGAAATGGGCTGAGTGGAAGGGGGGCTTGGAATGGAAATGGGCTGTGAGGGGAGGGAGCTAGGACTGGAAATGGGCTGAGAGGGGGGAGCTAAGACAGGAAATGGCTGATGGAGGGGCTAGGATAGGACTGGAAATGGGCTGTTGGGGGGGCTTCGATTGAAATGGACTCATGGAGGGGCTAGAACTGGAAGTAGGCTCATGGGGGGCTTAGATTGGAAATGGGCTGAGTGGAGGGGAGCTAGGATTTGACATGGGCTGATGGTGGGGCTAGGAACGGACTAGAAATGGGCTGATGGGGGGCTGGGATTGGAAACGAGCTGATGGAGGGACTCGGATAGGACTGGAAATGGATGGGGGAGCTAGGACTGGAAATGGACTGATAGTGGGGCTAGGATAGGATTGGAAATGGGCGGATGCTGGGTGGGGCTGGAACTAGAAGGGAGCTGATGTTGGGGGAGGATAAGAATGGGATGGGGCTGGGAGAGTGAAATGGAGAGGGGAAAGATATTTTGTGTGGGAGGGAAGAAAAATCTACAGTTGGCCGGGTATTGGGAGAGTAAGTGGGGATTGAGGATGGCGGGGTAAAATTTGAGTGGATGAAATAGGAATGAGGAAACAGCAAAAGGAGAAAGATTAGTATGTTAAAGCAGATGTAGAGAGAGAATGGAAAAAAAAACTAGAAGAGAGAAGAAAGGACAAATGGACAGCAGACAATGAAGAGTTAGCAGAAGACACGAAGAAACCAGAAGAAAGTGGCTGGAGCAATTGCAACTGAAAAAAAAATGCACAAAAAGGTAGAAAAATCTCTTTATTTTTAATTTATTAACTGGACTACATCAGCTCTGGGAAATGTGCATCATTAACGTCTGCGCTTTGTTTAGTACAAGAGGAAATTAATTTATAGTTTTATTTCTACAGTGTTGTTGTACATTCCAAGTTTGGCTTTTGGGGTTCCCAGTTTAATTATTGTCTTCCTGTTTCTAAATTGTGATTCCTTGTTTGGTGATGTTCTATGTGCTGCATGTGTAACTGAGCTGAGGTGTTCTGTTTATATAATTCCTATTTGACATTGCCACTTGTTCTTGTTCCCCAGTAGGTCATGTATTGTTATTCTCTGAAATGTATTGGTTTAATATTTGCAGTGTTGCCTTTTTATAGGTAGGGTATGGTGCTTTGTGATTCCCAGTAGTGCTGTTACAATACGGCAGGTTTGCTATGGGTTCTAAATGTGCAGTGTTTGTAGTAGTTCCTAATGTGCCTGGCGGTTGGCACTGGATTATAGTAATGTAGAAATATTTTAGTCTTTCTTTATCCATACACTCATTAAGAGGCATGTTTGCTAAAAGTTAGTGTATGGTAACATTATGCAAGTATTTATGCAAATGAGGCCCCACACCGAGTCTCCACACATGGCCCCACACCCCCCTTGGGCCGCCCCTGGATATCATTCCTCTCTTTTTTCAAGTAAATGAAAATTTTCTTGCATTTCATGGGGTGATTGAGACCGTTTACTTTGTATAGCACCAACTTCAAATTATGCATGGCTCCTAGTGAAGAAAATAAAACAAAAAAAAGTCCCCAGTCCCCATCCCTCTAATCCACATCATATATGCTGTAGATGCACAATCAACCATGATACTATCCATAATCTCCCAACAGCCATAATCCAGAAGAAAAAAAGAAAAATCTGACCTTTGCAACCAGCGAGAGCCAAGAATGAACTTACGATGACCAACAGGGGGTGAAGCCATAACACCAGGATCTGCAGCATGTTGCCAGGCTCCGTCCACGGTTTGTGTAGAAAAAGAAAGAAAGAAAGGGCAACCCCAGAAAACCATGAACATAGAACAATCCCACCCATCAGATACTCAAAAAAACAAACCCACAGCACAACTGTGTGGGGTGACCATGCCCCCAGTGTCGTCCCAGCCAGTATATGGACAGCCCGTCCCCATAGGTTGAGAAGCTCAGGAATCAACAGGCCTGGGCACTCAAAGCCGACCCCCAAAAGAAGGGAGCCAGTTTCAATCGGTTGACAGGAGAGATGCGACGACAACCCAGTATTCAACAGTCGGGAGTCCAATCAATTCAGGCGCACTAAAGTCAAGCCATACGATGATATTCACAATGAAGTCCTGCAACTTGGCAGGGTCTGCGAACCAAGTCATTTGATTCCGGTAGGTGACTTGCATCCGTGCTGGATAAACCATTCCATATTGGGCCCCTAAGTCTCAGAACGCACTTCGCTGTGCCAGCAATTGCTTTCTTCTGGAGGCTGTAGCTTGTGCCAAGTCTGGCACAAAAATGATTTTGCAACCTCGAATCAGTAAAGATGATTTGATGTGAGTTGCATATAGAATCTGAAAGGTGTGTTGGTATTGTAATACCTTGGCTACGATGGTACGAGGTCCTTTAGCAGGGTCAATAGGCCTCGATGGCACCCTATGAGCATGTTCAAACTCCAACAGCATAGAAAACTGAAGACCCAACAACTCCACAACCATGCGCTCCAAATATGCAATTATGTTGACCTCCTCGGTACTCTCCGGTAGGCCAAGAATGCAAATATTGTTCCTGCAATTTCGATTAACAAGATCTTCCATATCCAACTGTAAGCAGGCAATCACCTCAGTGTTTTTGTCCACCTGGCTGTATTGCATCTCCAGTACAGCTGTCCTTTCTTTTAAGGCTGCGACCTGCTATTGAGATTTCACTAGTAGTCCATTCAAAGCTTCCAACGCTCCTTGTACCGACTTGATAACTTTCAGTTGCGAGTGCATGAGATCTTTAATCTGTAAAACCTTGATCACTGGATCAGTTTCCATCATCTTTCCCGGGTGCCGTTTTCTCCAGCGAGGCCGGTAAGACAGTAAAAGTGCCCTCAGACTTAGCATTTTTTCCTGTAGCCATTGTAGCAATCCATCAGGAGCACCCAAATTTGTAGGACTGCCCAAAACAATGCAAGAATCCTGAAAACAGAGCCTGGGTCGGGCAGAGTTCCAACAACATGCGACCGATCTGCTCAGGCTCCACAGAGTTCCTCAAACATGCTATGGTCACACTTCTCCTCAAGAAACCTTCACTTGGCTCTACTTGTCCTTCTAATTAATCGACCCATCCCCCTTCTTCCATTCATTTCCACCGCTGTCTTGAATTTCTTTCCTCTCAAGCCCTCCTTGATCCACGCCAATCTGTTTTTCATCCCTTTCATTCTACTGAAACAGCTCTTGTCAAATTTTCCAGTCACTTGTTCCTGGCTAAGTCCAAGGGCTTTTACTAAGTTCTCATTCTTCTCAACCTTTCTGCTGCTTTGAATACCATTGACCACCTCCTCCTCCGAAACATTATCCTCTCTTGGTTTTAGGGGTTCTGTGCCGTCCTGGTTCTCTTCTTATCTCTCCAACCACTCTTTCAGTGTTTGTCCTGGTGGTTTCTCCTCTACTGCCATCCCTGGGGTACCCCAAGAGTCTTTTCTAGCCCCTCTCCTTTTCTCTCTCTATACCTGATCCCTTGGTGCTCTCATCTCTTCCCATGGCTTTCAGCGTCATTTTTGTACTGATGACTCTCAAATCTATTTACACCTTGACATTTCTCTTACACTGCAAGCCCGCATCTCTGCCTGCTTATCTGACATCGCTGCCTGGAAGTCACCACCGTCTGAAATTGAACATGGCCAAAAATGAATTTCTTATCTTCTCCCCTAAACCCTCCACCCCCCTTCCTCCATTTTCTATCTCTGTTGATAGCGCTCTTCTACTTTCTGTTTCCTCAGCCTGCAACCTTGGGGTCATCTTTGACTCCTCCCTTTCCTTCTCCACACATATTCAACATTATAAGCTAAAACCTATTGTTTCTTTCTCTGTAACATGAACAAAATTTGCCTGTTCCTACCTGAACACAATACAAAAACACTTATCCACTCTTTAGTCACTTCTCGCCTCGACTATTGCAACCTCCTCCTTGCTGGTTTCCCTCTCAGCCATCTCTCTCCTCTTCAATCTGTCCAGGACTCTGCTGCGTGGCTAATCTTCCGCCAGCCCCGATACACTCACAATTCCTCTTCTCAAATCACTTCATTGGCTCCCCTTCCTTTTCCATATCCAATTCAAACTTCTTCTGAACTATAAATGCATTCACTCTACTGCCACTCACTACCTTTCCTCTCTCCCTACATCCCTCCTCGTGAACTTCGCTCTTCCTCTGGCTTTCTTCTCTCTTTGCCCTTTTCTTCCACTGCCAAATCCAGACTTCAATCTTTTCACCTTGCTGCTCCTTATGCTTGAAACAAACTTCCTTAAATTGTAATATCGGATGTCTTCTCTTACTCTCTTCAAATTCATGTTTAAAGCTTACCTCTTTGAGACTGCTTCTGGATCCTAATCCTTTGTTCTCCTGTCCCTATTTGACCCCCTTGTTTCTCTTGTATTGTAGTGTCTGTCTTGATTAGTCTTCTATAAGCATTTGTATAGTGCTGCATATGCCTTGTAGTGCTATATATTTTATTTTTATTTATTTATTTATTTTTTTTTAGGTTTTTCTATACTGCGCTCTATAAAATCAGCTCGGTTTACATTAGAACAATTTTGTACAGTGAAGACGGCGTCCAAACTGTACTTAAAAGAAACAGGGCTTATAACTTGGTTAACTGGGGTAACTATATACAGGCTACATAGCAGCAGGCTACTTAGTGATTAATAGCAGCAATAGTAGTAAGCTTAGGTCTCAATATGGTTTACTTTTCAGCATAGGGAGAGATCTGGCAGAATGACTGACTCCCATCTCCTCTGTCTCTCTAAGCTGCTGGGCTGCATGTTTCTTTTGCATATGGTTCCTAACATCTAATTTCCCTACAGCAAATATAGGTTTTGTGCTTGTAAAAACGTTACCACATTATAGCCTCACTAATTCCAAGGAGTCTAATAGTACCTATGAAAAGGCAGCATTGCAAATAATACACTGAACCCTAAAACCCCAATACACCTCCATAGAATAAGCCAGATTTCCTCAGACAGATCCCTACACAGAAACTATATGCTAGCAAAAACATACCTCTATCACACATACAAGAACACAGACTGACCCTTACCTAATACAGAATAAGAGACTACAAATTAGCAACATAAACAGCAGATAAAAAATGTGTACTGCAAACCCTAAGAAACCAGACTCTGCAAAGGAATAATAAAGAAGATGCATTTTCTACGGTACTGAGCAAAATAAATGGTAAAAAATAATGCATATTCCTAAAGCTGACATACTACCATCAACAAACATTTAAAATAAAATACTTTTATGTACCGTTGCTCGCATCTGATCATATTTTTCTAACTTGAGCTGTTCCTAGTCACTCTCCCCCCCCATTTGCCCAACTTCTCTCAAGTCCCTTCCCTACATCTGTCTTCCATTTTCTTGTTTCTTCTGTCTTCGTCCTTTACATCTGACAATTTTCCTTTTCATGTTTTATCTCCATTATATTTTCTCTCTCTCTATACACCTAGTTTGATTTCACTCTGCCCTATCCCCCTTCTCTCACCCTCTTTCATTTCTTCTCTACCTCCCTGCTTTCCATCTCCCACTTTTCCAGTCCTCCCATTGTCCCTCATTTAGTCCTTTCCCATGTATTCCCCCTTTCATCATTCCCTAGTCCCTCATCTATCTTCCTCTACCTCTCATCCCGTTCCTACCCTGCCTCCTGGTTCTTTCTTCCGTCTCTTACTTCGTACCCAGGTTCTCTTGCTCCCTTTCACAAGCACCATTTCCACCCTTTTTAACTCTCTTCAAAGATTTCACCACTCCACAGTCCCCTCGTCGCTTCTTACCAAGAACCTTTTCTCTCCTTTCTTCACCCTGGGCCATACTCATTTATTGCACCCCTATCCTATCCCTCCACACTCAGTTGCCTAGTTCCCCCTGTTCTCCTAATCCCCAAGTCCCTGCTCAAATTCATTTTCCATTCTTCCCCCACCCAAGCCCCAATACCCAGTCAAGTCCCGTCTGTGCTCTTCTCCCATCCAAACCCCACTTCACTGAGTCACTGCTCTCTCTCTCTATAACCCTAGCACCAACTCCTCCGTTACAACCCTCTTCTCATTTACTCATTCCCCTGCATCACAAGCATCCACTCACCCGCCTCCATCCTCCCGGCCTCTCCCATTTCCCCTAGTATCCATTATGTCACCTCTCCCCTTGCTGTTTCAGCTCTGCTTCGCAGTGCCACCCCATCTGCCCCTCTCTTCCCTTCCTCAGCCTCCACAGCTTATGGTACCTGCATCTCTCCCCTCCCCCCACCAGTACCAGGCCCTGCACCTCTTCCCTTCCTCAGTCTGCCCGGCCTTTCTTCCACCTTCTCCCCCGTATCTGCCTTGCTCTCCACTTGCTGTACTATCAAGCAGCTTCCGCCTCTCAAAGCCCCCGCATCCTTACGCTACCACTCTCCCCCTCCCAAACCCCTCACTCCTGTACCATCAACTCCCCATTGTCAGCACAAGTTATCCCCCTTTCTTGTCTTTCCGCCACCTGGAACGTCTGATGTGGCAAATCCTGTTGATGATCTCGCCAGATCAGCAATGGGACCTGCCCTCCGGTGAGGTTTGGACACTGCGCGGTTATGGACTGCACATGGGTCATGCACAGTGCCTCGGACATCACTGTTAGAGCATCCTGCTACTGCACCAGGAAGAGCTGTGGGAACACTGCAGTTGGCCCGACGTGGAGAAGGGAATAACACTTCTCTGGGTCACTGAGGGGTGCTAAGAGGGGAATGCTGGTGCTCTTAAGGTTAGGCTTTTAAAAAGGGAGTGCTGATAGGGGACTAAGGGCCACAGTTCTTGGGAGGTTTAAACAAATACATGAATAACGATGAGCTGATTGATATCGTGTATTTGGATTTTCAGAAGACATCTGTCAAAGTCATTCATGACAGACTCCTTAGCAAGTTAAAAATAAGTTCAATGTATCCAAGTTACAGAGTTGAAGTTAAATTGTATTGTTACAATGTAAAACAACAGAGTTTAATGAAAACCACGGTGATTTAAGGAAAAGGTGGTAGATAAATGCCATTAAAATAAATAAACAAATATTATGGGACAGAAAGTCTTGACCTTTTGTGCATTGCACACTGGCTAATAGACAGGAAACAGGGTGGCACTAAATGAGACCTGTGCTGTTTAACATTCCAGGTCACAAGTGCTCTGCCGGGTACTTGTGATCTGGAGATAAGAGTGATCAAAATCTGCAGATGACAAAATTATTTCAAGTCGTTAAAACGATAGAGGACAGAGGATCTGCAGAAGGATCTCGTGAGACCAAGAGAGACTGGGCATCTAAATGTCAGATTACATTTAATGATGACACTTTGCACAGAGAAAAATAATCCCAATTGCAGGTACAAAATGCTGGGCACAGAATTAGTAGTCACCAGCAAAGGAAAAGTAATTTTGGACAATACAGTGAAATTTTCATCCTAAAAGCAGGATGTTAAGGATTATTTGAAAAGGGATGCAGAACAAAACTGAGAATATCATTAAGCCTCTGGATAGATCCCTAGTGCATCGTGCACACTTCTGATTGCCTCATCTTAAAAAAAAAAAAAAAAAAGAAAAGGATATAGAGGAACTAGAAAAGGTTCCGAGAAGGGTGACAAACCGAGAACAGGCTAAAGAGATTGGGGTTTGTCAGCATGGAGCAAAGAGGACAGAAGGCTATAAAACTGAGTGGCATGCAACAAAAACAAGGGGACACCCCATGAAACTACTGACCTGCAGACTGAAAACAAATTGTACAAAGTTTATAAGTGCATTTCCCCAAAGTGATAGCTCCTACTGTAGAGGCCCCCATCTGTCTGTCTGCCTATCCATCTGTACGCAAAGGTTAAGAGCATAAGATATGCCATACTGGGTCAGACTAAGGTTTGTCTACGTTTGTGCAAATAAACTACGCTTCCAACAGAGGAAGTCCACACGCTGCTGCAAGTCCAATGCCATCAGAAGACTGTCCAAAGCTGTAAATGCAGCCAACACTGCCCGTTCTTGCCCATCCCTCACCAGCAAAGCACTGCACAAGGCCATGGTTGCAAGAGTCCCCTCTGCATCCCAGACCCTTGCATGCGACACACACGGTCCCCCATCCCCACCAACACACATCTGGTCCCTTATCGCATGTCCCTACTTCCTTACTGACTATATTTAATATATGTATATATAGCCCCTTATCTCCCCATGGGTGCACAAATATATCCCATCCCCTAGTCCAATGGGTAGGTGCACACACATTCAGCACCTCCCCTCAACACAGAGCCCCACCTCATCCCCTAGACCCTGGCGGTGCACAAACACATCCAGATGATGTGGTCTGGTTAAGGCGACTAATACAGTGAGACTCAAGCGACGTTGGGACACGTTCCTCAAGAAAAGTCCTTAAAAAAAAAAAATTGTAGCCCGATAGATTTGGGAGAGCTATTTGAAAAAGATCTCCTTCTTGGGCTTCGCCAGGTACTTGTAATCCAGAATGGCACTGTTGGAGATAGGATGCTGGGCTCGATGGACCTTGATCTGACCCAGTATGGCATTTCTTATGTTATGTTATGTAGTCTCTTTTGATACAAGTGTAAGAAAAGTCAGGTCGAGTCATACCAAGGTCCATCAAGCTCAGTATCCTGTTTCCAACAGTGGCCAATCAGGACACAAGTACCTGGCATGTTCCCAAAAAGGCACACAGGTTCCACGTCCCAGGGTAAGCGGTAACATCTGTTGTGAAAATCCCACTGCTGGATCAACAGCTTTCCCGAGCCCAGTTCCCTTCCTATGCTGTACCTAATGGATGCAATACAGAGCAACCTTGTTACATTTAGTTTCCTCTGAAAAAGTATTCCCCGCATCCCTCCTTGTCACATCAGTTTATCGCAAGCTGCCCTTATTTAAATCCTCTCTCTCCATCACCAGCTCCTGACTCCATGCTTTCTACTTCACTAAATCATATGGCTGAGAAGAGCCTTCCTGAGTTAGTGCATTTTACTCCATTCTCTGGCCATATTCAAGGCCTGCCTAAAAAAGACACTTTTTACAGCCTGCTTTTAAATCTTAAAATCAACAAGGCAACGGAGAGGAAAAGCCATGGTTTAACCATATTCCATGCAACCATCACATTTCTTAGAACCTTTATTTTGTTTGGGTCTGTCCCGAATAGGCTGTAAGCTCTACGGAGCAGGTAATGTCTCATTTGTGTACCTCTACAGGTCTGTGCACGTTCAATAGTGCTAGAGAAAGAAGAAGTACTAAAATTCATATGAAGGTAATTTTATAATATAGTTTTCACACATATGCACGTTAAAGGCCTCTTATAAAACAGCGAGAGGTGTAAAAGTCTGTGTGCCGGCATGAATGTGAATTATTTGCCAGTAGGCATAGCCAAAAGGGAGGCCTTGGCATACTGCGGGCACGGTTCACAAGTATGGAAACCGACTGTGAAATACCTTCATCTATGTGCATACTTGCAAATTTACACGCGTTCAGAGTGCCTGAATTTAAGGCACGATCGCGGCCACTTGTTAGCATTTTATTAAGAAAAGTAAGCCCCCTCCTCGTCTTTCTAAAATAGGTACCTTTTGGCTCCATTAAGTGCCTTATGAAAATGGCCTTTTACGATTTTTTAGCACATATATTTCATGCCTATTCTATAAAGTAAGGTATGAGTAGCTTGTCGAAAACACATGTTAATTCAGGTCACAAGCATGTGCAGCAGCCCTATGGCAGATTTAAAGACCCGCACCTGGAATTTAAGAACTCAGCTAAATTATCGTGTTTTACAGTTTAGGCATGTAATTGTTCTGCCCATACGCATCCACAGTGATGGTGCGCCCAACTGGTCCAACGTATGTACTTTCAGAATAGCAAATGAGGTAAATACACACATAAGTGCACATTTAGGCGTGCATATGACTAAAACATCTAGATTTATGCATGTGAACCTAGGCGCAACTTATCAAATTACCCCCATAGCGTTTAGACCAATGCACTGTGGCCTTAAAATAGGAGACATGTCTGACAACAGCACCCCCACGGAAGCACCTAAAGCGAGAGCTGCAGCCTTCCTGAGAAACCCAAGAAAGTGCTGGACACTGCTCCACATCATTAGAGTCCATCGGTGATGACTGTCGCCCCAAAAGCCCAAGTTAACAGTACTTACCCTGCAGCGGAGGCCCGGCTGGCTGGGCAACTTCCAGTTCTGGGGCCGCTGTGGTTGGTGGCGCTAAGGTGCTCTGCAGCTGAACAAGGGAGCTCTCCGCGACTTTCTTGTCGGTGGACTGCACATCTTTCTGAGGGACTTCCCGGGACGGGGCCTGGGGCTGAGGAGAGAAAGAAATCAGCAGGGAGTGTGAATTCAAGCTGATGGGTAACTACCGATCAGTAAAAACTGAGGATGTGCATTTATGGGCGCTCCTTAAAAAAAAAAAAAAAAAGAATTTAATACACATTCACCTACACATTAAGGATTTGCCAAACAAATTGGGGGCGTGACCAGTATGTTCCCAGCAACTAAGGCGTGCTTGGCAACTTGAATGTACGCTCCACTAAGATGGGTTCATTTAACGACTGCCATAGAGTCATCGTTAGGTGAACTCGTGCTAAGAGCTGCACTGCTACTGAGCATGCGACAATTGCCCTGGCGCTAGCGGTAATACGCGCCCCATCCCATAACAGCTGATTAACATGAGCGGCACTCCAGGTCACACGTTAATGTTCCAGACTGCCGGTTGCTGCTTGTTAACCGGCTTTGGTAAAAGGGGTCTTAAGTCAATTAGCTTGTTTAAAGATGTTCAAATGAATATGTAACACGAATGAAATTAACCATCAGAAAATTAGGAAAATAATTCCAAACAAACGAAACAATGCCACAAAGTTTTATCCTGTGCACATCCCTAGTATAAACCCATCACCTGCCATGTCTAGGAAACGGTACCATTGCAAGATCAGGCATCTCACTAGAACAAAATCAGTCCTGCCAGGATGCCTCAATGGCTCAGATTTTCACTATTTTAACATTTTAATGTTCTGGGCCAAAGCTCTCTGGGTGATGCTTGGAGAAAGGTGTTAAAAGAAACAAATGACAAAGACAACAAGGCATTAAGGGGGGGGATTTTTTAAGAGCGATTCCCATGGATAAATGAAGACATTCTCTCTGAAAACCTCCCTCCCCCATCTCCACTGCAGACTGAAAGTATGTCTGGGTATTTCATTCCGAAATCCCCCAACTGCTTCCTCCATACTTTTGCCTCCATACTTTTGCAAAATATGCAGGGAATAGCTTCGCCATGGCTCCAGTGCCCAGCAATTTTTAGAAAGAGAAAATGCCGCAGACTGTTTCATTTTCAAAATTCACTTGTAGGGCCACTGAAATTATCCATACTATATCAAGTGAGGCAGTGACACAGAGCCAGTCATCTCAAGGATTAGACAGCTGAGGGGAAGAGCCCAGGGACAGTTAGTTTGTTACCTCTAGGACTGGTAGGCCCCGGGATACAGAGCCTCTCGCTTCCAGGACTAGACAACTCAGGGGACAGGCCTTGGAATACAGATCCCGTCACTTCTAGGGCAACGGGGTCAAGGGGTGGACCCAGGGATGCAGGGCTCTCACCTCTAGGACTACAGACCTCAAAGGGTCAATCCAGTGATACAGAACCTTTGTGCCCCATATCACCATTTAACAAAGTTCATGATCCTTTAACAAAATAAGGTTGTAAATAATATATAAACTGGGGAAATTACAGCCTGTACAGAGTCATCCTGTCTGCTTCATACTCACCGGACTAGAAGCAGGCTGTAGCTGAAGAATCACTGCTGGGGCTGGTGAAAATTTGCGAGATGACTGACTGGGACAAGCTGGGTGACCGTTCACAGTCAGAGTTTCATGTCCTGGCGGCACTGGCTGTAACCCCGCGGAGGTATGCAGAGCCGGCGGCTGCTGACTGCTGCACTGTTTGTGCAGGTTAGGGAGCGGGCACTGCTGCAGGGCGCTGGGAGCTTGGGTCTGAGACGAAGCCTGATGGGACTGGATCTGGATCTGTGCCAGTGGCATAATAGGGGGCACAATTAGACTCTGGACCTGCTGAGGTGGCTGCGTTAGAGACTGGAGCTGTGCTGGGGCGTTGCCCTGGAGGAGCTGTGCTGGGGCGTTGCCCTGGAGGAGCTGCGTTGAGGCGTTGCCCTGGATGAGTTGGGCCCGGGGCTGGAGGTGCTGCTGCTGTTGGATCACAAACTGGTGCTGAATTTGCTTTTGGTGCTGCTGCTGCTGCTGTTGAATCAGCTGATGTGGCTGGATCTGGGTATAAGCTGTGAGGAAATTGAGAAAACAGCAGTCAGGAGTGTGGTTAATAGTCACTGCCAACAGTGGACCAGACTGAACAGTGCACTGCAACCAACGTCACCATTTGCTTAGGGCAGCACATACTGCCTAACCATTGCTAAGTTTCTATATTTATCCTGCACTGGAAGAAAGCCGCATTAGCACCGAATCGACATGTAAAAGTAGTTTGCTGGTAGCTGCAGTGCTAACGGCTTCTTTTCTGCACTGAAACCACCAAAAAGGCACCAAAAGAGTCACATTATTGTTTATGGCATTCAAGTTCCTGCAGAACAAATTCCAACAACGGGGTAAACCTGGAGGCGGTGAGATTAGATCTTACCTGATAATTTTCTTTCATCGACTCCAAGTCTAGTCCAGTCCAGACATATGGGTTAGTGAATCAACCAGCAGTTGGAGACTGAACATTCAAAACCTCTTGATCATGTCACCAAATAAGAGCCCCTGCGTCCCTCCTGGCAACCCAGTATCCCACTGACAAAGCAGCCCTAACTCACCAAGCTAGACCCATGAGCCTTTGACCGACAGAGGTAACCACCTGCCCAAAAGAACACCATTCCCTACCGCAGTGAGGATTTTTAAGTGCCAGTCATCGAGACCATAGTGGAAACCACCACCAAGCACCATCTAGGCAGAGCCCAACTGACTCTCACATATCACTGCAGGCTTCTCTGGAGTCCTTAGGAGTTGTTAACCACCACCACATTGCGAGCCAACCACCACAAGCTGAAACACTATAATGAGGGAGGGTCCTGGAATGGACTAGAGGGACTCCATGAAAGAAAATTAGCAGGTAAGGTCTAATTTTACCTCCATTCCCGTCCCTCTAGTCCAGACATACAGGATGTACCATAGCAGTACCAATCACCGGGCAGGACTCGCGAGCCCTGCTTGCAGGACCTGTGTACCAAAACCACACATCCTGCTTGGCCTGGACATCCAGGTAATAATTCTGAGCAAAGGTGTGAAGGGATGAACACATCACTACCCTGCAGATTCCACCCATGAGGCTGCCTGAGCCCTAGTAGAGTGGACCCAAAGCCCCATGGGAATCGCCCTTCGTCACAACAGAAAAGCTGAGGCGATAGCCTCCTGTATCCACCGACTTATCAAGGCTTTGGAGGCTGCCGCTCCTTTTCGTGGCCACCCAAACAGGAAGAACAGCCTGTATGACTTTTGAAATGGTTGTGTGCGCTTAAAGTATTTCCTTAAGACTTTACGTACGTCCAACGTATGCATGCAATGGCCTCCCAACCTCGCCATGTCTGACAGTAAGACTAGCAAATTGACCTCTTGGTTCACATGAAATGAAACACCACTTTGGGAAGGAAGGTACTGGTTATAAGACACCTTTTGCTCCTGCATCTGCAGGAAGGGCTCCCTACAGGACAGGGCCAGCAACTCAGAGATGCGTCTCGCCAAACAGATCGCCACCAGGAACACCACTTTCAAAGTCAGATCTTTCAGAGATGAGCCGTCCAGTGGCTAAAAGGGTGCTTCCCATAAGACAGACAAAACCAGAATGCACCTTCTTGGGATCTCAATCGGGCAGACTAGCAGTTGTACCTGTTTGGCGGCCCACAAGAAGCGAACCACATCCAGGTGGGCGGTGAGCATCACCCTGAATCCTGCCTCTATAACATGCCAACACCACCACCCGCACCCTGAGAGAGAGTTCCACTCCAGGCTCTTCAAGCCCTGCCTGTAAAAACGCCAGCACACCTGTCACCGCTGCTCTGAAGGCAGAAGCGCCAAGGCCCTCGCACCAATTCTCAAGTGCCACGTCCTGACATAGGACAGAGAAGAGGATCTCCTCCTCACCTTCACAGAGTCATAAACACCGCTGACGAGTATCCCCATTTCCTTAGGCGTGCCCTCTCAAGAGCCAAGCCGTAAGCGAGAATCAATCCACCTGAGGTATCAGAATCAGACCCTATGACAGGAGATCTCTTCTGGCTGGAAGCTGCTACGGCTGCGCCACAGAGACATTCTGACCAAAGCCACATACCACGGATGGCAAGGCCAATCCGGTGCCACCAGGATCATCAGTCCATGGTGCAGAGCGATCCTGTACAACAGCCACCAGATTAGGGCCACAGAGGAAACACGTAAAGCAGATCCTCGTATTGTCATGGCTGTGTGAATGCGTCCAGTCCCTCCAACATTTGCTTGTGCCTCCAGCCAAAAAATTGGTTAGCCTTCACGTTGCCTGTGGTCACCATTGTGATCCATCACTGGCTATCCCCAGCACCGCACCAGACAGTGAAACACAGAACCCTGCAGGGACTATTCCACTGGATTTAAGCAATGGCAGCCCAGGTAATCATTCCATGTCAAACTGCACTCTGAGGTACACCAGACATTGAGACGGGTTCAACTGATTCATGGGCATATTGATAACCCAGCCCAGGTACCTCAGGAAGGTCATAACTCTGTCACCACATGACTTTCCTCCTGCGACTTTGCCCATATCAGTCAGTTGTTGAGGCAAGGATGGACCAGAATGCCCTCTTGCCAGAGGGCCGTGGTTACCGCCACCATGATCTTGGTGAAGGTGTGTGCAGCAGTCGCCAAGCCAAATGACAGGGCGTGAAACTGGAAGTGGCCCAAAAGAGTCAAATATGCAGGTAGGCCTCCTTTAGGTCCAAGGCCGTCAGGAACTCACCGCTCTGGACAATCATTATGATGAACCGTAATGTCTCGATGTGGAAGTGAGGCACATGCAAAGCTCTGTTGACATGCTTGGAGGTTGAGGATAGGCCGAAAGGATCCCCCCCTTATTTGGGACAACAAAATAGAGTATTTGCCTACATTGATATTGGTCTTTGGCACCTCTACCACTGCCTCCATTGCTATCAGACAGTGCAACATCTGCCCGACCACGCGTTCCTTTTAGTTGCGATTTGCAGTGTGACTGCGAGGCATCTGTGAGGGTCCTCGCAAACTCAGGGGTGTAGCTGTCCCGAATGAACTCCAGTACTCACTGGTCCGAAGTTATTTGGACCCAGGAGCAGTAAAAGTGCCGAAGGTGGCTGCCAATTGACAGAACCTCCTCCTGGACCCGCCTCCCTTCAATGCAGCTTCTTGGAGAGGCAATGCCCTCCCCCCCCCCAAAAAAAATGCCACGTCCAGATCCTCTACGCCGAAAGAGACTCGCCCCTGTTGTGGAGGGGCAGAGTGTGCAGCTTGGAATCGTCAAAAGTCCCGAGACCCACCCCGGGTCAACTGCTGAGACTTGCCACCTTGCGACTTATCCTCTGGAAGACAAGCCTCTTTGGTCTTGCCAAGCTCCTTTACCAGCTCCTTCAACGCCTTCCCAAAGAGAAGCTTTGCTTTAAAACGGAGCTTACTGAGATGGATCTTTGAGGACACATCCGCGGTCCAACTATAGAGCCACACAAAGTGCCACGCAGCCAAGCCCAACACCATACCCTTGGCCAAGGTGCACACTAAATCATAACAGAGGTCAGCCAGAAAAGCCGAGGTCATATCTAGCTTGTGAAGCTCATCCAGTTTCTTGTCTGAACCAGCCTCGCAATACCCAGAGACTGCAGCCACCGCATGCACACTCTTGCCACATATGCCCCCCAGATAGAGGCCTGTAAGGACATAGCATTGACCTCAAACGCCTGGCAGAGAATCACTTTCAAGCGCCGGTCCTGTAGGTCCTTCAGGGCAGTACCGCCTTCTACCAGAATGATGGTCTTCTTTATGACCACTGTCACCAATGAATCCACTTTGGGGAACTTTAACTTTTTCTTTTCCACTGGCGGCACCAGATAGAGTCGAGCCATAGTGCCTTTGACATTAGCCTCAGGCAATTCCCACTCTGCCTCAATCTATTTGCATAATTCCTTTATGCACTGGAAAAGAATTCTGAGGCGAGTGCACGCTCTCAAGAGTGAGTCCTCCAGCAAGGTCTCCTCTTCTCCCTTCCTAAAAGGAATATTAAGGATCACGAGTAACTGAGCTATCAGGGGCAACGGTTCTTCCTTACAGAAGATCCAAACAATGGAGGGGGGGTCCTCCCCAGAAGGGAACTCACCCTCTTTCAGCCCCACTTTGTCCTGAGCCTCTAAAAAAGAAGAGGAGCCCTCTAGCGGATCCTTAGACTCCCCGGAGACCTCTGAGAAGTGATCTGAGACCTCCACGTACTCCTGTACTAACCTCGCCCGCTTTGCGGGCACTACTGGTGTCAAACTGGGTAGACCCAGCACAGGAACCCGACCTTCCCCCCCCCCCCCCCCCCCATGAGGAGCATCTGCTGCTGTCCGGCCTTTAGTTTTTTCCAGTTTAAAGTCTTGGTGCAGGAATAAGATGAACTCTGGAGAAAAGATGGAGGAACCACCCCCCAGAGAGCTCGCCGAAGTCCCTGCCTCCTGTTATCAGGGAATATTGTGCTGCTGACTCTCCGTGCTCCGAATCAAAGATGGCCACTCTCCCCGTAGCGCAGAAAACTTCCCAGTACTTCAGCAATGTCTCCCTCATTTCCCCTTTGGACTTACTGGGTGCCAGCTGTCCCAGGGCGCAGCTCTTGGTCTCACAGCCCTTACAGCACCCAGCAGCAGAGAGGGAGCTCCTTTGAGTGTCGCAAGGCGCACACACCAACTTGGACATCGGCATACATACACTAGCAAATGAGATGCTGGGGAAGAAACCAAACCAGCCGAAATCCCAAGGACCCAACAAACTACACAGGCGGTACAGTGTGGTAGGAGGCAACACTCCCCAGACCCGAGTAGCAGCACACTCACTCCTCCACCGCACAGAGACACCACATACTGACCAAACGGCCTGCGCTATCCCTGCGGAGGCCTGCAACACCCACCGAACGGCTCTGCACAGTCTGTGCGACCTTGGACTTTCAGTTCTGGGGGTCTAGCTCTAACTGCCAGCACTAAGATGAGAAGGAAAAAAAACAACACACCACCATCCAAGCCAACGGGCTAGCTATCACCGGCTTCTGGAAACTGAATATACCGAGTTGCCAGGAGGGGTGCAGTGGCTCTTATCTGGTGACATCATCAAAAAGTTTTGAATATTCAATCTCCAGCTGCTGGTTGACGGACTAAACCTGTATATCTGGACTGGACTAGAGGGACGAGAATGAAAGGCAATTTAAATCCTAGAAACAGAAATTCTATGAACCAGTGGTAGTAATAGATAGATAAAACAGCACAGTAGAGCATTCACATTATAGAAATATGATATCAGCAGAATACAAATAATGCACCAGAGTAGAACATTCAGATAATGCAGATATGATGTCACAATGGCAGCACAGTACAAACATCTTCTTAGGCAAAATCCGCCCCTTTCTCTCTACTAAAACCCTCATCCATTCCCTAATCACCTCCCGCCTTGATTATTGCAGCCTCCTTCTTGCTGGTCTCCCTCAGTCTCATCTCTTCCCTCTTCAGTCTATTCAGCACTCCGCTGCCTGTTTGATTTTCCGTCAGCCTCGTTTTGCCCCATCACTCCTCTCCTCAGATCTCTTCACTGGCTCCCTATCCGTTTCCGTATTCACTTTAAGCTTCTCCTTCTGATCTATAAGTGCATTCACTCTGTGGCTCCTCAGTACCTTTCTTCTCTCATTTCTCCCTATTTCCCCCCTCGTGTACTCCGTTCTTCTTCCCAGTTGCTTCTTGCTATGCCCTTCTCCTCTATTGCCAACTCCAAATTCCGCTCTTTTCACCTTGCTGCTCCCTACGCTTGGAATAAACTTCCTTTGTCTATATGTCAGGCATCTTCTTTGCCCCTCTTCAAACTCAAGTTAAAAGCTCATCTTTTCGCCTCTGCCTTTGGCTCTTGATTTTGCTGTTCTCCTTCCTTTCCCTCTTTTATTTCACCTTTCTTTCTTCCTCTTACACTTGTTCTTACCTCTTTCCTTTGTCCTGTCTCTCCTGCTCTAGTCTCTTTGCCCTTGTTCTTATCTTTTTCCTACTCCTTTTCTTGCTTTGTCTTTTTAGATTGTAAGCGCTTTTAAGCAGGGACTGTCTTTTTGTGTTTTCATTGTACAGCGCTGCGTGCGCCTGGTGGCGCTTTATAAATGTAGTAGTAGTAGTTAGGCAGCAGAGGGGGCAAGTACTATTAGGACACATAGACAGACAAGATGGGAAAGAAAGGCATCAGGATAAATAAAAGTGGGTGGGTTAACTGGTTCCTGCCACAGCCTGCATGCCACAAACCGGGCCAAACACAGCATTGCAATGCTGGCACTGCGGCCTTGGGAATCTCCCCTGATCAACACTCAATTGACAGCATCGGGAGGACCGAGGAATCAGGAGATGCTCCTGATGCCATCAATCCAGTGTTGGGTGCGTGGCACTGGTCACGGCTTGCGGCTCCCGCAATGCTACCACATGCAGTGCTTCCAGCTGCGCTCCCTGATCGCAAGCGGGACAGACCGAACCAGTTCCTGAGTGGTTCAGATCCCGCCACTGCCCAGAGCCATTTTAAAAGCTGGTTCTATAAACTTCCAAGACACAAGGACATCCAAGTCGCAAAGGGGTATGACCAGGGGAGTCCCAGGCAAGTTGGATGTGCGCTCCCAATTTCAGAAAGAGCAAGCACGTCCCCACCCACTAGCGGGACTGCCCATGTCTATTCCTGCTCCAGGGCATTAAATAGGCATCAGAAAAATTCTCCTTGAGCCTTCCAGACAACCGGAGGGCATAGAGAGGAAGGTATTCTGATATTCTCTCCAATTTCCATGAGGATAAAGCACAGTTACTTACCTGTAACAGGTGATCTCTGGAAACAGCAGGAATAAGTCTTCACATATGGGTACGTCGGTACCGATGGAGCCTGTGCGGGAATGCTCCCCAGCGTCCAAAAAGAAAGCCTTTGGGAGCATCCCACATGCATGCACGCTGCCTTCCCGTCCATTCACTTCCCTCTCATCAGTTGGGTTAGTAGCTGACACCGAAGGAGGGAAGTAGACAAATTAGAGAGAGAAACTCTTCCTAGGGGAGGTGGGTGGGTTGTGAAGACTTATTCCTGCTCTTCCCAGAGATCACCTGTTACAGGTAAGTAAAGCACAGTTACTTACCTGTAACAGGTGATCTCTGGGAACAGCAGGAATAAGTCTTCACATATGGGTATCGTCGGTACCGACGGAGCCTGCGCGGGAACACTCCCCAGCGTCCAATAAGAAAGCTTTTGGGAGCATCCCACAGCGCCTGCGTGCTGCCTTCCCGCCTTTCCCAACCGCCTCTCTCCAGTTCGAGTTTTAAAGCTGAGACAAAAAGAGAGAGAGAGAGAGAGAGAAGGAAAGATAGATAGAGAGATACAACTCCTAGGGGAGGTGGGTGGGTTGTGAAGACTTATTCCTGCTGTTCCCAGAGATCACCTGTTACAGGTAAGTAACTGCTATCTCCAGGAACAAGCAGGAATGAGTCTTCACATATGGGGACTCCCTAGCTGCAGATGCCAGGGAGAGACCCCAGAGTTGTGTGTCCCTGAAAAGGGCTCTACCTCCCCCCATGGATCTCTGGCATCCAACCAGGGTAGGTGGGTAGGAGTTGATTAGGAATGGAACAGGTGTTTGAGAACAGCCTGACCAAACGAGGCATCCCAGCGGGAGTCCTTGTCCAAACAGTAATGGGCTGTGAAGGTATGAACCGAGGCCCAAGTGGCCGCTCGACAGATATGGTCGATGGATACAGAGTTTAGATGAGCCATTGAGGCTGCCATGGCCCTCACATTGTGAGCTGTAACATGGCCCTCCAGAGAAAGGTTCCTACTCTGGTAGGCGAAAGAAATACACTGAGCAATCCAGTTGGACAGTGTTCTCTTAGAAACTGGAAGTCCTAAATGGGAAGGATCAAAAGCAACAAAGAGTTGAGAAGACTTTCTATGTTGCTGTGTTCTTTGTAAGTAAAAAGCGAGAGCTCTTTTACAATCCAAAGTATGAAGATTCCTCTCTGCACTTGATGCATGAGGTCCTGGAAAAAAGACAAGTAAGAATACCTCTTGGTTCAGATGAAAAGGCGAGACCACTTTGGGCATAAAGTGTGGATTGGTCCTGAGGACTACCTTATCATGATGGAACCTTGTATAAGGAGGATTAGCCATCAAGGCTTGCAATTCACTGATGCGGCGTGCTGAGGTGACTGCAATGAGGAAGATAACCTTCCAAGAAAGGAATTTCAGGGAGGTGGTGGCTAAAGGTTCAAAGGGTGGCTTCATAAGCTGGCCAAGAACCAGATTTAAGTCCCATGCCACTGGAGGTGGTCTAATGGGAGGTTTAGTTAAAAGAAGGCCTCTCATGAATCTTGCTATAAGAGGATGAGAGGAAATAGGTTGTCCATTGAGAGGCTTGAGGGACGCTGCAATAGCACTCAAATGGACTCTTACTGAATTCGTTTTAAGGCCTGCATGGGATAGATGCAGAAGATACTCTAGTAAAGAATTCAAAGGTATTGCAAGAGGGTTAAGACCCTTCTCTGAACACCAAATGGTAAATCTTTTCCATTTGAAAGCATAAGAACGTCTAGTGGAAGGCTTTCTAGAAGCATGAAGAATATCTCTGACTTGCTGAGAGAGATGAAAAACTTGAAGGTCTAGGCCTTCAGCAACCAGGCCCTGAGATGGAGAGACTGGGGGTTTGGGTGCCACAACGTTCCGTCTTCCTGGGATAGAAGATCTGGTGCAGAGCCCAATTCCAGGGAGGGAGCTTGAGAGAGATGCAGAAGTAGAGGGTACCACACCTGGCGTGGCCAATGTGGTGCTATGAGGATCATGGAACCTCGGTCTCTCTGAAGCTTGAAAAGTGTTTTGGGAATTAGGGGAATGGGTGGAAAGGCATACAGGAAGTCTTGAACCCAGTGAAGAAGGAAGGCATCCTTGGCCTGAATTCCCTGACACAGAATTCTGGAACAGAACCGGGGAAGTTTGGCATTCCACGGACTTGCAAAGAGGTCTATGTCCGGGGTTCCCCAAATTTGAAAAATCCTGGCTACCTGGTCCCTGTGGAGGGAACACTCGTGTGGAAGCAGAACTCGACTGAGTCTGTCTGCCCAAGAGTTTTGAACGCCTGGAAGATATACTGCCATAAGATGAATCTGATGCTCTCTGGCGAAGGCCCACAGTCGCAAAGCTTCGTTGCAAAGCGACAGAGAGCCAGTCCCTCCCTGCTTGTTCACATAGAACATGGCTACTTGGTTGTCCGTGTGGATGAGGACTGTCCTGTAGCTGAGCAGGGAGTGGAACACTCAGAGCTAAGAATATTGCTCTGAGTTCCAAGAGATTGATGTGTAGAGAAGTCTCCTGTGGAGACCAGATGCCCTGGGTGGAGAGATCTTGCAGATGAGCTCCCCAATCCATTGGAGAGGCATCTGTTGTAAGGGTTGCTTGGGGTAGTGACTGCTGAAAAGGGGACCCCAGTAACAGGTTTTGAGAGGACTTCCACCACTGGAGAGACCAAAAAAGGTGACTGGAGTTTGCTATTTTGTCTGACAGGCAACCTGATGCCTGAGTCCATTGGGTGGACAAAGTCCATTGAGCTGCCCTCATGTGAAGGCGAGCATATGGAACCACATGCACGGTGGATGCCATGTGGCCTAAGAGTTGTAACATTTCCCGAGCAGTTAAATGGGACTTTAACTGTATTTGGGAGGCTAATTGCACCAAGTGTAGGCAACGAGCCTGAGGAAGATAGGCCCTTGCAGTTGTGGTATCCAGCAGAGCCCCTACAAACTCCAGAGATTGAGTAGGGGTGAGATTGGATTTTGGGATGTTTATTACCAGTCCCAAATACTGAAGGACACGCATTGTGCAGGTTAGAAAAGTCTTGGCCTCTGACTGAGAGGGAGCTTGAATGAGCCAGTCGTCCAGATATGGAAAAACGAATATTCCTAGAGTGCGTAGAAATGCAGCTACTACTGCCATGCATTTCGTGAACACCCTTGGTGCGGAGGCTAGACCGAAAGGAAGCACCCTGTATTGGTAGTGCTTTTCTCCAAAAAGGAACCGAAGGAACCTTCTGTGAGCTGGATGGATGAGGACATGGGTGTACGCATCCTTGAGATCTAGAGAACAAAGCCAATCCTGACTCTGAAGGTATGGAAGCAGAGCACCGAGAGAAATCTTGAATTTCTCCTTGAATAGAAATTTGTTCAATTCTCTGAGATCTAAGATGGATCTGTAGCCCCCTGTTTTCTTTGGGATAAGAAAATAAGGGGAGTAGAACCCTGTGCCTTGTTGAAGAAGAGGTACTTCTTCTATTGCCCCTTGGGCAAGAAGGGTGGCAATCTCCTGACCCAGAAGGTTGAGGAGAGATGTTGGAGAATTGAACTGTTTCACTATGGTGTGAGGGGGAAGGCTCAAGAAATGAAGCTTGTACCCTTCCTTTATGATAGAGAGTGTTCATTGCTCTGCTGTAATTTGTTCCCATCTGGGAGCAAAGTAAGTCAACCTTCCTGGAATGGTAAGGGGCTCTGGTACCTCCAGAGCCAGAAAGGCTAAGTTCTCTAGCTGCAAGTCAAAGGCCCTGAGGAGGCTGAGGCTTCTGGGTTATGGAAGGCCTAGCAACCTTTGATTTGGCCTGTTTAGGTGGTTGCTGACGCTTTGCAGCAAAACGACCTGCAGAAGATGCCTGCTGACCATAAGCAGGATAGTATCTTCCCTTTTTGGAAAAAGATGTCTTTTTGAACAATCTTTTCTTAACAGGAGCAGAGGTAGACTTTGAAAGTCGATCCAAAGCGGAGTTTTCAGCATCCATCTGAGTGGCCTTTGCTTGCCAACCCTTACCAAGAAGGTTTTCACCTGTACAAGGGATATTCCCTAATTCATCTAGGACCCAGAGCTCCAAATCAGAAGCTTGTAGCCAAGCAATTCTGCGTGCCCCTATGGCAATAGCCGAGGCTCTGCTTACACACTCAAAAGAGTCAAAGACTGCACGATTGGAAAATTTGGAGGCATCTTGGGCATGTTTGAGCCAAGTGAGAAACTCCTGCCTTTTATCCTCCGAAATGAAAGGGGTTAAAGTCTGCAGATGATCTATGACTTCTTTTAGAAACATTCCTATATAGAGACTATAGGAGTTGATCCTGGCAGCTAGCATAGAAGCTTGAAAAACCCTTCGGCCAAAAGCATCTAGGGTCCTGCATTCACGTCCTGGAGGATTAGATGAGTGTCTCTTTGCACTCTTTATCTTTCTCATGGCAGACTCTACCACAATAGAGTGGTGAGGAAGCTGAGTCTTGTGGAAGCCAGGACAAGGAGGGACACGATACATGGTGTCTAGCCTGCGAGAATGAGGAGAGGTGGTAAGAGGTGTCTCCCACATCCTCAACATGAGATCATACAGAATCTCATGGATAGGCAAAGTAGCTGCCTCTTTAGGAGTTTTAGGATATTGTAAAATATCTAACTCCTTGGCTATGGGTTCTGATTCAGGGGCCACTGTGATAGAGAGGCCCCTAGCCACTTCCCTAATGAAGTCTTGAAAAGACAAGTCTTCTGGAGGAGACATTCTCCGTTTAGGAGAAGACGACTCCTGAGAAAGAAGTATCGATGCCTCGACAGAACCCTCAGACTCATCAGAGTCTTCAGAGGAATCAAAGTATCGCCTGTCTGGATGCTCCTGTAAAGCCCGATAGCCGTACCGAGTAGGATCGGTATCGGGAGTAACCGGTACCGGTTTGGTACCGATGGGCATCATAGGACAGGGTACCGTTGCAGTCGACACCGAAGCCGATGCAATCGGTACTGGCACCGGGAGTGATGCCGGTGCCGGAGCCGGTACCGACAACGGGGATTGTTGCGGTACCGGAGGTGTCGCAGCCTGTATGAATGCCGTTAGGGTGCGCTGCATGGTCAGAATCTTCTGATCCATCGACGCCACCAATGTCTGGATGTCGGTACCAGTGGGAGCCACCGGTACTCCAGAACATGGCAACAGGTGATCTGTTGAGGCCGAGCCATCGATGTCAACCTGTGACCCCATAGACAATGCTTTGGAAGCCGGAGCTTCCCGCCGGGGTAATTTTGCCGGTGCAGAATCCTCGAGGGCAAGCCCGGAGGCATCTCGATGCTTGGAGGGAGATCTACCCTTCGAAGACCGGCTAGATTTATGCTTGGTTACCTGAGATCCATGGGAGGAAGAAGCAGCCCTGGAAGATGTCGATGCCACCGAAGCTGCATCAGAGGGAAACAGGGTACTGAGCTTGGCTGCTTGGTTCTGCCGACCTCTTTTAGACATCATGGTACAGGACATACAATCCGTAATGGAATGGTCAGGCCCCAAACATTTTAGACACCAGTCATGGGTGTCGGTGACAGAAATAGTACCGCCACATTTTGTGCACTTTTTAAACCCGGAGGCGGGCTTCTCCATGAGGAAAATATTTTTAGGCCTAAGGCCCAAAAACTGAAAATGCACAGTGAAGAAAAGATAAATTGGTTTTTTGGGGTTTTTTTTGAAAGAAAGAAAAGTAAAGACCGGCAGTACCAGTCCGACGTCGAAGAAGGCAGACGCGACACAAAAGAATCAAGAAAAAATAAAGAACTTCTTCTGCGGTGACAGGAACACGACCTGCTGGCTCCACAGAAAAGAAGAACTGGAGAGAAGCGGTTGGGAAAGGCGGGAAGGCAGCACACAAGCGCTGTGGGATGCTCCCAAAAGCTTTCTTATTGGACACTGGGGAGCGTTCCTGCGCAGGCTCCGTCGGTACCCACGATACCCATATGTGAAGACTCATTCCTGCTTGTTCCTGGAGATCTGTGCTATCTCCAGGACCAAGCAGGAATGAGTCTTCACATATGGGGACTCCCAAGCTAGAGATGCCTGGAGGAGGTCCTAGCATGTTGCAAATCTAATAGATGGGCCATGCTATTTCCCAGAACCTCAGGCATCCAAGGGATGGAGGGTAGGAGTTGAATTAAAAAGGGTGCGCTGTGGAACAGCTTGACTAAACAAGGCATCTAGGGGGGATCCTTGTGTAGATCATAAATGTTAGAGAAATATTGAATTCCAATTTTCTAATGTGGACCTTAGTCAAAAGTTGTTTTTTTTTTTTTTTAGGCTAATATGGTCTGGTGCTAAGAGCCAGTACATTATCCTCATGAAAAATACCTCACTGTGAAGTAGAGGAAATAAATTTTGCAATACAGGCAGAGGTCAGAAGCCTTAATGGCTAGAACTAATCCCAGAAGAAAAAACTGGGGGAGTTTAATGAGGTTGAACTTTAGATGAGAAGCTAAAGCTTCTGTAGGCCAAAGTTTGAAGCTCTTTGTCCTTGGAACAGAATAAGGCTCTAGGAAGAGAGGAGATAAATCTGACTGGTTTGCAGAAAAAGGATGGGTCTTTAAGACCCCTCTATCCAAATGAAAGAAAGAAACATTTGTAGTAGGCGATGTAGCCTCCAATTTCTTGAAGATCAGTAATGTCTTCCCTAAGTGATGTCACTTAGGATAATGACTTACATGAAGAGCTTCAGATGTAACGTAACCGAAGAGGCTACGGTAAAAAAAGGTAGTTTCTAATTACCATAGAAAATTGGTTGTCCATTTAAACCTTATGGTATGCTGGAACAGCATTCATATGGACAATAACAAATCTTTCAGAGTGAGATTATATATATATATATATATATATATATATATATATATATATATAAAGAGAGACTCACTTAATAACAAGAAGGGGTAAGACCTGCTTGAGAATATGGATAGAGAACCCCTTACTGGTTACACGTGGGAGAACCATGAAGGTGGTTACATGGAAACCAGTGGAATGTTCCTAGTCAGAAGGATAGGTCTAGATGTCTTTAAATTCTAGACTTTGAATAACCAGATATGGAGATCTACGTGAAGGGGTGCAGAGAAATCCTTAGTCTTAAGAACACAAGTCTGGATCCTTCTATAACTTCAGTATGGAGAAAAAGACGCAATATAAGGGAATACCATATTTGCCCATCTATGAGGGCAATATGAGTATAATGCGTTCTTTGTTCAGCATAAGCTCCAATGAAGTATTGCAGATTAGAAGGAATATACTAGACAAGGACCGACTGCAATGAAAAGAAATGCATCCCTGTTGGAGAGTTCCACTGGAGATGTGGAACAACTCAGGGAATTAAACAATTCTTTATGCTTTCACGTGATCTAAGCCCTGGTATATTTTCCCTAAAATGAAATTTTAAGGAAGATGGTAGAGTAGGAAAAAAACGGTCATGTGGGAGCATGACTGGGGAAAGCCCTTTAACCATCTGGAAGTTACCCACCAGGAATGGCTCTGACGCTCTCTAGAAAAGGCCCATAGTTGCAGAGCTTTTTGTAGAATTGCAGAGAGCATGTTGTAGGTTGCTTAGGTGAGATCTGGCTGTTTAATTGCCAGTATGCAACCTAATCTATTCTGTGGGAGCCAAAGAATTGAAGATGGCTAAGAATAGTAGACAGGCCGGTTGCCTGCAACGATAAATTGTCCAAGTAGGTTTTGGAACCTCTCTTGGAATTATCTGTTATTAGGGCAGCAGAAGAGGTTAGGTCCTATAGATTGGAAAAGGACCGACAGACATAATTAGAAGTGATAAAACTCAATTATGGTCTGATAAGCTGTCTTAAAAGAAATATTTGAAAAGATTGCAGAGGGAGGAAACTCTGTATAGAAATCACTTACTGGAGTAGGTATTGAAGACAATCCTATGGCTTAAAGGGTAAGCCCTCCAGTCAAATAGTATCACTCTTGGAGTGAGGTCTCGAGTAAGAGGGATAGAAAGTAATACAGAGTTGTGAAGACTTACAATTTGTTAAGTCTGTGCGAAAGGTAAAGCTCCCCTGCAGTCAAAAATATGAGATATCCTCGTACAGGAGAACTGTCAAGGTAAAGGGCATAGCCATACCTTGGAATTAGTTGTTACTCCTCTATTTGGTTTAAAAGGAGAGGAGAAACCTGTTACCTGTAGGGCATGACTATCTTTAATAGCTCTAAGAGCTAAAAGAATGGACTCCTTTTGGCAAAGGATTCATGCCTAAAGTGGAGTATTGAGACAGTGTATCACTGACCTCTCAGTAAGGATGAGAAGAACTGTAAACACTTCTGCTGTTAAGAAGTAGCGGTTCTGAAACTCAACAGGAAAGAGAGATTTAATGAATAAAAGATCAGAAACCCTGCGACTGTTGGGTTTGCCGAGCCTGTTGAAGCTTTGGTTTTCTTAGCCTGGTATGATGTTGCTCTTCTTTGGAAACATCTGCATGATAGGTAGAAGACGAATAAAACTTTTTCCCCTTAGGGGGATAAAGTTTGTTAGGAGGTTTTTTATTAGCTGGGATAGAGGAAAGTTTTGACAATCCTCTGCAAGCAATAATATCAGTGTTTAACTGATTAGCTTGAAACAAAGCATCCTTGTTAAAGAGATTTTCACCAGTACAAGGAGTATTTCCCAGCCTTTCTTGTACCCATCTGTCCAAGTCTGAAGCTTGCAGCCAGGCCATACGTTGTGCTCCTATGGCTATAGCAGAAGTTCTGCTAATAGACTCAAAACAGTCCAGGGAAGCACGATTAAGGAATTTAGAGACATTTTGAGCATGACTGACTAATAAGAGAAAGTCTGCTCTTTTATGTTCTTGAAGAAAAGGGATCAAAAGCTTTAAGTTCTTTGTAACCTCTTCAAGAGATAATCCCATATAGAAAATATATGAGATAATTCTTGCTAAAAGCATGGATGCCTGGAAGCATCGATGTCCAAAGGCATCTAAAGTCCTAGACTCACGACCTGGCAGATAAGAAGAGTGCTTCTTTGCACTCTTAATCCACCTCATTGCTGATTCTACAAGAATAGAATGATGAGGAAGTTGAGTCTTTTGAAAACCTGGAGAAGGTGGCACCTTGTACATAGTGTCAAGTGTCTTAGAATGTGGGGATACAGTTAAAGGAGTTTCCCACATTCTTAATAGTAGATCCTGTAAGATCTGATGCAAAGGAAGTATGATAACCTCCTTTGGAATCCGGGGAAATTGCAGGGTCTCAGAATCCCCTGGTAGGGATTCTTTACCAGGTATAGAAATGGCAAGTAACTTTGCCATATCAAGCAGAAAAGCTTGAAAAGAAATCTCCCCTGAGGAGGACCCTCTAAAATGAGGGGCAAAGGCTAGACTTGTTGAAAGATTAGCCTCGGTACCGATGGATTCATCCCAGTCATCGGGATCGGAAGACTTGAAAGGATGAAGCATCAGGTTTTCGCTAAAGCGATGTCTTCGGTACTGCCCCAGGCCAGTACCGAGACGAGTCGGTACCAAATCCTCCATGCTAGAGATCAATTCCAGGCTCGGCATCGAAGGAAGCGAGTCTGTTGAAGCAAACATGGACGGTACCGACACCGATGCTGATGTCGATACCGGTACCAAAGCCGATACCGATACTCGAGGAACGGTCTGCAGCAACTCCAGCGGTACCGAAGTAACCGAGAGCGCTAGACTACGTTCATCGGTGAGGAGCGTTTCATCCATCACCATAGCCGATGCCGGGGTGTCGGTACTGCTCGAAGTGGCCACAACCCCCGAGCATGGCCCAGGTATGTTCATCGAGGTAAGAACTCCGGGAACAACCTGGAGCCCCATTGATGCTTTGGAGCCCGAAGACTCCCGCCGGGCTTTATTGCCAAATTGTCCTCGAGGGCAAGGCCAGAGCCATCTCAATGCTTGGAAGGAGATCTACCACTCGAGGACTGGCTAGTCTTTACAGACTTTTGTTTGGTTACCTGATCCTGTGAAAAAGATGATATTCTAGCTGGTAACATCGAGTGCGATGTGAACCGGGTATCAAGTTGTGCTCGATCCTGAAGACTTCTTCTGTTTGAGCTCCAGCAGGAAAGACACTCCAGTGGGTAATGGTCAGGACCTAAACATTTTAGACACCAAGTATGAGTGTCTGAAAATATCTCTGTACCGTCACACTTTGAGCATTTCTTAAGGATAGTGGCTGGCTTTTCCATAATGGAGGAATAGAGGACTAGTGGCCTAGAAACAGTCAGGCACTAAGTAGGAAAAAATTTCTAAAGAAAAGAAGAAATTCTTTAGTAAAAAAAAAGAAAAGCACCGGCGGTACCAGTGGCGTCGAGGGAAGGCAGACGCGACCACAAAAAACTAAGAATAAAAAGAAGAATTTTCTGCGGTGACAGGAATGTGTCCTGCCGGCTCTGCGGAAAACAGAAAACTGATGAGAGGAAAGTGAATAGGCGGGAAAGCAGCGCGAATGCATGTGGGATGCTCCCAAAGGCTTTCTTTTTGGACGCTGGGGAGCGTTCCCGCGCAGGCTCCGTCGGTACCGACGTACCCATATGTGAAGACTCATTCCTGCTTGTTCCTGGAGATCTAAAATAGCAGGGAAACAAGGACATTTGTTTTTGGGTCAACACACTGAGGCATATCCCCGCATGCAAAAGAGCTTACATAGATATGCATTCAGCGTGGGGTAGATGTCCCTGCTGCACCTAGGGAAGAACAACCCAAACTATGGTTACATGATGCAAGGTTCCAGATTGGGAACCACCACCCAGGAAAAAGATTTAGGCGTCATTGTGGATAACATGTTAAAACCCTTGGCCCAGTGTGCAGCGTGTGATAAGGAAGCTTATCAGAGCCCTGAGAGTACTGCCAATAGAAAGGAATTTACATTAATCAAGGGACCTGTGCTGGCAGGTCAGAGAAATAGAGCAGCCTGTTTCCCTAAAAGACAGCTTATTCCCAGCTGCAGTAACTTGCAGGAAGCCCCTAGTGGAGCTAAGGAGGAGAAGCATAAGCATAGTCTGAAAAACCCTTACATCGTGCCTAATCAATCAGTGGCCAGAGGAGAGTTTAAGCACCAACACCTGAGCACTGTAAGGGAAGAGTTGGAAGCTAAGGACTTTAAAGGCAGAACTGAATATTCAGGAGGCAGACCAGGGGAGAGACCAGGGGAAGGTCCGGCTCAGAGACCAGGGAAAGGACCAGCTCAGAGACGACAACCACAGCAACGAGAGAGGTGGTGGTGGTCCAGGAGAGAAAAGGCAAGAGGAACTCAGAGAGAGATGTGTTCTTATAGAGATTCCTGTGATTCTGGTAGGAACTCTAAAGTAGCACCCTTTAAGCAGAAAGGAGCAGCTAAGGAGAAAAGGAACACAGTCTTATGGGAAAAGGTATGGAGCCGATGTCCTGAGGTCCAGTGATACAGACTGCAGGACAGGCCACAGAAGCACCCATGCTTACTGGCCAGGAAACCTAAGGAGACAGCCCAAGGACAGTTGTGACTCAGGTATGAACTTTGATCCTTTAACTAACCTGGAGCAATGCAAACTGTTGGGAAACAGTGTCTCTCCCACTAGAGGCCAGTTATTGAAGCCCTCTATGCCAGATATTGAGATTGTGATGGATCAACCTAGCTCAAACTACAACTATTGGAATAATATAGAGAAACATAGTATCAGGCTACCAAGGTCTCAGTTTAAAACAACGCAGCAATCCTTCGGATTTAGAAAAAAAAGTTTTTGTATAAAACTTCTGCTGCTGTTCACATCAATGACCTTCTATCGGTGCCGTCTACTTGCTTCACTTTATATTTTTAATTTATTGTGTTTTTCTTATTTTGGAGGAATTGGAGGAACAAGGTACAAGTCCTGAGGGAGATGATTTTTGCATGGACTGTTCTTTGTGTAAGATTGATAGCCTAAAGAAATCCTCAAAGTAGGATTAAAACCATCAAAAGGAAATGTTCTAATTACTGGCTCCCCAGAAAGTTTTTTTATATGGAAAGAAAGAGGTTTTTGGGTATTGGAAATGAAAACACGTGTGCAGAGGAGAAAACCAGCTATTGATTAAAGCTTGTTATCCACTTGTTGATAGAGTAGAGCATTGCTCAAAGCCGTGCACATGTTGTATAAAGAACTGCTTTGAATGTGAAAGAAGAACGCTGTTTGTACAGAAGGTTTATTTCCTTTTGGGTTTATTCTCCAGCACTGCTGAGCAGTTGTCAGCAGTGACTGAAGGGAAGTGTTTTTCTGTTGCTTAAAGAGACTCTGCAAGCTATTTGCTTGGAACTTTCAGTTGTGTTCTTTGCTTTGATTACAAAACCTGGAAAAGTTATCCTGAAGGTGTTATCAAGTATAATCTGTGTGTGGAATAATTTACCCCATAAATAAACTCTATTTTGCCTTATACTCGACTCAACTACTACATTCTTATTTACCTCAAAGGCAAACACTATACAACTGGACTACTATTACCACAATCCTTTGCAGCATAGATAGTCTGGATCTTTGCAAAAGGTGGTGTAGTTGCATAACAAGCACCCCCTTTTACAGTGGCGTAGTTCTTGGATATACTTTTACATCAAGGATACCAGGGATTCAAAAGGATTTACAGCTGAAGGAAAAAAATAAGCTTGTAAGCTAGAAGGTGGAAAGAGGAATTTCCCTTGACAACACCTGAAGAATAAAAAAACTGATCCAGGAGCAGTTCCAGGGAGAAAAAGACCCTGTATGAACCTGAATCATCACTGGGATAAGGTAAAAAGTACCTGGGCGTGACCAGTGGTGGATTAGAAAGTGATTACAGGGGCAGTTTAAAGAGGAAAAAAAAAGCCACCTATTTGTAGGGTGACGCTCTTTGTGTTTTTTTAATGTTTTCCTTACAGGGTAGCCAAGAATGGATCCCAAGGAACTGGTGAACTGGATGGCAGCTCAATTTGCCTGGCAACAGGAGGTCGCACAGCAGGCTCAGGACGCCGCAATCAACGCCATGAGGGAGCAGCAGAAACCACTGCTCGATCTGGTGGAAGCATTAGTTGCACTATGCACCCAGGGAGGAGCTGATTCATCACCAGCAGCGACACCTGTTTCTCTTCATGGGGACAATGTGGGACTCTGCCAGGGTATTGGGGCTTTCAGTTTCGGGAAACTCACACCTGAAGATAATGTGAATGATTTCCTAGAGTCTTTTGAACGAGTGGCTCAGGCACTAGCGTGGCCAGAGACCCAGTGGGCAATAAGGCTGGCTACTTCATTAACTGGGGAGGCGCTTGCCGCCTATAGAGCCATGCCAGCAGCCCAAGCTTTGAATTATAAGGCTGTAAAAAGTGCTATAAGAGATCGCCTAGGCCTTACTGTTACTGAGTATAGGCGGATGTTTAGGGCTACTGTATTGAGAGCGGGCGAAACGCCAAAAGCTCTAAGTCAGCGAATCAGAGGACTAGCTTTAAAATGGCTAGATCCAGAAGGCAAAAGTATGGATATGATTTTGGACACTATCATGCTGGAACAATTTATGTTTGCTGTGCCTAAAGATGTGCAAACCTTTCTCATACAGCAAAATTCCCAGAACCTGGGAGAGGCAACTTTGTTATCTGAACGGTTCATTGAAGCCGCGCAGGCTTGCCAGAGAACAACTGGCCCTCTCAAGGTTTGTGCTGAGGTAAGCTGTGCTGTATCAGAAAAGAAGTTAGTAAATAATGTTTCTGAGAGTGACACTGTACCTACCCAGGTTATGAAATGGTCTAGGAAAAAAAAAATGTTACCTATGTGGAAAGTGGGGACACTTGGAAAAAGCATGCCAGTTTCACACTAGTCTTATGGGAACTAGTGTAAAACAGCCTGAAGGAGGTTTCCTTTTGATGGTTGAGGTGCAAGGAATTAACACAAATGCTCTGTTAGACTCTGGGGCAGACCAGAATATGCTGTCCAGAAGACTTTGGAAGTAGATAGAAGCCCAAGAGAAATTTAAGCCTAGAAACCCTGAAAGCAATGTATATATTAGATGCATTCATGGAGCTGCTTCATCGTATCCCACCTACAGGCTATTAGTTAAGGGCTTGGGGGTACAAAAGGAAGTCCCTTTAGCAGTGGTACCCAAGCTTCCATTTGATTTAGTCCTTGGAAGAGACTGGCCACAGTTTAAACAGGGTTTAGTGAAAGGTCTAGGGCAGAAGAGAGGCCTTGTATCCAACCGATCACAGGCTAAGGCAGGAATCCAGGACAAGGAGGAACAGGTAGAGTCATTAGGAGGCTTACCCTCCCATGATGATTTAATAACCCCACCATCTGGGAAAGTTAAAAAAGGGAAACCGCAGAAACGTTATGAGAGACGTTGCAGAGCACAAGGTAGGGCTGAGCTGGAAGCTGGCCAGGGTTTACCCTGGGTGCCAGCTGAGCTAGTAGCAAAGTTTCCTAACTTTCCCCAGGAACAGCGAGCGGATAAGGTCCTCACCCGAGCCTTTGAGTATGCTCAAGCGGTCCGAGATGTTCTTCCTAGATTCATACTGGATAATGAGATATTATATAGGGAGAGTCAGGACCCCCGTAATGGCACAATTCAAAAACAGTTAGTGGTACCCACTACTTTTAAGGGACTAGTTCTCAGACTAGCCCATGACCACCCTGTGGGAGGCCATAAAGGGATGCAAGGAACGCTGGGTCAAATACTCTTACGTTTTTACTGGCCAGGTATTTTTAAAGAAATTGCCCAGTTCTGTGCTGCATGTCCAGCGTGCCAGCGTGTTACGGCATCTCACCCACCAGTGGTGCCTTTAATTCCCACACCAATTATTTCAGACCCTGTAGGTCGCATTGCAGTGGACATAGTTGGGCCATTAATCAAAACACCCCGAGGTTTCCAATACATCCTAGTTATGGTTGATCAGGCAACAAGGTTTCCCTGGGCCATACCTCTGCGGAATATTTCTGCTAAAATGATAGCTTTAAAGCTAATTAAATTATTCTGTGAAATAGGATTTCCTGAGAGGTGCTCACTGACCGAGGGTCCAATTTTGTATCCAAATATTTGGCCCAGGTCTGGGATGCTTTTGGCATTCATCACGTAAAAACTTCGGCCTACCATCCTCAGTCAAACGGTTTGGTAGAAAGGTTCAACCAAACTCTCAAACAAATGTTGAGAAGAGGATTAGCAGGAGATTTAAAAGAGTGGGATATGTTATTGCCATTCGTTCTGTATGCCTACCGGGAACGAATTCAGGTTTCCCTAGGGGTATCCCCATATGAATTGATGTATGGTAGAGCCCCGTGTGGACTTTTAGATATCTTGAGGGAGCAATGGCTAGATCCCGAACCAGAGAATCAGGAAGTTGCACAGTTTTTATGGGATTTGAAAGCACGTCTAAGGAGAGCCTCGCAGGCTGCTGAGAGAAACCTGCAGGACAGTCAAGTACGTCAAAAAGGGTGGTATGACAGGAAGGCCAAGGTACACCAGTTAACCCTTGGTGAAAACGTTTTAGTACAGGTAGCAGGTACAACACCCAAGTTTGAGGTACAGTGGAAAGGGCCCTGGAGGGTAGTTAAACAGGTAACCCCAGTGTCCTATGTGGTGGAAAACACTAAGGGTCGTAGACAGACCTATCACATAAATGTGTTAAAACCCTGGAAAGAGAGGTCTGCTACTGATAATTTTCCCAGCACTAGTCAGAACACTGAGCCGCCAGAAGATAATAATGCTCTCGCAGGTATTACGAACTGTAGGGAGAAGTCTTTGCGACTAGCCTCAGTCCGTATTAACTTAAGCAGGGGGGTATGTGATAAGGAAGCTTATCAGAGCCCTGAGAGTACTGCCAATAGAAAGGAATTTACATTAATCAAGGGACCTGTGCTGGCAGGTCAGAGAAATAGAGCAGCCTGTTTCCCTAAAAGACAGCTTATTCCCAGCTGCAGTAACTTGCAGGAAGCCCCTAGTGGAGCTAAAGAGGAGAAGCATAAGCATAGTCTGAAAAACCCTTATGTCATGCCTAATCAATCAGTGGCCAGAGGAGAGTTTAAGCACCAACACCTGAGCACTGCAAGGGAGGAGTTGGAAACTAAGGACTTTAAAGGCAGAACTGAATATTCAGGAGGAAGCCCAGGGGAAGGTCCGGCTCAGAGACCAGGGAAAGGACCAGCTCAGAGACGACAACCACAGCAACGAGAGAGAAGGTGGTGGTCCAGGAGAGAAAAGGCAAGAGGAACTCAGAGAGAGACGTGTTCTTAGAGATTCCTGTGATTCTGGTAGGAACTCTAAAGCAGCATCCTTTAAGCAGACAGGAGCAGCTAAGGAGAAAAGGAACATGAAGTCTTATGGGAAAAGGTATGGAGCCGATGTCCTGAGATCCAGTGATACAGACTGGAGAACAGGCCACAGAAGCACCCAAGCTTACTGGCCAGGATACCTAAGGAGACAGCCCAAAGACAGTTGTGACTCAGGTATGAACTTTGATCCTTTAACTAACCTGGAGCAATGCAAACTGTTGGGAAACAGTGTCTCTCCCACTAGAGGCCAGTTATTGAAGCCCTCTATGCCAGATATTGAGTTTGAGCCTATGCAATTGGAGGAACAAGGTACAAGTCCTGAGGGAGATGATTTTTGCATGGACTGTTCTTTGTGTAAGATTGATAGCCTAAAGAAATCCTCAAAGTAGGATAAAAACCATCAAAAGGAAATGTTCTAATTACTGGCTCCCCAGAAAGTTTTATATGGAAAGAAAGAGGCTTTTGGGGAATGGAAATGAAAACACGTGTGCAGAGGAGGAAACCAGCTATTGATTAAAGCTTGTTATCCACTTGTTGATAGAGTAGAGCATTGCTCAAAGCCGTGCACATGTTGTATAAAGAACTGCTTTGAATGTGAAAGAAGAACGCTGTTTGTACAGAAGGTTTTTTTCCTTTTGGGTTTATTCTCCAGCACTGCTGAGCAGTTGTCAGCAGTGACTGAAGGGAAGTGTTTTTTCTGTTGCTTAAAGAGACTCTGCAAGCTATTTGCTTGGAACTTTCAGTTGTGTTCTTTGCTTTGATTACAAAACCTGGAAAAGTTATCCTGAAGGTGTTACCAAGTATAATCTGTGTGTGGAATAATTTACCCCATAAATAAACTTTATTTTGCCTTATACTCGACTCAACTACTACATTCTTATTTACCTCAAAGGCAAACACTATACAACTGGACTACTATTACCACAATCCTTTGCGGCATAGATAGTCTGGATCTTTGCAAAAGGTGGTGTAGTTGCATAACAAGCACCCCCTTTTACAAGCGGCGGCCAAGAGAGCAAATAGAATGCTAGGTATGATAAGGAAAGGAATGGAAAATAAAACAAAAGGTATTATAATGCCTCTATATTGTTCCATGGTGAGAACGCACCTTGAATATTGTGTGCAATTCTGGTCACCCTATCTTAAAAAGGAAATAGCATTATTAGAAAAGGTTCAGAGAAGAGCCACCAAAATGGTAAAGGGGATGGAAGGATACTCCTATGAAGAAAGGCTAAAAAGGTTAGGGCTCTTTAACCTGGAAAAGAGACGGTTGAGGGGAGATATGATACAAGTCTATAAATTAATGAACGGAGTGGAACAGGTAAACGTAGATCGATTGTTTACGTTATCAGAATATAGAAAGACTAGGGGACGTGCAATGAAGCTACAGGGTAAACTATTTAAGACTAATAAAAGAAAATATTTTTTCACTCAACGTGTAATCAAACTCTGGAATTTGTTACCGGAGGATGTAGTAAAGGCTGTTAGTGTAGCTGGGTTTAAAAAAAGGTTTGGACAAGTTCCTGGAGGAAAGGTCCATAAACCATTATTAAGAAGGGACCCAGGATATCAATGCTTGACCCAGTACAAGCATTGTGGAACCTGTGTCTTTTAGGGAAACTGCTAGGTACGTATGACCTAGATTGGCCACTGTTGGAAACAGGATACTGGGCTTGATGGACCTTGGTCTGACCCAGTATGGCATATCTTATGTTATGTTATGTAGAGGACGGGGATGGCACATGGAAGCTGATGAGTTTAAAGATGTTATCTCCAGCAAAAGCAAGACAGCAGTAGGGAAAAAATGGTAGAAGCAGACTCAGATATTGTTGCTATCATGTCATGAACGGTATGTAGTCACACCATGCTAGCATCTCTTTAAGAGAGAAAACAGATAGCCAAAGGGTGGAGGAGTGGACATTTATTTATATTTAGCTCGTGCCTTTCCAGAAGTTCATCAAGGCGAGTTACCTATAGTACCTGAGTGTGTTTCCCTGTCCCTGTAAGTATGTACCCGAGATAGTGGTGGGTTAAGTGACTTGCACAAGGCCACAAGGAGCATCAATGGGGTTTGAACCCTGGTCTTTATGGTCCCAGGCTGCTGCCCTAAACACTAGACTACTCATCCACTTCACTAATATTAAAACAACTGAAAAGCAGGGGAGTTTGGGGCAAAGAAGGTAGCAATATAGGTCATCTTCAAAAGCAAATAACAAATATTGAAAGAGTGATTGGAGAGGTAAGAAGCGAACTAAGACGGTACCGAGCCTCTAAAACCAAGAGAGGATAGAGGAGAAGGAGATGGTCAACAGTATCAAAAGCAATAGAAAGCTCAAGAAGAATGAGAACAGAGTAAAAGTATTTGGACTTAGCGAGGAACAGATCACTGGAAACTTTGGCAAGAGCCGTTTCAGTAGAATGAAATATATGAAAATCAGATTTAAGTGAATCAAGGAGGGCTTCAAAGGAGAGAAATTTGAAACGGCGGCGGCGAACTGCATTCACGAATTTTGAAAATGAATAGGAGAAGGGAGATGGGTCGGTAATGAGGACAAGTAAAATCAAGTAATTTTTTTTTTTTTAAGGAAAGGAGTGTTTACAGCATGCTTGGAGACTGCAGGGAAGGTTGCCGTGGAAAGCAAAAGGTTGAGAATGTGTGTGATGAAAGGGATGACAGAGGAGGAGATGGGTGAGGACAGGATCAGAAGAACAGGTAGTGAATTTAAAGAAGGAAAGAAGAAGAACAGAGGTTTCCTCAAAAGAGATTTTAGAAAAGGATGAAAGGGTTGTTAAAGGTTGAGGGGAAAAGGGGGTGAAGAAGATTTAGTGGGGAACTGAAGAGTAATCTTATGCACTTTGTCACAGAAATAGTCTGCTAGGGTTTGGGTAGAGAGGAAGCAAGTTATACTCGGGTACGATAGATTGTAAGCCCTCTGGGGACAGAAAAAAATACCTAAGTTTGTACCTGAGGCAATGGAGGGTAAAGATATACTGCAAGATATACAGCAAACACAGCAACCACTCCTACTTCCACCATACTACTTCACAGGAAAGATTATAACTCACACACCCAATGACAGGATATCCACAAAAACCTCTACGAGAAATCGGAGACACCGCAAGCCCAAAGCAGCATTGCCCCGCACAATCAACCAAACAACCTCACTAAACACTAGCAACCGGGATGCGGAGGCCCTACATGAAGCCTGTAATATCATCCTCATAAATGCTCGCTCAATCAGGAACAAAACACACATAATATATGACATCATCACTGACGAAAAACCGGACATCCTATGTATAACCGAAACATGGGTCACAGAAACAGATGCAGCCATATTAAACCAGATCAGTAAACCTGGATACAACCTGTATAACTGTCCCCGATCCCACAAAAAAGGTGGAGGGGTCCTTATAATAGCAAAGGACAATCTGAAACTCACAAGCACATATCAGAACTCAAACGCAGACATAGACTTACTCGAGGTTGAAAACTCAGCACTATCTATCTGCTTGATATACAGACCCCTGTCACGTCACATCATGAGATTCTTGCATCAGCACTGGAAGTAATTTCATCGACACAACCTAGAAAAATCCAGATAATACTAGGAGACCTAAATCTAGCATCCACATCAACCACGAATGCAAACACCTTCCTAGAAGCTATGGCGCAACTAGGGTACCAGCAACTGATAACAGAACCAACCCATGAAAAAGGCCACACACTTGACATGGTCTTCACACCCAAAAGAGAACAGGAAATTGGTGAGAGGCCCCGGATAGAGATCAATCCACTACCCTGGTCAGATCACCACCAAATTAATATACGGATAAAGCTTCCGAACTTGACCAAGGACACGAAAGAGAAAAGGGGATCACACCAACAACGGAGATTTAACAAACCGGACATGGAAGGCCTCATCAGTGCTATCAAATCCCACATCGACCTGGGAGCAACAGACCTCGATGACCTAACAAGCAATTGGGATTCTGGAATTCAGTCCATAGCAATCCCCAAAGGGAACCAGACACCAAGCACATCCAAACAACCATCAGAACCTTGGTATAACTTAACATTGTCCAGAATGAAGAGAGACCTCAGGAAGCACGAAAGAATGTGGAGACGCACCAAATCCACCGAACTAAGAACGGTATACCTTAATCTCCTCTCAAGATACAAAGAAGAAGTAAACACAGCAAAGAGGATACACCATACCAACATCCTGAACAAAGCCATCAACAAACCACGTGAACTTTTCGCACTAGTAAAATCACTTACCAAAACAGCGCCACCAGAACAGCAGGATAGCCCCATCCATCCGCAAACACTAGCAAATCACTATGCAAGCAAGCTGACTTTCACCGCCCCCACGATAAAGGAAGGCACACTGCATCAAAGAACAGAAGAGAAGCAAGAACCAACATGGAACACATTCCACAACCTTGATGAACAACAAACCACAAACATTCTAACCTCCATAAATACCACCACCTCACCACTCGACCCATGCCCAACTGCATGGATCAAAGCGGCAAAAAAAGAGATCAACCAGCAGATAGCCCACATTATAAATCAGTCGCTAAGTCAAGGAATAATGCCCAAACAACTAAAACGATCAATAATAAGGCCAATCCTAAAAAACAATACTCTCAACAAGGAAGACCCGACCTCATACAGACCCATATCCAGCATTTCATTCCTTGCAAAAATCATTGAAAAGGCAGTGCTCCTACAACTTCAAGATCACCTTGATGACCACGATACCTTAGACAAACAGCAGTACGGGTTCCGAAGAAATCATGGAGTTGAAACACTTTTGATAGCGCTAATGAACAACCTCCTTAAAGGACTTGAAGACAGAAAGAAAATGTTTATACTCATTTTCATTGACATCTCCGCCGCCTTCGACACTGTACATCATGAGATCCTCCTAAACAAGCTGGAATCCATAGGAGTTGGGGGAACCCCCCTCAAATGGTTCTCCTCCTACATATCGAATAGAAGGCCTCAAGTACAATTCAATGGCGAACAAGCTGAGCCGTTCTCTCAAACACAGGGCATTCCACAGGGATCAGCCCTCTCGGCTCTACTGTTCAACATTTACATGCAACCCCTATGCAAAATCTTTGAAAGACATGACATCAGCTACCACATCTATGCAGATGATATCATGTTATACACACAACTGGACGCCACGGACCCCAATTATTCACAGCTCGAAAACTGCCTGGATGAAATGTTGCAATGGCTACAGAAAAATAACATGACGATAAACCACAAAAAAACCGAGGTCATGTATATATCCAGCAAACCGAACTTCAAGCCCCCTGATACAATCACCCTGTGCAATAACACGTACAAGGCGAAGGATGAGATCAAATACCTAGGTGTCACGCTCGACTGCAACCTAAAAATGGAGACCCACCTACGTAAAACAAACAAAGCCATCTTCCATAAACTTAGAGTGATACAACCGCTAAGAAAAATAATAGATCCATGTGACTTCCGATCAGTGGCGCAAGCACTCATTATGCCACATCTGGACTACTGTAATGCCATCCTTCAAGGTCTGCCCAAGAAATCAATAAATATCCTTCAGTTGGCCCAAAACGTAACTGCCAGGATCATAATGGGAACAAGCATTGCAGAACACATCACCCCCATACTAATAAACCTACATTGGCTTCCAATTGCAGCAAGGATACAGTACAAGATGCTAGTAACCGCATTCAAACTTATCAATAACATAGCCCCCTCATTCCTGACCACCCTTATCAGCACACAACCTGCAAATAGAGACAGAAGAAATACCAACTTGGGCACCCTACAGGTCCCCACATCCATCAGAACAGTAAAAACAAGTACATCTCGAAGAGCATTCGCATTCTCTGCACCAACAATATGGAATCAACTCCCTTTTGAACTGCGCTTAATCACGGACATTGCAATCTTCAGGAAAGAGTTAAAAACTCACCTATTCAAATGCTATTATAATCAGCCATGACTCTCAAATGCGTTAGATAACACGTTATGTAAGAATATGTGAAGATGTATAATACAAGGATAATTCCGAATATATAAATTATAGAAAAGGTGTAATGTACAATTGTAAATACTTATGTATAAATGTAAATATGTATAACGAAGTCCCCCATGACACTAACCCTGTGTGCTGTGACCTACCCTTAGATCTATATAATTACTGTCCCCTCCCTGTCCTGATTGACATCCCCAGAAGAAGAATCGAACCGCTGCTGATCGCTGGAAGCAGCGGTATATAAGTGTGTATTAAATAAATAAAATAAAAATAAAGTGACTTACTCAAGGTCACACCAGGAGCCCAGCACTGGTAACTGCTAAGTCAGAATAAAAAAGGAAGAGAGAGCAAAGAAGAGCTATCAGATCAAAAGAGACGCGAGATCAACCTTCCCAGATCTTATAAACCAACTGAAAGGTCTTACAGGGGATATTATGACATCCCAAAATAGTCTGAACAAATCCTGTAGGATTGGTGGCTCTGGGGTAGCATGATCTTTCCAAATGGTGGCCCAGGAGACTGTGGCAAGGATAGTTTCCGATCGCTAGGCTATGAGCACAGTCCAAGGCAACATTGAGAACAATTTTATAGCATTAGCTAAGTATCAGGGTTGGCAACACAGGATCTAATAAAGGTAACCCTGTGGACTGCCTCCACTACCGTCACCTTTCCACTGTCCCTCCATGTATCTTTACCTCACTTTCCTCTCCCCTAGCACTCACCACCACTCTGTGCCTCCAGAGCAGCAGGGTGGCCCCAAGAAGAGCGTCAATCCCTCCTCCCTCCATGCATGGACTTCGCTGGCAGTGCTTCTAGACCCAGTGGTGGCTTCTCCTCCCGAAAGCAGAAGGCAGAGGTGCTCTGAGGATTTTATGTATGTACTAACTTACAGCAATCTCCACGGGTAAGGAGCGTGGTTACGGTGCTGCCATTGCTACCACTAGGCTACTCTGCAAGAAAATGTTGGCCCAGTGTGGCAGCAATGGAATTCCATTATGATGAGGAAGGGGCAGACAGGGCACCATGGATAGGTATTTCACAGATACAAGTAGGGGTGCACCTCTCTAGAAAATACCGGCGTAACTGGCAGCGATCATACTTTAAGTTAAAGTGTGAGCATTTATACCAGCCCTAGAACCCATGCCTTGATTTTTTATATACGCAGGTAAATTATAAAATACTAGGTGCATTCTTATGCATTCTGCACTAACGCCATCCATGTGCACGCTCACTGGCAAAAGGTCATCATGTTAACGCGCAAACTTTAACTCTGGTCAGTGTTTTATAAGAGACCAATCAAGTGAGGATGTGGCAACATCTGTATAAATAACTGAAATATTAGCAAAGCAGATGAGCGCCCCGCCCCTCCCCCCGTTATATAATTAAGGCCAAATGTTGAAAGCACGCTGGGCAGTGCAATTCCTTCTACCAGTCCTACTAAAAATTAAATAGGCAACAGTTTAAAAGTTAAAAACACACACAAACCCGAGATGATGGTGAACTTGAACTGTTAGCACACTTCATTTTCCTTACAGAAAGAGAGGTTACGTTAGCCCTTAGGACAATGCTAATCTTTCTAAAGGGCCAGCTCAAAGTGGGAGGAGGGCAGATCTACCAAATTACTTTTTTTTCCCACAGGGAGATGTTGGCTAGTGCTAATTATGTCGTCAGTTCATTACTTGACCATGAAATCAGCAGTACAGGGAGTGGATATGCTACCAAAAACCAGAAAAGATCCGAAGTGTCTCTCTAGGAACCCCGATAACTCTTAAATAAATAAAGTTGAGCTTTTTATACTGCCTTATCAGGCAATCAAAGTGGTTTACAAATACCACCACATTTACATTAAAACAATAATCAACATGAGTAACATATGTACAGTGTAACCAAATGAAATTTGCTAACATTTATTGAACTATTTACATATGGGATAGGAGTTTTATACATCTAGGAGTGAAGGATATCATCAACATTGTGGATAGCAGGTCAGGATAGTGTAGGAGGTGTCGAGTACAAGGGTCGCTTAGGTTAGGTAGGTACCTGAATTAACTTGTTGCATTCAATAGCACTCTGTAAAGAGTAGGGTCTTGATATTTTTCCGGAAATCAGCGAGGTCACTTATATCTCTTATCTGAGCTGGAAGAATTCCAAAGGATCAAGGCATAGTATGAGAAGGCTCTATTGCTTGTTGATTGGTGGGTCTTGCGAGAACTAGGGAATTTTGAGTGCATCCTTTCCTCTGCCTATTGTCTGGGATTCTATTTATTAGAGTGGTAAGATGAGAGGGTGATATGTTATGCAATTGTTTGAATGTAATGACTAGGTTTTTATATTTGATCCTACTTGAAAGTAGTAGCCAGTGCAACTGGTGTAATAGGGGGTGATGTGCTCAGACCTAGCTGCTTTCATGATTACATGAGCAGCAGTATGCTGCGCCATCTGCAGTTGTGTCAATGCCTGCTTGGGTAGACCCTGCAATATACTATTGCAATATCGATGTGAGGGTGAATCATAGCTTGCAAGACTGATCTAAAGTCGGAAGGGGCCAGTAGAGGTTTTAGATGTGTAACAACTTAATCTTTCTGTATATTGCCCGAGTAGTCCTGCTGACATGTGAAGATAGGCTCAAGGTTTGTTCTAGGATTATGCAAAGATATTTAACTTCAATTGTTGCTTCTTTAAATTGTATCCGGGGTGGGGGGGGGGGGGGCGTGAATTCTTTGTCCCTACTGATGATTATCACTTCTGTTTTATTGAAATTTATTCTTAGGTTATGCAATGAGAGCCAAAGAGAGGCTTCATTGAAGCATGTTACGATTTGTTGGAGGTTGAATTTAGCAGTATTGACTGATAAATAAATCATATCAGCATAAATGTGATAATTCACTTTATGCTTCCAAAAAATATGACAGATTGGCTGGAGGTACAGAGGTTGCATAAGTCTGGAATCACTTGTAAATTTGACGTTTTTCAACTTTGCGACCTTATATCTTAATTTATTTTTCCTTCCAGTGGTTTTTTCTGTGTATCTCATGATAAGTGATAGATTTGGCTATTAGGGCCAACTTTTAGTATTGGTTTGGCCCTTATTTTCTGAGTTTGTTCCCCATAGTTGTCCTGTTGATAGATTTTCTGTGAAAATCGCGTAATGTACATCGTTAGCCAAGATATATTATTGTAAGTATGCTTTAAAATATTATGGACGCACGCCAGGTTTCCTTCAAATTAATGTATGTGGCCTTGAAAAAGGCCGTTTTTATGCGTCAGCGATGGCTCAGTATTTGATAGGCTACCCTTTGTTCATGATCACCTGGACTGCACCTTGTCGGCATTGAATGAACCAGTCTGACAAGGTGATCGTTGGTGACAACGCGGTTCCAAGCTGCAATGAATGACTCAATCAGCTCACGCTTTGATGTCGGATGCCTCTTAGATATTTCCAAGGCCACCTTGTGCCACAGGTTCTCGACTGGATTCAGATCTGGAGACTGGGCAGGCCAGTCCATTGACTTGATGTTGTTCCGCTGCTTCCAGCTGATCACCTGTCTGGAGCAATGGCAGGGTGCATTGTCATCTTGGAACGGGAACTGGCCAGGAAACAGCTGGTGTTCTGATGGCACCATGCACTTTTGCAGTATGGTGATGTACTTGGCCCCGTTGACCATTCCATTGATGACGTGAAGACGTCCAGCACCACTGGCAGCCATGCAGCCATCACTGGGAAACAAGGATACAGCTACAAAACCACGACCCATAGGTGGGCCACTGCCTTGCCGGACTTCGCCAAAGGGGCCCTTGGTGTGGACTTAGCAGAATATAGTACTACTACTAATCATTTGTATAGCACTCCAAGGCGTAAGCAGCGCTGTAATATAGATGTAAGAGACAGTCCCTGCTCATCAGAGCTTACAATGTAATCAAAATGAACAACGTTCAAAACCGAGGACTAGAGTAAGGTAAGACACAAGTAAATGGTCAACAAAACAGTGGGGGGCATCAGAATCCAAAAGCAGCCTTGAAGAGGTGGGGTTTTAGCCTGGATTTGAATAGGGCTAGAGAAGGAACCTGGCGTATTGACTTGGGTAGTTTGTTCCAAGCATACAGAACAGCAAGATGGAATGAACGAAGTCTGGCGTTGGCAGTGGCAGAGAAGGGCACAGATAAAAGGGATCTACCGGGGGAGTGTAGAGTGAGATAAGAGAGGAACAGTAAAGAGGAGCCACAGAATGAATACACTTATAGGTCAGTAGGAGAAATTTGAACTGGATGCGGAAACTAATAGGGAGCCAGTGAACTGACTTGGGAAGAGGGGTTACGGAGCACAGTGACAATGAGGAAGATAAGCCGTGTAGCTGAGTTCTGAATAGACTGAAGGGCAGAGAGATGATTCAGAGGGAGACCAGTGAGGAGCAAGTTGCAATAGTCAAGACAGGAGGTGACTAGAGAGTGGATAATAAGGGTCTTAGTGGTTTGTTCAGAAAGGAAGGGGCTTCTTTCTATATAACATCAGCAAAATTTGTGTCCGGTTTTAGCTATCTGTTGGATGTGTGCAGAAAGAGAGTAGAGGAGATCAAGAGGTGATCTCGTCTTTGATTGGAGGTTGCAAGTGCTTTCTTTCTATGTGTTTTCTTTTTTTTAATTTTATGCTTTACTGCCAGTATTAATTGGAGAAAGGTGGCAGAGAAAAGGTGTCGAGTTACAGGATTCTCATTGGATGAGTAAAAGGAAGGTACAAGAAAAGGCTTAGGATATTAGGAAGTGATAAAGTCACACATTTCCTAGATTTCCAATATTGCATCTAAGAGGAAACTGGCCTTATTAAGTATGTGAGCAGTAGCTGGAAAATGGCATTTTTTGAAGGACTTGTTTTTACTAGAATCCCAGATAGATGGAATTTTTTTACAAGGCACATGGCTGACTAAAGTGAGAGCCTAATAAGTTATTTTTATGTCCATCTGGTTCTAATTATATTCATGTATCAAGAAGTTCAGAAAGGGGGACGGGGGTTGCATTTATTTATAGGCGGGAATGAAAATGGAATAAAAAATGGCTTGATTCCCCAACAGCGCTAAAGGCACGCTTCTGCAGCATGACAACTCTAATGTTTTAGAGATTTTAGTTCTTTATGCACCCCCCCCCCCAGAGTTCTTAAGCACAGAGTGGGATGATCTATAGAAGATCTATTGGTGGCCACATTGCAGTTTTACAGGTTTCATTGTTTTAGGGGGATTATAATTTATTGTGGATGATAATAGCATCTGCACTTTCTACCTGCTTTATTTGGCTTAGAGGTGGGAGGATTAAGTCAACTGATAGTTGGGGGGGGGAGGGGGGAAGTAGCCCCAGTAAAATCCCAAATGGTTCATAGATAACCCGACCATCTTTTCTAAATTCAAAATACAGGACACTCAATCAAGCTGGGGGGTTCAACGTTAAGGAAAATAAAAAAATGTTTATAATTACAATTTTAATTTTAACCCAAAATTTTAATCAGTAGGCTAGGGTTTATAACTTTACTTACAAATGTGCCAATCAGGCCTACTTGTTGTATTTCTCTAGAGTGAATTCTCTTCAAAACAACATTTCCACTAAGATAATTTAAAAACTTCTGAGCATCTCAACTCAAAATTGTACTTTACAATCATTAGACATTTGAAAGTCCCTATATGCAGTTGAGTTTGTTCATTATTGAAAAGCATCTTTCAGTTGGGGCATTGGAACCTGCCAAACATAAAAAAATTCAACCAGTTTGCATAAACTTTTATATGGTACCTCATATTATTTTTGAGGTGTCCAAACATCTTCCATTTTTCGTCAACCGTGGTTTCTGTTTTTTCCCATTTTTAACTTTTTCTTCAGAAACAAATGGCTTAAGACAAGAGAACTCAAAAGTTCAATATAATTTATTACTGACTCTAGGCCGGGTCTTGTAGACAAAATGTATTCTAAAGATGACTAACTCACACCACTCTGGTGGTTTTTGAAGGAGAGTCCACTGTTTCCCAATCTCCTGAAGTGAGTGGTCCATTGATCCAATGCAAGTAATCAATGCAAGTGGTGTAGATTGCTTGAAATCTGCTTCATCAATTCTGCCCTCCTTCTTCGAGATCTTTTATCTTCTTTCTGATTATCAGAGGAAAAACACTTCATTCTTCGTAGTTACTAACTTGTTTCTAAAGTCACATTACTCCAGCCACCTCTATCACTGAGATTTTTTAAGGCTCAAGTTTTAAAGTCATATTTTGGAAAATCACTGCCAGACTGTGCAGAAAGTACAGCCAATCTTCTGCTGATTCATTCTCAAAAACGTTTTTGAATAACTGAGCATTTTTCCTGGCTCAGAAAATATGATTTCACTGATTGGAACATTTTAATTAACTTCTCTATGGCTGTTAGCAAAACGTCTAGTATTATTGTATCAGAGGAGCTTTTGATATTCTTTCTCAAAGTCACACATCTCTAAGTTCTTAAATTCTCACTGTATAAATGTGAAAATGTCCGAATATATTGCCAACAATAACTTCAATGTCAAATGGCAGGCATTCGGCAGCAGTGCTGATACAATTGTGAGCAATGTGAACTGCATAGTTTGCACCCATTAAATTACTTCCTAAATCTTTTGCAGCTTGTAAAAAATATTGTTAATACCAGTCGTAGCAGCCTCACCAAAATTGCAATTGGTATTGTCAGCACACAATGCCAAAACTTTGGATCTTCGCCCACTGGGCTCAACTGTATCAAGAATGCACTTGGAAAGAATGTCTGAGATTTCGACTTTAACTTCATGGACATCAAGAACTTTTACCTGAACCCCTTTCTCAGGAAGAAAGTACCTTACTAAATAGGGCACACTTTAAAATTTCCATGGTTTGAGCAATCACAAAAAAACATTAAAAAAAAGCTTGTCTGAAAAAGGTCTCTCGAGGGAATCAATAATCAGGTTTGAAAACATTACAGACGAATGCTTCCGTTTTGGTTTGTGCACAAGAGTACTTTTCATCAAAACATTTTTTGACAACTTTGAAGTACAGTCTGATAACCAAAAAGAATGGTTGTGGACAACACAGTGATAAGCCGATGTACCCTAAGTTGTAGCCAGTAGCTGAGTTCTCATTAAAAAAAAAAAGAGTCACAATTCTACTTGAAGAAGCACTTACATCTGCTGTCTTGTGTTTGTTCAGCACCTAAGAATGGACAATGTCACCTTTCCCTGCATATTACTACTACTACTACTACTGAGCATTTGTATAGTGCTACAAGACATACGCAGCGCTGCACAGACATGTAAGAGACAGTCCCTGCTCATCAGAGCTTACAATCTAGTCAAAACAGACAACACAGTAGGTGCAGACATGGGATAGATCTAGGGGGAATGGTCAGGAAACACAAAGGAGATCAGGAGAGTCAAGATCCGAAAGCGGCAGTGAAGAGATGAGTTTTTAGCTTGGATCTGAAAAGGGCCAGATTGAAAAGGAAGACCGGCATTTGTTACAGAACATCGTGCTACCACCAGAATGTTTCTTAATGAATGGGTATTCATTTTGTAGTTGGTCATTAAAAACGAAAATAAAGTCTAAAGATGAAACAGAAACACGCACCCTAGAGGCTACGAGTCTACACAAACAGAATCAACAAAATCAGCTGATCACTGACTGTGATACTGATAGTGGCCCCAGGATCATAGGCGCCAGCTCTGTGGGTGCTTGAGCACCCCCAATATTTTCTCCTGTAGGTCTGTATATCTGTAGCAAAAAAAAAAAAAAAAACAACCCACATACTCCAGAGTTGCAGGACAGGAGAGAAAGGAAGGTTTCTGTATCCTAGCTACTGCTCCCACCTCCCCCTGGCTCCCTATTGGCTGGCTGTGTCTGCTGCAGCCTATTGTCTGGTTTTGCCTGACTGCTTGATTGCCTGGGCCCCGAGGAGGAAGCCGTCAGATTTGACAGATGTGCTGAGGACTCAGAAGTTTAGAATTACCAACCATCTAAATTATTTTAGGATTCTACAACTTTGTAAAGTAGCTGTCTTAGTCAGAATGATGTCTAAATTGTCTGGGTATTTTTTTTTTAAGAGTTTACTCTACAACTCGCCAGTGCTCCCCCCTCACTGTGAGAGTAAGTGGTAGGTTTCAGCCAATGGAAAGGTTGCACTAGTCACAGGAAGGGTGGGCTGATTTTCTGCACATTGTTTGGGAGAAAGTCAGAATAAGTGGGTTTCTTGTTAGGGGTGAGTACGTTTGCTGAGAAAGAGTAGAAATGTAAGAGGAATGGGGTCAAGTGTGAGGAGGCTATTGCAGGCTGAGAAAAAGAACTGGTAGCAAAAGCAAGAACTGGGGTCATTGAAGTAGAGGAGTGCAGAAGCAGCACAACACCAGTAGAGAGTCGGAGACAGAATCTGTCTATCTGAAAAGTGCAAGTGTGCATGTGTGCACCTGATTTGGAGGGTGGGGGGGGTGGATGAATGCATGTGCATGTGTGTGTGACTGAAGTACAACCGACTGTCTGCATGTGCATCTGTTTCTGTGTCTCTGATGGAAATAGTCTCTTATAGAGTTTCCCTTTGAAAACGTCAGCTGGAGTGTAGAGGTCCGCTGGTAGAAATGTGGAGGAGTGGAGGAGTGGGACATGTGTTTTAAAATAGGGGACATTTAGGCATCCCATACAATTCCAAGGACAAATCCTTAAAATACGGGACTATCCCGTATAATATGGGATGGTTGGTCACTTTATCAGAGGAAGACAGAAAGGATGGTCTTAAAGTTTGAAGTTCCAAAAAAGCGAAGGTCTGGAAGTTGGAAAGAAAATAGTTACAATCTCCATATATATTGGATAGAAAAAAAACATGGAGGGAAGAAGCTAGTAGTTATCTGAACGACATTCGATTAGCTAAAAGAAAGAAGTCTGCAAGTGAAACTGAGAAATCTGGAAATATAACTAAACAGTTTTCTAGTTTTATGTGAATTACTTGGACAAGGTAAGGCTGTTGAGCAATAAGTCAAGGAAGAAGCCAAGGAAATGGAAGAATATTTTATGCAAAAAGCAGAAAATGTTAAACAAGAGAAGGGGGTAGCTGGGAGGATTGAAGAGCGTAAAGTTATAGAAATGAGAAACCCTGAATAAATGAGAGCGAGTTCTCTTTAGGTGTTATTTTTTTACCCAGCAGAGGGAGAATTCATTAAAACTCAATTCCACTTCTTCTTTAGACCCGGCGCCTATTAAAATGTTTAAATTGTGTACTGAGAATATGCTGAATTAGATGAAGAAACTGATAAATGCATCTCTTCAAGAATTCGTAGTGCCTGCCTGATTAAAAGAAGCTGTACTTTCACCAGTTTAAAAAAAACAAACAAACAAAAAACAGAAGGCGCAGACAGGAATAAGCGTAAAAATTTTCGATCAACCAATCTCTAATTGTCCTCTGTTGACTGAATTGATGGAAAAGGAAGTTAGCAGTCAAATGAGTGGATTCTTGGAAGATTATAATTTATCAGATAAAGGACAGGGAGGTTTTTGGGTCGGGAGTGATACAGAGACCCTTCTGACAGCTTTGCTAGACCAAGTCTATTATGATTTACATAACGGGACACCCGTGTTACCGCTGTAATCAGATCTGTCAGCAGCATTTGATCTGGCGGAGCCTGAGATTCCATTAGACACCACTGACATTTTGGCATAGGTGGTGTTGCATTTTTAGAAGGCAGGAGCTTCAAAATTAGATATCACATTAGACATGGGGCTGGGAGAGGGTGCTTCAGGGCTCCCCCCCTTTCGTCCTTACTATTTAATATGTATTTACAACTAGTAGAAAACGGATTAGGAAGTTTGGAGTAAAGATGCATGCAAACATTGTTAGCACCACTGGAAGGGGGTAGAAAACAAATTCTAGATATTGTTAGTGAATGTTTGAATAAAATCTGATATTGGTTGGAACAGTGTGCTTTGGTACTAAACACAGGAAAAACAGGTCGGCTTACAGACACCACCCATGAACACACTGCCAACATTTTTAAGGGAAATTATTTATTTTGTTATTTTATTTATTTTATATTTAGCTGATGCCTGGACTCCTCTTACTGGAGGGCAGGAAATAGATCTTCCTCACAAGAGGATCAACACTTCCTCTTGAACCCCGGCATGTCACAGAGGTGTTTCTTAGAGAGGTCCAGCAGGGCATTAGGGGTATCTTGGAGAAGTTAGCACTCTCAAATTAAGGGCTTTTGCAGAGTACTCCAAATATTAAAGTCTCTTTTGGACAATTGTCTTATGTTGAACAAGACACCTTGTTCTCTAAGGCCACAACCCTTTTGCCATGATCTTCAGAGATTTCCAACTGCATCTGGATCTCAGTTTCTTTGGAAATACTGTCAAGAGCTGTGAGAGATTTATCCAGTGACACTAGGATTTACCAAACAGAGTCTAAGGAGAAAGGAGCAGGCTGAGGAAGGGCAGTAGACCCTAAAGAAGCTGCCACAGATGCCCCAGTAGTCCTTCTCTCCATCAGGCAGGACACCTTCACTGCTCCCCAGGAGTCCCATGTCCAACTCCTCCTCCACTCCACAGGTGATCAACTTCCTGTTCTCTGTTGCCTTCCAAAGCTCCAAGATCTCCTCTCACAAGGGATGCAGCTATTGCTCCTTCCAGACCATGCTCTGCATTTGGAGTCGCCAACGCTCACCTAGACTCAACGAGACCTCTTCAGCGTGATCCTCCACCTCCTCCCAGATACACTAGGCAAGACTAAAGATGCTCTGTAATTCATATCTATAGCACCAGGAATAGGGGACAGCTGAAAGGTAACCCTTCCTTTTCTCCATCACAGGCAGGTATCACTTAAAAAGTAAAAAAATATATATATTAAACGTCAGCTGCTAAAGAGTGTCCTCGTTCTGCTGCCATCTTGGTAGCTACTACTGTTGTCACTGCTGCGATTAGGTATTATGACTGATCTGCTTCAGAAGAAAACTTTTGCAGGGTAGGAGAGAGTAAGGTATATGTGATTTGAATGCAATGTGAAAAAATTCAGTGAAGGAGAGAAGAAGAAAAATGTCTGGGGGGCAGGAAAAACAAAACAGGTGTGCCAAGACAGCGGTAGGTCAAGCAGTCTTTATTAAGCCGCCCCAACACGTTTTGGCTGATGTTTTCTTCAGGGGGTAAAACACTCAAAGTTAAAAACATGTAAAAAAAAAAAAAAAATCACAAAAACAAACATTAAAACATGGTTAAAAATCGTAAACAAACAGTTATAAACAGTGAAGAGTTAAAACATTAGATGAACCCAAAGAATGATAAAAATTATATATTGAGGGGGGCGGAGCCTGATGTCCAGCGGGTAAGACGCTTCGCGCTGAAGCTCCCGAGAGGCCTACTTAGAATCCTGACATAATACCTATACAAACTTACTATTTCGCTCCGGGCTGACCGGGGTACCTCGGGGGGGATGGCGGCCCATAAACCAGCGCGCTTGGACTTCGGGTCTCCTTCTTCTTCTCACGGAAAACGCTCCAAAACAGAGGTGTCCTCCCCACAGAAGATGGTTCCATTTCGGGAGAACCCCGAAATGCACCTGGAGATTTTAGAGGAAATACGCGGCGTGAAGGAATTGGTGCAGTCCAATGGAGAAGCGCTTAGAGCCATGCGAGAAGACTTTGGAGTGCTCCAGGACCGACTTGAAAGTCTCTCATTACGGCAGGACAATATGGCGGGGGTCCTCGACTCGCACGCGGTGCGCTTGGGCACACTGGACAAGGCTGAGCGCCAGATACAGAATCTTCAAAAGGAGTTAGAAGATAGCAATAATCGAGCCCGTCGCAACAATGTGAGGCTCATTGGAATACTGGAGGGGGTGGAAGCGGGAGATATGAGAGAATTCCTGCTCAAAACTCTTCCCTCCTTGCTGAAGATCACCTTTCATAAAGAACTGGAAATCGATCGAGCACACCGTGTTCCTACCCACATGGCGCTCAACCGAACGACCCCCCGGCCTATTATCTTTCGCTTGCTACGATATCAACAAGTGGAACAAATTTTAAATGCTGCCCGGGCGAACCATCATTTGGAATTTGAAGGTCACAAAGTCTCCTTCTTCCCTGATTTGGCAAAGCCTACAGTCGACCGACGGAAGAAACTCCTTGCTTTTCGCCCTCGACTTCAACAGCTACAGGCTCGCTTTGGCCTGTTGTATCCCGCGAAGCTCCGAGTGACTCTCCACAACCAAACCAGGACATTCGAAGATCCTGATCTACTATCAACATTTTTAGACTCCAAAGAAGCAGAGCAGATGCGCTAATCCAACGACTTGGACTTTTATTTGCCGGCTCTGTCCGCCATTTTGAAGGGCCCGATGCGGCGGTCATAGTTCAGTACAGAGACTGCCTGGACTTTCTTTCTTTCTTTCTATGACTTTTGTTATGTGGTCTCCTATCCCTCCATGATGTGTGCCTCGGTCGGATTCGGAGCACGCACAGTCCTACAGGTTATGTGTTTTTTCAATTTCGGCCTTCTCTGGGGCTTCTCCCCGCAGACACATGGTCGCCAGTAATTTTTGGGGTTCTGCTTCTTCTCTACCGCGCTGCGGTTTTTCTTTTTTAATGTGGGGCGCTTCATTGTATTATCTAAGCTTATTTTCTTTTATGCCATATGTACAGCCAGATGCAGTCAATATGAGGGACATTGTGAAATTATGTGCGCTATCATGCTCAGAATTTTTAACTTGTCTGAATGGCTTTATGTAAAATCTTATCACTCAACGTAAAGGGCATTAATAGTCCAATCAAGAGAAAGAAAATCCTTAGCTATCTTAGCCATGAGCATGCTGATTTAGCGTTTCTTCAGGAAACGCACTTAAACTCTGCTGAAACACTGAAACTCAATGTTAAGCCTTACATGGTGGCTGCCTATTCTCCCGCCGTTTCCAAACGGTGCGGGGTAGCCATTCTGGTTAAGAAATCTTTGCAAGCTACTGTAATTGATACTAGCGCTGACAAGGAGGGTAGATGGGCCCGCGTACATCTTAAGGTTGGAGATAGTGAATTTACATGTATTTGCATTTATGCCCCGAATGTGGACAACCCTGCTTACTATGCAAGTATTGCGCAGTTGGCACAGGCCTCTGCCAATACTCCATTAATACTTGGTGGTGATTTTAATCAAGTGTTAGACCCTCTGATAGATAGACAGCCGCCTAGAACGAGTAGTCCACCCAAGAGTCTTGCTACCCTTACAGCTCTGATGCAAGATCTTGCGCTGGTAGATATATGGAGGCTGCTTCACCCCTCCGACTTAGAGTTCACTTTCTTTTCTGCCCCCCATCACTCCCAATCTAGAATAGATTTCTTTCTCATTTCCAAAGCACTGATTTCTCAAGTAGACACGACTAGGACTCATCCTCTCCATATTTCAGATCATGCTGCCATATCTTTATCATTACGTGTCACTGCGCGGGACGATTCTCCCCGAGCTTGGTTTTTTGATAGATCCCTACTGGGTCAAAAAGATTTTCAGGTTGATATAAAGGCCGCTATCCAAGATTATTTTCATTTTAACTCACCCCATGACACAGCGAGCTGGGCTTGGTGGGAGGGTTTTAAAGCATCTATCCGCGCCACTATAACTAGCTATCAAATTCGGCAGGGGAAACAAAGAAAGCAGCATTTACTGATTCTAGAGCAGCAGATACAAGCTGGGGAGCGTCTCCTCACGTCCCGTACTGACCCATGTATTTTACTCCGTTTACAACGCTTGCGTTTTCAATACAATCAGCTTTTGTACACTGCTGCTGTTAAAAATATCGAATCACAACAAGGGCTATATTATCGGGAAAATAATCGTGCTGGCAAATTATTAGCAAATGCCCTAAAAGGTCAAAAAGAAGCCAAGCGTGTTACCGCCCTCCGTAATCCGTCGGGGGGGGGCTTGGTCACTAAAGATACCGAAATCTTAGAACTCTTTCGTGATTTTTATACTCGGCTTTATCAATCTGAATGTGATTTTGAGCCAGATGTATTTGAACGCTTACTTTCAGGGGTACAAAGACCGACCCTATCTGACGAAGATAGAGTGGCCTTGGACACACCATTTACTGTCTCAGAAATTCATTCTGCTATCAAGAAATGTGCCTCAGGTCGAGCCGCAGGCCCAGACGGTCTCCCTGCTGAATTCTACAAAACTTTTCACGCTGACTTAGCTCCAGTTTTGAAAATTTATTTTTCTGCTCTGGCCGAGGAGGGTTCTCCTTCTGGGTCCTTTTCAATGGCAAATGTAGTAGTTTTTGAGAAAGAGGGGAGAGACCCGCAACTAACAGCTAATTATCGTCCAATTTCCCTCCTAAACGCGGACTATAAAATATTTGCCACCATTCTCTCTACCCGGCTCTCGGATAGGATGCCTACCTTAATACACCCAGATCAATGCGGTTTCATTCCTGGTAGATCGACTGCTGACAATGCTCGGACTCTATGCCATGTACTGACTACCGCAGTTAATCTTGATCGCCCATTTGTTGGCCTCTCACTTGATGCTGAGAAGGCCTTTGATCGCTTAGAGTGGCCCTTCCTGTTTGCAGTCCTCCGCTGGTACGGATTCGGGGAAGGTTTTCTCCGTTGTCTTCGCACCATGTACGCACAGCCTACAGCCAGTATATGTGCCAATGCTTTAAAGTCTCAGCCTTTTCCCCTTCAACGCGGCACTCGCCAGGGATGCCCACTGTCTCCACTTCTCTTCGATCTTGCACTTGAACCCTTGGCTTTACTAATCCGGCAATCGGAGGAGATTCATGGAGTCCCCTTCACCCATAGGGAAATCAAAATTTCAGCGTATGCTGATGACCTTATGCTTTTTGTCTCTATAGACTCAGTACCGGCTGTCCTAGAGCAAATTGGTAAATACTCACAACTGTCCGGTTATAAGATAAATTGGACCAAGTCGGTAGCCTTTCCATTAAATCCTTTGCTTCATCAGGCAGATATGCAACCCTTCCCCTTTTTATGGCAACCTCGCATGGTCAAATACCTTGGGGTTCACTATTGTTCTCCTTTGGAAGACACTATCTCCTTCAATGCCAAAGACTTAACCTCTAAAGTCCAGGCGCTTACTCACCGCTGGACTCCTTTAACACTTACCTGGTGGGGTCGATTAGAAACCATAAAAATGATGATTGTTCCGAAAGTGAATTATATCTTAGAAATGTTGCCCTGTCTCTTCCCTCGACGTATATATAAAGATATAGAGGGCCTTCTGACTAGATACTTGTGGCAAAACAAGACACCTAGGATAGCGAAACATAAGCTGCAAGCAGATAAGGAAAATGGGGGTGTCAGATTCCCTGATTTCCTGAAGTATCATCAATCTTTTCTTCTCAAACAAGGCGCTCGCTGGCTGGAAGATCCAGTACCGAGTAGACCTGTGTGGCTAGACATAGAAGAGGACCTTTGCAAACCGATTCCTCTTACTTTTCTCCCTGGTATGACTCTCCCATCAGACTCCCACTTTCCACCAATGCTTTTAGACACCTTAGGTGCCTTTAATAATCTTATGCACTCTTTAGACTCCCGACTCTGTCCGTTAGACAAGCTCCCACTTTGGTATAACACTCGATTTCGAATACAAAATAAACCGATGGCGTGGAGCCCCTGGTACACTAGGGGCATTCGGATTCCTAGTCAGTTGTTCCATGAAGGTCGCTGGAAAACTTTTAGTGAATTGCAAATTGAATTTGGTCTCCCAGCGAAACACTACTTTCAGTTGGTGCAACTTCAGCATTGCCTTCGGAGTGCTAAGGTGCTCCCGCCATCGGCCTCCCCTACACAAGGTTGGTTGGAGACTATCCGATCTATCGGTAGTTCACCGGGTGTAGCATCCAATTTTTACAAAACCTTATGTAATGCTATAATTAGAGATACCCCTATAGCGCAGAAGAAAGCATGGGAGAGAGAATTGCATGTGACTTTGACCCCGGAGCAATGGAGCCTTGTCTGGAGTAGAGTGACACGGGTCTCCCGATCCGCCTCACTCACTCAGACACTCTTCTTTCTAGCCCACCGGTGTTTTTACACTCCTGACAGATTAGCCAAATGGAACACTACTCAGGGCAATAGTTGTTGGACATGCCATGCGGCCATTGGTTCACTACCTCATGTTATGTATGAATGCCCCGCACTACAGTATTACTGGCGTCGGGTCTGGGGTCGTATCCAGTCTATTTTGCACTTTCAAGAGCCCCTTTCTTGGAGGATAGTGGGACTTCGCTCAGCTGCGGGGATCCCCTCTCTTCCAAAAACGGCTTACTTCCTTTTGGACTTTATGCTTGGCATTGCTATTTCCCTAATTACGAAATACTGGAAAAATAGCTCTCAGCTGAGCCCCAATGAATGGTGGAATCATGTCTGTCTCTACAGTAAATATGAACAAATACCTCGTATGTTTGCTTCCCCCATTCAGACTCCTCATCATCGGTCTAAATGGAAGATGCTCAATGACTATGTACATTCTGCTCAATGCTCTCATCTGACTGTCTAAATTTGTATATATCTTTGTCCCATGATTATTCTGTATCGCAGATACTCTTTTGATTGTTTTGATGTATAATCACTGTTGTTTGGAAGCGCTCACATGCTGACATAATCAGCTAGAGAAGAAGCGTGGGGGTGGGGGGTAATTGGGTTTACTTTTCTTTATTGTATACTTGTTTTGTCTCCTTTGGTGTGTTGTTTCTTTTGTTTGTTGCAAAATGAAAATAAAAGTTTAAAAAAAAAAAATTATATATTGAACAGTAAAGTAATTATATTAAAAGTTTATATAATAAACTATAGACCCAGATGTAAATTAAACATAACATGCATAAAATATCTCACCAGAGGGTGCGAACAGAAGGGACGAGGACGACCACAGGTAAGCCCCTCGGACAAACTGTGTATTGTATGTGCTGTGTTGTCAGAGTAACTTTCGTTAAAATAATTTGAAATGTAAAAGTAGGAAAATGCCAGAAAACGTTGCGAGAACCCCATTGGACCAGTGGCAACCAAAACGTATGTGACTCTGAAACCAGTCCTGTGGTACTTAATATCAAAAAGTGTGGAGAGAGCAGGAAATAGTGTGGATATTAAAACCTTACTTAGTTGCTGTTGAGCACAGACACTAAGAAATGACCACCAGTTAAAAAATCTAATAGAAGGGAAAAAACATCCGATTAGACCTTGTAAAGAACATATTTAAAAGGTCAAAGATTGCATCCATTACTGCCTACAAGCTAAGGAATAAAAACTTGCCTTGTTCATATGCTGCAACGTTTTGAGAGCAAGCACAATACCGGCATTACGAATTGCAGTATCTCAAACCGTATTTAAATCCCTTAAAATGGTGCCAAAAAGGACAAGGTTAATAAACCTAAGGAACTATTCAACATCATGAGAACTCTCATCAAAGACCCACATAAAATCAACACCCAGGAAATACATCCTCAAATAATAGCCGATTACCTAAACAAACACAACAATCATATCCATACAATCTTGACGACAACTAACCAACCCCACAACACTGCCCTCAGAGAACTATGGGGAACCTTCGATATCCCATCCACCCACAAATTGAAGATATCATTTTGCCACTTAACACTACAACTTCACCCTCTGATCCATGCCCCGTTGCTTGGTTAAAAGCAACAAAGCAACAAATCCAATGCTACATTCACAACATAACCTCCATGTCACTCACCCAAGGCTACAAGCCAACAACTCTCAAACAAGCTATTATACAACCATTACTCAAAGATGCATCACTCAATCTGAATGACCCAGTTGCATATAGACCAATCTCCAGCTTACCTTTCATCGCTAAAATAATAGAAAAAACAGTTCAAAGACAACTTCAGGACCACCTAGATCAACATGCTCCATTAGACCAGCATCAACATGGGTTCAGACCCAACCATGGCACAGAAACACTTCTATAATCATTGCTCGACAGCATCATAAGAGGGACAGACAACACGAGAACAGGATTTATCCTCATCTTCATGGACATATTCTCGGCCTTTGACACAGTCTCCCACAGCATCCTACTTCAACGCCTACAAGAAATTGTCTTACATAACATGCTAACATGGTTCAAATCATATCTCTCCAATACATAACAACAACAAGTAAAATGTGGTACAGTCAAATCAAAGCCCTTTCCCATAAACCAAGGAGTCCCGCAAGGATCATCCCTCTCTGCAATTTTGTTTAACATCTACATAAAGCCAATATGTGAAATTATCAAAAAACACAAAATACAATATAAACTACATGCTGATGACATCATGATATACACTCCTATAGAAATATACAATCCTGACCTCTCGAACATAACAGCTTGCATAAAAGACATGATCAACTGGCTTAACAACAACAACAACAACAAATCAATAAATTACAAAAAGACAGAGACACATCATTTACCCCAATACAAACAATCAAAATACTGCAAAAGCATATAGCAGTCAAAATATAAGTTAAATACTTGGGAGTCATTATAGACCAAAACCTGACCATGCAACCACACATAGCAAAAACACAACCACAAATGCCTACGATAAGATGAGGATAATAAGAAGACTAAAACCAATTCTAGACCATGATCAACTTTGATGCCGAACCATCTGCCAAACAATCATTACCCCAATGCTCAACTATTGCAATTCACTATACCAGGGACTCCCAAAGCAAACCATCTTACCACTCCAACTAGTGCAGAACACTGCAGCTCGCCTAATCACAGGAACAGACAGATATGGCCACATCACACCAATACTTAAAATCAGTTACACTGGCTCCCAATCAATTCCCGTATCAGATACAAATCAACATTAATCATATTCAAGATCATTCACCAACTATTGGCATACATCTTACAAGACATTATAACAAGAGACACAAGTACCCGGCCCAGAAGAAATAACAAAAAGAATATCATCATCACACCCCCTTGGATACCAAAAGACCTCTCAAACCACATCTAGAAGAGCACTATCAGTCTATGCTCCATCACTGTGGAACTCTCTCTCTCAGACGACCTGCGGGCAACTTCAGATTTCAAGGACTTTAGTAAAAAAAGCTAAAACCTCATCTCTACACAAATCACTTTGGACATATAACCTAACCACCCAAACAACACGATCCAAGTCGCAGATTGTTGACCCATAGCAATGGACTAGTAAACACTAAATATGATGCAAAAAATTGTATGTAGTTTGGTCATACTCTCATGACCGTGTACATAGTTTCTCATGTTACCTTTTCCCTCTACTTAAATGTTCAATAGTTCCTTGTATAATGTTGGATAATATTGATCACTGTTCAACCGTTTTATGTATAATGTTTAAGTTGTAATGTAAACCGCTCTGAGTGAAGGACAAAGCAGCATAGAAAAATGTTTAAATAAAATGAATAAATAACCACCACCCAAGAAAAAGATTTAGGCGTCCTTGTGGATACCATGTTAAAACCCTCGGCCCAGTGTGCAGCGGCGGCCAAGAGAGCAAATAGAATGCTAGGTATGATAAGGAAAGGAATGGAAAATAAAACAAAAGATATTATAATGCCTCTATATCGTTCCATGGTGAGACCGCACCTTGAATATTGTGTGCAATTCTGGTCGCCATATCTTAAAAAGGATATAGCAATTTTAGAAAAGGTTCAGAGAAGAGCCACCAAAATGGTAAAGGGGATGGAAGGCTACTCCTATGAAGAAAGGCTAAAAAGGTTGGGGCTCTTTAACCTGGAAAAGAGACGGCTGAGGGGAGATATGATAGAAGTCTATAAATTAATGAACGGAGTGGAACGGGTAAACGTAGATCGATTGTTTACCTTATCAGAATATAGAAAGACTAGGGGACATGCAATGAAGCTATAGGGTAAACTATTTAAGACTAATAAAAGAAAATATTTTTTCACTCAACGTGTAATCAAACTCTGGAATTTGTTACCGGAGGATGTAGTAAAGGCTGTTAGTGTAGCTGGGTTTAAAAAAGGTTTGGACAAGTTCCTGGAGGAAAGATCCATAAACCATTATTAAGAAGGGACCCAGGATATCAATGCTTGAACCAATACAAGCATTGTGGAACCTGTGTCCCTTGGGGAAACTGCTAGGTACGTATGACCTAGATTGGCCACTGTTGGAAACAGAATACTGGGCTTGATGGACCTTGGTCTGACCCAGTATGGCATATCGTATGTTCTTATGTTCTTATGTTCTTAAAGATATATGAAAAAAGATACGAGAGAAAAAGATATACTTCTAACAATATTGTACAATTTATCATCATACCTTTATCAGAATGTAAAAAAAACAAAAGAAAAGAAAATCCGAAGTATAAAAAGTGAAACCACCGAGAATATAAATGTGTGTATTCAAATGAGGCTCTATGGTAGCAGTGAGGACAACTGAACAGGACAGCAGCCATCACTATACTGTAATCTTGATACCAACCTATATTGATGGCGTGGTCTAGCACGGATAAGCGCAGGATCAGAGTTGTAATGAACCGTGTGGTTGAGTGCACTATCTGTCTGTTTGAATATATAATGTAATACGGCAGCATAACATTATTGGTTTGCAAAGGAATGAAAGTCAAGAAAAAGCAAAGGCTAGAAGGACACTCAGAAGGTGAGATACCTTACATAAGAACATAAGAACATAAGATCTGCCATACTGGGTCAGACCAAGGTCCATCAAGCCCAGCATTGTTTCCAACAGTGGCCAATCTAGGTCATATGTACCTAGCAGTTTCCCCAAGGGACACAGGTTCCACAATGCTTGTACTGGTTCAAGCATTGATATCCTGGGTCCCTTCTTAATAAAGGTTTATGGACCTTTCCTCCAGGAACTTGTCCAAACCTTTTTTAAACCCAGCTACACTATCAGCCTTTACTACATCCTCCGGTAACAAATTCCAGAGTTTGATTACACGTTGAGTGAAAAAATATTTTCTTTTATTAGTCTTAAATAGTTTACCCTGTAGCTTCATTGCATGTCCCCTAGTCTTTCCATATTCTGATAAGGTAAACAATCGATCTACGTTTACCCGTTCCACTCCGTTCATTAATTTATAGACTTCTATCATATCTCCCCTCAGCCGTCTCTTCTCCAGGCTAAAGAGCCCCAACCTTTTTAGCCTTTCTTCATAGGAGTAGCCTTTCATCCCCTTTACCATTTTGGTAAATGCTGTCAATAATTCCAACCAATGTACACCTACTTCCCCTGGAGAGCCCCAAACTGACCTAAGTAATAACCCATTTTAAAAACATAAGTAACATGAGCACATAATAATCAACTTACATATGTGAAAAAAATCTTGAATCATAACGTTCGGCGCCCAGGAGGCAGTATTGGATAAAACATGTACCATAAAATATCTAATTGAACACTGTAGTAGGACTCTAACTCATAACCCAAAAAATAAATAAATAATTTAGCTAACAGAGAGATAAAAAGGATATGCAGTAATAAAAATCTGGGGAATAAAACTTAATATGTAAGATGTGCCATGCCAAATAACTTAAGGTAAAAGAAAATAAACATTAACCACTAAAGAGTGTCTTCGTTCTGCTGACATCTTGGTAGCTACTACTGTTGTCACTGCTGCAATTAGTATTACGACTGACATGCTTCAGAAGAAAATTTTTGCAGGGTAGGAGAGAGCAAGTTATATGTAAATAGTTGGTTGAAATTCCTATACTAATATTATCATGTTTTGTTACTACTATCGAGCACCCTATATTCAAAGGTCTATGTAATGCATGTATTTATTAATGCAATTTTGAGTTCATTGTAAACTGCTTTGATATAGGAAAGGCAGTATATAAATGCACATAAATAAATAAGTGTGTGATTTGAAGGCAGTGTGTAAAATTTAGTAGAGGAGAGAATGAGAAAAATGTTTGGGAGCAGGAGAAGTCAGAATATGAGCTTTATGTTGTTGTGGTAAAGAAAAATCTCCATAAGGATTGTCCAAGAAAACACTAAGAATTGCTCCTGTGTTGGGAAACAGTCAGCTCTGGGAGCATAGTGCATACAGTTTTAACTCTGCAGATTCTTCTGTACTTTTGAAAAGAAAAAAAAGTAATAGAAAAGTCCTTTTGAAATTTAGACTCAGCTATTAGGTGCCACCGAAATAGATATTGATATGGGGGTGGGGGGCAGAAATATTAGAACTGTTACCATCCTCTGACTCAGAATTAGGCATAATTAACCTAGGGCATCAAATACCTGGCTAAACAGGGTTGTTAGTCTGCCTGTTTTAGGGGGCTGCTCCATGACCTCTAGGTAAGAAGCCTCTCCTCCACACTGAGCTGGGGGTCCTGTCTATGGGAACCAGCATATTAAATTTGGCTCCCATTACCATCCCCGAGGTCCTGCCAGGCTGCTTCATTAAAACCCCTAAGCCAGCTGAATGCCGATTGAGAAACCTGTATCCAGCCATCACAAAGAGAGACATTCATGGCAGCCCAATGAGGTCAACCCAGTTTGTAAAGGACTGGGAACAGTTCCCCTTGGCCTTTTGGTAGGCTGAAAGGAGCAGAGGGTACGGAGGGAGAACCCGCTGCCGAGGGGACACCGATCTGAAGCTGGAGGTTTGAACCCTGCACTCGCATTGCTGATGCTTTTCCAGCTGTTCGACTTCTTGCAACTGGCACCGAATAAAGTGGGACGGGAGCGGAGGATCTTAGAGCAAACCCGCACAGCGCTAAGTAAAAGCATCGCAGATGAGCCCCCGAGAACTCGCTGCTGCAATCGTTCCCTTACCTGCTGCCGCTTCGCCCCCCGCCCCCTCTCCCTGCCTGCAACAATGAGCAGAGAGCCGGGACCTCGCTTCCTGCGCGCCCGGGCACAATGCGCGAGCGGTCCGCGAGACTTTCAGCGGCACACGTTCCAGCAGGGGCGGGGCGGGCGATGACGCACAGGCTCGCTGCAGCCTACAGCCAATGAAACGGCAGCGTGGTTCCTTGGCATCCGCGCGCGGACCGGAGGCTATGCGCCAGCCAGGTGCGCTCTCAGTGCAGGTGAAGCCGAGAGCTGCGCTTAGCCGATGGAGGGAGGGAGGTCCCCGTCCTGCTCCGTCCCTGGGCTTTCACATGGAACCGCTGATCAGCCGCAACTAGAAGACACTCCAGCATAAGGAATCCTTTAATGCACAGGCTGTGTGTGAAATATGAAAAAATGCAAGAACTATGCAGAATAAAGGACAGAGAGAGGGAGGATGTTAGAAAAGGTTCAGAGAAGAACCACCAAAATGGTAAAGGGGATGGAAGGATACTCCTATGAAGAAAGGCTAAAAAGGTTAGGGCTCTTTAACCTGGAAAAGAGACGGCTGAGGGGAGATATGATAGAAGTCTATAAATTAATGAATGGAGTGGAACGGGTAAACTTATCAGAATATAGAAAGACTAGGGGACATGCAATGAATCTACAGGGTAAACTATTTAAGACTCAAGGGGGGTGCGGGGCCATGTGCAGAGACTCGGTGTGGGGCCTCATTTGCATAAGTGGCCTTATTTGCATAAATATTTGCATAATGTTACCATACACTAACTTTTAGTAAACATGTCTCTTAATGAGTGTATGGATAAAGAAAGACTAAAAGATTTCTACATTACTATAATCCAGTGCCAACCGCCAGGCACATTAGGAACTACTACAAACGCTGCCCATTTAGAACCCATAGCAAACCCGCCGTATCCTGACAGCATTACCAGGACTCACAAAGCACCATACCCTAACTATCAAAAGACAACACTGCAAATATTAAACCAATACATTTCAGAGAATACTGGGGAAAGAGAACAAGTGGCAACCTCAAATAGGAATTACATAAACAGAATACCTCAGCTCAGTTACACATGCAGAACATAGACCATCACCAAACAAGGAATCACAATTTAGAAACAGGAAGGCAATAATTAAACTGGGAATCCCAAAAGCCAAACTTGGAATGTACAACACTGTAGAAATAAAACTATAAATTAATTTCCTCTTGTACCAAACAAAGCGCAGACGTTAATGATGCACATTTCCCAGAGCTTTCATATTCCAGTTAATAAATTCAAAATAAAGAGATATCTTTCTACCTTTTGTGCATTTTTTTTCAGTTGCAATTGGTCCAGCCACTTTCTTCTGGTTTCTTCATGTTTTCTGCTAACTCTCCATCGTCTGCTGTCCATTTGTCCTTTCTTCTCTCTTCTAGTTTTTTTCCATTCTCTCTCTCTACATCTGCTTTAACATACTAATCTTTCTCCTTTTGCTCTTTCCTCATTCCTATTTCATCCACACAAATTTTACCCCTCCATCCTCAATCCCCAATTACTCTCCCAATACCCGGCCAATTGTAGATTTTTCATCCCTCCTACACAAAATATTTTTCCCCTCTCCATTTTACTCTCGCAGCCCCATCCCATTCTATTCCTCCCCCAACATCAGCTCCCTTCTAGTTCTAGTCTCACCCAGCATCCATTCCCTTCTAGTCCCTGCATCAGCCCATTTCCAGTCCTAGCCCCCCCATCAGCCCATTTCCAGTCCTAGCTCCCCCATCCATTTCCGGTCCAAGTGCCTTCATCAGCTCATTTCCAATCCTAGCCCCCCCATCAGCCCATTTCTAGTCATTTCCTAGCCCCACCATCAGCCCATGTCAAATCATAGCTCTCCTCCACTCAGCCCAATTCCAGTCCAAGCCCCCCCATGAGCCTACTTCCAGTTCTAGCCCCTCCATGAGTCCATTTCAATTCAAGCCCCCACCACAGCCCATTTCCAATCTTAGCTCCCCCAACAACCCATTTCCAGTCCTATCCTAGCTGTTCCATCAGCCCATTTTCAGTCCTATCTCCCTTCCCTCACAGCCCATTTCCATTCCAAACCCCCTCCCCATCAGCTATTTGCAGTTCAAGCCTCCCCTTCCACTCAGCCCATTTCCAGTCCTAGCAACCCCCCAACCCATTACCAGTCCTAGCCCCCCGTCAATCAACTTCCAGTCCTAACCCCCATCACCCCATTTTCAGTTTAAGCCCCCCTATAACCCATTACCAGTCCTAACCCCCCATCAGCCCATTTCCAGTCAGCCCCCCATAGCCCATTGCCAGTCCTAAACCCCCATCAGCCCACAGCCCATTACCAGTCCTAACCACATCAGCCCACCTCAAGTCCTAACCCCTCCCCATCAGCGCAGTCCCTGTCCTAGCCCCCCCCATAGCCCATTGTCAGTAATAACCCCCCCATAGCCCATTACCAGTCCTAACCCCCCATCAGCCCACTACCAGTCTTAACCCCCAATCACCCCATTTCCAGACAGCCCCCATCAGCCCATAGCCCATTACCAGTCCTAACCCCCAATCACCCCATTTCCAGACAGCCTCCATCAGCCCACAGCCCATTACCAGTCTTAACCCCCCATAGCCCATTATCAGTCCTAACCCCCCCCAATCAGCCCACTACCAGTCCTAACCCCCCATCACCCCATTTCCAGACAGCCCTCATCAGCCCACAGCCCATTGCCAGTCTTAACCCCCCATAGCCCATTGCCAGCCCTCATCAGCCCACAGCCCATTGCCAGTCTTAACCCCCCCCATAGCCCACTGCCAGTCTTAACCCCCCCAGCCCACTGCCAGTCTTAACCTCCAGTCTTAACCCCCCCTCCTAGCCCATTGCCAGCCCTCATCAGCCCACAGCCCATTGCCAGTCTTAACCCCCCCTCCCTAGCCCATTGCCAGTCTTAACCCCCCCTCCCTCCCTCCCTAGCCCATTGCCAGTCTTAACCCCCCCTCCCTAGCATATTGCCAGTCTTAACCCCCCTCCCTCCCTCCCTAGCCCATTGCCAGTCTTAACCCCCCTCCCTAGTCCATTGCCAGTCTTAATCCCCCCCTCCCTCCCTCCCTAGCCCATTGCCAGTCTTAACCCCCCCTCCCATAGCCCATTGCCAGTCTTAACCCCCCCTCCTCCTCCCTAGCCCATTGCCAGTCTTAACCCCCTCCTCCCTAGCCCGTTGCCAGTCTTAACCCCCTCCTCCCTAGCCCGTTGCCAGTCTTAACCCTCCCTCCTCCTCCCTAGCCCATTGCCAGTCTTAACCCCCCCTCTCCTCTCTAGCCCATTGCCAGTCTTAACCCCCCCCCCTCCTCCTCCCTAGCCCATTGCCAGTCCTACCCGCCCCCCCGCCCCCCCCCCCCCCCCCCCGGCTCATGGCAATTTAAAAAAAAAAATACTGGCCGCGGCAGCATGGAGTGTCTCGCGGGGCTCCCTCTGCCCGGCGGAACTCTCCCGGCGCGGCTGAGCCCCTCTGTGCCGGCTTGCAGATACGCTAAGGGAGAGTGTCTCCCTCGCGTCTCTGTTAAGCCCGCAGGGGCAGATAGGAAATTTCCCATCAGCCCCTGCTTCCCATCAGCCCCTGCGGGCTTAACAGAGACGCGAGGGACACATTCTCCCTTCGCGTATCTGCTAGCCGGCACAGAGGGGCTCTGCCGCGCCGGAAGAGTTCCGCCGGGCAGAGGGAGCCCCGCGGGACACCATGCTGCCGTGGCAGCAGCGGCCAGCTTTTTTTTTTTTTTAATTTAATTAAGAAAAAAAAGCAGAATGTTCTTTGCGCGGGGCCCCCCGAAACGCGGGGCCCTGTGCGAAAAACATTCTTGCTCAATGGACGGGCCGGCCCTGTTAAGACTACTAAAAGAAACTATTTTTTCACTCAAGGGGTGATCAAACTCTGAAATTCGTTAGGGAGGATGGAGTAAAAGCTGTTAGTGTAGCTGGGTTTAAGAAAGGTTTGGACAAGTTCCTGGAGGAAAGGTCCATAAACCATTATTAAAGAGGGCCCAGGGACAAGCGTTGTGGAACCTGTGTACCTTTTTGGGAACCTGCCAGGTACTTGTGACCTGGATTGGCCACTGTTGGAAACAAGATACTGGGCTTAATGAACATTGGTCTGACTCATTGTGGCATTTTTTATGTTATTACCCTCCACAGTACTAGTCAGTGCAGGTGCAAGGGTATTGGGCACCCTAGACGAACCATCAGCCACGCCCCCCCCCACCCCACCCACTTAACTTTTCACAATTCACATAGAGTAGTATTAGTATAAATTCAAATTCTTTGTTTGAGGTGCACTTGCTGGGGTTAGAGTCCTTTCTAAATGCTGGCCACGATGGCTAAAGTAAATCCAGATATTCAGTGTCTCTATGTGGAGTGGGGTTAACGCTGGATACACAGATAGCAGTGATATGCATGCCGCTCTATCTGGATAACTATCCACATAAACATAGGACAGCAAAAAAGCTGCTCTAACTTTATCCACATAGTGGTCTGAATGCCGCAGTTCTCTGGATCACTCTGCCAACGTACCGCCCTAGGTCTAGCTGGATAGTACAGGGGTAGTCTGTGAGGATAACCACATAGTGCCGATGAATATCCACAGATAGCCAGGACCAGACCAACCATCAGGCAAACTAGGCAGCTGCCTAGGGCTGCAGCTTCTGATGGGCAGCAAAGAGCAGGGCATTCAAAACTAAATAGATTTGGGGAGGGGGGTAATAAGGCCTAGGGTGCCAACACCTTGAACCAACTCGGGGGCCGACACTGTGGGCAGCACCACTTAAGTGAACTATTTAGATAATTGCCACAGTTATTCCAATATTTCACTTTGAAGATCACCATGTCCCCCCCCCCCACAAACCAGATAAACCCTCCTCAAATACCAAATAAGCGATAATAAATTAGAAATAGCAACAAGCAGGCAAAAACTGAAATGAACACTACAAGAAGTCAAACAAGGAACCAGTAAAATAAGGCAACCATTTGAACAAAAACATAAAAATATACATCAAATGAAATTTTATGAATTATGCATATTGTACATAAGAACATAAGATATGCCATACTGGGTCAGACCAAGGTCCATCAAGCCCAGTATTCTGTTTCCAACAGTGGCCAATCTAGGTCTTATGTACCTAGCAGTTTCCCCAAGAGACAGAAGTTCCACAATGCTTGTACTGGGTCAAGCATTGATATCTTCGGTCACTTCTTAATAATGGTTTATGGACCTTTCTTCCAGGAACTTGTCCAAACCTTTTTTTAAACCCAGCTACACTAACAGCCTTTACTACATCCTCCGGTAACAAATTCCAGAGTTTGATTACACGTTGAGTGAAAAAATATTTTCTTTTATTAGTCTTAAATAGTTTACCCTGTAGCTTCATTGCATGTCCCCTAGTCTTTCTATATTCTGATAAGGTAAACAATATAGAAAACATAAAATATAATGATAAAACCATACTAAGAAATTTTAAGCAACTGATGAATAGAACCACCACCACCACTTATTAAAAACTTAAACATTTGATAAATACCAAACATAAAATATTTCAAAATAACAGACACATCACATAACATCCAACAATTTAAATTAATAAGGATAAAAGGTGCCCCTTTCTCTTCCCCTTCTCTCCCCTCCTTTTGACCTGAATCACCCTTCCCCCAGCTTAGTAAAACTCTCTTTCCCCTTCCATCAGCAGATTAGAGCAGGATCCGCCTCTCTCTACCATCCTCTAACCATCACCAGCTTCCAGATTCCCCGTCACTACCCCTCGCCCAGCCCCAGCAGCATTCCCCTCTCTCTACCCCTCTCTCCCCATGGAATACTCCCCTTTTTTACCCCTCCCCAGCCCCAGAAGCATCTCTCTCAAATTTCCTACCCCCAGATGCCAGGAGAATTCCTGCTTCTCTTTCTACACACCTCCACCTCCTCAGAGCTTTTCCCCCTCCCAGCAATATTCCCCTCTTTCTTCTCCCTAGATGCCAGGAGCATTTTGCAATCTACTCTTCCCCTCTAGACTGTGAAGTGTTTCCCCCCCTCTCTTTACCTCCCTCCCCACCCCCACTCCGGAGCCACATGCAGACGGAGCTCCAGAGGTAAACTCGCCTTTCCTGGCCGCCTCCTCTCATCTCATCTCAGTTAGACCAGGCCCAGCCTGTCAATCTATGAAGCACGTTAAACAGCTTGAGAGTAGAGAAGGACAATCGGTGCAGTGGCGAGTGGTGATCTTTTGTTCTTTTCTCTACACTTTCTTCACCAGGCTCCTCTGGGCGCTGCCTTTCTGCCTGCCCACTGTGCCCGAGGTGCCTCAAATGAGCTGAATCCAGATCAGGAAAGCTCGAGTCCACTCAGTACTGCAGCCATTGCTGCTCACTTAGACAAATTACATGTCAGTTTTCAATCCATGGTGCCAGGCCACAGGGGATGTTCGGGTCAGGGACTGCAATCGTTGTCACCATCAAGCAATCCTCCTGCAATATAGGCCTCACTGCACACACCACTTGTATGCATGCAGCTCCCTAATCACACCCCCTTCGGCAGGGCCACAGTGTGATATGGGGGTGGGCTCTGATGGCCATAGCTGGTTTTCTGCAGTGTCCCTCCTCTGGTTATTTGGGTGGGGGAATCACGAATGAGCCATAGGGCTAAAACTATCCGTAAACTGGGACAGCTGGCAGGCGTAGGTGATTCAGAGGCAGCCAGGCAGTGCTGGTAGAACCTACTGGCAGCTACCATCCCTAGAACTATGGTAGTCTAGGTGGCTACCTAGTTCACCTAGTGCTTCCACCGGCCCTGACCAGACCATTTTTTTTTAACATCCTTCAAGCAGCATCAGCCATTTAGTCAAGAAGTTAATTATACCAGCAATTACATCTGCTCTAGGATATGCTGTGCCCTGCGCTTCGGTATATTTTCTAACAGAGGAGTTGCATTTGCAATTTAGCTCATGCCTTGCCGTAGTAGTACAGTAGATATTTCCCTTTCACCAGAGGGCTTGTACCTGAGGAAATAGAGGACTAAGTGACTTCCCCAAAACCACAAGGAGCAACAGTGGAATTTGACGCTTGGCTTCTTTGGTTCCAGCCCGTGGATCTAACCACTTGACAGCTACTCCACTCCGCTCTTTGATATATGAAAAGGACAGAGCGGGCCTGCTTTTTCACACCTGGGCAGATATTCAGAATGCCCCCCCCCCCACCCTTGTTCACACATTTATTTTTTTAAACATTTGAGTTCACTTTGGTTGTGAAGGCAGGAGGTTGTGTGGAGTAGTGGCACTGGCTCTCCTCTGCATCGGCCAGGGTGAAGGTGGGAAGGCCCAGCACACAGACAGTATCTCTGGGCAAACAAGCCAAAATGACATTTCAGCACATCATGCCCACCACAACATCACAGCTTCTCTCCCTGCCTTTAAATAGCAAACTGTACAAGTCAGCCCAGAGGGCCTTCTATGAATAAAATAAATCCTCAAGCTACTTTTAGTCACCCAGTAAAACTACCACTGTAATCAAGCATCACTGAATAAATGAAGTCTGGACCCTACACAGGCCTGAACAGAATCCCAGGATAAAAACTGCACGTCCTATTCTGTAGTAACCCGCACTCCACGTTCCTCAGCCACTCACCATACAAAAAAATCCAAGGTGTGTCAGCTCATGAATAGTAACATTGCCAGTCACTTTGTGAAATAACACAAGACCTTGCAAAAAGACACTGGAACTGCAGCAACCCTATTTATTACATCGGGCCCTAGAGCACCTGTACACTAACTGTAGGGAAACTAACACAACTCGACTTCTAAAATACCCTAAGAAAGAATCACATGCGAGCAGCTTACTTCACCTCAGTCATACACACAGAGCATGGACAGAATGCTGAAAAAGGGAGCACAAATGAGAAATAGATATATAACCAAAAACCCAAATACAAACCCCAAGAGCTAGACTTATGAGAAGTGTAATACTGGAAAAATATGAACTGAAATGCATTTCCTCGTGTTCTGTGGAAAATACAAAAATAAAAGAGATTTATGTTTCCCAAAGCAGACACATTCCAATCACTGAAACGGTGACATTTTATTTACTCGTTAATGTCCTTTCCTTGAGTCCTGCTAAACCAGTCCAGACAAATGGGTTGGGTTCCTCTACCATTGTTTACCACTTCCTTTGGAGGTGGGACAATGCTGCACGGAGCCCGTCGAGAGACAGGAAGGGCTCCGCAATGGTTTTACAGGCACAGCCGCAGTTCTCTAAGAGGCAGGGAGCCGCAGCTGCATCAGAAAGGAGGAGGTGAGTTTGCCGCTGCCGAGAAGCAGACTCGGCAGCGGCAGCAACTTGTGTGCTTTTTTTTTTTTTAGGCGGAGTGAGGCGACCCCCGCTAAATCCTGTGGCGACCCCCATGGGGGTTGCGACCCACAGGTTGAGAACCGCTGCCTTAGAGGATCCTCTGGTTCACAGCACGGTCACCGGATCCTACGGCTGGCTGAATATCCTTACCTATAGTGCCATCTGTCACCTCCTGCCATGTGAGGCAGGCTACACCGGACTAATTGTATCCCCTAGCTGAAAGACGAAGAGCAGGTCCTCCAGAGACGACTCAGAAAACTGCAATGCAAGGAGAGCAGAGTCTAGAATCCAGAGATGAAGCACCTCACTTGCCACAGGAGTGGAGGAGTAGCCTAATGGTTAGAGCACTGGCTTGGGAACCAAGAGACCACGGTTTGATTCCTATTAGCACTCCTTGTGGCCTTGGGCAAGTCATTTAACACTTCACTGCCTCAGAAAAATCCAAGCTATCAATGTCCCTGTTTAATGTACATTAGCAAGTTTAAATTACAATGTAAACTGTTTTGACTGAAATGATAAAGCGGTATAAAAAAACCTATTAAATAAATAAAAATAAATAAATAAACAAACAACATTTCCTGGAAGAAGACATAGAGAGTTAAGGCAAGTATGGAAACAGCGCATGCTAAGGCTATGGCGGCCCAAAGGTGTGCGTTAACTGCGCTTTTACTGCAGCATTGACTGCACTTTAATTGTGGCATGCGTTCACTGCACTTTTACTACAGCATGTGTACAGGTGCTAGGATAGCAGCGTGTGTTGAAGCAACTTGTGCGGAACACACACAAGGACCATGTGACTGCCAGGTGCACAATAGCGAAAATGCTATTAATGTGTGCAGAAAATGGCAGGAATCTCCCACCCGGCACCAATGGTCTACCCAGAATTGCGGCCCCCACAGACGGAATCTGGAACCCTCAACACGGACAATGACAAGGTCAAGCCTTGGTACTCCCTCCGAGAGCCCCAGGCAGAGGATCCATGTCGGGCTCAGCTCTACTCCCCTGGAACTGTTTGGCTGGTTTGGTGGCTGGCAGGCAGATCCCTCTGAGAGCCTTCTGCAATCTTCGAGAGAGAGCAGGGGGTACAGAGGGGAAGGGAGGGGGTGTTGAGGTTGTGTGAGGCAGTTGTACTCTTCCAGATCCTTCCAACATCTGACAGCTCAACAGGCTCTTATCCAGGGTAAGAGCGTGGAGCTGAACCAATTTTCCCTCCTATGGCTACTGAAGAGACCGCAGTCTAGTGGAGTCTCCCACATTACGTTCTAGTGAGAGATCAACCTGCAGGCGGTCATTCATGAGCATTTTAAATCAATCTTTTCCTCTCAAATCTTCAAAATTTTCTTCAGAGAGGAGAAAATCTATTCACCATCTGCTGGAGACTAAGAAATATTGAAGGGACCTCTAGTGGCTGAAGTAAATAAAAGCATAGAAGTGATGTCATTGAAAGTTCTTTGTCTCCACCAATCTGTGCTATTGAGTGGCAAAAAACCTGAGGGGTTCATTGGCATCCACCTGGAAAAAAACAACTGATCGCCGTGAATTTTCCTATCAAGCGGGAAAGCCACACAATGTGAGAGTGTGAAGATAGCGTCTAGGGAGCCCAGTCGCATGCTCAATCCTGACTGTGCGGTGAAATGTTGGACCAGACAGAAGAGGCAGAGACTGGTTTGACAAGGACCGAGCTGCGTAGTTGGTTCATGGAACTCAAACAGGATTTGTAACACGTCTGTACAGAAATAGGTGGTCTTGTGAAGGAGCTCTGGAAAGAAATCACTGAACTAGGCCTTCGGGTTGAGGATGGTGAATCATGCTTGGAGGGTGTCCAGGATGAGGTAGATGGTCTCCGTTGCATGGTAGAAGAGCTGGCACACGAGAAGGAAGAACTGTGTCTTAAAGTGGAAGATTTGGAAAACAGAGTGTGTTGGTTGAACAACTGGTTAAGGGGTGTGCCAGAGATGACTGATAACGCTGATGCACTGCTCATGGTGCGAGAGATCTGCGGTCTGCTGGTACAGGGAGAGGAGAGGGACAGAGAACCCAATGTACTCAAAATCAAAACGAGCCCATCGGACTTTGGGGCTGCCCAGTAACCAGAGACCGAGAGACATTATAATTTGCCTACATGAGTATGCAATAAAAGATCAGACAATGGCACAGATGAGGCAACTGGGCAAACTTTCTTGGAAGGGGCAGGATGTTTGCTATATAATGATCTCTCTGCTGCAACAATGGCTCAGCATAGAGCCTTCTGCCCTATTACACAACGTCTGCAGAAAGAGCAGTACCACTATTGGTGGCTCTACCCTGCTGGACTTGCATTTACCATTAATGGGGTCACCAAGAAAGCGCAGAACCCTCTGAGACCTTGGTTGGGTTGCGAGAGTTGGCAATTACGGATATTGCCTTGGAATCACAGGATGGGGATCAGCAAGGACTGCCTGTTAAGAGTTTGATGGCAGAAAGTACCGGGTCGCCGGGAATGTTGTGGACATAAAAGTGAGGCCATTACAGAACCTACATGAGGCCTAGGACTATGGATTTTTTCCTTGAACACTGATGCAAGCCTGTGATAATGTAGGACTGTACCAATTACAGGCTGCCCAGGACTGGTGAGAGTTAAATAAGGGGATGATGGGTCGATGTAATGTTATGTGAATAGGGGACTTGACTGTAGGGGGATTGAAAGGTTTGGAGTTGAGGATGAGAGTGAGTGAGGTATTGAAAGGTATACATGACAAGAGTGTGTAGTGTATATGGGGACATCATGTTTGGTTTTGTGCGACTGGGGGGATAGTTTTCTAATCTTGGGAGGGTTGCATTCGGTGGGCTGAGCACTACTGTGGAATGGATAATGGAGGAAGTAGATATATGGGAGGGAATGGCTGGGAGGGGGAAAGGGTGCTGGGGAGGGGGGAAGGGTGCTGGGGCAGGGGGGAGGTTGATAGAAGGGTTGAGGGAGGGAGGGAGGATGAATGTGGAGCACTGTCACAGTGTGTATTGGCATAGGTTTAGGAACACAAATGATGACATCTCATAAGGGGCCAGATGGGTGCTGTCAGTTGGTGTCCCTTAATGTAAAAGGTCTGAGATCCTGGCATAAGTGAAGCTTCCTATTAGAGGAAGTGCAACGATGGAAGGCTGGGGTAATCTACTGTATATCCAGGAGACGCATCTGAAGAGAGGACAGGCCCACCTATTGAAATCCAGTGACTACCCCCAGGTATTTTTGGCTGTTAATGTGGCAGTGCATAGAAGGAGCGGAGTGGGTATATTGGTCGCATCTAAACACCACCTGGTGGTTCATAAAAAGGTATAGGACAGTCAAGGGCACTACCTAATTCTAGAGGTGCAGTTGGATGGTGTACCCTTAGTACTTGCCAATATTTATGCCCCTGAGTGGCTAGGCTCCTTTTCTGAGGAAATTACCGATGTTCTACTCCAGGGGTCCTCAGCCCCTATAATAATGGGTGGGGACATTAATATTACCATGAACCCCAGATTGGACAATTCTAGAGGGATGGGAAATGGGACCCGGGGTAGTAGGAGGCAGCTGGGGGTGATAGTAGGGACCCTGAATCTGCTGGAAGGCTGGAAATGGCTGTATGGTTTCTATTAGGCTCCTCACCAGAGTTATAGACGCCTAGACATGTTTTGGCTGAACTGCATGCTGCTATCACGGGTGATTAAGGTGGAGATTAGTGCCATAGTTTGGACCGATCATGCTCCCATTGGGGTGTTTTTAGATATGGGGCAGAAAACCTCAGGGTTGTGGCATTGAAAACTTAATGATTCCTTTTTGGAATGTCTTGAGGTGGTCCATAGGCTTGAAGACATGATCAGGGAGTATTATCACGTCAATGAGAATGGGGACGTTGACGAATGTGTTCTTTAGGATGACCTCAAGACAGTCCTTCGTGGTATGCTGATGTCTATAGGCATCATATTATAAGAAGCAACGTGTGGCAGAAGAGTAATCATTTAGGGTTCAAATGCGCACCCTAGAGATCTGGCAGAGTGACAGGCCCGCACTTCAGGTAGCGCAGCGGCTTATGGAATGCAGGCGCAGCTGTTTTTGGTGTTACAAAGTGCAATTCGCATCCAAATGGAAACAGCCTGCCAAATGGGGCAATAAAGCAGGTAAACTGTTGGCACGTAAACTTGAGGCCCAAATCCAGCAACAACAAATTTTTAAAATCAGAGATGAACAGGGAATTCTCTGAAGCGATGAGAAAAATATCTGAGAGGTCTTTAGAACCTTTTACTTGAAGCTGTATACTTGTGGGAAGAGTGCCCCCCTTAGTAGATATGGAGAATTATCTGCTAGCCTGTGATATGGCCCGGCTCTATGTGGATGAGTCCCAAGGTTTAGTGGCGGATATTTCCTGCGCTGAGATCATATGGGCCATTCGGGGTATGAAGCCTGGTAAGGCTCCTGGGTAAGATGGCTTTATGATGTCTTTCTACAAGAAGATGGTGGGAGATGTGGCGACTCGCTTAGAGGGTCTCTTCAATTCTTGTTCATCCAGTGGTCGGCTTCCAACTTCTATAAGTGAAGCAGGAGTGACTGTACTTCCCAAACCTGGTAAAGACAAGACAGTCTGTGGTTCCTACCATCTCATCTTGCTAATTAATATTGATGCCAAGATATTCGGTAAGGTGTTGGCGAATCGGCTTCAGGGGGTGATTGGGCGACTGATAGGAGATGACCATTCGGGCTTCATACCCGGCAGGCAGGCGAAGGATAACATCCAAAGATTATGCAATTTAATTTGGAAGGCCAGAATGTTGGGGGAAGAAACCCTGTTAGTGGTGGTTGACACTGAAAAAGCATTTGACTGGGTGGAATGGAACTTTCTCTAAGGTTCTGGAAAGGGATGGAATTGGTCCCCAGTTTGTGAGCTGGATTAGAGCCCTCTATTCTAACCCTATGGCCCACATTCATGTGAATGGGGCCTACTTGAGGGAGTTTTCACTAGGCAGGGGGACCCATCAGGGATTCCCCCTGTCGCCATTACTTTTCACTTTGGTTACTGAACTACTGGCAGCTCGAGTGAGAACTAGTGGTAATATTCGTGAGATTGCGGTTGGCGGCTCCAAATGCAAAATTGGTCTTTTTGCTGATGACATGATTTGTTGTGTTACCAATCCATTGACTTCACTGCCAAACCTGCTGCTTGAGATTACTCGTTACAGCGCCTTGTCAGGTTACAAAAATAAACATGTCCAAAACTGAGATCCTTAAGATTCATCTATCTTCGGATTTAGAGGTTTGCTTGAGGGAGGTCTTCCCATTTTGGTGGGCAAAACATTCTATTCGATACTTGGAGGTGCAGGTTGGAGCAAGGTCGGAGGATTTATACAACTTGAACCATGCTAAGTTTTAACTAACCATACAGGGCAATTTGGAGCGCTGGGACAGAGTAACCCTGTCATATCGCTTGGTCATATCGCCACTGTTAAAATGAATGTGTTGCCTTGTTTACTGTACCTTTTTCAGGTATTGCCCACCTCTTCTTCTTTAATCCCTAGCTAGCATTTGGAGAGGAGGCTGTCCTCAGCCAATGCCCATCTCTATCCCTGACGTGATTCTCAAGGGATGGCAGAAGTGTATTTATGGCTATATTTGGAAGAGGCGCTCACCCAGGATGACGGGTTCAACCCTTGTGATGGGTCGTGATGGGAGTGGTCTTGGGGCTCCCTCTTTGAAAGACTATGATGAGGTAGCCATGATCAGCAATATTAGTGAATGGGGAAAAGGTGCAGGAGGGAAGCAATGGGTGTGTATCGAAGAGTCCCTGATGGGGAAGGCTCCTTTGGGAACCTGTATATGGACAACCAGCAGAGGGGGGCAGGGAGAAGACTCTACAGGTATGGAAAGGGTGTAAGGAGACTCTCTGCTGTAAGCAGTAGTGGCACTGATGTACCCCATTGCTTTACAATGACCAGTTCTCGCCAGGCAGCATGTATGGGATATATCGGGAGTGGGCTCAAAGAGGCCTTTGTTTGGTGGGAAATTTCCTGGATGATTTATTTATTTATTTATTTATTTATTTAACTATTTCTTTTATACCGCCCCTTCCAGAGATCAAGGGCGGTTTACATATAACAGATTAACAGTCTTGTACACAATTTGTATACATTTTACATAGAACAGTAGAAATCAACTATTTACATTGAACAGTAAATATAAACTTTGTAGGTATTGTAACAAAAACAACTTGAAGGTATTAAAGTATGTTATTAAAGGTATGATGAAGGGAACTTCCACTCTTTCTCTACATTGAGTGACAGGTACCTCCTTCTGCCCAATCATGTATTTTGTATCAGCAGGTGCAACATTATGTGCAGTCCAGCCAAAATCAACTTTGTTGATCGCTTCGGCAGAGTGAGCTTGAAAAACTTTGGGTGGCTGGGAGGGCTCTAATACATTACTGCATGCTATAAATTGCTCCTGAAGATGGCTGAAGCGTGTCCCCAATGTTGTGGTAAATGGGAGGTGGACACAGGGACCCACTTGGAGGCAGCTCAATGGCAACAGATTTTCCAGGGTCTAGGGAAGTTATCCCCAGCGGCGAATATTGTGGAGCATGGGGATAAAATATTCTGTGGGATGTATTGGGATCCACTTTGCTTAAAGCGGATGGGATTGAGGGATTCGGAGCTATGCTGGGTGGGTGCGTGATTTTATGCATATGTGGTGGAGATGCCCGGAGGTGCAGAAGTTTTGGGTGGAAGTTAAGCGGATAGCTGAGGGGATCAGTGGGAGTGCGGTGCCTCTGGAGCCTTGGATGTGTCTCCTGAGTAGATACTGCCGGGAAATGGAGAAACAAGCCTGGGAACCAAATGTGTTTTATGGCAGCCAGAATGGTGCTGGCAAGGGGATGGAGAGATTCAAAGCTGCCAGGTATTGGGGTAGTGAAGGAACATCTGGAATGGATCTTTAGTATGACAAGGGCTATGATGGCTGGAGGAGTTTGGCTGCGGGCTTTCCAGGCCAGGTGGTAATCATATGTGGACTGGAGGGCAGCGCAGTTCAAGTGAAAATATAATATAGGTCCAAAGTGTATGAATGTTAGCTTGAAGTGTGTGGATTGGAGGAGTGCTCGGTATTTGCTAATCCAGAGCTGGAAATGGGAAGGGGAGGGGATAATGGAAAAACTCCTTTTGTGTTGACCGGTCAGTATTTTGTTAGACGTTATGACTGTTTTATAGTTGTTCTTCAATAAAAATTGTCAAATATACTACAAAAAACCCCACAAATACAAATAGCAATGAACTGTCAACTTATCTGTCCCACCTATCTGTCCATCTCAGGTCTTCCCCCCCCCCCCCATCACCTAATGTGGGAAAAGGAATGTTTTTAGAGTTTTCTAAAACCGACCCTTATCCAATTCTCGCCTCAAGCCAAGGAGAAGTTTATTCCACCATAACGGAAATCCAGCCCCTTCTTCTCTCTTACCTTCTACCAAACTTCTCATTTCTGCTCTTTCACCTCCTTCCCGGTGCAATTTCCACATTTTCTCACGCCTTCCACTGTCCCCTGTCTCTTTACACTCAATCCTCACCCTAGTCTCTCCAGATCCTTCACACTCCTCCCTCTAGGCACACTTCCCATATTCTGATTCCCATCCTTCATATCCCTCTAGGAGGACAGCAACCTTGGGCCAGAACGACTGGGGTTTCTACTCCCACAGGTGCTCCTTGTGGCCTTGGGCAAGCCACTTAACTCTTTGTTGCCTCGTATACAAAAATATAGATTGTAAGCCCTTTGGAGATAAGGGATACACCCACACACACATATACATACATACAGTACCTGAATGTACACTGCTTTGACTTGTAGAAAAGCAGTATATAAGCTTAGCTAAATAAATAAATATCTGAAGGCTTCCCCCCTTCAAACCCATCCTTCATCTTTAAAGGCTTTTACCACTTCCTGCTTGCCTTTCCCCCTTCTTTCCAGATGCTCTTCTCCTTTAACACCTGTGCCCTCCCTCTCTCCATATATGCTATTCCCCATTGCACCTGTCCCTCTTGTGGTTCTACACCCTCTTCCCCCTTTCCTGCCCCTTCTTTTCTAGACTCTTCGCCCTTCCTCTTGAAGATATTCCCCCCTTCTCACCCTGTCCCTTTCAGGCTCTTTCCCCCTTTAACCCCCTTCCCCTTTACCCCCTCCTTCTGGATTGAACTGGGTGAGCCTCCTCCTCACTGCACACGTCTACCACAATAGAAGAAATGTTTAATCAGATGTCACTGCTAATGCTGTGGGCCAAATCTTGCAGCTTTTACTGCGGCAGCAAGAGGCGGTGTCCAATTAATTGCTTTTCCTGCTGTTGACTAGGGAGGGGAATCAAGCAGGGAGTACTGCCTGGAGGAAAAAAAAGCAGCCTGACGTCCCTTGCCGCATAATGCCCAGGGCAGCCCGATGTCCCTTGCCGCACGATACCCAGGGCAGCCTGACGTCCCTTGCCGCACGATGCCCAGGGCAGCCTGACATCCCTTGCCGCATAATGCCCAGGGCAGCCTGATGTCCCTTGCCGTACGATGCCCAGGGCAGCCTGACATCCCTTGCCGCATGATGCCCAGGGCAGCCTGATGTCCCTTGCCGTACGATGCCCAGGGCAGCCTGACGTCCCTTGCCGCACGATGCCCAGGACAGCCTGACGTCCCTTGCTGCATGATACCCAGGGCAGCCTGACGTCCCTTGCTGCACGATGCCCAGGGCAGCCTGACATCCCTTGCCGCACGATGCCCAGAGCAGCCTGACATCCCTTGTCGCACGATACCCAAGGCAGCCTGACATCCCTTGCTGCACGATGCCCAGGGCAGCCTGATATCCCTTGCTGCACGATGCCCAGGGCTGCCTGACATCCCTTGCTGCACGATGCCCATGGCTGCCTGACATCCCTTGCTGCACGATGCCCAGAGCAGCCTGACATCCCTTGCCGCACGATACCCAGGGCAGCCTGACATCCCTTGCCGCACGGTGCCCAGGGCAGCCTGACATCCCTTGCCGCACGATGCCCAGCGCAGCCTGACATCCCTTGCCACACGATGCCCAGGGCAGCCTGACATCCCTTGCCGCACGATGCCCAGGGCAGCCTGACATCCCTTGCCACATGATGCCCAAGGCATCTAATCCCTTCACTACAGCCCTCAGTCTCAGCTCTGGAGATCAATGTAATAAAACAATGGCACAGCTGTGTTCTTGGGACATATTTGCTTTATTATTTAAAAAACAAACTTTTGTTTGTACTAATAAAAAGTACACAACAAAAACGTATAATAGAAACAGTAGTAAAGTTAGAGAATGCACTAGCATTACTGTTACTATTAACTTTACAGGTCAAAGGTGGAAATTTAACTTAATGCACAACACCAATTATTGGGAAACTGGCCCAAGACACATAAGTCCCCTTCTGCGTCTGAAGTAATTTTAGTGTTCAAAAACTGTGTGCCAAACGGGACCAAGAAGACGTACTGCGCTTAGCGCATGCGCCTTCTTACAGCACACTTCAGGAGAGAAAGCAGCTTTTCTGTCTTTCCCAAAATTTCCAGACCTTTGAACTGCGAGACTTCACGGCTCAGATGTTTTTCTGTTAGGACAGCAGTCACCAGAGTCGTCTAGGCGTGCTAATGAAATATACATTAATAAGCTCATAAATACCAATAAAACCTCTGGGGATAATAGAGGCTTCCTTATGGGTTTCCCAGCACATGCAGTATTGAAAATCAAAGAGTAACCAGACTGAGACCCTCTAGCCTGACTCTCAGCATTGCTGTATCACAAGGGCACAGTCAAACCATGATCCGAATTAGTATTTCAGCATATCAAATCCTGCCAACCAACAAAGACAGACCCCGCTTCTCTCTGTCTGCAGTGCCACCCAGCTACCATGTGACATGGCGCGAGCGCCGCAAGGCACCAGGGAACTGGAGCCGAGTGTCTCATTAGAAATTAACCCCATTGATCAATGATGGATGTACTGTGGCAGCATGGAAAATAAAAGTGAAAAACGTCACACAGTCTGCTAGGGCTTGGCACCAAAACTTCAACGTGAACAGGCTGTCCAAAAAAAAAAAAAAAAAAAAACCTCAACAAAAACAAACAAAAAAAAGAACAAAGGAGAGAGGGGTGTGTACTTCTCATGTAACGAGGTGGTACGCTTGAGTTTTCTCACTATATACTCCCCGGAGTGGCCAATTGTATATTTATTATTTATTTATTTAAAGTTTCTTCTATACCGCACTATTCGGCATCAGCGCGGTTTACATGGAACAAAACAACTCAGTACATTTAAACAAGTATGAGTTTACAGATAACAGGTTAAGAACTTGGATAAAAAGGGATACACTATTTATAATACAATTCCATTAACTAGTTTTGTAGTTCAGATGGTACCAGTATATGCCTCTGACCAGCAGGTGTGGTGCAGTTCCTATGAGTTTCAGGCATGTCCTTGAACAGAGACGGCCTCCAATCGATGTGCACCGAGGATAGGTGCTCAGCATGAGTGGAAAACAGCCGAAAAAAACCCTTATTTATTTATTTACATTCTCTTATATACCGCGCTATTCTGCATCAGTGCGGTTTACATTGAACAAACTGAAATTACATTGAACAGGGCATTATAACTTGGAGATAACTATTTTACAGGGAACATGGGCTATGGAGGGTTAAGTGGCTTGCCCAAGACCACAAGGAGCACCTGCACCCTTGAAGATGCAGCACTACTTTACATAAGGAATATAAACAAAAACTGTTTTTTTTAAGCTGCTGGAGTTCAAAGTATAAAAGGACGGGTGCAATGGCTCTGCATGGGGGAGAGGCCTTTCAGCCGTCATGCAACAATAACACAAGCTGTAGGCTCTTGCACCTGCCAAGGCTTGCCACTGCAATGCTTAGCATCAGCCTGATTTATAAAAATGGGGAAACGCCACCAGTAGCTATGAGCGAAGGCTCAAGCGGCTGTGGCCCAAACAAGGTCAGTTTCAACTGAGCTGGTAGCCCAAAAGGAGCAGGAGAAGACTTACAAACCCAAAATTACAAACTGGAGAAAACGGGGAATCATTCAGAATTTCTCAAACATAACAATGTCCGTCTTTAAAAGAAAAATTTAAAAAATCCAAACAAACCCCAAAACATCGCCCACCACCTGCAAGCACAAACTGTCTCGCAACAGTTATAATGACTACGCAGGCTGCAATATGTTACAATTGTGCCTGTGGTCAAGGGAAATCATTTTATATTCACACAAACTCTGCTCAAGTGTAACACCGCTGCAGCTGCCTAAGAACAAATCAATCAGTCAGCTGCAGAGAAGCCTGGGAATGAGGTGCTGCCGCAGCGGGAAGGATGCACAACTTGCAAAAAAAAGAACTTTTACCGTTTCCCTTCAAGCGGGTGCGATGGGATTATAGCAGTTTTACATTTCTCTCCTCAACTCTTGCAGAAAACCTTCCAGCATCTCTGAGATGCCAATCATATCTAACCTTTCATTTAGTGCTATATATTCTAGCACTACCACCTTACTTTTTTTTAAAGACTTTTAGCATTTGCATACAGGCATTTTAGAGATTGTATTTTATTCATATTAATCTGGTTATCAGTCGATAGGGGTAATTTGGAAACTTTCATTCTGTTCTTAGGGACATCTAAGTTACTTTTATCTTTACTGGAACTTTTTCATGATGCCCTACCTTCTCTCTTTTGCTAGTATCTTTCACGGATACATCCTTCTGACCCATGCGCTCCTGGGCAACTGCTGGCTTTCCCCTATTTCCTAGTTTAAAAGCTGCTCTATCTCCTTTTTAAAGGTTAATGTGGAGCCCCTCCCTTCCCCAGAATGTTGACCAGTTCCTAACAAATCCAAAACCCTCTTCTTTGTACTGTCTCATCCATGCATTGAGATTCTGGAGCTCTGCCTGCCTTTTGGGTCCTGCACATGGAACAGGAAGCATTTCAGAGAACGCTACACTAGAAGTTCTGGATTTCAACTTCCTACCTAAGAACTAAATTTGGCCTCCAGAACCTCCCTCCCACACTTTCCTGTCATTGGTACCAACATGTACTAAGACTGCAGACTCCTCCCCAGCATTATCTAAAACCTTGTCTAGGTGGCATGTGAGGTTCCCTACCTTCGCAGCAGATAGGCATGTTACCGGGCGATCTTCACGTCCACCAGCCACCCAGCTATCTACATGCCTAATGAACGATTCACCATCCATAACGGCCGTCCTGACCCTTCCATCATGGGCACATGGCCCTGGCGCAAGAGGGTTTTACATTTCGTGATGTACTGGTCCTAGCTACAGGATCGCTTCCTAACACAGCAAGGCAATGCTCTCCTGTCATGTGACCTGTCTTCTCCATGGCAACTGAGAGGCTGCCAGACTGGAAGTGGAACTTCAGTACTATGTCCCTCTGTCTTTCTTCAGTTTCAGACCGGCTTGGTGCATCTTGTAGCATAAAGACCCAGAGTAAATCACCTTGTTTGCATCCCCCTAATGCCAGCTCTGGTCCTGTTTGCAGATCTGACTAATTTCCAGGTAGTTCTAACAGAGATTTTTCTTGGCCTTCCAGATCTTGCCTTAACTTCAACAGTTCCATGTGACTTCTATTTTTTAAACAATGTTTCTGACACTTGAAATTGCTAGCTGGAAGCATGTAGAGACTTTTTTTTTAAAAAAAAGCCTTTCCTTGTTTTTTATAATTATCTTAATTTTCAAAAGCTCGTATAGCTGCTTAGAGGAGCCCGTGGTTGTTGAAAAACAGACAGAACAATTGCAAGCTGAGAGGTTAGACGGATTAACATATTTGTTCAGCTGTGGAATTGTCTTACCTGATGAAATAAATCCCTAACAAGCCAATGAACCTTTTAGGCCTTTTTAACAATTTAAAGTGGTAATGAATCAACTGAAAGAGTGTCCAAACTTGGACACCTGCCATTTTCATTCTTATTATTTCATTTGTTAAAAATTAACAAATACATAGTAACTACACATTAAAAACTGCAGAAAGATTTATGTTTTATTTTGTACCACATAGAGGATGTGTCAGTTTCTGATCACATAGGGATTCACTAGAACAAACAATTTGACCAGGGGTGCCTAAACATTTGGACACACTGTAGAAAGATGATAACATATTGATACTTTTAGGCCACAAACCTTGAAATTAAATCTAGGGAGTAGGCAAAGGGAGCTTGCCAAAAGCTAGAAGAGAGCAAATATATCAAAGGAAAAGCTACAGTTGATGCAAATTTGAGACTGGACAATCAAAGAGGTACGAGAGCAGTGCATGAAGAGAGGTCCCAGAACAGCCAAGGCGCAGCAGTAACAGCCAGAGCAATTGAAGAGATGGGTTAGACACCTGTAAAAGGTTAGGCTGCAACAGAGGAGAACAGCAGCAGTGTGAGACAAGCCAGGGAACAGAATGAAGATGAATGGAAGGACAGAGAGCAGGAGATACTGGAGCTGGTGATTGATCTCCTGGCCTACATGGAGACAGATATATATACCGGTTTCCAAGAGGAAGAGACTCTCTAAAGTAAACCAGACACCAAAGTGAAAAGCAAGATAAGCAAAACTGGCAAGGCCGTAGCCTGCATAAAAGGCATCTTCTATCGATATCACCGAAATAAAAATCCTAAATAATATTATGCAGAAAAAATCATTACTGCGAGAATCCTACAAGGAGGACACAAGGCTAGAAGAAAAGGAGAAATGTACTTTCTAAGGATGGGTTGTTAACCTATCAAAGGGAAATAAAATAAGTCTGCAGAGGTATCACTGATAGAGTATCTCATGGACTGAGAATGCCAAAATAAATGAGACCCCCGAAATATGAGGCTGAAATATGCTGCACCTGCAGATGACCTTAAAATCATATGCTGTAATAATGAAGTAGTGTCAGAAGTACACAAACAGCCTTATTCGCAATCTATATGTGCCAGGGTGAGCACTTACACTTGTAAATGGCCATTTTAGAAAAGGCTCTTTTTACATGTGGGCATGGCTGGGCGGACAGAAATCTGCATGTGTGTTCCCCATTTCAGGTGGAGGCCGATTCTGCTCCTGGCACGTCCAGCCGCATTGCCTGGCCAAAAGCTGGACATGCCAGAGATGTACCAGAGTCTGCCGCCGCAGGGCCTGACATACCCGTGCCAGCAGAATTGGGGACATAGATGTCTGGACGCTCTCTGTATGCTGATGAGATTGGCCTACGGGGAGCTTCCCGGCCAGAATGGCACGGCTGGGGCGAGGGAGTGGTGGCATACCCGCTCCACGGCAACGAGCCATCCAGATGGCGGCTCGGAATGCCATTGCCCACAGCCGCCCCTGCAGAGCACAGTCCTGCTGGCCCCAGGGGCCCCATTGGCTGGATCATGGCTGCAAGGACACGGTGAAGTCAGAGGATTTGAAGTGTGGAGGTGCGCGGCATGCAAAACCTGGGGACCCAGGACTTATTCTACCATTGGGGTGGACTAGCCTGGGTATCCAAGGGGGTGCCGGGCAACGTACAGAGGCCCAACCTGAATTTGCCCTGTACATCCTGGCAAACAGCCACCCCTGCTCTGCCCCTGCACCATTGCCTCCCACCTACGTCCAGCGCTCCCCCCAAAAATGTTGTGTCCGTACGGGAGCGCTGGCAGCGGAATCGGGGCCGGCATCTGAGCGTGGGTTGGATGTGCAGCCTGGACGTCCAACCCCGCTATTCGCGGGACAGAATGCTGGCCTTAGGGAATGCACCGCAAGACCAAAATTGCCCACATCTAGATTTACACCTGCTCCCTGACATGAATAGATAAGGGGCAAATTGCTCCATTGCCCCTCCCTTTACAGGAGGGATCAAGGGGGAGATGCCCTTTAATGTTTATTCCCCCCCCAAATGAAATGATTTAAAGAAAGGGTCCTATGTAGTTGAATAGCAGCATCTGCGTGTCCTGACACATGTGCAAGTGTGTATGTCTGCGTGTGCCGGGTCTGAAATGCCGGAACTTACACGTGTAAACTGCCAGACTTCCTCCGTCGTTTTTTCCCATGTGTGTATTTCTGAAGCGGCTCCTCCCCTTGCTCGTGGATGTGTATTTTAGAAACAGTTCCACATTCAGCAGAGCTGTTCCTAAAACACTATCAGAATTAAGTACGTCCTGACCTCAACTTCTCAGTTCTCATCTCCATGTCCTGTCTAAAATGTTCCTTAGAGTACGGAGATATATGAAGAAAGCAGAGAGAGATCAAAGTAAAACTTTTAAAGGGAACCCAAAGCAATTCTACAGGGAACTGGGGAAGAACCTTAGTGCACTCAAAAGCTGAAACCGAAAAACTCTGGAGAAATTTACACAAGGCCCTTGAAGTCTAACTGAGCAGCACAGTGGTAACCTAGCACACAGAAGCTGGAAAAGACAAACACAACAGCAAGTTCTAAAGAATCCCAGACAGGAAGAGCCCAGGGACTAGATGGCGTGCAGTGCTTAACCTTTGACTCGGACATTAACATTTCTCCACCAAGACATGGCATACCGCAAAAATAATTCATCATTAAACAGCCAAAAGTAACAGCACGATGGCTAATAGCAGGAAGAAAACATCCCTCCTAAAAGGACGACCCAAATAACCCCCAAAACCAGACCAGTAATTTCTTTACCTACATACAGTCTGCAGTGCAACAGATTCCAACAGAATGTAGAGTCCTCTCGCCTCATTTCCGGAGAGGTAGCCATGTTAGGCTGGAATAGCAAAACGGAGAGATGCAGGTGGCACATATAGACTAACCAATTTACTGAGAGCTGAACTTTCAAGGATGAGTCCACCTTATCAGATGCATTTACTACAGTACAGAAGAGGGATAAACATACAGGCCTCAATAAGATAGTGAGTTTATAGGGTACCATCTGCTTCTGTCATATTAAACATCATCATCATGGCAACAGAAGACAAGGGCAACAAGAGGGGCAGATGGACTCAAAAGGATATGGAGGAGTAGCCAGTGGTTAGAGCAGCAGGCTTAGAAACGGGGAAGGCAGGGATTCAAATCCTGCTTTCCCTACTTTACCCTCCGTTTTTTCAAGATAACTTTATCTTTATTCGCACACTTTTTATACAGCCCTTTACAACAACAGAGCGGTTTACAATATCAAAAATTCAAAAAGAAAGTCAACGGCCAGAAAGGAAAGGAACTACAATCGGTTGACAGAACAGAAGACAGGCATTCACAACATCCAGAGGTAGGGCAGCAGGGGAGGATAAGAGGTGGAAGATGGCAGGTCAAAGGCCGAGAAAAACAGGTGAGTTTTGAGGAGAGATTTGAACCGGGGGAAGGAGGGTTCGAGGCGAAGAGTGGATGGGAGAGAGTTCCAGAGGGAGGGACCCTGGAAGAATAAAGCAGAATGGCGGGTAGATTCAAGGTGGGCTTTGTTCGGGGAGGGTGAAGGTGGTTAACATGAGCTGAGTGGAGGCTGCGGATGGGGTTATGGAAGTGGACGAGATCAGAAAGGTATTGGGAGGTTTGTGAATAAATGGCCTTGTGTACAGAAATGAGTGGTATGATATGGTTAAAACGGGTCACATGTGACAGGATCCGGGCAGTGGTATTTTGAATGAGTTGCAGTTGGTGAAGCTGTCACAAAGGAAGACCAGCAAGAACAGAGTTGCAGTAGTCAAGACGTGACATCACTAGGGAAAGAAGAAGAGTGGTGAATGATGAGGGGTCCAGAAAGGAACATAGAGCTCTAATCTGTCTAAGTGAGAAGAAGAAGCAGCGCACCAACAGTGAGACGTGTTCACAAAAGGAGAGTGCCAAGTCCAGAGTGACCGCAAGGTAGCGGAGGGAGGTGACCATTAAAACCGAAGACCCAGAAATGGAAGGGGCAAAGGCAGGAATAGAACTGCCCAAAGTGAACCAGATAGCAGAGGTCTTTGCAGCGTTGAGATGCAGAAAATTAGATGAGAGCCAATTGGCGACCACAGAGAGACAGGAGTTCAGTGGAGTAAGATCAAGAGCCACCGAGGAGGTGTAATGCAACATAACAATATCATTGGCATAATAATATGCTGAAAGGTCGGACTGCTGAATCTGTAGGTTGAGGAGGGCCAGAAAGACACTGAAGAAGAGGGGGACAAGCACGGATTCCTGACAGACACCGCAGGTGAGAGGCAGCAAAGTTGAGGATGCAGGACCTGAGAAAACAGAGAAAGAAAAAAGTGAAACCATTGCAGGACTGTCCCAGATATGCCAGCCGCAGGGAGACGAGAAAGAAGAGTAAAGTGACTGACTAGATCGAAAGCAGAGGATAGGTCGAGAGAAACAGCAACTGATACATCACCCCAGTTGTGGGAAATATGGAGCTCGTTGAGACATGCCAGCAGGATCAACTCAGTGCAATGTCCAGATCTGAAACCATATTGATGAGGGTGCAGGTAGTGAATTGAGTCGAGATGCTGAGTGAGTTGCGTGAAAACAAATTGTTCCAAAATTTTAGACAGAAAAGGGAGATTTAGAGCCAGGCTGGTAGTGAGACAAGATAGAGGTATCAAAAGAGGGTTTTCTGAACAGTGGGCGGACCAAAGCATGCTTCCAGGGTGTGGGAGAGACACCGGAAGTGAGGCTGGCATGTAGTTTTCCTGGCGGAGAGGGATTTGGACAAACCAGCTTCAGAGATAGGCGAGAATGTGGACCAAACGTGGGTTAGAGGAGGCTGGGGAGGAAAAGGGGGGAAGAGTAGGGGAGAGCAGAGAAGGACAAACGGGAAAGGTAGAACGGAGAGACAGAACCTTCCCTGCAAAGAAAGTGGCCAGCTGGGAGGAACTAGGAGGACGCGAACAGGTGTTGATAGGAATAGATGTGGGCTAGGTGGTGGAGAGCGATTTTATAACCAGAATTAGCTGACGAGAGGAGTTGGCAGAGGAAGAGATAAGATGACAATAGTAGGTCTGTTTAGCTTTTTGTATGAGGTGACGGTAATGTTGGTGACCGAGCTGGAAATGTCGAAGAGAAGCAGGGGGAAGAGTGTTTACACGAAAGGCATTCTGATCGACGTAGGTAGGCACAGTGAAGGTACAGACCACGGTGAGGAGGGGGAGGGCAAAGAGGGGCTAAGCAGTCAAGAGCAGATTGAAAATCCAAATCCAAAGTTAATGCTGAATAAAGACAGCATGGTCAGCTGTAAGGGAAAAACATTTTCAGTATAGCACGGATGAACTGCAAGTATGCTTCTGACAGTGCCCCCCACTCTCTGATAATAAACTGTCTTGGAAAGTACAAAATAAACCTTGGATCTGATCAAGTACTTCAAATTCAGGAAAGTTTACAAGGTAGGAAATCAAGACGACAATCTGAGCAGAGACACGGGGAAGACAAAAGCCGCAGTTGCACTTCCTAAGACATGGGAAACACAAGGGGAAGGAGAGGGATTGCAAGTTACTAGTCTAGAGCTCGTGTCCCATGGGGAGTGCGCTAGAAGCGGTGGCCCCCTCAGAGAGGGACACACCATTAAGTCCAGGTGAGAGGTTATTCCTCCTTCTCCAAGGTAAGAGGTGCAGTTGTAGTGAGGCGTGGAGGAGTAGAATGTTGTATACTGAAGGAAAGCCTTCTGGTCATATCAAAGCTACAGGCGACACCAGACCGACAGGGATGTTAAGAGGAGGGACCCGTGAGTAATATGACTGGGTCGTAGTGAGGTGGTAGCAAACCTCTTTGGGGAGACCTACAGAGCCTTGCCATTGTGCCCAGGAAGTCCGACATTAGTATGTTAGTGAGACCAGCTCAAATTACACTCTGCTGTGTCTGGGATGTTCTAACAAGCCTTCATTAATTCAAATTCTACATTAAGTACCGTGGTATCAGATACCAGAAGGAATTTAAGACATTGTTTGGAAAGATTAAGTTACATGAAGAACGAACTGATAAGGTGGCAGTTATTATAGGGAAACTCCAAAAAGTCCAGACAAAATTGATTAAAGATAAGCACTCAATAGACTGCAAAATGGAAATTACTGAGAAAGCTGTGAGACATTTACATTTAAGAGTCCTTAATTTTCTAGAACTTCTTATATATACTCCTGAAGATCCATTCTCAAAGTATATTCAGGAAGTTCTGAAAATCCCAGCCACTACTAGTCCCTCCTTATAGTTCATCCAAGAAAGTGAAACTGCCAAGGGGTGTGGGCAATAAAAGTGATCTATCAGCAGATAGCCTAGATCTTATGGAACCCCTAGATTGCTCGAACGTTGGAGAGACTAATAGGGGGACCCTTATTGTCACTTTTGTTTTTCTGTGAGATCAGGTTGTGAGCTTATTTTTTCATCAAAGACCAGAAATTTTTATGGGGCTCAAAGCACTGATGTTTCCTGATCTATGCAGAAGTACACAGGAGCGTAAGAAAAAATTTCTTCATATGAAACAAGAGGTTCTGGCCCTCAGGGGACAGCATCAATTGTGATTTCCTTGTAAATGTATCGTAATATTTTCCTCTGCTAGATATGTTCTTTCAGCCAGAGCAATTGAAATTTCTTTTGGATGCTGAAAGGTTGGAGCTGCCAGTCAATATACAGGATTAGGGTTGTACAATTGTAGGGCTGCGCCCCCCCCCCCCATGCTTTTTGTTTATCTTCTTTTTTCCCCCCTTATAAGTAAGTGCACAGCTTCAGGGTTTTTTTGGTTCCCCCATCTCATCGAGAGCTGAGTAGTATAGATTTATTTCATTATATATTTTATGTTCGCTTGGTTTTCTTTTTTTTTTCTATAGTATGTTTATGTTTAATTGTGCTTGATAGAGTACTTTTCTTGATCAAGTTTAAGCTTGTGTAATACTTGAAAATGCTATAAATATGAAGTACATTGAGGTCATCATGAGAATTGTGCAAGCTACATTTGATGTATGAAGATGAAAAAGCTCGTCTTGTTAATATCAACATTCAGCAAGAAATATTTCAGGGGGATTCCTTGTCACCACTCTTGTTTTGTCTGGCACTAAATCCATGGAGTTCTCTTATTAACTCCTTGCAGCTTGGATTTAATCTTAAACTTGGAGACACTAATGAACCAAAGATAACATCATCCTACTGTTTATATGCGATTTGAAGCTTTACCATTTTTGTGATTGCTTAGCAGAATAATTTTAAGTAATGAAAGCTTCTCAGATGACAAATATGCTAAAGCAACCTTCCTTAAAGGAAAACGGAATAAAGCTGAAAATACCTCCTTGACTAAAGAGTGACAAAGGAACTTGAGCAAGGTGTACTTAAATAGATCCACGAGCAGAGGAGGGGGCAACAACCTCACACAAATTACTGAGAAAAAGGTTCAATAAATAATATTACAGGAAACTGATACCAGGTAAGATGCAAGCCATCAATCAGCTTGCAAGTTCTGGAACTATAGACCGGCCCTATAAAGATTTTTTTAAAAACTGGATGTAAGAACGAGACAACTCCTCCTTGCTCATGAGGTAATCTGTAAGAATCAGTGTATGCCAAACTGTACACAAAAAGCGCTGAAGTACACAGACAAATGTCCACAGTGGGTCTCCATTCTTAAAACTTGGATAAGTATTGTGATGAATTGAAGGAATGCGGGAAGAATCCATCAGCACATACGAAGAAAGAAGCAACAGAATTTGTAATACAAGAGAAAACAAATCTTTAAAGAATCAGATCAGTAAACAAGGAGAAATAAAATAGTAAATGCACAAATATGGTAGGAAACAAAGTGTTACATGAGAAACCATATGTTGATCAAGTCCTTAGATATAAATGGTTAAGGAGAAGTGAACGTTAACCTAAGGATGAGAGACTGATAGTTGCAGCACAGGACAGCAGACTACAGACAAGACACTTGACTGGAAGAGGCAAATGCAGATTCTGTAAGATTGAACTGGAAGTCATCACACCTCTTCTGACTGCACACAAAAAGGTGTGAGGCGGCAGCGCAGCTTATCCTCCGGAAACCTACAGCAGCGCTGTACCAGAAAAGCACTGGGATCACAGCCTAAGAGAATTGTGAAGAATGAAGACTTGTGATCACTTGGGATAGTCCCATTTTAACTGATAAAGCTTAATACAAGAGAACCAGACATAGTGGTAAAAAGGAAAAAAACCACAAGGATGGTACTGGAGGAGTAGCCTAAGAACCCAGGGTTCAAATCTCACTGATGCTGTCTGTGATCATGGGCAAGACCCTTAACTTTTCTGTACACCCTTCCTAAGGGGCTACTAAATTAGAAGTACAGTCAAACCTCGGTTTTCATTTGCCCCGGTTTTCATACGCTTCGGTTTTCAACGTCTTTTGACTGAGATTTTGTCCCGGTTCTTGTACATCGCCTCGGTTTTCGTAAAGTACAGTACTGTAAATACATACACCCTCGCGCTGCACACCATTCTGTATACACTGCCAGAACGCCTGCCCGGTCCCGGCAGCACTGCCCCCCGAACTCACCGATCGCCAGCGTGATGAGAAGCAAAAGCCAGCTGAGCACGTAAATGAAACACATCCTCGAGCCTGGTCAGAGTCAGAGAGGCAAGGATTGCGCAGAGAGGAAGGCCCCGATCTCGTCCACTGCCTGCCCGTTCTCTGGAGTGCCCCCTCAGGCTCGGAGGTAGCAGGGAAGAAAAGCTGTCAACGTAAGCAGGAGATGTTGCATGAATGTGGGAGGCAGTTCTTTCTCTTGCAGGGTACGTCTGAAGCTATATCATTAAGATTTTCTGCCATTCTGAAGCATTGAGCAGATAATGTAAAGGTATTTTAATGGACTGAATTCAATGTGATTCCGAAGAGAGCTGGGCACAGCAGCTTGTCAGGGGTGGCTAAGGCCAGATGTTAACATACTGTACTGTACAGTACTGTACTTAGCTTGCTTTCAGTGATGTTAAATGTTCATTTATCCATTTCCTTAGTCATTTATATTTATTTCTCATTGTTTTCTGTATGTAAAAATATAGTTATTCTCTATAAAATGTATTTTTGTGAATATTTTTGGGTGTCTGGAATGGATTAATTGGATTTACATTATTTCTTATGGGAAATATTGCTTCAGTTTTCATACGTTTCGGTTTTAGTCAGACTTTTTCGAACGGATTAATCATGAAAACCGAGGTTTGACTGTAGGCAAAGCATTGAGGTGATAGCCGAGGGTACTAAGGAACTTAGGGAGAGATAGAAATAGCCCCAATTTAATTGGGTACCACTAGCCTGATTAAAAAGAATTTCCAATTGCACTGGGTTGGCCGCCTAAACTTGCTACATCTCATGAACTTTCATTGTTTATTTCATGTATTCAATTTAATATTTGCTTTTTTCATCTGCTCCAGGCAAAATAAAACAGAAATAAATCCTTTTTTGAACAATGCAACTAAGTCAAGCGCGACAGTGAGATGCGGCCCATTCCCCTCCCCTCCGTCTCTGGCAAGCTTGGCACTGGTACAATATTCATCCTGCTACTGTGCCTGCTGGTGTCACTTCCGTAATACTTGCTGGATTGGTTTTACAATTCATTGTTTCTTTTAGGTGCAGCCCAGCTGTCACATCCAATCTGGGGAGAGGAGGAAGACTGTGTGTACTGGGGAATGAGGGCAGATAATCATCTTATCTCTGCACAGTAACATATGGCGTGGCTGAACCGCTCCTCCCATCACTGACAACGCGAGCGAAAGCCTGAAATTCAGCACTTAGAGCAGCGGCAGTCATCCTTTACCAGATAAAGTCTACCTCTATAGAAACGCTTTATTCATCCCTACAGCACGCAATGTGAATATTTGCACTACACCCGCAAAAAAGCTGAAACAGGCTTTCAAAGGATGAGGATTTTTCTCTGTCATTTGGCATTTACCCAAAGCAGCTTTGTTTTCTTCCATAGCCCTCGGTATAAGGAATCAAGAAACGAAATGTTCCAGCAGGAACTTACTGACTGGCTAGAGGAAAGCCAGATATATAACACCTGGGAGTAAGTATCCCTTCCTACCCCCCAAAAACTGAATGCACAAACCATTTATCCTTTAATATAGTTTCATCTTTTCAGAGGACACAGCAATAGTCTTCAGTTGCATACGCCCCTGGGAAGCTTTCCAAGCTTTGCAGCATGAGGACTAGAAACAAAGGCTGGCCTGATGGCTACTGCTGTGAACTGCTATGGCACAGGGACCCGGGTTCAGTTCCCAGTTCAGGTCTTCTGTTCCTCAGGTCAGCTGAGACTGCTGAGGCAGAGAGGGAGCCCCAATCATCGTGCACCTATGACACCTAGTGGTCAATTTTATGACTGCAAGGGTTCAGAAGGAGCCTGGTATATGGTCTCAACTGAGGACTGTCACTGCAATGAATAAACTAAAATCATTCAGGAGGGGATAAAAAACAGAGGGGGAAAAAATCCTCAGGTAACTGCAAATGAATCTCTGCCCTGGGTTCAACTCAGCTAGAAACCGCAAAGCAACAAGAAGAGTGCTTTGTGAAAAAGAAAATATTAATGTGGTATCTATTTGAGTGTTTGCATATCCCCCCTGGGAGCAATAAATTACTGCATAAATCACAGCATCAGAAATCTTGCTCCATAAATGCTTTTTGCATTATTACGTACCATTAACATCAATATGGCCCAGTCAGATACACAGAAACTGACAGCAGATAAACACTATACAGTCTATCCACCCTTACCAACTACTTCCCTCTGCATTTGTCCCATGCTTTCTTGAATTCAGACACAGACCTCATTTCTGCTGTCGCCATTGTGAAGCTATTCCACATACCACATCCTAAGTCTATCCCCTTTCACCTTCATCCTCTGCCCTCCTTATTCCAGAGCTGTCTTTCAACTTCGAGAGACTTGCCTGCTGTGCACTTATGTCATTGAGGTATTTAAACATCTATCACATCTCACCCCCCTCCCCCACCTTTCTTCCAAAGTATACATATTGAGATCTTTAAATCTGCCCCCATATGCGTTATGATGAAGTCGCTGACCATCTTAGTAGCTGCCTTCTGCACAGATTCCATCCTGTTTATATCTTTTTGAATGCGCGATCTCCACAACTGCACAAGGTACCCCAAATGAGGTCTCGCCAGAAACTTACACAGAGGCACTATCACTTCCTTCTTCCTGCTGGCCATTCCTCTCCCTATGCCCCCAAGCATCCTTCTGGATTTTGCCATTGCCTTTTCTATTTGACCACCTTAAGATCAGATATGATCACCCCAGACCTCGCTCTTCTTTCCTGCACAGACGTTCTTCACCCCTGACACAGAAACGCTTCCTTGGATTTCTGCAGCCCAAATACATGACCCTTCAATTTTTAGCATTAAATCTTAGCTGTCAAATTCTAGACCATTGTTCAAGCTTCACTAGATCCCTCCTCATGTTATCTACACCTTCCAGGGTGGGCGTCTACCCTACTGCAGATTTGGGTGTTATCTGCAGGAAAGCAAACCTTATCCTGACAGTTCTTCTGCAATATTACCTACAGTACAAAAATGTAAAAAAAAAACAGAACCAAGGACCAATCCCTACATTATACCACTGGTATCATCCTTATCCTCAGAATGAACTCCACTCTTTGTCACCTCCCATTCAATAAATTTTTTACCTAGTCAGTCACTTTAGGGTCCATCCCAAGAATACTCAGTTTATTTTTAAGTCACCTATGTGGAACTGTGTCAAAGGCTTAGCTGAAATCTACGCACACCACATTGAATGCTCTTCCTTAATCAAACTCTGGTCACTCAAAGAAATTATTCAGATTTGTCTGATAAGACCTACCTCTGGTACAGCCATGCTGCCTTGGATTCTATGATCCATGGATCACTATCTAGTGTTTTAACAGTGTTTCCATTCATTTATTCGCCATATAGGTCAGACTAACTGGCATATATTACCCAACCTCTGGCTTTAATCCACTTTTGTGAAGAGGGACCGTATCTGCCTTTCTCCAGTCCTCCGGGACTTCTCCTGACTCTAAAAAGTTACCGAAGGTCAGAAAGAGGAGCCGCCAGAACTTCCTTAAGTTCCTTCCATACCGTCCCATGTATCCCATCTGGGCTCATCGCTTTGTCTACTTTCAGTTTAGCTAGCTCCTCACAAAACACACTCTTCTGAAAATTATCTGCCTCATTTCTGTTCCTATTTGTGTTTGTTTTCTAAGGTCCCACTCCCAGCCCTTCATCTGTGAAAAGAGAACAGAAATATATGTTAAGAAATTCTGCTTTATCCTCAGCAGCTTCCATACAATCCTCCATTTATGTGGAGATGTCTGTGCTGGGGGAGCCATGGGTTGTGTTTTGTTGCCGTTTCCTACTCAACTTTTATGATTCAGAATTTAAATTTGTATCATGTCCTGCTATGCAAGCAAAATTGAACGCTAACAAGCATGATTGAACTTGTGTAAGTTAGAACTGGCTCCTTATCCATCAATCTCCTTATTAGCTCTTCTTCAGATTAAAGAGCTGATATAGACACCTTGTGTTAGAGCAGGAGCTAAAGCTCAGAGATTAACACAAGCTAATGTTTGCTCTTCAATGCTGCAACCAAAAAGCAAGCAAATAAGTGCTGTGCTAAATAAAGGTAAATACATATAAAAGGAAAAGGATGCCATTATGGTTCTCAAAAGAAGTAACTGAAAAAATGAAGAAAAAGAGGGTGGCCTTCATAAAATACAACAGATCACAGAAAGAGGAAGACAAGCACCATTATTTGAAAAACTCAGAGAAGCTAGGAAAGTAGTCAGGAAAGCAAAGATACAAAAAGAAGAAGAAATAGCCAATGCAATTAAATGGGGGGGAGGCATTTTTCAGATATGTTAGTGAGAGGAGGACGTGCAAAAGTGGTTTTGTCAGACTCAAGGTTGAAGGGGGGGGGGGGAATATGTAGAAGCTAATGAGGATAAAATGGAATTGCTTAACAAATATTTTTGTTCTATGTTCAGATGAATGGTCAGGAGTAGGACCTCAGAAAACACCCACAAATAGGAACAGAAATGAAGGGGATCTGAAACGATTTTCAAGAGACTGTTTGTGAAGAACCAGCTAAACTAAATTAGACAAAACGATAGGACCAGATGGGATACATCGAGAATATTAAAGGAACTTGCGGAAGTTCTAGTGGCTCCACTGTTTGGCCTTTTCAATGCTTCTTTAGAGTCTGGAGTGGTCCCAGGGACTGGAGAAAGGCACATGAAGTCCCTTTACACAAAAGTGGAAGTAAAGATGAGGTTGAGAACTGCAGGCCGGTTATTATGATCTCTGTGGTAAGTAAATTAATGAAAATGCTGCTAAAACAGAGGATAGTGAGGTTTCTGGAGTCCAACGGATTGCCGGATTCGAGGTAGCATGGCTTTAAGTGAGGCAAGTCTTGTCAGACAAAGCTGATTGGTTTCTTTGACTGGGTGACCAGAGAGTTGGACTGAGGGAGAGTCCTAGATGTGGTGCATTTAGATTTCCGTAAAGTCTTTTACTTGACTCTGTTCTGCACAGGCGATTTATAAATAAACTGAGTACTCTAGGGATGGACTCCAAAGTGATTGACTGGGTTAGAAATTGGTTGAGTAGGAGGCAACAAAAGGGTATAGGTAAATGGAGCTCACTCTGAGGAGAAGGAGGTTACCAGTGGTGTGCCACAGGGATCTGTCCTTCATCTGATTGATATTTTGTGACCTGGGTCCCTAGGTTCATGTCACAGAAGCTATTAGAAGAGGTAATGCTTACAAATGTGTCTCCTTAGCTTAATACAGTCTACCTGGATTTATATAGAAAGAGTTAGCAACTACACCTAAAAGTAAAATCATGAAAATCACCAATGTGTTGAGATTCATTCATTAACTCATGTGTTAGGGTAACACGATCACCTTTGCAAGTCTGACCCGACCTTCAGCAAAACATCTGTACAATGAGAAAGCTGATGAGGATAAACATACATCCTTAGATTTAAGCCCTTTGGGTACAGGGAAATACCTACAGTACTGACTGTAACTCGCCTTGAACTATTCCTGAAAAGACATGAGCTAAATGCTAATATTGTAAATCAATCAATCAATCAATCTGAGCAATTTTTCTGCAGGCAATGAAATCTGGTACACTGACAGAAAAGCGCCTCTGGATATTTTAGCAGTCCGAGACACTGTGGGTGAGAGGCCTTCATTACCTGCCGTCTCTCAGCGTTATTTAGCCGAGCTAGAGACGCTTCTCCATCTAACCATCTGTGTGCTGAACTGGGGGTCACTAGGACAGAATCTGAGAAAATTCTCATGCAAGGACCTTCAACCACTTTTTAAAGAGAAAGCGTATGTGGACTTTCACACGGAACCTTGTCATGGGTACAGAAGCACATTTTGGCAACAGTAAAAAGAAAGATTTTTAGGAATGTCTTTGGGAATGATGAAAGTATAAAACTATGAGGAAGTGGAGAATCCGTGGCTGTTTGTGTGGTTGCAGGGAAGTCCATCAGGCCAGGGCCGTACCCACACCAAACAAAAAGCCTTTTTTCCTGTGGACTTCAGGGCTGTACCAAGCCATAAATGTACCCTGTGTGGCTTGTGCATCTGACGCACCCCACCCCCCCATCACAGGTTTGTCATTTGCCCCATGCATCTCCACATCTTACCCCCATATCCAGCCGGCTCTCCCCCGTGCTGCCTGCCTTTGCCCAACCGCCATCTTTAGTGTTGCCTTGGCAGCGGCGGCGACATCCAATTAAAAAAGCGCAGGTCTTTCTGGCTCCACGCTTGCATGCAGGTCTGATCCCTCCCTCCTCTAACCTATGCTCGCGTCACAGGAGGGAGGAACCAGATCAGCCATTCAAAAGCGGCTCTTTGCAACTCCACACTTGAATGGCTGGTCTGGTCTCTCCCTCCTCTGACATGAGCATACGACAGAGATCAGGCCAATACGCAAGCACAGAGTCAGAAAGACCTGTGGGGTTTTTTTCTATTGGGTATCGCTGCTGCCAAGGCAACACTAAAAGTGGCGACGGCGGGGCAAGGGCAGATAGTGTGGGGGAGCAGAGGCCTGAAGCCCCAAATGCGCCCTTATTTCTTTGCGCCCTGTGCGGCTGCAGCACTCACACAGGGTTAGGTATGGCGCTGCATCAGGCCACGCCTTCACAAGATCACCAACACCACTGCACTGGGGTCTTGGCACCTAGCCCTGCGGCGCGAAGAGAATGGAAACGTGCTGTTATGCCTACCCACACCGGCAAGCACACACTCCTCTCCCCCATGTAAGGTCCAGGATTACTGACAATACTGGGAAGAGTTGGGGGGGGGGGATCAGTATAAATTCGATGGCCACAGCACTGGGATGCGGCTGGTGTGGAGAAGGGTTGCTGGGAAGAAGGTGTAGAAAAATCACGTCCCAGCAAGCACGGGAGCTGTAGCTAGGGGGAAACTTAACCCTGAAGTGACAAATCCTGCCCTCCTCCACCCACTGTACTTTCCTTTCCTAACTGGGATGACATTTATACCACTGGTCCTGCTACTGGAGATCAGACTGGTCCAGCCAGCACCGGATGGTAAAGGAGGAAGAAGCAGAAGAAACTATGGCTGTGACTGCTGAAGATTTCTCTCCTTTGCACAGACCCCTCCACACCACCAAAAGCAGTGCGAGACATTATGGAGCCCCTCATCAGTTTTCATGCATCGCAGTCGCTCCCCCCCCCCCTCCTCCGTCGTGTACCACAGGATCTGGAACATTTCAAACTGGGCTTTTCTGGCAATGCAAACTATCATCCTGTGCCCAGAAATCTGCATCCCTGCCTGCGTCTAGACTTTTATTCTCTGGAATTGCAGGCAGAAGATGAGAAAATGTTTCCTTGCAGGTCTTTCTAATGTGATATGATTGTGCGACCAGTTTCCTCCTCCCCCCAACTGGGAATCATGTCTGCCCATGGCTACAGAACCTTAGTGCACCGCTGTGGCTTCAGGACACATGGACTCTTTATTTATTTATACCGTCTGTAACTATAGCAACAAAAGACTAAGAGGCCCATTTCCTGCCTAGGTGGAGCTGCTCCAGCGGACACAGCTGATCATGGTATAGCAGGAAGGAGAGGTCCTAGTGCTCAGCTGAATCCAACCTTGTCCACCATCATTCAGATTATATACATTACTAAACACAAACACACAGAGTCCCTGAGCATTGGCTCTTCAGCCCATATATGTCTCATAGCATCGTCAATGCAATCCATGTACATTGTGTGGGTCAGGGCACAGCGGCATAGTCTGTCCACATCTTTGTCGGGTCTGACATGGGTCTTACCTGGAGTAATGAGCGAATGGGTCGTCACAGGCACAGTAGTCCGACTCAGGCTGTTCCCTTTGTTTTCGGAGCCGGTGGGGTTGGAGTGGTGGTCTCCCTTCTTGAGAGCGTCTGTCATGTCAGCTTTAGCGCCCGGAGTGGTGGCTTGGTTTGCTGCTTTACCATGTGGCGTGCTGGGGGCTGGCTGGCTACTACTGCTGCTGCTGCTTATAACGGGTTTCATGGCGAGGCTGGGGAGCTGTAGGGGGGAAGGACTGGCTCCTTGTGCACTTGAGGTCTGCTGGCTTCTTATGGCCAAGTTCTGTACCTGAATCCAAGGATTGGGAGGGGAAATGAACATTAGGAATTTTCTCAGAGTGCAGAAAAAACAAGCAGCATTCATAGTACAATGCCCGCCACCTGAGGTGCCAGACATGGACATTCTTTGACAGACTCCCTGGACCTCGCTGCACCTTGGACCCTCACCACCAGAGTTAGCCAAGAGAACAGGCTGGGGCTCCAATCCACTTTCCAATGGATTCGCAGGGGATTTTACCTTTCTGCTCATCCGCCTGATAGCTAGATGCACATGCTTAGCTGAGCAAAATGTTGTGTGTGTGCATATATCTATGTATATGTGTATGCACTTGAGCAAGCATGCATGTGTATGTATGTGCACAGCGATGTATGTTTGGCTATGTAACTCTGCAGGGATGAGCATCTATGGATGTATACCAGTATGTGCACATCCACCGATATCAATACACCTCAGTGCACAGACACACAGCCAAACAATACGCACAGGTAGACATGGAGGCCCACAGCCACAGATACCCCTCCCCCATGTGCATGCATTCATAGAAAGCTGGGAAGAGAGCAATAGGGGAACCACAAGGGGCCACACAATGTTAAACCAATGCTGTAGAGGTCACATGTCAATGAAATCTCCGTTTATGTCGCCACCTACCTATTAGGCCACAACATAGGAGTGGGAGCAGCTTTAACCGGGCCCTAGATTATGGGACTTAATGTGCAACCCAGCACATTATAAGCAGCTGGAAGCTCCACAGAATCCTTTTCGCTGATACCAGCTCTTAAGGTTGCCTCAAGTGATAAACCCTCCTTTTGAGCAAAAACGTAATTTCTAAAAATAATCCTAGTGCACCTGATACATTTGTTCACAGAGCTTTAAGAGACAAGACTACAAATTTCCAAAATGCTAAGGGGGTATTCTCCCGGTTGTGTGGGGAAGTTAGATGAGGGGCAAGGAAGGGGCAGAGTCTGGGCGATTCTAATGTCAGCCCTGTACGTCCAGGGCTGGCGACATGTGCGGGGAAGTTATTCCACCTCTGAGGTGGAATAACTTCCCTGGACATTTTTAAGGTGTGTGCCTGGGGCACAGATGAGGCAGGGGGGCCAGGGGATCTTCCCCGCAGCCCGACCCTGACCTTAGGAGGCCAGATTGGGGGTTGGGCTGAGGGGAATATTCTATTTTGGGGTGGCTGGCATCGTGGCTCTTCAATGGAGCCACAGTGCCATGGCAACATGACGCCTTGGCACAGGGGCTCCATTGAATAGCCTTGACTGAGTTAACCGGGGTCAGTCCTGCACGTGAAAGCCGGACTGAATCGTAGTCCTGTCCTACATGTGCAGGACTGTTCGCGATTCTGATCCCGTGGGGCTAGATGTGCCCCACGGGATCAGAATCGCAATCCCTTCTGTACATCCGGTTCAGACCAGACATACAGAGGGGGATCGAAGTCTGGGATGGAATTGGGCCCTAAGGGATCAACTGCTTTCATATCATACTCTCCTACTGACCCCCCCCCCCTGCCCTCATTCCCAGCAGATTGATATAGACACCCAAAGAAACTAGGGGCACTCAGAACCTTCCCTGGCTAATGCTATGCTATCACTGCTTTTTAATTCCTACCCCACTTCCATGTAGCTCCACTATTGCAGAGTCACTGCATCATTGACCCCACCATTACCTGGTGCATGCAGGGACAGTGAGCAGGAAGACCGTGCTTAGTGCCACACATCACAGTGGATGATAAAGGGTGGGACCAAGTAGTTATGGTTCGCACACAAGACAATTGGTAGGCTGTATGGGGAGCTGCACCCTGCAGCTTGCCTCGGTGGGACATTTATCCTCTCTAACATGCTTCCTTCCCCCAACTAGAGGACACAAACTAAGATGCTCGTCCCTGGCCCCGCACAGTTCTAGAGTCCATTCTGGATTCAACTGCATCTTGGATCAGTCAGTAGGTTTTGCTCATACACAACAGGGTCTGCAGAAGTGCAAGGGGACACATTAAAATAAAAGAAAAAGAATATTTTCATGGGTGGGAGTTAGTGTCGCTTCCCAGGTCTCTATTTTTAGGTCTTGTAGTGCAAAGTGAGAAAGTGAAAGCGAAGAGCTAAACTGCAGGCAGTATTGTGTCGTCCTTCAGGATATGTTGGCTCCCTCCCGTATCCGACTGAATTTGCTCCATTCTGAGATTGTCTGTCTGCAGTGCCCATCAGTTACGTGGCTGAATGTTAACAGTCAACCAAAAGAGAGAGTGGTTATAACTGGAAAGCAGAGATGTCCAGGCAGGAAGTCTTTGTTTCATCTCGTCTTGGATTTTTTCATTTGTATTACTCCCTTTTGTTTGGTCAAAGCACACACTAATAGCGGGCACTATCACTGAATAGCACGTGCTATCCGATAATAGTGTATGCTCTTTCGTAACAGCACACATTCTTGCAAAATGAAACAATACAAAAAATACAAATCCTACCGGAGGGCATCAAATACAGCAGCAGCAGGAGAGAGACCTGCTGCTGGAGGGAGGAAAGGAGGGTCACATGGATTGCCAAGGTAAGGGGGGGGGGGTGGAGGGGACCCAAAGAAAAAAATCCTCCTTCACACAGCAAAAAAACGAGAGAGCAGGCTGCATGATTCCTTCATCACTCAGCGGCACACCAGCGCCCACTAGTGACAATAGGAGGTCAAGGTTTTCAGAGCAGACCTTCTGCATCCAGTCCTAATAAGTTCATCTTCCCATCTCCCCCTCCAAAAATTCGAAACCTTATTTGGTGCCCTTTTTTCTGCATTATGTTTGCTTTTTAATTTTAGTTTAAAACATTTGATTTTCTCTCCCCACCCGACTCTGGTGCAAAGTCACATTACACCAGGGGAAAAAAATTCCCCTTTACTTTAAACTGGTTTTCTTGAATGTCTTGTTTAGTGGTTAGCCTCGGTTCTATCCAAAGGGTGGCTTCTAAGATTGTTCCATATGATGTGCTGAAAGCTGTGGGGCTGTGTTTCCACCCTCACGGTTTATAGCTCGGAAATGGCTTTAGACAGAAAGCCGCAGTTTTGAGGATACAGAGGGATTTAGGTAGGAATACGGCTTTCGAATTTTTGAGAGCTGGTACCTAATTATAAGGGTGGTGTGGGGCAAAGATGTGTATGTGCAGGACATCGAATAGGAAACTAGATGGGTAAGGGGCAGGAGGATTTGAAGGGGAAAGAGCAATTTGGGTCATCAGGTGGCTAAATGTAGGTATCTACTTGAGGGAAGATATGACAGCCTGATGTAATAATGAGTGTTATGACATTATCACAAACCAATATGTGTTATGCATCGCAGTCCCCACTGTACAACATTGGCCCTGTGATGCATGACATTTGTCGGTGTGCAATAATGCAGAGACATTACCGCAGGCCAATCCTGCGCACTAACATGCAAACAGTGAATCCAGACCGAGTCTCCTACGCCAAGCTAAAAGTGGAGGGAAGCAGAAACAAGGCTCCACTGAATGGGTTATTTTCTATTTGTTAATCATTCTTTGCACCAAATAGATATTTTGGGTGATATTTTAAGAACAGGGCAAAAGGTTTGCCAAAATCCTTACAAATCCACTTCAAATTTTATTGAAATGGCAGAAAAGGCTTAGGAAGGGGTACAAACACTTTTGAGTGCTAAAGGTTTTGCAAGCAAAATCTTGGGTGACAGAAATGCGGAATCCGATGACATCTATATCAGGCCTCGAGAAATCTATGTTCTATCTACGAGCCAGCAGTTGAGATAGCATAGTTACACACCTGTAACAGGTGTTCTCCAGGGACAGCAGAAATCAGTTCTCACATATGGGTGACGACACCAACGGAGCCTGCGTGGAGCATTTCCGTAGCTTTCAAAGAAAGCCTTTGGGACATGCTACCACGCATGCGTGGTCCCCTTCCCGCACAAAGGTGCCATCTTGCTCAGTCAGATGACATAGCTAGGATGGCAGTAAAAACTAAAACAAGGTAGAGCAGCAACTCCCAGGGGAGGAGGGAGGGTTGTGTGGACTGGTTCCTGCTGTCCCTGGAGAACACCTGTTACAGCTGAGTGACTACACTTTCTCCAGGAACAAGAAGGAAATCAGTCCTCACATATGAGACTCCCTATTTCCAGGCTGCCAAGGACTGAACCACGACAGCATCAACGGCAACCAATCGGACAGAGTTCGCTTAGTCACGGGGAGCCCCAGTCTGCTGGGGTCATAAGACACGAAAAGCTGAGGAGCTTTTTGATGGGTTGAGTCCGCTGTAAATAGAAGGACAGGACCCATTTACAATCTTGTGTATGAAGTACTAGTTCCTCCCTGCTGGCCTGAGGCTGCGGGAAGAAGGTGGAGAGGACCACCTCTTGGATGAGGTAGAAAGGAGATATCACCTTCAGGAGGAATTTGAGGTGTGTATGGAGCACTACCCTGTTCTTGTAGAACCTTGGGTGGATCTGCCACCAGGGCCTAGAGTTCGCTCACTCTTCAAGAGGATGTGAGGGCCACCAGACAGGCCACTTTCCAAGACAGATACCACAGGTGGCAAGTGGCCAGGGGCTCGAACAGCGGTTTGGTGAGTTAGGAGAGCACTACGGTGAGGTCCCACTCTGCCGCTAGAGGGCAGAAGGGGGACTTGGATAACAGGAGGCCTTGGAGGAACTTGGAGACCAGGGGCTGGCTTGAGAAGGGTTTTTCCTTGATAGGGTGCTGGTGGCTATGGCGCTCAGATGTACGCTCGCTGAATTAGATTTCAGCCTGGTGTGTGACATGTGCAGTACGTACTGAAGTACTAGTTGCACATGGCAGGAGAAGGGATTCTCCTCCCTTTCTGCACATCAGACAGAGAACCTTCTCCACTTAAAGGCATAAGCCTGTCTGGTGGAGGGTTTTCGGGAAGCCAGTAGGATCTCCTTGACTTCTGGAAGATTGAAAAGGGCCAATGCTACCCTTTCAGCAGTCATGCTGTTAGCGTTAGCAACCCCAAATTGGGGTGTAGGAAGGAGTCCTCCTCCTGGGACAGGAGGTCCGGGGCTCGGCCCAAAGGGACTGGGAGTACCACCAACAGGGAAAGCAGCAGAGGGAACCAAGGTTGTCTGGGCCACCTGCGGGCAATCAGTATAACTGATGCTCTTTCGTTCTGGACTTTGAAGAGGGTCCTGGTGACCGGGGGATTGGGGGGAGTGTCAGTGGGAATGCATAGAGTAGGCCCTCAGACCATGAGATCAGGAAGGCACTTGTCACCATTCTCTCTGGGTGTGGCTAATGGGAGCAGAAGCTGTGTCTTGTCCGGAGAGGCGAATAGGTCCATCACGGGCTTGCCCCAGAGGTGGAAGAGCTGCTTCGTTACTCTGGGGGGGGGGAGGGTTCAAGCACCACTCGTGTGGATGAAGGACTCTGCTCAGCCTGTCAGCTAGGCAATTGTTCTGGCCTGGGAGGTACATCGCTCGCAGAAGCATGCTATTGCGTGCTGCGAAGAAGAGGAAGGCCATCACCTCCTGGAGTACGAACCCGTGCCCCCCTGCTTGTTGATATAAAACATGGCGACCTGATTGTCCTTCTGGATCAGCACAGGTCGGTGTCGCAGGCGGTGGTGGAATGCTCATAGGGCCAAGAAATTTGCCCTGAGCTCCAAGAGAATGATCTGTAGGAGTGACTCCTCCTGAGACCAGCTGCCCTGTGCACGGTGGTCTCCGCAATGTGCCTCCCAACCCAGGAGGGAGGGCATCTGTGGTCAGGATTCTCTGCGGTGTGGGTGCCTGGAAGGGCATTTCCGCCTGGAGGTGGTGCAAAGTTTGCCACCAGTTGAGGGACTCCGCCAGCTGGCAGGTAACCCTAACCCTGTTGCATAGCGTGCCCGTGGCTTGAGTCCACTGTGAGCAGAGGCACCACTAGGCTGTCCACATGTGTAAGTGGGCTGTAGGTGTGACATGGACCGTTTTTATTTATTTTATTTATTTACATTCTCTTATATACCGCGCTATTCTGCATCAGTGCGGTTTACATTGAACAAACTGAAATTACATTGAACAGGGCATTATAACTTGGAGATCATTATTTTACAGGGAACATGAGCTATGGAGGGTTAAGTGGCTTGCCCAAGACCACAAGGAGCCCCTGTGGGACTAGAAACCCCAGTCCTTCCGGCCCAAGGTTGCTGTCCTCTAGTGGGATTTGAACCCCCGACCTTCCAGTCTGAAGTACCTTGCCCCAACCACTAGGCCACTCCTCCACTCCATGCCATATGGCCCAGTAGGCAGAGGAGGAGACGAGCCGGCACTGACCAGTGGCATTATACCTCTCCTGCCAGATGCCTGAGGCGTTCTGCCCTTTCTTTTGGGAGGAAAGCCTTGACCTGCAATGTGTCCAACTGAGCACCTATGAACTCTAGGATTTGGGCTTGACAGAGATGGGATTTGGGGTAGTCGATGACGAACCCCAGGTACTGCAGAAGGAGTGCTGCATGCTCTGTGGCCTCACTGACTTCTGAGGTTGTACCACCCCGATGAGCCAGTTGTCCAGGTAGGGGAAGATGAAAGCCCCTTGTAGGTGCAGGTAAGAGGCTACCACCACCCAGCATTTGGTAAAGACCCTTGACGAGGAGGCCAGGCTGAAGGGTAGCATCCTGTACTGGTAGTGTCCTCCTCCCACCACGGACCGTAGGTACTGCCTGTGGGAGGGGTGGATCAGGATGTGAGTATACACATCCTTTAAGTCCAAGAAGCACAGCCAATCTCCCTGGTGGAGGTAAGACAGCAGTGTTCCAAGGGAGAACATCTTTAACTTTTCCCTCACCAGAAACGTGTTTAAGTTTCTCAGGTCTAGTATGGACCTGAGGCCCCCAGTTCTCTTTGGGACAAGGAAGAATCTGGAGTAGAAGCCTTTTCCCTTTAGATGTTTGGGTACAGGCTCCACTGCATTGTTCCCGAGCAGCCCTGTGAGCTCTGAGAGCAGAAGAGTCTGGGGAAGGAGAGGTCACATTGGCTCTCCTTTAAAGAACCTGGGTGGTAGCTGTTGTAGGTGGAGAAGGTATCCTTCCCTTACCACCTGCAGTACCCACTGGCCCGAGGTGACACTGGCTCACCTGTAGGTGAAGAGTGCCAGGTGGCCCCCTGTGGGCTAATGAAGGTCTCCCAGGGAAGGGGAGGCCCTGCCCCGAGAGTCAAAAGCTCCCCCCGGGCTGGGCGGGAGCTGGAGCCTGGGGCTTCTGTGCTTTCGGCTTCTGAGCCCCATGGCTTTGTCTTTTAGGGTAAGAACCCTGTTGCTGGCCCAAGAAGGGCTGGTGGTGGTGACTCTGATGAAAGGGCTCCTTTTTCCTCGGAAACAGCGGTCTTTTCCCCGATGGTTTCTTACAGGGAAAGGATGAGATCTTTTTGGAGATACACTGTTGAGTCACCACATCAGCCTTGATCTCAGCCGCCTTGTTGACCATAGGCTTGCCGAACAGGTTCTCCCCGGTACAGGGGACGTCAAGCAGCTTGTCTTGGACCCATTGCTCGAGTCTGAAGACTGAAGCCAGGCTTGACATCAAGCACCAATGCCTGCCACTGCTACCTGAGCCGCTGCCTCAAAGCCGTCATAGGCCACATGGGAAAGGAACTTAGAGCAGTCCTTGATCCCGGAGATCAGGGATTGGAACCGTTGGAGAGGTTCCCGGTAAGTCCTGCGGAAAACACAGATAACTCCTGGGTTAGGGCCTTTAGGTACATGCCTATGTACAATTCATAGGCTTGAATCCGGCAACCCAGCATGGAGCCCTGGTAACACTTGCGCCCGAGGGCATCAAGGGTTCTAACGTCCCTTCCAGGGGGGACTGAATTTCCAGGGGGGACTGAAGAGTGAGTCTTCTGGTTCTTAAGTTTCTGTATGGTCGACTCAACCACCATGGAGTTATGTAGGAGTTGGAGCTTGTGGAACCTGGGGCCCTTCAGGATGTGGTAGATGGTGTCGAGGCGCCAGCTCAGCAATGGCACAGAGGCCGGCATCTCCCACATTCTAAATAGAAGCCACTTGAGGATCGGCTGCATGAGCACTGTGAGAGTCTCTTTGGGTGGAGACTCATACTGGAGAATCTCCAGTTCCTCGGTGGGTGGATCTTCCTCCACCTCGGTTTGCACTGAGGGTACTCTAGCCAGATCCTTGATAAAGTTGTGGAAGGCCACATCTTCTGGAGGAGAGGTTGCCGGGGGCGACAGGTCTGAGGGAATATCTCGGTGCCACTTGGTTTCCAGGGATGCCTCGTCGTCGATCTCCCACTTGGAGTCGAGCACTGACAATGAGTCTGAGGCCCTGTGACTCATAACATTGGGGAGTTGTGGAAATTGGCTGGGGAGGATCGGATGCATGTGGAACGGGACTGAGACCTTGACCGGCGCTGAGGGCTTACCCAAGGCCGTTGGTGCTCAGAGCTCGGCTCGACAACTGGGGATTCCCCTGCAGTCAGGGGGCCAGTTGTCAGAGCAGATGAACCAGTCATCATTGCCTGTTGCAGGGCCAGGATAGCAGTGATGTCCTGCTCCAAGGCCACCATTCTGGTTTCTAAGCCAGAAGACTCCGCAGTTTTCCGGCGTGGGCACAGAGGACCTCGAGCCCAGTGCTGGCACTCTCATGAGTGCATCCTCTATGAGGACTATGGTCTTGAGGAACCTCGCATGGTCTCTGCCGACTGAGGTATCCTTCTTGAGGACCTTGGTAGGGCGCTTCTCGGAGCCGCCAGAGTTCATCTAGGTAGTTTTACCAGGTTTCTCCAGTGCAACCTCGGCAGACTTCAAGGATTTTTTCTTCTTTCTCTCGGGGTCCGAGTTCTTCTTCGCCACCGTGGGACTCTGAGGATGCTCGAGCCTCACAGGACGTGATGGGCTTGGTGCTCGGTGTTGAGGATGATGGTGCCAAGTCGGACCTGGGGAACAGTTTTTCCTGCAATTCCAACCTCTTTTTATTGGTTTTAGGCATCATGGCCGGGCACAGATCGCAGGAGGTGCTGTCATGGTCAGGGCCCAGGCAGTGCAGGCAGCAGACATGGGTGTCAGTGACTGACATGGTTTGACTGCAGCGGTCACATTTTTTTTAACCCACCGGGGTACATGGTGGGGAACACCTGGACGGGGTCGATGACTCCAGGGCGAAAAAAGGTACGAATGCCGGTTGAGGTGAGCCTCGATCAAAAAAGACAAAAGGAGTCAAGAACAGCGCCGGTGACAGCGCCAGCTCAAAGCGGGAAGAGGAACCGGTACGCAATTAAAGATAATTAGCAAGGACTTTTCCAGGGAAACAGGACAGATGTCTGCTGGGCTTCGCAATAAAAAGGAGACTGAGCAAGATGGCACTCTTGGGTGGGAAGGGGACCACACAAGTTTGGTAGCATGTCCCAAAGGCTTTCTTTGAAAGCTCAGAAAATGCTCCGCACAGACTTAGTCAACGCCAATGTCATTCGTATGTGAGGACCGACTTCCTGCTTGTTCCTGGAGAACCCTTCTCCTCACTTCTCCTCCTCCCCCCCCCCCCACCAATGAAGTCTGAGTGGGGGAGATTTCCTATGAGATCTGTAGCAGTTCTTCTAGAAACTGATTTACTGAGACTCTTTCATATCCTATGTCTATGGGCAAAGACAATTTAGTAGATTAGTCTCTTAAGGTGCCTCTGCACATGATTGGCAAAAGAGGAAGGTACGGGATGTTGTATTTAGCTAATGCCTCTTTTCACAACTAAGTCAAGGCAAGTTACACTTAAGGTTTTTTCCTGTCCCTGGAGGGCTTATAATCTGTTTGTACCCGAGGCAGTGCAGGGTTAAGTGACTTGCCCAAGATTACAAGGAGTAGTAGTGGGATTTGGTTTCCCTGGTTCTCCGCCAATTGCTCTAACCGTTAGAGCTACTTCTCCACTCCCAGAAGGCAGCAGTCTCCCTTCTCAAAGATGCTGCTCAGCACCCCCTTGACAGGTGAAGCAATCGCATCTTGCTTTACATATCACCACGGCCTCAGTCCCACCAGTCTCTCTCTCTCTTATCCCCAAGTCTTCACCCAATCTCTCTCTCTCAATATCCCCCCCCAAGCCTTCGCCCAGTGTAACTCATAACCTTCAACCCTTCACCTGGTCACTCTCTCTCTCATAGCCCCCTCTCAGGCTTTGCCCAGTCTCTCTTTCATACCTCCCTGGCCTTCACCAGTCTCTCTAGCTGCCATGGTGACCTGGCACCCAGGATTTATCAGTTTAATCTACACTTCCCACTTTCCTTCCTGTAGCAATGTCCGACAGCCTGGATGATCTGTGGCTTTCCTCTCATTTCCTCACTGAAGGATCCCCTGTGCTTCTCCCAAGCTTACTAATTTTGCCTACACCTCTCCCACTGGTATATTGGTCCATGAGGGATTTCTTCCCCATTCTTAAAACAGGTCTGACACTCAAAATAAAAACATGCAGACTGACCTTGCTTGTCATATTACAGTGCATTTTACTGTCAACTGCATCTATTCAAAGCCTTGCATTCTTTAGGCCTCAAAAATCATTTTTATTCTGTCTCAACTTGCCCTTTCTTTTCAAAATTCCAAAATGTTTTAAGCTTGATTTTAACTTTATTTTATAAAATCCTCCAAAGCAAAACAGGAACATGAGCAGTAACCTGAAGCACAGCCCCAGTGTCTGAACAAATGCCACATCACTACTCCACATGTTCTATAATAACTATTATTTGTGCATGCCTGCAATACATGTGGCAGAAGTTGAGGCGCTGGAAAAATGTGCAGCAAGCAAACATGTGCACATATCAGGTGTGCACACACATCAAACTCAATTCCCCAAGATAGATGCTGTGAGGTTTGGCAACTGACTCCCAGAGATGCATTAGAAGCACTATTTTTATATATCTAAGTTGTATTTACAAGGATGCAGGTATAATATCTTAGGTGCAACATGGTCGCTTCTCTACAACGCCAATTAAAACCATATTGTGGCATCCAAATAATATGAGACAGATATCCAACATGAAGATGTGAAATTATGCAAAGACCGAGACCTTCAACCCACTACAGAAGCATCAGATCAGGACTAGAAACAGTTTTGCCATTCAAAATTATCCAAAAGACATGGTACATCCAAACCAAAAAGCATCCAGCGTCACCCACACAAAATTATATCGAGACATTCATCCTAAAAAGGGAACTGAAAACAGACATTTCTCATATTCAAACCAAAGCAATTAAAGATAGGGACATCTATGCAATGACAACCAAAGAGACGTCTACTTGAAATATGCAGAGATCTCAGCAATACTTCCAAAACATCAAAACGTATGAGTGACAAAGAAAAGAAGGGCAGTGTAGTGGCTGGAACAGGGGGGTAAGAACCAGAAAAGTCAAGGTTCAAATCCCACTGATGATCCTTGTGGCCTTGGGCAAGTCACTAACCCTCTACTCCCTCAAGTACGGATTGTAAGCCTACCGCTCCAGAATGTAACTCGCTTTGCTACTATTGAAAAGGTGTAAGCTAAATACCCATCAAATACATGTAGGAGAAGCATTAATCCAAGGATAAAACAGACACATTCATTCAAAAAAAAATCTAAAGATGAAAACAACCATCCAAAATCATTCGGACAGGAACAGTCATTCAAGGGTACCCAAAAGATTCAAACAAAATGTCTTTCTAAAAACATTCAGAGTCTGTGAGTGACTGAAATGTAAAGTTAAAGATGTTTCTTACCTGAGTTGTGCTGGTAGATGGCTGGGAGGTAGATACCGCGCTGACCTCTGGCTGGACAGCTGTTACAGTGGCCGTGGGAGTGAAGATGAGCTGAGGGGATAAAGGAACAGCACGGCCTAGGGTCCTAGCTACTTGCACAAGGTTACTTTGCTGGGCCTGGAAATTACATGAAAAGCCTGTTGCCTTTTTTTTTTTACCTCACCCAGTGCTGCTTCAGGCAAAGAAAAGAAAAACAGTGAAAAAATCCCTCAACGATTCATTGCATTAGTTTCTTAAATTTCTGCCTCAAGGCAGCTGGAGGTCACGGTGACCCTCGAGTCACATAAGGGAAATGCTGTGGGGAGATGTGTTTTAGTCAGGGATTTCTGCCTCTGGGTTCAAGAACATTATGAGCCAGAGGAAAATCTTTGTTAGCTTTGGTAGTACTTTCAACCTGGTTTCTCCCCCCCCCCTCCCCCCCAACCTCAGTCTTTAGACCTTAGAGGTAAGCAAACTATAGCCTGCAAGCTAAAACTACCTAGATGATTTATTTTTTTCATCCCACTTCTTGTCGGGAATTCTGGCTCACGGACTCTAACGTGCATAGATGTGAAATAACATTCATTAACACATCAGCATGCTTTAGGAAATCTAGTCCTCACTCTCAGGCCCCCAGACCTCTACCGGTCCCTGCAATCCCACTGTATCTTCCCATTTGATCCTTGGGCCAAACGGTTTGCCTACCCCTGCCTTAGGCCAGGGATGTGAAACTACAACCCTGGAAGGACTGCAAACCAGTCTGATTTTCAGGATCTATCTAATGAATATTCATAGATATATTTGCATGCAAGCCTTCTTGAATATTCATTAGGGATATCCCAAAAACCTCCAGGACTGAACTTGTACCCACCTGCCTTAGACAGTTCTGACAAACTGTGAAACTTAAAAATATAGATCAGTTCCCCATCACTTTTCTCAGAAATGTTATATAAATGTTCTTTAATGTCTTTCTGCATCTTTCAGAAGCATACACACCACTGCTACCTTACTGCGGACACTGGACGTGTCTGTGAGTACCTTGGTTTTGAAATCACCTTGGAAAATAATTTCTAAGAAAGGTGATATGTACGATGTTACCCACTGAACATATCCTATTAATTGAACTGTGCAACACTTTGAATACAAGCAACATACAGTGCGCTAGAAACAGAATTATGAAACAAAATTCATTTGTATCTTATCAATAACCTTGTCACTACCTTCACACGGACAGAGACGTAAGGGTGCCAGCCATGGAAAATTATTTCTAAGATCCCGCAGTAATAATCAAGAGAGCAAAGGGACCATGGCACGGTAACTCTACGAGAGTCATTAGCTTATATTTACATTTCTGCACTGGTAGAATGAGAAAAATATCAAACTGAAATCTGAATTTGTACAATGCCTCTGATTCCAAAAGGATCAAATTGCTTTATAGCGCAACAACTGAAAAACAGACGTGCAACTACTATTAGGGTGAACATCTAGTATCCAGCTCGCATTGATATTTCTAGAAAGAATGTAATTCCAGTCAGATATCCTAAGGCACAGGGAGATACAGTAACTCCTCAGCAGTTGCCGGCAGAGAAGATACAGGAGGTTATGTGCTAAAGGGCACCTGGCATTAATGATTATGTTACATTCACATTAACACGGGTGTAACCTATTGCCCATTCACCAACATGCATTACATACACACTGGTGCTGCTGTGGGGCTTTATGGCGCAGGTCAGTATCAGAAGCACCATTATGGCTTTGGCACCACTGCCGGCAGAAGGAAACCAGCTCCCTCCTGACAGGGAAGATTCAGGAGGCATTTTTGAGGGGTATCTTGATATTCGAAAACACAAACACGTACACCGTTGAGGTTTACAAACTGGGTAACAAATGTATAGCATAAACAAACTCCATACATACAAAAGAAACCTAAGGACATCACTAATCCAAAGAAAGGGAGTGGAGTTACACAACAATATTCAAGTCCAGCTCTAATGATTCACAAGTGCAGAATACTGTGATGGGGTATGCAGGAAATTACCCGTCCCTCTCCAAAGAGACTGTCAGCAGCCCACCTTAAAAAGGTCTACAACTCCGAACTCAGGGCTGGGAGGGTGTGACCCAGACAAAAGCATTAAGGATCCCCTGTTCAATGTAAACCGACTTGATATCATGAAAAGGCGGTATATAAGAAATGTTAAATAAATAAAATAAATACATAAATAAGAATCCAGCTGGGTGCGAGAGGCCCCTGGAGACAGAAAACCCTTGCAAGCCAGAGGAGTCCTGCTGTGAAGTAAAAAATGCAATGCAATGTGTGCCTTTGAACCAATGTTGACTCCTGGCAACCTAGAAGCTTCTGGGTTAAGAGAGTTAGAAACAGGGAATTATATCACTTTGGCCAGCCGCCTGGGAAGACTGTTTTAACCTTGCCATTGTTTGGGAGTGTTGGGAACTTTACTCACAGACAGAAAAGCCCAAGCAGGTAACTAAACTTTATTCTGAACTTTGTCTGAACTAAATTGTGGGCTGGCTGGAGGGGCACTGAGAAACAGCCTTGTGAAGTCAACTAGCTGGGGGAATGACATGCTGGACAGGTGGAGCATAATAAAAGTGGCTTTGGTTTGCCCTTAATGTGACTCAGTGCACAAACACCGAAAGTATCTTATCCAAGGTCACAGAAAGTCAGTGGGTTAGAAATTGGTTGAGTGGGAGGCAACAAAAGTACATCTGGAGGCTACCAGTGGGGTGCCACAAGGATCTGTCCTTGGTCCGATTCTTTTTAACATTTTGGTTAGCGATACTGCAAACTGGCTGTCAGGTAAAATTTGACTTTTTGCGGATGATACCAAAATCTACAATAGAGTAGACACCTAGGAAGGAGTATATAAAATGAGGAAGGATCTAGCAAAGCTTGAATAATGGTTGAGATTTAATGCTAAAAAATGCAGGGTCATGCATTTGGGCTGCAAAAGAAATATCGATATACCAGGAAGATGTATTACAACTATTTGATAAACTGAAGAGTAGCAAATCACCTGGGCCGGATGGCATACATCCAAGGGTGTTGGAAGAACTGAAATATGAGATTGCAGACCTGCTATTAGTAATCTGTGAACTATCATTAAAATCATCTGTAATACCTGAAGATTGGAGGATGGTCAATGTAACGCCAATTTTTAAAAAGGCGTCCAGGGGTGATCCAGGAAACTACAGACCGGTGAGCCTGACATCAGTACCAGGAAAAATGGTAGAAACCATAATAAAGAGCAAAATTACTGAACATGTAGAGAGTCATGGAAGACAGCCAACATGGATTTAGACAAAGAAGATCTCGTCTTACTAATCTGTTATGTTTTTTTGAAGGTGTGAATAAACAGATAGACAAAGGTGAGTTGGTTGATATAGTGTATCTGGACTTTCAGAAAGCCTTTGACAAGGTCCCTCATCAGAGACTTTTGGCAAAACTAAAAAGTCATGGGATAGGAGGCAGTGTACTATTGTGGATCAGGAACTGGTTAAAAGATAGAAAGCAGAGGGTAGGGCTAAATGGCCAATTTTCCCAATGGAGAAAGGTGAATAGTGGAGTACCCCAGGGATCTGTGCTGGGTTCGTTGCTTTTTGATATATTCATAAATGACCTGGAAAAGAGAATAATGAATGAGGTTATCAAATTTGCAGATGACACAAAACTATTTAAAGTTGTTAAAACCCATGAGGATTGTGAAGAATTGCAGGAGGACCTTGATAAATTGGAAGACTGGGCATCCAAATGGCAGATTAAATTTAATGTGGACAAGTGTAAAGTTATGCACCTAGGAAAGAACAACCCAAACTATGGTTACACGATGCAAGGTTCCACATTAGGAACCACCACCCAGGAAAAAGATTTAGGTGTCACTGTGGATAACATGTTAAAACCCTCCGCCCAGTGTGCAGCGGTGGCCAAGAGAGCAAATAGAATGCTAGGTATCATAAGGAAAGGAATGGTAAATAAAACAAAGGATATTATAATGCCTCTGTATTGTTCCATGGTGCGACCGCAACTTGAATATTGTGTGCAATTCTGGTCGCCGTATCTTAAAAAGGATATAGCATTATTAGAAAAGGTACAGAGAAGAGCCACCAAAATGGTAAAGGGGACGGAAGGATACCCCTATGAAGAGAAGCTAAAAAAGTTAGGACTCTTCAACCTGGAAAAGAGACGGCTGAGGGGAGATATGATAGAGGTCTATAAATTAATGAATGGAGTGGAACAAGTAAACATAGATTGATTGTTTACGTCATCAGAATATAGAAAGACTATGGGACATGTGCATTTATGCCATGGAGGTATTTAAACATCTCTATCATATTGCGCCCTCCCACTCCCCACTTCTCCAAAGTATACATATTGGGCTCTTTAAGTTTGCCCCCATATTCCTTATGATGAAGCCCACAGACCATTTTGGTAGCCACCCTCTACACTGACTCCATCACGTTTATATCCTTTTGTAGGTGTGGTCTCCAGAATTGCACACAATAGTTCAAAGATTTATACAGAGGCACTATCACTTCCTTCTTCCTGTAATGAAGCTACAGGGTAACCTATTTAAGACTAATAAGAGAAAATATTTTTTCACTCAACGTGTAATCAAACTCTGGAATTTGTTACCGGAGGATGTAGTAAAGGCTGTTAGTGTAGCTGGGTTTAAAAAAGGTTTGGACAAGTTCCTGGAGGAAAGGTCCATAAACCATTATTAAAAGGGACTCAGGATATCAGTGCTTGACCCAATACAAGCATTGTGGAACCTGTGTCTTTTGGGGAAACTGTTAGGTACTTGTGACCTAGATTGGCCACTGTTGGAAACAGGATACTGGGCTTGATCGATCTTGGTCTGACCCGGTATGGTATATCTTATGTTCTTAGGAGTGATACAGTATAGGGGGTGAAGTACTTTTGTACACAAAAGAAGAGTGGGACCTGGGCGTGATGGTTTCTGATAAGGTGGCTAAACACCTAGAGAAGGTGACGACAAAGACCAGAAGGACGCTTGAGCGCCCAGGGAGAGGTATGGCCAACAGGAAGAAGGAAGTGATAGTGCCTCTGTATAAATCTTTGAACTATTGTGTGCAATTCTGGAGACCACACCTACAAAAGGATATAAACGTGATGGAGTCAGTGTAGAGGGTGGCTACCAAAATGGTCTGTGGGCTTCATCATAAGGAATATGGGGGCAAACTTAAAGATCCCAATATGTATACTTTGGAGAAGTGGGGAGTGGGAGGGCGCAATATGATAGAGATGTTTAAATACCTCCATGGCATAAATGCACAGGGGAGAGCCTCTTTCAAATTAAAGAGAGCTCTGCAATGAGGAGACATAGGATGAGGGCGGTAGATGTGCGGGATATCTCCCAGTGGAGGTAGGCCAGCCCTAAGCATGTGTGGACATGTCACCCGCACATGGTCCCACATGCGCCTGACTGGCTTAAGAAGGAGCAGACGAAGCCCAAAGCCGAGCTCCCCTCTGCACAGTTGTGGCAGCGTTTTTGTTAACTCCCGCAGCTGTGCTAAATCGTAGCTGCTGGCACTGCTGAGTTCATAAAGGTTAAACAGGAGCACTTCCTGTCCTGCACAAGAGGCAGGAAGTGCGCTGTTTAATCCCTATAAACTCAGCAGCACCGGCGGCTGTGCAGAGGCGAGCCAAGGAGCTGTGCTTCGGGTCTCACTGGCTCCCTCTTAATCCGGTCAGGCGCACGCGGGGCCCCTCGTGGTGCAGGGCCATGTGGGGTGGGGAGCTGCTGGCACTGGAAGAGGACTGCTACTGGGGGCTAGAATGGGACATGGGCTAATGTTGGAGGATGGGGAGACTGCAACTGAAAGGGAGATAATACTGGGAGGGACTGGAACTGGGGCTGATACTGGGGGGCCAGGACTGGAAAAGGGATAATGCTGGAGGATGAGGAGAATGGGACTGGAAGGCAGGGGATGTTGGGAGAGGCTGAAACTGGAAGGGAGCTGATATTGGCAGAGGACTGAGAGGGGAATAGAAGAAGTTGGGGGAGGGAATATCTTCAGGTTCAAAATGCAGTAATTCAACTTTTAACCTATCAAAAGAGATTTGATCATGCCAGTCCCAATCTTACTCATATCCCACAAAGGCCTTCCTTTCTATCTATCAGACTGTCTTATTCTGTATATTCCTTCCAGAACCCTCCACTCGCAGGAGCACAATTGTTTGATGACCCCTCCCCAGAACAACCTAACTCTTTACAAATTCAGCCATCAATTTGTGCTCTTCTACCTAGTACCAATGCTTTTCTAACTCTATTACACTATATATATTAAACTGGCGTTTACAGAACACCGAGTACCACCGAAAGTCTAGAGGATTAGCTGCATCCGAAGGTATTCTCCAATTTTCTTATTTTGTTAACTTTTTATACTCGTAGTTCACACCTCCTTTTATTTCAGAATTATTACCATTTTATATTATTTATTCTTTTAAAAACTTTGAAACCATCTTGATACTTTGGCAAAAGGTGGTCCAGCAAAACCTTAATAAACTATAAACTGCTATGGGGGTATTGCGTGCTCCAGGCAAACCTTCAGCTTTGTACCTCCCTGAATTAAATGTGCAGGTCCCTAACCCCTCCCTTAACATCTTAATCATTGAACTCAACAATCATAATCACCACAATACTATTCTCCTCCCAGAATAATCCTCCAAAAAGGTACAGCTGAACATCACACTTTCCAGCATTTATTTTGCATATATGTGAAGGGGTAATTCTGTAAACAGTTTCCTGCGGTTCAACTTGTTTTACAAGCAGAAAAGGGGCTCTTGGAAGACTGCATGGCTAAATATGTATGTATAAATTATGTGCATCAGCCAGATGACGTGTAGCTATATGTGCAGAGGTGCAGTTTGGGTGAACTGGAGGTTGCAACATACACGTGTTTTATAAAATGCGACACTACATGCGGACATCTGTGTCATCTTTGGAGCAGGTGCAAATTTGCGCATTTGATGTGTGTGCTATTGAGGCTGGTTCTAGGAGTATACTGTAACTTATAAGCACACTGAGGTGCCTAGCTTGCCTTTATAAACTAGTTATGAAATAGGCACCTTTTTGCGACTTTGACCTAGGTGTCTCCTTATAAAACTAATCCCAGGGAGGGCAAGTGCCAAAGGCCGTTACACAGGTGAAGAGATGATCGGAAAATTGCCCACCTTTCCTGTGTAAGGGTCTAATACTGTGCTTAGACTGCAGCTGCTCTTTGCTGTCCCCTCCAGGTGACCTCCTAATCTGCCTCATGGTTACGCCACATCAGGGGCGGGGGAGAGGGACGTGTGGAAGAGAAAAGAGCGCAAGGATTTCATTTAATTTCATACTGACACATATTCTGCCATTGCAAACACAAGGACGTATAAAGCAGATCACACATTATAGCACACAAATAAAGTTGCATAAGTGTTAAAGTCCAAATTATATAAATAAAATATAACCTAAAAAACATAAAACCTTTTCGTACATTCAAGCAAAAACTAAAGAGTCAAAAAATATATTTCAACAGAGGACTTAAGAAAATAATTTCAAAAGGAAATCCTCCCGTGAAATCTACCAGAATGCTCCAGCCCCATTTCCTCAAAGATTCCAAGTACCTACCTGCAACTAATTATTAATATCAAATTACAGAAGCTTTGCAGTTTGCAAAAGGAGCAGAGCACAAAGTCCAGCAGCCAGATGCTCTCTTCACCCCCCCCCCTCCAAAAATGGGCCTTTTCTGCAGATAAGCACCTATTTACGCAGAGAAATCCTTTCGAGAAATACCCCAATAACATCAAAGCACAGTAAAGGTTGACAGCATGCTCTTCCCTCACAGTTCAGTCCTTCATAAAATCAATAACATGTTCCACGAGAACCGAAGAAGCTCATAGTGAGTCAGACCAAAGGCCCATCAAGCCCAGTATCCTGCTTCCAACAGTGGCCGATCCCAGTCACAAGGACTTGGCAGGATCCCAAAATGTTGCAAGATTCCATGCAGCTTAGCTCCCAGAGATAAACAATGCCCCCCCCCACCCTCCCCAAATCTATCTTAATAACGGTTCATGGACTTTTTATCCAGGGACTTGTCCAAACCTTTTTTAAATCCAGCTATGTTAAGTGCTTTTAGCGAATCCTCTGGCAATTGTCAGGTGGCAGTACCACTACAGCCCGCTGAATATGGGTGGTAACAGGAGATCTAGATTTACTAGACACCCATAAGTACAACTCCATTTGAATACTGACCTGAGAAATTACAGGATGCAGCGGGCAACTGCCTTTACTCATGATCTCTTTACCTCTAATGCTCTCCGTCTTCTTACTCTACCTGAGACCTGGCTCCTCCCAGAAGACTCAGCGTCAGTCGCTGCTCTCTGTCATGGCGGCTTCTCCCAAAGGCCTCATCCCACTGGCCGAGGTGGTGGTATAGGGCTTCTACTATCTCCTTTTTGCCAATTTCAACCCCTCCTGCTGCCTCAGTCTCACTCCTTTCCCTCCTTTGAAGTTCACTCCATCTGCCTTTTTACTCCACAACCTCTCCAGTTAGGTGTTATTGATCTACCTCCTGACAAGTCCACCTCTACCTTTCTCAATGACTTATTCTTGGCTTCCTTCTTTCTGGATTCATCTTCCCCCTCCCTTATTCTCGGGGACTTTAACATTCATGTGGATAACCCCTCTGACCCTTATGCTTTAAAGCTCCTTTCCCTTACCTCATTCGACCTGTAGCTTTGCTCTACTGCCCCCACTCACCAGCATAGCCACTACCTCGACCTTGTATTCTTTTCTAATTACTTACCCTCAAACTTCTGTACCTCATTTCTTCCTTTATTGGACCATCATCTGCTGAGCTTCACTCTTCATCACACCGCCTCAACCTCACCCTGCTTCCTTCATCCTCTTTAGAAATCGTCATGCTATTTACCCTTTGGCTCTCTCCTCCATTGTCTCATCACCTCTTTCCTCCACTATGTCATCGGAGTCTCTTGATGAGCCAGTAGCTTCCTATAATACTGCACTCTCCTCTGCTCTGGATGCTCTTGCTCCGCCCATGCCACGTCTTGTGAGGTGTATTGTACCTCAGCCCTGGCTGTCTTCCACTACCTGCTATCTATGTTCCTGTGCCTGCTCAGCTGAGTGTGCCTAGCTGAAATCCCACACCCTTGCAGACTTTCTACACTTCAGATTCATGCTTGTCTCTTTCCAGTCAGCCATACCACTCACCAAACACGACTATTATGTCCGTCTAACTCTCTTGCCTCTGACCCTTACTGTCTCTTTACAACTCTCAACTCTCTCCTCAAGGTGCTTCCACCTCTGACCCCTCCTTCCCCATTTCCATGACAAAAAACTCCAATGCCCCACAAGGTCAGCTGCTTCCCCTCCTCCCCTTCTTCACTCCCAACTTTCCCACCCTACCTCTGCTACCCTTTCTTCCTTTTCTATGATCTCTGAGGAGAAAATCACTCACATTCTTTCCTCCTCCAAATTCATTATCTGCTCCTCTGATCCTATTCCTGCCCACCTCCTAAGCCCCATCTCCTCCACTGTTGTCCCTTCCATCTCATTTTCTCAACCTATCACTCTCCACTGCAACTGTCCCTCACTAGATCCTACCTGACCTAAATATTGACCCATCTCCCTCCTCCCCTTTTTTTCTAAACTATTTGAACATGTGGTTCACCGGGCATTGCTTCAGCTTTCTCTCCTCTCAAGCCCTCCTGGATCCTTTACAATCTGACTTTTGTCCTTTACATTCTACTGAAATTGCTCTTGCCAAAGTCTCCAGCAACTTGTTCCTTGCAAAATTCAAGGGCCTTTACTCAATCCTCATCCTTCTTGACTTTTCTGCTGCTTTTGACACTGTTGATCACAACCTTCTCCTCGATACCTTGTCCTCACTTACTTTTAGGGCTTTGTGCTTTCCTGATTCTCTTATCTCTTCCATCACTCCTTTAGTGTTTGTTCTGATGGATCCTCTTCTATTGCTATCCCACTCTCAGTTGGTGTACCCCAAGGATCTGTCTTGGGTCCGCTCCTTTTCTCTTTCTATATCCAGTCCTTAGTGCACTCATCTCTTCCCAAGGCTTTCAGTACCATCTTTATACTGATAACACCCAGATCTACCTCTCTACATCTGAAATCTCTCCTGCAATCCAGGCCTGGATCTCTGCCTGCCTTTTTGACATTGCTGCTTGGATTCTCAATGCCACTTGAAATTGAACATGGCTAATACTGAGCTTCTTATTTTTTTCCCCTAACAAAATGGATCTGCTAAAAGTCGAATCATACAGACCAATATCCAGCATCCCACTGCTAGCCAAAATAATTGAAAAGGTGGTTCAACGTCAAATCCAGCAACATATAGACACTGAAGCACCGCTTGACCCGTCCCAATATGGTTTCAGGGAAGCACATGGCGTGGAGACTCTCCTCATCACCCTCTTCAACACTCTAATCACAGGAATAGATAACATCTGACAAGGCTTCATCCTTATATTCATGGACATTTCGGCTGTGTTCGATTCAGTAAGTCATCAAATACTTATCGATCGTCTCAAGGAAAAAGGAATCCATGACTCTGCACTGAGCTGGTGTAAATTATACCTGTCCAACCGATGGCAACAAGTGAGGACTGGCGCCACAACATCAGACCTATTTCTACAAGAACAGGGTGTGCCTCAAGGCTCCTTGCTTTCCGCATTAATGTTCAACATCTACATGCAATCTATCTGTGACCTAGTTCGTTCTTTTAATGTTGCCTGCTTAGCTTATGCAGACGACATTCTCCTATATATGCCATTCTCAATCAACCAACCCGACTTTACCCCAATGGTGAGCTGTTTCGAAGCAGTTGAAGAGTGGCTCCTCACACAGAAGTTACGAATCAATCATAGCAAGACTGACGTACTGTTCATCACGAGGAACCAGGACTTCACACCCCCAGCCACATTAAAGATAAAGGACACAGAACTAACAGTTAAACCAACTATTCGATACCTAGGCATCACCCTGGACCAACGACTAGACATGAAAACACACATAAAAAACACAACAAAATTGATATATCACAAAATACGTACACTCCAGCATTTACGACCACTACTTGAACCCACGGATTTCAGAACCATCTACCAAGCCTTGGTGATGCCACACCTCGATTTCTCAAATGCAATTCTATATGGACTCCCACAAGCAACGCTAAACCCTCTCCAACTGGCAATGAACACAGCTGCCAGAGTATTGGAAGGAATATTGAGGACAGACCACATTACACCAATCCTGAAAAGGCTCCACTGGTTACCGACCCATGCCAGAATCCAACATAAGATCATAATCACGACCTTCAAAGCCCTGAACAATCAATCACCCGCAGCCATCACTGAACTATTATGCACTTCACCCCCCAATAGAATCAGAAGATCCGCAGCAATAAACACCCTAATTGTCCCGAAAGAAATAGCGAGATGCACAAAGGCAACATCTAAAAGAGCCTTCAGCATTTATGCCCCAAAAGCCTGGAACGCCCTCCCACCAGACTTGAGAGCTATCACCAGCTTAACCCAATTCAGGAAAAGGCTCAAGCACTACCTATTCACAAGTTACTTTCCGGTGTAGATTCCATAGGGAAATACACACCCCATGCATATAACCAGAGATTTTCGACTATGTGAATAACTGTAGATAGTTACCCCTGTTCTTCCAAGTTTCAACTCCTGTTAAATGTAAAATACACTACAGTTACCCTGTATGTATATGTTTGTTCAATGTACACCGCGCTGATGGTAAGAGCGCGGTATAAAAGAAATGTTAAATAAATAAATAAACCCTCCTCTCCCCCCTTCTTCCTTTCTCAATCTCCATGATAACTCTCTACTCCTCCCTGTTTCCTCAGCTCACAACCTTAGGGTCGTTTTTGACTCCTCTCTCTCCTTCTCCACACATATCCAACTGATAGCTAAAACCTGCTGCTTTTTTCTCTATAGCACGAAGAAAATCTGCCCATTCCTTTCTGAACACACTACTAAGACACTTATCCACTCTTCAGTCACCTCCCGACTTGACTATTGTAACTTATTCCTTGCTGGTCTCCCTCCGAATCATCTGTCTCCTCTTCAATCTGTTCAACAATCTGCTGCGCAGTTAATCTTCCGCCAGCCTCATCATGCTCATATTACCCCTCTTCTCAAGTCATTTCATTGGCTCCCTATCTGTTTCTACATCTAGTTTAAATTTCTCCTGCTGACCCATAAGTGCATTCACTCTGCAGCCCCTCAGTACCTTTCCCCTCTTATCTCTCCCTACACCCCTCCTCGGAAACTCCGCTTTTCTGGCCAATCGCTTCTATCTGTGCCCTTCTCTTCTATTGCTAACTCCAGACATTGCTCCTTTCACCTTGCTGCTCCTTTTGCCTGGAACAAACTACTTGAGTCTACATCAGGCACCTTTTCTGGCTCTTTTCAAATCTAGGCTGAAAACTCACCTTTTGGCTGCCACTTTTGGATCTTGATTCACCTGCTTTTCTCTGTGTTTCCTTACCATCCCCCCTAGATGTATCTCATGTCTACAGCTACTGTGTTGTCTGTCTTGACTAGATTGTAAGCTCTGATGAGCAGAGACCGTCTTACACGTATCTATGCAGTGCTGCGTATGTCTTGTAGCGCTCAATAGTAGTAGTAGTGATTGAATTTCAGATACTATTTGGGATTCTGAAATATCAACACTGCTGTAACAGATGCCTTTCCCGACTTACTGAGCTGCTTCCAAAGAAACAAACTTCATCTAGCACCTACCTCCCTTATATCTAGAGTCGTAAACGTTAATGTATCTCCATCCTGTGTTCATCTGACCCTGAACACCAGAAAATAGTTCCAAGCAGCTAGGGAAGCATGCTGCTTTTGTCCAACCTGCATGGAAGGACTTTTTTCTACAGTAGAAGACTCCTCGTGGCAGAGCTCAATCTGCTAATGCCCACAGTATGCAAAATAAAGTTCCAGATTTAGAAGCTGTAATGGAAGAGGCTGCCTTGGATATAGTGGCACTCACACGAAACTCTCCTCGCCACACTCATCAACACATTGATCACGGGGATCGACAACATCAAACAAGGATTTGCATTAATTTTTCTAGATATTGCTGCTGCATTTGACTCCGTAAACCATGAGCAACTCCTGATATGCCTTCAGGATAAGGGAATTAACGGCTCAGCATGGAGTTGGTGCAAATCCTATCTATCGGACAGATGGCAGCATGTAAGGACAGGATCCACAACCTCCGAGCCTTTCCAACAAAAACATGGTGTACCTCAGGGCTCCTCACTCTGCCCTCTTATTCAATATATACATGCAACCCATCTGTGAAATAATCCGCTCATTTAACATATCATGCCTGATTTACGCAGATGACGTACTACTCTTCACTCCATTCACAATCGACCATCCAGATTTCTCCCAACTAGTAAAATGCTTCGAGGCTGTAACTGATTGGCTCCACTCACAAAGCCTCGAGATAAATTTCAGTAAGACGGATGTACTGTTCATTACAAGAAATCAATCCTTCTCACCACCGCCTACATTAAAGACAAGAGACGCTGAACTCCCAAGTAAACACAGCATCCGCTACCTAGGCGTCACGCTAGACCAGCAGCTCGAATTTAAAACGCATATCAGTAACACCATCAAGCAAATTTACCACAAAATACGAACATTGCGACATCTCCGACCCCTGCTGCAACCAGACAACTTCAGAACAGTTTTTCAGGCATTAGTGACCCCTCACTTTGACTACGCCAACGTAATCCTGCATGGCCTACCAAAAAACACGCTAAACCCATTACAGATGGCAATGAACGCAGCTGCACGTTTCCTGCACGGAGCCTCCAGAAGAGATCACATCACCCCAATCCTAAAGGACTTACACTGGCTACCAATCTACTACCGACTCACCTACAAAGTAGTCCTGATGACCTTCAAAGCCATCAACAATATATCCTCCACCTCACTAACGGACCTACTCCACCCCACTCCAGCAAATAGACCAAGGAGAACGTTCGCCACCAATACCCTACAGACCCCCAACGAAATAACAAAATACACCCAGGCAACGAAGAATCGTGCCTTCAAGTTCTATGTTCCCAGCTGCTGGAACGCGCTCCCAACCACCATCAGGGCGATCACGGATCTTGCCCAATTCAGAAAAGCACTAAAGCACCACCTCTTTCTCCTACTCACAACCCAGCAACTCAAACTCACTCACCATACACCTTACTAGACAACTGTAAGTTTCAGACAACTCTTTTAGACAGTCATCTCATGTTTATATTGTAGATAACTCCCCCAGTTGTAAACCAAGTTGTATCACCCGTGCAATGTAAGTGCATAACAGCCCCCTTGTTCTGCACAAAACTGTTATCTGTAAACCGCACTGATTTTAAAGAGCGCGGTATATAAAAGCAATAAAATAAATAAATAAATGGTACACTGAGAATGATAACTGGGACGCAGTTATATCGTGATGATAGATGTAGAGTCGCTTTATATGAATATTCCCCAAGAGGCAGCCCTTGACATTTTAGAGGACATCCTGCTCAAGAGGGAGACTTCTAGAAGGATTTCCATTTCATTCCTTACACAAGTGGTCCATTTGGCACTTACAGAGAATTACTTTTGCTTTAGGTATTTGTTTTACAGGCAGATGAAAGGTGTGGCCATGGGATCCTCCATGGCTCCTGATGTAGCGATTCTTTATGTAATCTATTCTGACCACTCACCTCTTTCGCTCTAACGTTAAATTATGGAGGAGATATATTGATGACATGCTGATGGCATGGGAAGGAGAAGACAGCTGCCTCCAAGATTTTATGATTTGGATAAATTCCCTTGACTGTAATCTTCAATTTGAGTCAACTATTAATAAAGTCGCCTGTCTGGATGTTTTGATCAAGAAGGGCGCAGATGGCTTTATAACTGATCTTTATAGAAAGCCCACCAACAGAAACCAACTACTTCACTTCAGCAGTTTTCATAATTGGTCACTGAAATGCAATTTGCCCATTAGTCAGTTTCACAGAGTTCACGTGATTGGGATTTCTAGAAACATGCACAAGACATGAAATCACGATTTGAGGAAGGAGGCTAACTAGAGGCATGTATCAGCCAGGCTTACCAAATGGCGAAAGTATCTGACCGAACCAAATTATTACAAGGAACCGCACGTACTAGTAATGAAGAATTGGTTTCACCAATGTTTTGGAATTTGTCCCACGATATAACTACAATTCTTAAGGAGACGTAGCATATCCTCTCCATTCTCCCAGCCTTTAGTACAAGTCATGTTACAGTCACACATAAGAGAAATACCAACTTAGCTAACATTTTGGTGCCCTCAGCACTATCCATGCCTAGAGCAACACCCAGAGTCATTGGACACTTCAAATGTGGACGTTGCTCCATGTGTGCCCACACCTTGACCATCAAGAATTCTTTCACACACCTGACCACAAACCAAAAGGTTTTTCTTTCAGACTTTTCAAACTGCGAAATGGACCATGTTATCTATTTTGGGATTTGCCCATGGAACTTACTATACGTGGGTAAAACAAAACAAACTATACAGACTAGAATGATTGAACACAAAAGCTGCTTGAGAAGACAGATTCAAGACAAGCCATTGGATCTCTGCACAACGCGCTATCTCTGATCTAAAGTTCTTTGTGTTCAAGATAGTGAGGCCCATTGGAGAGAGGCTAATATTGTTAAGGTTTTATTCCAAATGGAACAAAAATATATATTCAAATTGGGCACCCTTACTCCAGATGGTCTTAACATGGATCAGGATGTCTCTGTCTTCCTATGAAGTGCCACAATGATCTCTGCTTTGTTCAATTCTTGGTACCTCTGTTTTAACACAATCACATTGTCCCCCTTTTTTTTAGTTTATTTATTTATTTGCTTTTCCATACCACTTTTATCAATCAGTGCGGTTTACATATAACATAAACAACCAAATATTTTACATAGAACTGGAGATAACATGAACAAATACAGTGGAACAGTTACATGGAACAATTTTGCATAGAACAGATTAACTTTAACTAAAAAGAGATAACAATAGGAACAATATAATCTCGCTGAATGTTCTTAACCCGTGTTCTTGGGCATTTTGGGGGGAGATGAGCAAGGATGGGCAGAAGATAGGAGGCCTTGTTTAGGGTGGTTGGTTGTAGACTGATTGGAACAAGTATGTCTTTAAAGCCTTCCTGAATGATGTCAAATCTGGGCTGCACCGGATCGTTGGAGGTAGGGTATTCCGGATCGTTGGAGGTAGGGTATTCCGGATCGTTGGAGGTAGGGTATTCCAGCAGGATGGTGCAAAAAACAAAAAAGCACGATTCCTGGTAGCTTGGGTACAAGTCCTTATTTCTGAAGGGATGAGGAGTGAGTTTACCATGTATGACCTCCTAGATCTGGTTTCTGGAGTCCGTTGTATGAGCTCCATGATAGAGGTTGCAGACATGCCGTTAAGAGCCTTGAAGGTAAGCAGGAGGGCTTTGTATGTCAGGCGACTTGTTATAGGGAGCCAGTGGAGCTGTATAAAGAGGGGCGTGATGTTTTCATATCTGGACGCTGACATGAGTGTTCGGGCAACTGTATTCATGGCCAGTTGTAGAGGCTGTAGGGCGTGCTTTGGGAGGCCATGGAGAATTATATTGGAGTAGATGAAGTGAGGAAAAATGATGGCTTGGCAAACTGTGCGAAAATCTGAGGGTTCAAGGAGAGGTCGTAGGTGCCGGAGGGTTCTTAGTTTATGGTAAACTGATTTGGTAATGTTATGTATATGGGTTTCCCAATTCAGATGCTGGTCCAATGTGATTCCCAGATATCGTACTTCCTGCTTGGGCACAAGGTCAATGTCATTCAGCTTGAGGGATGGTGGTGGGTTATTGCTTTTAATGTTTTATGCTGTACTCCGTTTACATGCTCCCTTTGATATTATTTTTCATTTATTTGAACAATTTTATTTATAATTACAATTTTAATGTTTCATGTCATATATGTTTTATGGGATCCCTTTGATTTTATTCTTGCATTTTATCAGTATATCTTTATTTATATTACGGTTTTATGTGGTTTACATGACTCCTGTTTTTGTTTTATGGTGGTATTTATCCTAATTTTTCTCTCTCCTTCCTCCCCCTCCCTTTCCCCTTCCCTTCCCCCTCTTCCCTCCCCCTACCTTCCTTTTCCCTTTCTCCCTTCTCGCTCTCCTCTTTTCCCCTTTTTTGTACCTTTTATTTTTCATATTTTTTAGATTTCATTTTTATCTCTAGCTTATTTATATTTATGTTCATATTCATTTTTTTCTTATTTTATTATCTTATTGTTATTTTAGAATCACACTGTTGCAGTATCCTATCTCAGTTTTAGTCATGCCCTACTTCTATCTGTTGTATTTGCACTGGCTCCTTTTTTAACCTTTTTTTTATATTCTTTGCACTTTCGTTTTACGGTATCCCTCATGAAGCATGATGTGCTGTTGCTCTCTCCTCCATTACTTGACTTTAGTGCTTTTTCTCCTTACTCCTTTCCACCCTGTTTGCTGCTAATGGGGTCCCCTGATCATTTCATAATTGATTCAGTTGGCTCCTTTTTCTCTCTGCAGCCCCCCCACCCCGCTATATAATTATATAATTAAGAGCGGATGGTTCGGAAGAATGTATCTTTGAAGGATACTACCAAAAGCAGAGAGGTTCCACAAAAAAGTAAAGTAGCCCAAATGCCCTCAAGTATGGAGCAGACTGAGCTTAAAGATCCCAAATTACCCATGTCTAACAATAGCCAAATTAATATGAATAAAATACATTATCTAAAATGCTTGTATGCAAATGCTAGAAGTCTAAAAAATAAGATGGGAGAGTTAGAATATATAGCACTAAATAAAAGGTTAGATATGATTGGAATATCAGAGACATGGTGGAAGGAGGACAACCAGTGGGACACTGTGATACCTGGGTACAAACTATATCGTAATGATAGAGCTGATCAAATTGGTGGAGGGGTTGCTCTCTATGTTAGAGAGGGCATTGAGTCAGAAAGGATTAAAGTTTTGCAGGAAACAAAATCTGCTGTAGAATCTATATGGATTGAAATTCCATGTAAAAAGGGGGAAGGCGATGGCAGTGGGGGTGTACTATCGAGCACCTTGCCAGAATGACCAAATGGATGATGAAATGCTCAAAGAAATCAAGGAAGCTAACAAACGTTACAGTGCAGTAATAATAATGGGTGATTTCAACTACCCCGGTATCGACTGGGTCAGTGTCACGTCAGGACATGCTAGGGAGATAAAGTTCCTAGATGAAATAAATGACTGCTTCTTGGAGCAGCTGGTTCATGAACCGACCAGAGGGGAAGCCATATTAGACCTAGTCCTTAGTGGAACACCAGATCTAGTGCAAGAGATAAGGTTGTTGGGGCCACTTGGCAATAGTGATCATAGCATGATCGCCTTTGATTTAATTAGTGGAGGAGGGATAGTAAGGAAATCCACAGTACTACCTTTTAACTTTCGAAAGGGAGACTATGATAAAATGAGGAAAACAGTTAAGAAAAAACTAAAAGGAGCAGTTGCAAAGGTTAAAGACGTACATCAGGCTTGGCTGTTGTTGAAAAATACTATCTTGGAAGCCCAGACCAACTGTATTCCACGCTTTAAGAAAAATGGAAGGAAGTCCAAAAAACTGCCAGCATGGTTTAAAAGTGAGGTCAGAGAGGCTGTTGTTGCCAAAAAAGCATCTTTCAGGAAATGGAAAAAAGAGCCAAACGACGAAACCTGGAAACAGCACAAGCACTGGCAAGTCAAATGCAAGGCATTGATAAGGCAGGCAAAGGGAGAATTTGAGAAGAAGCTTGCTGCGGAAGCAAAAACGCGAAGTAAAGACCTTTTCAAGTACATTCGTAGCAAAAAACCTGTGAGACAATCAGTTGGTCCATTAGATGATAAAGGGGTTAAAGGAGCACTAAGAGGCGACAAGGCGATAGCGGAGAGATTGAATGAATTCTTTGCTTCAGTCTTTATTGAGGAAGATATAGGGATGTTACCCATGACTGAAGTGGTATTTAAAGGTGTGGAAGAATTGAAGGAAATATCAATACATCGGGAAGATGTATTACAACTATTAGATAAACTGAAGAGTAGCAAATCACCTGGGCCGGATGGTATACATCCAAGGGTGTTGAAAGAACTGAAATATGAGATTGCAGACCTGCTATTAGTAATCTGTGAACTATCATTAAAATCATCTCTAATACCTGAAGATTGGAGGATCGCCAATGTAACACCAATTTTTAAAAAGGGTTCCAGGGGTGATCCGGGAAACTACAGACCGGTGAGCCTGACATCAGTACCAGGAAAAATGGTAGAAACCATCATAAAGAATAAAATTACTCAGCATGTAGATAGTCATGACCTAATGGGAGACAGCCAACATGGCTTTAGACAAGGAAGATCTTGTCTTACTAATCTGTTATGTTTTTTGAAGGAGTGAATAATCAGGTGGACAAAGGTGAGTCGGTTGATATTGTGTATCTGGACTTTCAGAAAGCCTTTGACAAGGTCCCTCATGAGAGACTTTTGGCAAAACTAAAGAGTCATGGGATAGGAGGCAGTGTACTATTGTGGATCAGGAACTGGTTAAAAGATAGAAAGCAGAGGGTAGGGCTAAATGGCCAATTTTCCCAATGGAGAAAGGTGAATAGTGGTGTACCCCAGGGATCTGTGCTGGGTCCGCTGCTTTTTGACATATTCATAAATGACCTGGAAAGTGGAATAATGAGTGAGGTTATCAAATTTGCAGATGACACAAAACTATTTAAAGTTGTTAAAACCCAAGAGGATTGTGGAAAATTGCAAGAGGATCTTGATAAATTGGAAGACTGGGCATCAAAATGGCAGATGAAATTTAATGTGGACAAGTGCAAGGTTATGCACCTAGGGAAGAACAACCCAAACTATTGTTACACGATGCAAGGTTCCACATTAGGAACCACCACCCAGGAAAAAGATTTAGGCGGCATTGTGGATAACATGTTAAAACCCTTGGCACAGTGTGCAGCGGCGGCCAAGAGAGCAAATAGAATGCTAGGTATCATAAGGAAAGGAATGGAAAATAAAAGATATTATAATGCCTCTATATCGTTCCATGGTGAGACCACACCTTGAATATTGTGTGCAATTCTGGTCGCCGTATCTGAAAAAGGATATACCGATTTTAGAAAAGGTTCAGAGAAGAGCAACCAAAATGGTAAAGGGGATGGAAGGATACTCCTATGAAGAAAGACTAAAAAGGTTAGGGCTCTTTAACCTGGAAAAGAGACGGCTGAGGGGTGATATGATAGAAGTCTATAAATTAATGAACGGAGTGGAACGGGTAAACGTAGATCGATTGTTTACCTTATCAGAATATAGAAAGACTAGGGGACATGCAATGAAGCTACAGGGTAAACTATTTAAGACTAATAAAAGAAAATATTTTTTCACTCAACGTGTAATCAAACTCTGGAATTTGTTACCGGAGGATGTAGTAAAGGCTGTTAGTGTAGCTGGGTTTAAAAAAGGTTTGGACAAGTTCCTGGAGGAAAGGTCCATAAACCATTATTAAGAAGGGACCCAGGATATCAATGCTTGACCCAGTACAAGCATTGTGGAACTTGTGTATTTTGGGGAAACTGCTAGGTACGTATGACCTAGATTGGCCACTGTTGGAAACAGAATACTGGGCTTGATGGACCTTGGTCTGACCCAGTATGACATATCTTATGTTCTTATATTATAAGCGGTTTGATTTGTCCTTCTCCACAGCTGCTTAAGATGTATTCTGACAGCCTTTGTGTCCTCCCCTACAATTTTCTAATAAATATGGAGTATTGCAGTTTCCTGGATAGAAATGCATATCGTTCCTTAATCTACATAAAAAATCACGTTTTGTTTAAATTCCTTGCTCTTTTAGGTCAATAAACCTTTTAGAGTCCTTTCCTGATTATTTATTGTATATTTATTTAGACTGGCTGAGAACTCACCAGTACCCCCTTGACCCCTCGTTTGCACCATTGTCCCTGATACTAAGGTCTATCGGGTTTTTGTGTGCCATCTGCAGCGGCTTTAAAATTTTATGTTGGCTTCTGGAGGCATAAAGCCCCAATTATATTTTGTTGTACCTCGCAAGTTCTTTGAATTTTAACGATTGATTTTTGAGTCCGTCTGTACACAAACTCTAAGATGAACCTGATTCCTAGAAAGTCCCTTGACAACAAACATGTTTGTCTAAAAACTAAAAACTCACCTCTTCAAAGAATACTTTGGATCGGTCACATAAACCCTCTGCCTAAGACAGTGCCCATATAATGCCTATTGTTCCTTATCTGCTGTACATAAATAATAATCCTTCCTGTCCCTCACCTAGTACAGTCCTGTAACCCCATAACTTTCCCAGTGTAAGGATGTTACATAGTAACATAGTAGATGACGGCAGATAAAGACCAGCATGGTCCATCTAGTCTGCCCAGCAAGATGGCAAGAGTAGGTGCAGGCCACCCTTCCCCATGTCTTTGTTTAGGGGTGAACCCATCACTCCATGTAGGACACCCCTATTTGTTGAGACGTTAGATGGTTCAGAAGTTATATGTTTCAGTTTATTTTGTTTTTATCCTGTTGCTGTAAAGGGATCCACTGTGTTTGTCCCATGCCATTTTGAATTCCGTCACCGTGTTTGCCCCCACAAGCCTATTTGGTTTTCCAAAGAAGTGGCTGCTCAAATAAAGGCAAAAAACACAGTTTTCGCAAAATTCAAAAGCTCGCAAACAGAGGAACACAGAAATGAATACAGGATCAAACTCAAAGAGACAAAGAGAGAAATAAGGATAGCAAAATCAAAGGCAGAGGAAAAGATGGCTAAAGATGTGAAGTGTGGTGACAAAACCTTCTTCAGGTATATTCGGGAAAGGAAGAAGATCAGAGGTGGAATTGCAGGACTCAGAAGTGCTGTGGACGGACTCGTGGAAAGTGACATTGAAAAAGCGAAATTGCTAAATGAATACTTCTGCTCTGTTTTTACTATAGAAAGTCCTGGAGAAGGATCACCTGTGACTCCCAAATATAAAAATGGGAATGAAGTAGTTACCACACCATTCACAGAAGATGAGGTGTTAGAACAACTTGCAAATCTGAAAGTGGACAAGGCCATGGGACCGGATGGGATACATCCCAGGATACTGAAAGAGCTCAGAGAGGTTCTTGCAGGGCCGTTAAAGGATGTTTTCAACAGATCCTTGGAAACAGGAGAGGTTCCTCAGAACTGGAGAATGGCTGATGTCATACCTCTACACAAAACTGGTGACAGGAAAGAAGTGTCAAACTACAGGCCTGTGAGCCTTACCTCGGTGGCGGGAAAAGTCATGGAGGCGCTCCTGAAAGAGCGAATAGTGAACTTTCTGAAAACCAACAGGTTGCAAGACCCGAGGCAACATGGTTTTACTGAAGGACGATCTTGCCAAACAAATCTGATTGAGTTCTTTGACTGGGAGACCAGGGAGCTAGATCGGGGGCATGCGATGGATGTCATCTACCTGGATTTCAGCAAAGCCTTTGATACTGTTCCTCACAGAAGGCTTATCAATAAACACGGTAGCTTGGGGATGGATCCTAAGATGGTAAATTGGATCAGAAATTGGTTGACTGACAGACGACAGAGGGTGATGGTAAATGGAGCTCACTCGGTTGAAGGGAAGGTGATTAGCAGGGTGTCCCAGGGGTCGGTCCTGGGCCCGGCACTGTTCAATGTATTTGTGAGTGATATTGCTGAAGGACTGAATGGAAAAATCTGTCTTTTTGCAGATGACACCAAAATTTGCAACAGAGTGGACTCCCCCGAGGGAGTGGTTAACATGAGGAAAGATCTACAAAAGCTGGAAGAATGGCCAAATGCTTGGCAATTAAGATTTAATGTGAAGAAGTGCAGAGTCATGCACTTGGGTAGCAGAAATCCAAGGGAAATGTACGCGATAGGGGGCGAGAGGTTGGTGTGCACGGATCAGGAGAAAGACCTTGGTGTGATTATTTCTGAAGATCTCAAGGTGGCAAAACAGTGGAACAAGGCAGTGGCAAAAGCCAGGAGGATGTTGGGCTGCATACAAAGAGGAATCACCAGCAGAAAGGAAGAGGTACTTATGCCACTGTACAAGTCACTGTAGAGGCCTCACTTGGAATACTGTGTTCAGTTTTGGAGACCGTATCTTGCAAAGGACGTAAAAAGATTGGAAGCTGCTCAGAGGAAGGTGACCAAAATGATTTGGAGCCTGCGTCAGAAGCCTTATGAGAAGAGACTTGAAGACCTAAACATGTACACTCTGGAGGGGAGGAGAGACAGGGAAGATATGATTCAGACCTTTAAATACTTAAGATATAATCAACAAGCAAACCTCTTCCAAAGACGGCGAAGCTGTAAAACTAGAGGGCACAACAGGAAGCTGCAAGGTGGTAAATTGAAAGGTAATGTCAGAAAATACTTTTTCACGGAAAGGGTGGTGGATGCTTGGAATGCCCTTCCGATGGAAGTGGTGGGGGCAAACACGGTGACGGAATTCAAAATGGCATGGGACAGACACAGTGGATCCCTTTATAGCAACAGGATAAAATCAAAATAAACTGAACCATCTAATTTCTCAACAAATAGGGGTGTCCTGCATGGAGTGGTGGGTTCACCCCTAAACAGGGACGTGGGGAGGGGTGGCCTGCACGGAGCGGCAGGTGCACCTACTCTTGCCATCGTGCTGGGCAGACTAGATGGACCATGTTGGTCTTTATCTGCCGTCATTTACTATGTTACTATGTTACTTCCATCGGGAGGGCATTCCAAGCATCTACCACCCTTTCAGTGAAAAAATATTTCCTGACATTGCCTTTCAATTTACCACCTTGCAGCTTCATGTTATGCCCTCTAGTTTTATAGCTTCCCCGTCTTTGGAAGAGGTTTGTTTGTTCATAATAAGTATTTAAAGGTCTGAATCATATCTCCCCTGTCCCTCCTCTCCTCCAAAGTGTACATATTTAAGTCTTCAAGTCTCTTCTCATAAGGCTTCTGACGTAGGCTACAAATCATTTTGGTCGCCTTCCTCTGAACTGTTTCCAGTCTTTTTATATCCTTTGCAAGATATGGTCTCCAAAACTGAACACAGTATTCCAAGTGAGGCCTCACCAGTGACTTGTACAGTGGCATAAGTACCTCTTCCTTTCTGCTGATAATCCCTCTTTGTATGCAGCCCTACATCCTCCTGGCTTTTGCCACCGCCTTGTCGCACTGTTTTGCCACCTTGAGATCATCAGAGATAATCACACCAAGGTCTTTCTCCTGAACCATGGACACCAACCTCTCTCCCCCTTTCGCGTACATTTCCCTTGGATTTCTGCTACCCAAGTGCATGACACTGCACTTTTTCACATTAAATCATAGTTGCCAAGAATTAGACCAGTCTTCCAGCTTTTGTAGATCTTTCCTCATGTTAACTACTCCCTCGGGGGAGTCCACTCTTTTGCAAATTTTTGTGTCATCTGCAAAAGACAGACTTTTCCATTCAGTCCTTCAGCAATATCACTCACAAATACATTGAACAGTGCGGGGCCCAAGACCGAACCCTGGGGCACCCCGCTAATCACCTTCCTTTCATCTGAGTGTAATTATTTAGATATTTATTCTGAAAAGCATTGGAAAAACTCCTAATGTCAAACTATTTTAATGCCTACTGATTACAGCAATTTTCCAGAAAATGCACCAAACTTCTCATTTTTCTTTCAGTTGTGTTATTAGAAAAGGGGAGAAATAAAAGCTTTATGTTCACAATTAATTTCCACCACCAGTCCTAACACAAAATGCATCATATGATGTGCTGAGCAGGGTGAAGTTAGATGAGACATTTCTGAAGACTGATTTTCTTTTGTGAGACGTGAAATTACATGGCTTGATAATCAGTCTCTGAAAAGGGACTGTCTTTCATTCATCTAATCTTTGTGGGCACGCTCTCCAGCTTCCCTCTCTTTGATCCGTCTTCTACCCAACTCTTCTCAAAGTTTCTCTCTCCACTTGCATTGTCTACCCATTTTTTTTTTTTTGTGGCTGGAAAATGTAGGTTGGGAAGCTGAACTATACATGTAACCGTTACACCTTGTTCAATGTAAACCGCTTTGATGCCACAAAAAGCGGTACAGAAGAAATGTTAAATAAATAAAATATGTTTAATGATTGTTCCCATGGTTACCGCTCACTGATCTTTGGTGCCAGTTTTGAACCCTTACATGGCAGCTGCCTCCCGACGGCATCTGAACTAGAACACGGATGACAGAGAGTGTATGCGCCAGGTAAGATATGTTTTTTCAGCAGATCACCGCATGATTCACGCTACCTGTATATATTTTTTCTAACACTTTCTACCATTCTAATTTTTGAGCGTCTAAGTATTTCATTTTTTCTGTGGAGAAATACCACTGTGACTCTGCTAGAACACACACACCATTTCTTTTTGATTCTTGGGGCTGTTTCTCTAATGCACTTTCAGCGCGATTAATATTACCCTTGGGGAAAATTGCCCAGTAGTGTTTCTGTTTCATCGGTGGCACTTCCACATGTAGTGATATGATTTTTCAGGGTCTCTTGAAAAATGTTTTATTTATTCTTGCATGATATGCAAATATGCATTAATACCAGGGTATGAGTCCTTACTTTTAACATATATTAAAACTAAGGACTCATACCAAAGGCTAACACTATTATTTCCTACGTTTAGGCTATAATATACCTTCCTGTAATCCTCCCACAATATGTGTATATGTTATATAGATTCAGATGTGTTAATATCAGTTCTGCATAACAGAAATTTCATTTTTACTTTGCAATATCATTATGGCTGTTCTTATTATATTATGATTTTTATTATCATTATTGTATTTATTATTATTATTGGTTTTAATGAAAGTGACTTATATCTATTTAATTGTTGCTTTATGATACAATTTTAATTATTTCTTTATGTTTTAATCCATTGGAGGCCAAAAAGCCCCCTGACGAAGGCAGACTTGCCGAAACACTGCCAGTGTAGGGATGGTCAATAAAGCTGGTTATCATCTCTTAAGGGCTGCGTTTTTCTTTCGCCTTGCTCCTGTTGCTGCTACATTAGTGCGATATACAGAGCTCCCTCACAGGCAGAAGAAAGAGATTTAATTGAAGACATTCACAATATTGCCATGAAAGGAAAATGCTACTGGTAGGAGATTTCAATTTGCCAGATGTCGGTTGGGTATTCATTTATCCTGGATATCACAGCTGCAGTGTCTTCTAGAAGTAGGGAGATCCTGGATTCTTTACAGGGAGAACTGTTTGGGCAACTGGTAACAGAACCCAAGTGAAAGGGAACAATGCTGGGCTTGGTGCTTACAAATGGGGAGAGTACTTCTGATGTTGTAGTCATGACTGGATGACAGATGATCACTCATGGATGCTCGAGTATTAGGATGCAGATGGAGAAGGTTCAATCAAAAGCAAGAGTCCTAAATGTCAAGAAAGCTAACTGTCAAGATCAAGAAGACAAATCTGGAGGAAGCAGAACAACACTGGACAAAAATGAATAGAGATAGTTTAAGGGAAAGAATCCTTTGTGTTAATAAAGTAAATAAAAGTAAGAGGAAAATAGGCCACTATGATTTCAAAGATAGTAGCTAGAAAAGGTAAGGAAAAAGAGGTTAGTCTTCATAAAGTACAAGAGATCAAAGAAAGAGGAAGACTAACAATATCTGGTTACCGCAGGGTGGAGGGCCAGGGGTTCAATTCCCACGTAGGGACAAGTAACCTCAGGCTAGAGGGACTGGGGTCTCTAGTCCCATGGCCACTCCTTATGGCCTTGGGGCAAGCCACGTAACCCTCCATTGCCTCAGGTACACTTAGACTGTGAGCCCTTCGGGGACCAGGAAATAAATAGTGCCTGTTAGCATCTATCTGTAAACCGCTCTGACCCGGTGAAAAGCGTTATATAAGCACAGCTAAATAAATAAAATAGAAGAGCTATATAAATAAGTTAGGGAAAGCCGATAAAGTAGTCAAGAAAGCAAAAGTGTAAATGGAAGAAGAAATATCCAGTACAGTAAAACACGGGGATAATTAAAAGGAACATCAGGAAATACTTTTTCCCTGAAAGGATGATGGATGTTTGGACTGTCCTCCTGATGGAGATGGTGGGGCAAATACAATGATAGACCTCAAAATGGCACAGGACAGACACCGTGGATCCCTTTATAGCAAGAAGATAAAAGCAAAGCAAATTGAAATATCTTTTATACATCAATAAATAGAGCGGGCTGACCTGCAGGCAGAACCTTAAACACAGGCATAGAGTTGGGTGACCTGCATGGAGCTGCAGTTACAACCACTCCAGCCACCTTACTGGGCAGACTAGATGAACCATACTGGTCTTTATCTGCCGTCATATACTGTGTTACTATGTAAGACTTCTTTTTAAGGTATGTTAGTGATAGGAGAAAATGCAAAGGTGGCGTGAGACTCAAGGGTGAAGGGGGAGAATATGAAGAGGCTGATTAGGATAACGCGGAATTGCTTAACAAATATTTCTGTTTTCTGTTCACAGACGAAGAGCCGGGACTGGGACCACAGCAAAGAAACACAAATAGGAATGGAAGTGAGGAAGAACTCAAAACGATTTTCGGAAGACTGCGTTCGTGAGGAGCTACCAAAAATAAAAGTGGACAAAGGGATAGGGCTGGATGGGATTCATCAGAGGGCACTGAAAGAACAAAGGAAGTGCTGGCGGCTCCACTCGATGACCTTTTCAGTGCTTCACTGGAGTCGGGGGCTGTCCCGGAGGGCTGGAGATTGGCAAATATGATTCTTATCCACAAAAGAGGAAGTAAGGAAGAGATTGGTAACTACAGACCAGTTAGTTTGACCTCCGTAGCGAGTAAATGAATAGAAATGCTGCTAAATTAGAGATAGGACAAATATGAATGATCTCTGAGGGAGAGAGAGAGACGGGAAGGGAATGCACAGCTTAATCATTCTTATGGCTGGGCAGACTAGATAGAAACACGGAAAATTACGGCCTAACGTTATGAAAATAGACTCAGAAGCTAAGTCAAAAGACGGTACGTCTTGATGTGCATTTTTGAGGCTTCATGGCTTGGTCCAGCTTCTTCAGGTTTTTCCATGTCAGACTGTGATTAAGAGTTTGGGGATACTGTGAAGGCAGCTCTAACTGTTTCTTTCTGGGGCCATGGGCCATCATTCACAAATTCACTGGGCTTAAAAACAAAACCAAAAAAACCCCCACACCCTCGGCTCAATTAGCCCAGCCACTGCACTAACAGCTCACGGCTAGGGACCACAGATGTTGTCTCCCTCTAAAGCCTAGGAAGCGTGCATAATGTGTTTAGCCCAGTGGGTCTCACCATTGTGTCAAGGCTATGACTGAAATAGCTGCACCTTTCAGTAGCCTCCTCTTTTTGGCAAAAGGCTGGAATTTGGCCACAGGTTTTATACTCAGCTTACCACAAAGAGGGGCAGATGCACAAAGCTGTGCGTTAGAGCTCTGTTGAAGCTCAGCGCAAGGTTTCCAAAAACATGCAATAAGAAAAATAATCTACACCCCAATGCAGTTAGCAAATAGGCTGTGAGCAAAAACATGTGCTAACAAGGGAAAGAATACCAAATGCATGCACGCTCGGGTCTGCACTGGCATCAACGATATTCTGCGCACAAAAAAATGGTATCAGTATCTGGGCTGCAAGTGCATGTGGTGGAATGCTACTCTGCACACACATTTCTGCAATATTCTTCTTTATGCGCCGTATAACATTCCAGCCAATGCGCTTGCAGCTCCAAGGGCTAATTTGCAATACCATATGTCAACTGTCCAGCATTTATTTGTTCCAGCCCACCCCTGCTCAGAGGCTCCGGAACGTTGTTGAATTCGGGGGAGGAGGGCATCAAGCTCCGCCCCTAGGCCTGATGATCTGCATGAGACTGTGATCGCCAGCCTTTCCCTCCCATCTGCCCGCAGGGATCCGATCTCCCATGGGCACATAGGAGAGGAAGGACGGTGAGCACAGCGCTCTTCTGCCCGCGGGGGGTGGGATCCTCACAGGCAGCCTGCTGTCTGCTGGGTTGCGGCCTTCCCCGACTTCTACACATGGGAGATTGGATCCCCACGGGCAGGAGCAGGGCAAGGATGTGACTGCTGAAGCAACGTTTTGGTGGGGTCCGGGCAGCCCACACCTTTCTGAAAGCTCTGTGTCCGCTTCAACGCCTCCTCTTCAACAAAGCCCAAAAAAGTTGCGGATCTTGTATGCTCGCAGTAAAGAGAAGAAATAGGCATAAAATACTCATTAGTTCTGACCACGGAAGAATGAGCTAACTTTTTACTGTTTCTCAGACCTTGAGATAATGCCCCAGCATTAGAAAACCCTGCACTCAACCTTTTGGTCTTCAGTGCGCTTCTCTGCATTTGTGTTGAGTAGCGAATATCTTTATTACCATGAGATTTAAATGAGTTGTGTGCTGATGTCTACCTGGGGCGTTGTGCAGAACTCGTTTTTACACCGAGTGCGCAAAGCTGAGCTAACCTGTGCATAAAGCCCTTCATTGCACTGGCCCCTCGATATTCTGAGTGTGCTTCTTAGTCCCCGTACTTAACAGCACTCTGAAAGGCAAGGCATTTGTGCTTTGAACATTTAAACTATGGTGGAGAGAGACTGCCACATGGAGTACAGCAAAGCCGGTAGGATCCAAAGGACATAACAGAACCAGACAGGATATGTAGACAAAATCAGACAAAGCACGCAACAGTGCTTTGTTCCCTCCTTTGTTATCCAGGAAGAAACTTACTAAACAGTACCTGTGCCAGGTGCTGAGCCTCACCCAAATCTTTATTTTTAAGGATCTTTAACACAGTTCTCCAGGTGTTCCCACCAGAGAAGTCATGTTTGTAAGAGAATTATAAAGAGGAATGCATCCATATTCCACTCAAACTGCTTTAAACTAATCAAAAATAAGCAGATAGGTGTGATGTCAGGTCTGACTCGCTTCCAAGTATGGCTGCAGCAAAATTAGCAATGAAAAACAAAAATAGAAAACCCTCACACTTAGGATATGATACGTGGTAAAATCCATCTCATGAACATCTGAGGTCATGCCTAAATCCAGCAAGTGGTGTTTCCCTCCAAAATGTCTCCGCATTTGTAAAAGCCATTGCATAAAAAGGAGATTTCCTTTTTCTTGTTTGTAGCTTGTCTATGGCGTGAAGGAGTAGCCTAGTGGTTAGCACAACAGTCTAATACCCAGGCGACCAGGGTTTGATTTCCACTGGCACTCCTTGTGACCTTGGGCAAGTCACTTTACCCTCCACTGTCTCAGAGGAAAAGGCCTGGCAATCTACTTCCGGTCATACCTTGCCAAGAAAATCCAGGGGCTGCTGGGCCACCAGGAGTCAGCATTGACTTGATGGCTCTTTAAAAAATAAAAAAAAAGCTCGTCTATGACTTTTATTCCATAACAGATCAAATTATCAACTGAGATGACTTTTTAAATTTAAGGTTTTTTTCGACTCCTCATTTACTGTTCAGTGAAAATATCTTGAGTAGCTCATGCTGTGGTCTACCTGCTCATCATTTCTTCAGATAAACTGTCCTTCAAGTGAGCCAAAGTAGCCTTTAACAGGACATTTCCAAGGGCAGTGCCCAAAAGGCCATGGGGTGTCATTTTTGCAAGTGACAACCAACACTAGAGAAACAGAACAGGAATACCAAAACTGGATTTAGCCCACGAAAACCAGTATGTTACGTTTTGAGAAAAGAGGCACAGTTAGAAAGATCCTTATTAGTTGTGCCTTTTAAAGGTCTACGGGGCATCAGGAGTACCTCCCATTTAATCATGCTGTATTTCATTTTTAATATTTGCAGGAGCATATTAGTCTTTATTGGGTCTTTTCACATAGGCACGGTATTATAAAATACTGCCAGTCAATCAAATTGTGGTGATCAATTAGCATGCAAAGCTAAATTATAATTACAAGTAATTAGGTAGGAAATCCTCTTCAAAACCAGAACTCCTCTCATGGGGTCCCAGGCCAGCTCGGAGGCTCAGTGGAAGTGCTACGTTCCTGCTCAATCTCCAAGTCAGGTCTTCTGCTTCCTGGCTTGGCTGGGGATCGTGATGGTCATTGCATAACGGTGGTACTTGGGGAATGCATTCAGGGCCCATGATTGCAGGGTTCTGGAAAAAGCCTTTGGCTAAGGACTATGGCTGCAGCAGGTACGTTTGAGGGGGTGTTTGTAAGGCAAGGGGAACAATTCCCAGATAGTTGTGAATGACGGCTAATGGCACCAGATCCAGTCCTAGTTCCAATTCAGCTGGAAGCTCAAAGAGGCAGGAGGATGATGCCTGATCTAAGCAAATATGGGCTTCTATGAAAAGGTGACATGACATAGATTTGGGTTTAAGCATGTGCGTACTGGAAAGAACCACACTGACTCACACTGTGGAGAATGGCTGTACCCTCTTATAGTTAGAAGCACAAGGAAGCACTTACAATAACAATCCTACTTTCTAAAGCTTGCAAAAAGAGTTTTAGGGTTACTCATCTCGCCACAGAGAAAAAAAAATGTCATTACAAAATGGTACAGGGAGGAGAGGAAGTAGCTCAGGGGTTAGAGCAATGGGCCTAGAGCCAGGGAGGCCAGGATTCGATTCCTGCTGCTGCCACAGATAAACCTGGTGACCTTGGGCAAGTCACTTTATCTCCCATTGCCTCAGGTACCTACTTAGATCTTAAGGGAGGAGACACAATGTACCTGAATACTTATCACCCCAATATAGCGCTGCATACATCCAGTAGTGCTATAAGATTTTAAAAAACACAAACTGAACTTTTCTACCAGTACAGAAATCCACAGCTGAGCAGCTGATGCTAACATGAAAGCAGGTTGGAAAAGAGTGCTTGGTCGTGAGCACCTCTTCCTACAGCAAACACCAAGGGGTCTCTACTAAATAAAGCAAGATAAGCTCCTGCAGATAATGCGGCAAAAAGTGCAGATAGTGTGGCATTAGCTGCAAAAGCCACGTGTTCGCTGTTGGGGGCGTGCATAGCATTTCCCAGCAGATAAAGCACTGACTGCAGAGTGCATGGTTGGACAATAGCCTAGATGCAGCTAATGCCAGCCACTGAGGTGGGGTTAGTAGCAGTTGCACTGTCTGTAAATCTGATGGTTACTGCACGCTGTTGGGGCCCCTGGTAGCCATGCATGGAAGACACACACACGCTCCGCTCTAATCCCACGCACCCCTGCAAATAACATAGTGAGTTTCTGTGCTATTTGTTAACATGGACAGATAACACAAGCTAATAACTAACATAGTTTAATAAACGTGCCCCTAAGGTCCTGTCTTAAGGTTGGTCCAACACCTCATTCCATGCTTTGGAAGTTCTGGCCCTCGAGAGTTGCGATAAAGTCTGGCATCCACAGTGAATATTCATTAGCTAGGTTTCCATATACTTGCCCCAAGAGGTAGGTTAATTTGCATACTCTGGTTCCCTTGAAAAGCAGCTCCGCTTGTAACTCCTTCCTCCACGAGGGGAGAAGCTCAAGAGCCCAGCTGGCTACGTTTGTTTGTGCAGTCAGGGAAAAGCCAATGGCACCCAAGTCTCAACTGTAATTAGGCAGGGCGGGGGGTGGGGGGGGGAGTTGTTACATTGGCTATGCGACCCTATGATATCACAACCATGCCAAAGCATTTTTATGTTTAGTACATTTACTTTAGATACACTTTTTATTGTAAGATTCTTCTATCTCTATCCAGATGCATTGTAATTGTAAACCGCCTTGATGTGCTTGGAAGGGCAGTAAAGAAAATCCTCTTAGTTTGGCTGGTTTACATATTGTTGAGAGGTGATGTACCATCCTCCTCTTTATTTGGAAGATCTTCTGCAATGCTGTGCTTCAACGTGGGCTTCGCCTTCCTATGAACGGTCACCGTTGGCGATACCTATCGTAAGGTCCGTAGGGTTATATAGGACCCATGCTACTGCTTCAACTGTGTGGAATAATTTTGCCAATGACAGTTTGACAAGTGCTGGATTTTAAAAGTTTTCAAAAATTGCTAAAAGCAATGTTTGAAGAAGCTTAATTTTGTGAATGGCTAAAATTGTTAATAGTGTTATTTTATGTACGTCATGCGTTGTTTTACTTGTTGTAATATGTAGGTGAAGACTGTAAACTGCATAGGATGATTAAGCAATACTGTGGTTTATATATGGGTTTGAAATAAAATAAGTAAATAAATAAGATTTTGGGCTACTGAAAAATTTAGCAGGAAGTCACAATGCAGTCTACGTTCCATCAAAACACGATCAGCACAGTATTCTGCCTCCTTATCACAGTCTAGCTGATATTCAAAACCATATCTGGACTATCTGTAGATTATTCAGCCTCTATCTGGATGTTATACTTCTAGTTCAGGTCTGCTGAAGAGCCAGGCCTAAACTAAATATACAATGCTAGCGTAGTGACTGAGTAATACCTATATTCAGGGCCTCTACCCTACATGGACAGTGGTGTTTAATTCGGTACAGTACATTACACCAAATAAAATATATCAGATTGTGGGTGATCAGCAGTTGCTCACAGACATTCAGAGAGTGGATTCCAACCACTTTAAAGATTCCTGCAGGACTCGTGAATTAGCATATTCACAGCAAAAAGCCAGCGCTGGCCTGTCAATGCAGGGCACGCTCATCACCACTGCTAAATTGAAATATCTAGGGCACAGGGTAAAATCCTGTGCAGTGGGTTATTGGGGGCACCTTAGCTTTCCATCTGCTACAGCGGCAAATCATCACTATTTCACAGTTACTTTAGAGATTGCTTTTCAAAAGGTTTAAATCAACTAACTTTTAGAATTAGTTGATTATAGCCATTTCTAGAACTGCTCCTCTCGGACTAGCTAATGTTACGCGTCCAAAGCTATCAGCTGGGCAGGTTTAGCCAAGCAAAAACAGGGAGACAACAGAGATGTTTTTAGAGCGTCAAGCAACTACAGACACACAAAGGGCTGTGCTAAATCTAAATTTGGACTGGCTAGATTTAGAAATATTTCAGCAGAAAATTCAGCAGCAGCGGCTAATGCTGATAAAACGGCCAGCCGTGGCCGCTGAACTCTAAACCTGGATATTCAATGCCAAGGCCAAATCCAACCAACGGCACTGAATTTCCGCGCCATCCAGACAGTGTGCAAGCTAACCCAGCATCGGTGATATTCAACCACTGCACGGTTGGCTTCAACGGCAAATGGCAGGCGAGCCTTTCCTAAATTTCACTGCTGCGGGATAACTGGCTATGGTTGAATACCACCACTAGCCGGTTATTCTCAGGTGTCGACTCCAGTCTGCTCCCGGAATACCCCGACACTAGCTAACGTCAGGGCATTCAGTAGTGGCACACAGACACTCAGCGGCACTAACTACTCTTGCCGCAATTAACGTGCTAAGTGCGTTGCTTTGAAAATTGTTTCCTCAGCTCGCAACCTTGGGGCTGTCTTCAACTCCTCCCTCTCCTTCTCCACACACATCCAACAGATAGAAACAACAGCTAAAACCTCTCTATAACATCAGCAAAATTCACCCCTCCCTTTCTGAACACAGTACTAAGACACCTAGACACTCTCTACTCACCTCCCATCTAGACTACTGCAACCTGCTCCGTGCTGGTCTCCCTCTGAATCATCTTTCCCCTTCAATCTGTTCAAAACTCAGCTGCGCAGCTAATCTTCCACCAGCCTCAACTTGCTCATATAACCCCTCTTCTCACGTCACTTCACTGGCTCTCAATCCATTTCCGTATCCAGTTCAAACTTCTCCCACTGACCTATAAGTGCACTCACTCTACAGCTCCTCACCACCCTTCCTCTCATATCACCACCTACACCCCTCCTCGGGAACTCCACTCTTCTGGCAGATCCCTTCTATCTGTGCCCTTCTCTTCTACTGCCAACTCCAGACTTTGATCCTTCCACCTTGCTGCTCCTTATGCCTGAAACAGACTACCTGAGTTGGTACATCAGGCTTCATCTCTGGCCCCAAGCACAGGCTAAAAACTCACCTCTTCGAGTCCACTTTTGGATCCTGATTCGCATAGTCTCCTGCTCTCCAACTATGCATTCCCTTACTATTCTCCTAGACATAGCCTTGTCCCCAGCTGTTGTGTTGTCTATCTTGACTAGACTGTAAGTTGTGATTAGCAGGGATCATCTTTTAGATGCGTCTGTATAATGCTGTGTATGCCTTGTTGTGCTATACAAATGATAAATAGTGCAGTACTAGTGCATCAAAGATTCCAGTAGGCACCGCAAGCTGCGATCACATTTTCCAATGGACAAGCAAAATATCTAAGTGCCGGCTTGCAGAGATACTTAGAAAGAGGCCTGTGCAGTCGGAAAGCTCCAGCTACTGCAGTATGTTTTTTTTCTAATCTAGCTAAAGGTGCCTGAGCCTAAAACTGCTCCAGCTTTCTCCAGAACCAATACAGCTCCTGGACCTCTGTGCGTCTGTAAAGACAAAGGAAATTGCGACGTACTGGCAGCGAACAGAAGTCCCTTGCACAGAGATGGCATCCCAGCGAACACACAAAGCGTGCACTTTAATGGATAAGCCTGATTTCGGACTAGCTGCACCCATGGCGACATCGAAACTATGGAATTATCATACAGCGCAGACGCGGGTAAGCAACCGTTGCTACAGTACAGCTTCTTCTTAACGCTCGCCGCTTTCAGGGCTCCTGCTGCATCTCTCAGGCTTGTCTGGATTGCTAAACATTTTGTATAAGCAAAAATGCATCGCACTGGAAGTGAAGACAAAAGGGGCCCCACGGCTCTGCTCCATAATGCGTAAGTTCCACATCAGCGCATACTGCATTTCCAAATCATCTCTACCAGCCTTCTAGCAACCTAAGAGCTTAATATCCTAATATACTGGTACATTGCCGTTAAGTGAGAAATCATTCACTGTGTCCAGGAACGGAACGTTTCTGTTAAGTTTAGGGCCCCTCCCCCAAATTTATTTTGAAAAGTTGGTTACTATGATCACAGGGATTTTAACAGAAAATCTAGGGACTGATCAATTCCTAAAAGCTGGGGTGATCGTAATAGATTAATTTGAGAGAGAGATTTCATAAGAGCTCCGATATTCAGAAGGGTTTATCCAGTTAGCAGGACCTGCTAAACCCCGCTGAGCACTAGTCAGATAATACCACTGAATATTTCCACCGATTGCCACAGCATTGTCTGGGGCGGTCCCAGCACTTATCTAGTTAGTGGTGATTTCCAGTCCACTAACGAAATAAGTTAGGCCAAAAAAAAGCAGACGTACAGCTACGTGGATTGGCTATCTAGATAGTGGTTCAATCTCGTCGCTCTTCGGATAGCCCACGGCAGTCGCCAGTGGCAGACACTATTCCAGCCCTTCCACGAACATCTGGATTTGCTTTTGCTCACAGCTGCTGGCATTTAAAAAACAATGACTGCTGCAGGCTGATTATCGACCCAAAAATTCCTGAACCTTTTCTTTTTTTTTTTAAAGCTTTTGGACTGCATTTTTTTTTGTTATCCTACTTTGTGTTGGGGAAGAAAGTTTGTATGAGGAGGTGATGTGCCCCCCCAATGATTTCTGTTTTGTTTCTGGTGTCCTATTCACATCAAGTTTTCCAGACACATCAGAGGGGACCTGAGAATTTTGACAAGGACAGATCAGCACCTATCCACAGGGCTCAAGGAAGTGTCTTCAGTCCTGGGTTTTATTTTAGAATATTCCTTTATTCCAAAATTATAAGACTTATCTCAGCTTTCATTAAACTGAGACAAAAATTATTAAACAAAACTAACTATTAAAACATAACCACATGCTGCGGGATGTTCATGGGGCGGGGGAGCGGGATTTAAAAAAAGAAGAGATACTTCACCTTGTGAAATGCAGAAGCTTGGGGGGGGGGGCTGGAATCCTGTGTTCTCCCATTTGTACTAAGCTGTAACATCATGACTAAACTCTACGCTGGTGCATCCGATTATAACACAATACAGGGGGGTGGCCAACCTGATCAAGAGCGGAAAGCAAACTGGATTCCAACTACTTCTACTGGAATTCTGCAAACAAGCTTCAAGCTTCTGTGACAAAAGGTCTATATTGTGTAAAATTTTGCAAGCTTTGTTTCTCAAAAACAAAACAAAACCCAAAAGATATCGTTTTAGAGTGATTTTTTTCTGTATTGTATTTTAAATTAAGTATCATGAAAAGGACAAAATTTAGCATTATTGTGTGTAGAATTCCAGCAGGAGTATCCCACAAGGAATAACAAGTGTGGATTACTAGACTGCATAAACTATGTGGCCTTTCCCTAGGTTCCTAAACATACTGGTTGATGTGGGCATGTGAAACCGCCAATCAGGAGCTAAACACTGGATTTCACATATTTAAATGTGTTATTACTGGGAGTGCCTGGCTTACTCTTAATCCTCCGGAATTTGCTTTTTTAGAGGGGAAAGACGGCTTCTCTGACTTTAGTCGGTCATGCACGATATCATTTGATTCAGCCCCCCCCCCAAATAACTCCACTGAAAGAAGAATCCACACTCAGCTGCTAGACCACTTCAGCTTCCAAACACCTATAAGCAAAGTTACATACAACTGGCAGAAATTTGGTTAGCCTGTCAATCTGATGGTCATATGGCCCCGAGGACCAGCACTGGTCGCCCCTGTTACACTGCAATACCTAATGATGATAGCAAGCTACTAAAGGATCCCACTGGTGATTAATCACTGCGCTATGCAAAAGAAAACCTTGTAGTTCCTGTACATGGTTCTGTCACAGATGCTCAAGTGCTGCTGGCTGAAACGTGTTTTTTAAATATATATTATCGTTTAAGGAAAACGAATTGGAAAGCTCAGGATGTGTCCACACTGTAAGGGAAAATCATCAGAAAATTAGCTAGCTAGAATTGGGTGACCTCAGCAATAAAAAAAAACAACATCCTGAACTTTGCAATCAAATTTTCCCCATGCAGTAACCGGCAGTCACAGAACAGCGGCACGTGAGTACCTTTGATACCACAACTTATCACCAGAAGGGTGTTTCCAGGGCAGCTCCCATGGTCATAGAAACCTATTTAAAATCAGAAGAAAGGAATGAAAAATCTGAACCCACTATTTTGAGCATTCCATTTAGTATGCAAGATGACCGCACAATACCAGAAGATATATTCTAACAAGCTGACAGCTTTGCCTCTGCCTTCTCTATACGGCAGCAGGAACCGCTCTCCTTCCAGATCCTGCAGTTCCATCTGCACTGTTCCAGCAAGCAAGAACCATGCAAAAGGCACTTACCATCTGGGCGCGAAGGTACATCTGTGCCTGGCTGGCCGTCAGTGCCGGTGAGCTGGCGTTCCCTAAGAGCACAGCCTGCTGAGTGATCCCTGAGGTGGTGGCAGTGGCAGAATTAACACTCTGAGCTCGGCTGATCAGCTGAGCAGCAGTGGGGGATGCAGCCAGGTTAATCTTTTCATAGAATGCACAAAAAGGGGTAGAAATAATTAGTTAGATGCTACAAAAGCAGATCTTTGGATGTTAACATTAGCTGATATCCTCATTTCACTAGGCTTTCTGTTTGTTTGGTTTTACCTGGCTGTTTTCATGTTACTTCTTTATACTCCCAACCTCAGTCAAAATCAGGGCTGGGATCTGGTCCCATGAGCCTTTATTTGCACTCTCCCCTCCCCCCAAAAAAATACCTGATGAAGGTTCCCAGTTAGAGCCAGGTAGAAGAATTTAATTAGGCCTGTGCCCAGCCATGGGGGCATCCTTTAGCAATGAATCTATGCCCAGCCTCATCCGATCTAGGGTGGGGAGAACGGATCCGATTTCTAGAGTCCAATCTGAGGCAGCATGGGTTTACCAGAGGCAGGTTTGGTTAGACAAATCTGATTGATTTCTTTAAGTGGGTGACCAGAGACTTAGAAGGAGGGAGAGCCCTATATGTGGTGTACTTAGATTTCAGTAAAGTCTTTGACACTGTTCTACACAGGTGACTTATAAATAGATTGGACGCTCTAGGGATGGACCCTATGGGTTAAAAATTAATTGAGTGTGAGGTGACAAAGGGTACAGGGCAATTGGAGCTCACTCCGAGAAGTATGTTACAAGTGCTGTGCTGCAGGGATCTGTTCTTGGTCCGATTCTTTTTAACATCTTTGTTAGTGATATTGCAGAAGGGCTGTTGGGTAAACTTTGCCTCTTTGCAGATGATACCAAGATATGCTCAGGAAGGTGTAGATAACATGAGGCGGGATCTAGCTAAGCTTGAAGAATGGTCTAGAAAATTGCAGCTGAAATTTAATGCTAAAAAAATGCCGAGTCATACATTTGGGTTGCAAAAATCCAAGGGAGCGGAGGCGAAGTACTTCTGTCCATGAAAGACGAGTGGGACCTGAGCGTGATTGTTTCTGATGATCTTAAAGTGGCTAAACAAGTAGAAGAGGCAACGGCGAAAGCCAGAAGGATGCTTGAGTGCATAGGGAGAGGAATGGCCAGCAGAAAAAAGGAGGTGACAGTGCCTCTGTATAAGTCTCTGGTGCGAACTCATTTGCTACTAGTACTACTGAACATTTGTATAGCGCTACAAGGCGTATGCAACGCTGCACAGACACACATAAAAGACGGTCCCTGCTCATCGGAGCTAACAATCTAATAGAGAGAGACAACACAGTAGCTGTAGACACGGGATACCTCTAGGAGGAATGGTAAGGAAACAAAGGAGACCAGGTGAGTCAAGATCTGAAAGCAGCAGTGAAGAGGTGAGTTTTCAGCCTGGATTTGAAAAGGGTCAGCAAAGGCTCCTAATGTACAGACTCAGGTAGTTTGTTTCAGGCATAAGGAGCAGCAAGGTGAAAGGAGCAAAGTCCGGAGTTAGCAATAGAAGAGAAGGGCACAGATAGAAGTGATTTGCCAGAAGAGCGGAGTTCCCGAGGAGGGGTGTAGGGAGAGATAAGAGGGGAAAGGTAGTGAGGAGCTGCAGAGTGAATGCACTTTATTTATGTATTTATTTAGCTGTTCTTATATTCCGCCTTTCGCCAGGTCAGGGTAGTTCACATGAAACAAAAATGGTATATTGGAACAAATTAACTATAAACAGCATGCATTAATACACTGAAACTGGTTAAACTATTTATTTATTTATTTATTTTATTTATTTATATTCTCTTATATACTGTGCTATTCTGCATCAGTGCGGTTTACATTGAACAAACTGAAATTACATTGAACAGGGCATTATAACTTGGAGATAACTATTTTACAGGGAACATGGGCTATGGAGGGTTAAGTGACTTGCCCAAGACCACAAGGAGCACCTGTGGGAATAGAAACCCCAGTCCTTCCGCCCAAGGTTGCTGCCCTTTAGTGGGATTTGAACCCCTGACCTTCCGGCCTGAAGTACCTTGCCCCAACCACTAGGCTACTCCTCCACTATATGCAACATGAATTGGATACGACTGTATACAAATCTATACGTTCTACATACAATGGTTTCAGGTGGGGTGACTTTGCTGGGGGGGGGGTAGGCAGTGGGATTGAAGTGTTCTGAGAATAGGCGCGTCTTCAGCTGTTTTCTGAAGGTGGAGAGGTCTGGGATGTTTCTGAGTTTGTCTGGTAGGGTGTTTCACGCTGAAGGTGCATATAGCTGGAAGGCTCGTTTACAGGCCTGTTGGTTGCATTTGGTCTTGGAATGGGGGATGATCAGTGGAGGCATGCTGTGATCTGCTTGGCTGGGGGGTCTGTAGCAGTGTGGGGGGGGGGGGGCTAGTGTGGATGGCTTTGTGTGTCAGGAGTATTGTCTTGTACTTTATCTGATTTCGTAGTGCTAGCCAGTGTAGCTGCTTGAGGATGGGCGTGATATGATCTTGTCTAGCTGCTGCTTGGAGTATTTGTGCTCTTGTATGGAGAGCGGTTTGCAGGGAGAGGAGTGTGGATTGAGGGAGGCCCTGGTAAATAGCATTGCAATAGTCAAGGTGTGGCAGAAGTGACTTGAGGGGTAATATGAGCATGACGAGGCTGGCGTAAGATTAGCCATTCAGCAGAGTGTTGAACAGACTGAAGGGAGAGAGATGATTCAGAGAGAGACCAGCGAGGAGTCTGTTACAACAGTCTAGACGGGAGGTGACTAAGGAGTGGATAAGCATCTTAGTAGCATGTTCAGAAAGGAATGGGCAAATTTTGTTGATGTTGTACAAAAAAACGGCAGGTTTTAGCTAACAGTTGGATATGTGTGGAGAAGGAGAGAGAGGAGTCAAAAATGACCCCAAGACTGCGAGCTGAGGAGACAGGGAGGAGTACAGAGTTATCCACAGAGTCTGAGAAAAGAGGACGGGGAGAAGAGGGTATAGGGGGGAAAAATAAGCAGCTCAGTTTTGGGCCATGTTCAATTTCAAGCAGTGGTGAGACATCCAAGCAGCAATGTCAGAAAGGCAGGCAGAGATCCGGGCCTGGATTGTCGGAAAGATTTCAGGTGTGGAGAGGTAGATCTGGGAGACATCAGCATAAAGATGGTACTAAAAGCCATGGGACGAGATGAGTATATCAAGGAACTGGTTATATAGAGAGAAAAGGTGCGGACCCAAGACAGATCCTTGGAGTACACCAACTGAGAGTGGGATAGCAGTAGAGGAGGATCCACCAGAACAAACACTTAAAGAGCGATGGGAGAGATAAGAAGAGAACCAGGTTAGCACAGAGCCCTTAAAACCAAGCGAGGACAAGATATCAAGGAGCAGGTTGTGGTCAACAGTAACAAAAGCAGCAGAAAGGTCAAGAAGGATGAGGATCGAGTAAAGACCCTTGGATTTTGCCAGAACAGGTCACTGGAGACTTTGGCAAGAGTTGTTTCGGTAGAATGTAAAGGACGAAAGCCAGATTGTAGAGGATCCAGAAAGATTTGAGAGGAGAGAAAGTTGAGGCAATGGTGGTGAGTCACACATTCAAGTAGCTTAGAAACAAAGGGGAGGAGGGAGATGGGTCGATGCAGCAGGGTCTAATGAGGGTTTCTTGAGGAGAGGAGTGAGCACAGCATGCTTGAAGGCTGCAGGGAAAGATGCAGTGGAGAGCGATAGGTTGAGAATATGAGAGATGGAAGGGACAACAGTGGAGGAGATTGAGCTAAGGAGACAGGTGGGAATTTGGCGTATTGGGTGCAATTCTGGAGACCACACTTTCAAAAAGATATAAACAAGATGGAGTCAGTGCAGAGAATATCTACTAAAATGGTTAGTAGTCTTCATTATAAAGCATATGGGGACAGACTTAAAGATCTTAATATGTATACGTTAGAGAAATGGCAGGCTATAGGAGATAAGGTAGAGATGTTTAAATAACTCCATGGCATAAATGCACGAGAGCCTCTTTTGATTGAAAGCAAATTCTGCAATGACGGGACATAGGATAAGGGTGAAAGAAGATAGACTCAGGAGTATTATGCGGAAATATTTCTTTACGGAAAGAGTGATAGATGTGTGGAATAGTCTCCCAGTGGAGGTGGTAGAGATGAGGAGAATATCTGAATTCAAGAAGGCATGGGACAAACACAGAATATCTCTAAAGGAAAAAGGGGACTATCGTAGTTGATATGGAAGGACAGACTAGATAGAAATATGATGGCAGAAAAAGACCATATGGCCTATGTTTCTCTACATGGTAGCACACAGCACTTACCACCTTAGCCACAGGGCAAGGCTCCCCCTCCCTCAAGCATGGTTGTGCTCCATATGCCAGCCAAGGCTGGAAATCTCTCCCCTGCCCTGGAGCGTCACAGTCATCATTGAACAGCAACAGCTACTGGCCAGGTTCAGAGTGCACGGGTACCAGTTTTCAGAGGAGAGCGATGGCTCCTGGCCTAGAATGAAATGACTGAATTAGATTTGGAAGAAGTTGGTTGAAAACTACCCCAGGAAGGCTCACAGCGCTGCAGGCCCAGTTCAAGCTGGTTACAAACGAGCTGGTGCTGGGAATGAATGAATGCATTAAAGTAAAAGGAATATTTTTAAAGCATCCCATTTTTTTGTTTCTTTTATTGTTAGTGTGCAAACGCCAGCCCAGTGGCTTCATGGAGAGATGAGGATTTGACTTTGAGGTGGAACGCTGCTCCCTGAGTTAGACAGGGATATTGCTACAGGGGAAAGGAAGTCCCAGCGATCACTCAACTGCGACACCTCCTGGCCAGACTAAGGATCTATGCTGCTGCTTTCCCTCTGAGGGCTGTCATTGCACCGAAGCGGTCGGGGGGGGGGGGGGGGGAGGAGAGGAGGTAGGGAGAAAGAAGATGGGGTAAAACTATAGACAGTTATAAATGAAGGCTCATGGCACCATCATTCACAGAATGGCCTGCTCCAATTTAGCTGTGAGCCCAAAAGGAGCAGGACAAAACTTCCAGGCCTCCACAAATGCAGAACAACCTGCCAGATCCAACTGTGTGGCGAGTTCTCCGAGAGAGATACTGCTCACCAACCAACTTCCCCTTGGCAGGTTTTCAGGACATCTCCTAAGGCATATAGCCAAAGCTGTGCATGCAACACTCTCTCGTGTACATTCATTAGGGGTAAACTGAAAACGAGACTAGCTTGCAGGCCTCAAGGACTGACAATGGACAAGCCTGGTATGTATACTAGTAGAAAAATCCCAGTAAAGTCACACAGACACAAAGCTTGTATAGACTAAATAAACAAAGGTGCATTCTGTGACGAACATCTCGATTTTCAACTGAAGATACAGGCAGATGGCTCCTGGAAAGCTTGCTAATCAGCAGCATTGCCTGCCAGTATCCAAGATTAAATAAGGCATATTGTACGTAAGGCCTAAGAAATCAGATGAATGAGCAAGGGCGGGGGCAGATTGTACTTAAATACTGGCCAGGAAAAGTTTTTGAAATGAGCTCATCCCCTCCACCTGTGGGGACCTTCCGGCTGACACTATTCAGCCCAAGGTCCCCACAGCCCAGCCTGCAGCAATAAAAAAAAGCAGCATGAGGCCTCCGAGCTGTTGCAGGGTTCAAGGCCCTACCATGTTCTCGCCCCCTCTTCCAGTACAGACTTATCGTTACTAACGCAGGAGACAGCAGGAACATGGCAAAGCCTTCAGGCCCAACGCGACCTTCATGCGTATGCCGCAAATGTCCCTCTGCCCTGACCCCAGCAGCACTTGGCCAGTCCTCAGAAGGGCAGTTCATAACGGAGGAAGGGCACACAAAGCCCAGCCAAAAGCTCTTACAAGCAAACTATGAGGGGGACAAAGCCTGAAGCAAAGACAATCAAAAAAATGGGTGGAGGCCGAGAAAGCTTTAAATGGGACCAAATTCACCTTAATATGCATTCTCTGTTTTTACTTAAAATACTGATTCTGCAATGACTAGCTTGAAAGCAGCACTTCTCTCCGCTACTTACTGTGGGCTGTTGGGATGCAGACTGCGGCGGCACATTATTGCTAGGAGACGCTCCCTGCCTGTTGGCTGCGAGACTTGCCTGAAAAGAAGCGCAGAAAACAAAAAACATACGACTTCTATTTCTCGAAGTTACAAAAGGACAGGCAAAGCACAAAACAAGGATGATATCAATCTGATAATGTATTACTGGCTCAGCTATTCACCCACCACCAAACCTTTGGGCCACTGCAGCCTTTTCCCACCTCACTGACTGGCCTTTATGATTGCAGGATTTGGGAGAAATCCAAAGTTGATGCAGAATAAGCAGTAAGTCAGTCACCCGGGGTTTTCTCCCTCCAGTCATAAGAGCTGCATCCTGGGTTAGACCCATGACCCATCAAGCCCAGTATTCTGCTTCCAACGGTGGCCAATTCAGGTCACATGTACCTGGCAGGATCCCAAAATGTAGCTAGATTCCAGGCTCCTTCCCCCCAGAGATAAGCAGTGGCTTTCCTCCAAGTCTACCTTAAATAATGGTTAATGAACTTTTTCTCCAGAACTTGTGCAAACCCTTTTTAAGCCCAACCATGCTGCCCTTACCACATCCTCTAGTAATGAATTCCAAAACTTAATGCACTGAGCAAAGAATACATTTTCTCCTACTTGTTTAAAATGTACTACTTAGCTTCATTGTTTGCCCCTTAGTCTTTGAACTTTCTGAACGAATAAAGAAACGAATCACATTTACCTGTTCCACTCCTTATGATGTCATAGACCTCTAGCATGCTCTCCTCCAATATATAGAATCCTCACCTCTTTAGCTTCGGGGGTCATTCCATGGGGTTTACCTCAACAGCCTTAAGAGGCTACAGTTTCCTTCAGAGCCAAGTATGAAAGCACCCTAGATCTTACCTGTAGGTGTCACTGTTGAGCAATGACTAGGATTTTCTCCTCACTTTCCCTGGAGATGAGATTGGCTGGGAGGGGGTGGGGGGAGGGGGGTATATAGATACTGCTCCTGCACTGCAGCATCCCTTGATCCCAGATGACTAGAGAAGCACAAAGCAGGGCTAGGATTTGAACCCTAACCACCTACATGCCAGAATAATGTAATGGAACTCATTATTTAGTCAAAGATCCAAGCAAAACCTACAGCCATGTTTTAGGGACCTTTGACCCAAATGAAACCAAGATGTATCTCTTCATTGCAGTTTTACCCTGGCTGAAATTACAGAAATAATAAAAATATACATTGCTTACAGTATTACAAGAAATAAATAGAAAAGAACAACTTGCAATAGGTTAAAATGGGTGCCCACGCTAACAGCCCACTGGCAATGCTTATGTGCAGGAGACCCACATCCAACTCTCCGGTGGGCAGAGGCATCTAATAATGTTGGTGTGTGACTTCCTAGTCCACCTCATGCCAGACTCTGGGAGGCCCCCACCTCACCAGAAACTGCTGTCTGGTCAGAAGCCAAACTCAGTATGTAAAGTTTAAGAGAGTTAAAAGTAAAATGAAACAAAACAGTTGAAAGTTAGATCCTGAATAACTGTTTATTTGCAAAGAAAGCAAGGACCGGAACTGGTTTTGCAGTAGGCCTTGGTGCTGCAGAATTAATAGCCAGCTAAAAGCATTTAACATAAGAAGTGCTATACTGCGTCACATCAGTGATGCATCCAGCCCAGCACCCTACCTCTGACTGTGCCAATACTCAGCAGATTCTACGGGAAGATCTAGTCCCTGGTTGCTCTCTCCCAGATGTCAGAATTTAGGAAGGCCTTCTATTTAGGGAGTGATCCCAGGATGTATTGCCCGCTTTGGTGCAATGGAATACATAGATCCAGCCAATGGTCTCATCTCCACTGGTCACACAATCAACCACAGCTGCTTAAAAAAGTATCCAGCAGGAATCTGGGTGTTGGTTAATAAGTAAAGCGTAGTTACTCACCTGTAACAGGTGTTCTCCAGTCACAGCAGGAATCAGTCCTCACATACAGGTGACGTCGGCTGAAAGCCTTTGGGAGATGCACCATGCATGTGTGGTCCCTTTCCCACCCAAGGGTGCCATCTTGCCTCAGTCAAATGACATAACTAAGACAGCCAAGGAAAAAAATAAAGGAAAATACCATAAGGGAACAACTCCAAGGGGAATAGGGAGGGTTATGAGGACTGATTCCTGCTGTCCCTGGGACACCTGTTACAGGTGAATAACTACACTTTCTCCAGGAACAAGCAGGAAGTCAGTCCTCACATATAGGACTCCCCAGCTACAGGCTACCAAGAACCTGTAAACCACCACACTTACTTGCAAAGGGTGAGCTGTGATCAGCAACAGTTGAGTCCCCACAGAGAGACTCTCGCAAGACACAAGTGTTCAGCGAAGAACCAGAACTCTGGTAGCCTGAACACAGAAGGGTCGGAGGGCAGAAGTTGCCTACACCCCAAAGAAATTACAGAGTATGGCCTGACCAAAGGCACTGTCCCATTGGGACACCCTCTCCAGGCAGTAGTGAGCTGCGAAGGTATGGACCAAAGACCAGCTGGCAGCCCGACAGATTTACATCATGGGGACAGAATACAGATTTGCCATAGAAGTAGTTATGGTCCTGACACGACCATCTGGTCCAGTGGCATCCCCACATGCTCACAGGCGTGGGTAATGCAGTCTGCCACTCAAGCAGACAGAGTTCGCTTCACTGGGAGCCCCAGAGAGCTGTGGTCATAGGATATGAAAAGCTCAGGCGCTTTGCGGTGGCCCCGAGTCTGTTGCAGGCAGAAGGACAGAGCTCTCTTACAATCCAGATTATGGAGAATGGTCTCCACCCTACCGGCCTGAGACCTTGGAAAGAAGGTGGGGAGCACCACCTCCTGATTGAAGTGGAATGGGGACACCACCTTTGGCAGAAATTTGGGGTATGTGCAGAGCACCACCCTGTTCTTGTAGAACCTCGTATAGAGTGGCTCTGCCATTAGAGCCTGGAGCTCGCTGACTACGAGCTGATGAGTGCTACCAGGAAGACGACCTTCCAGGGGAGGTACCGCATGTGGCAGGTAGCCAGAGGATCAAACGGAGGCTTAGTGAGCTGCGAAAGCACCACATTGAGATCCCACTCCGCCACTGGAGAGCAGACAGGGGGTTTGGATAACATGAGGTCCCGCAGAAATCAAGACACAAGGGGCTGAGCTGAAAGGGACTTTCTCTCAATGGGATGGTGATACGCTGCAATGGTGCTCATATATACTCTGACTGAATTGGACTTCAGTCCCACCTGCGACAGGTGAGGCGGGTACTGGAGTACCACTTGTACCGAGCAGGAGAACGGGTTTGCCTGTCTTTCTGCACACCACACCAAGAATTGGCACAACCTGAAGGCGTACGCCCTTCTTGTGGAGACCTTACGAGAGGCCAGAAGAACCTCCTCCACATCCCATGGGAGGTTCAAGGGAGCTAATGCTATCCTTTCAGCAGCCAAGCAGTGAGTGACAGGGACCCCAGGTTGAGGTATAGGAGAGAGCCCTGCTCCTGTGAAAGTAGCCCTGGGGCTCAGCCAAGGGAAATCTGCGACACTGCCAATAGGAGGAGCAGGGGAAACCAGGGCTGCCTAGGCCACTGAGGAGCTATCATCATTAGTGATGCTCTGTTGCGCTGGACTTTGAATAGGGTCTTGGCGACCAGCTGTGTCAGTGGGAAGGCGTGCAGAAGGCCTTCCGTCCACGGGATGAGGACTGCATTGGGTGCCACTCAGGATGGGTGTGGCTGGCGGGAGCAGAAATGGGGCAACTGTGTGTTGTCTGGACTGGTGAACAGGTCCATCGAGGGAATGCCCCAGAGACGAAACAGCCAGGAGGCTACTACTGGATCCAGGCACCACTCGTGCGGCTGGAGGACTCTGTTTGTCCACCAGGGTATTGTCCTGGCCCGGGAGGTAAACCACCCTCAGGAGCATCCCCCTCAATTTCACATAGGAGCAGGGAGCTATTGCCTCCTGGCAGAGGTGGTATGACCCTGTTCCCCCTTGTTTGTTCTGAAGAACATTGCAACCTGGTTGTCAGTCTGAATCAGCACCAGGTGGTGCTGCAGCTGGTGGCAGAAGGCTCGGAGAGCCAGGAATATCGCTCAGAGCTCCAGCAGTTTGATTTGCATCCGGGATTCCCTCTGGGACCAGTCGCCTTGCATTTGGAGGCCCTCATAATGTGCTCCCCAGCCCAGTAGGGAGGGGTCCGTGGTGAGGACCCTCTGGGGGGTGGGTGCCTGGAAGGGCATCCCAGCCTGAAGGTGACATGTAATCTGCCACCATCCAAGGAAGTCCGCTAGCTGACGGGTCACTTGCACTCTGTCCATGAGCCTGCCTGTGGCTTGTGTCCACTGAGAGCGAAGGCACCATTGGACTGCCTCATGTGCAGGTGGGCATATGGTGTCATGTGAACTGTGGAGGCCATGTGTTCCTACAGGCAGAGTAGAAGCCAGGCAGATAGCGTCCGGCATCGATGTACCTCTGCAGCTAACTCCCTGAGGAGGTCTGACCTCTCCTGAAAGAGGAAGGCTATTGCCTGGAGGGTATCTAGCTGCGCTCCTATGAGCTCTAGGCGCTGGACCGGAATGAGGTGGGACTTGGGCTGGTTTATGATGAACCCCAGGTATTGCAGGGTGTTTATGGTGCGCCCGGTGGCGCATTGTGCCTCTGCAACTGTGTGAGCCAGTCATCTAGATAATATTCTCAAATACAAAGGGATAGGTAACATAAACTCATTTTTGTCGGAACTAATGCCTTGAAGGTGTGCACCCTTCTCGTAGCATGAACGTTCCTTTTTACTTTTTTATATATAAAACGGGGACGCAACCCCTAACCATACCCATAAGACAACCCAATCATAGGGTAACCTCGATTTAGTGTAGGAAGTAAATCCAAAAACTCAAAAAGGATGGACTATCAAAATTGAGGAAAAAACCCACCAATGTCAGAACTGAATCCAACCAAATTATCAGGCTTTTCAAACAAACTGAAGCGATCTTATTCAAAAACCATCCACAAATCCATAATTGTTGTGGTTCAAAAGGAAGTATATTTAACTTTCCAAGGACTCCCCTCCCTCTTGTGTTATCAAAATTGGAGGAGATGAGCCAACATTGGGCTGGCAACCGGATTGCTGAATCTCTCCTTAAATGCAACGTAACATATTGTTATATTGTTGACCCTAAGGAGAGATTCAGCGATCCGGTTGCCAGCCCAATGTTGGCTCATCTCCTCCAATTTTGATAACACGAGAGTATGCCCTCGAGTATGGAGCAGACAGAGCTTAGAGATCCCAAATTACCCATGTCTACCAATAGCCAAATTAATATGAATAAAATACAGTCTCTAAAATGCTTGTATGCAAATGCTAGAAGTCTAAAAAATAAGACGGGAGAGTTAGAATATATAGCAGTAAATGAGAGGTTAGATATGATTGGAATATCAGAGACATGGTGGAAGGAGGACAACCAGTGGGACACTGTGATACCTGGGTACAAACTATATCGTAATGATAGAGCTGATCAAATTGGTGGAGGGGTTGCGCTCTATGTTAGAGAGGGCATTGAGTCAGAAAGGATTAAAGATTTGCAGGAAACTAAATTTGCTGTAGAATCTCTATGGATTGAAATTCCATGTAAAAAGGGGAAGGCGATGGCAGTGGGGGTGTACTATCGACCGCCTGTCCAGAACGAACAAATGGATGATGAAATGCTCAAAGAAATCAAGGAAGCTAACAAAAGTCACAACAGAGTAGTAATAATGGGTGATTTCAATTACCTCGATATCGACTGGGTCAGTGTCACGGCAGGACATGCTAGGGAGATAAAGTTCCTAGATGACATAAATGACTGCTTCTTGAAGCAACTGGTTCATGAACCGACCAGAGGGGAAGCCATATTAGACCTAGTCCTTAGTGGAACACCAGATCTAGTGCAAGAGATAAGGGTGATGGGGTCACTTGGCAATAGTGATCAAAGCATGATCGCCTTTGATTTAATTAGTGGAGGAGGGATAGTAAGGAAAACCACAGTACTACCTTTTAACTTTCGAAAGGAAGACTATGATAAAATGAGGAAAATAGTTAAGAAAAAACTAAAAGGAGCAGTTGCAAAGGTTAAAGACTTACATCAAGCTTGGGTGTTGTTGAAAAATACTAACTTGGAAGCCCAGACCAGCTGTATTCCACGCTTTAAGAAAAGTGGAAGGAATTCCAAAAAGCTGCCAGCATGGTTTAAAGGTGAGGTCAGAGAGGCTGTTGTTGCCAAGAAAGCATCTTTCAGGAAATGGAAAAAAGAGCCAAACGACGAAACCTGGAAACAGCACAAGCACTGGCAGGTCAAATGCAAGGCATTGATAAAGCAGGCAAAGGGAGAATTTGAGAAGAAGCTTGCTGCGGAAGCAAAAACGCGAAATAAAGATTTTTTCAAGTACATTCGTAGCAAAAAACCTGTGAGAGACTCAGTTGGTCCATTAGATGATAGAGGAGTTAAAGGGGCACTAAGAGGCAACAAAGTGATAGCGGAGAGACTGAATGAATTCTTTGCTTCGGTCCTTACTGAGGAAGATGTAGGGATGTTACCCATGACTGAAGTGGTATTTAAAGGTGCGGAAGAATTGAAGGAAATATCGATACATCGGGAAGATGTATTACAACTATTAGATAAACTGAAGAGTAGCAAATCACCTGGGCCGGATGGTATACATCCAAGGGTGTTGAAAGAACTGAAATATGAGATTGCAGACCTGCTATTAGTAATCTGTGAACTATCATTAAAATCATCTCTAATACCTGAAGATTGGAGGATCGTCAATGTAGCACCAATTTTTAAAAAGGGTTCCAGGGGTGATCTGGGAAACTACAGACCGGTGAGCCTGACGTCAGTACCAGGAAAAATGGTAGAAACCATCATAAAGAATAAAATTACTCAGCATGTAGATAGTCATGGTCTAATGGGAGACAGCCAACATGGCTTTAGACAAGGAAGATCTTGTCTTACTAATCTGTTATGTTTTTTTGAAAGTGTGAATAAACAGGTGGAGAAATGTGAGTCGGTTGATATAGTGTATCTGGACTTTCAGAAAGCCTTTGAACAGGTCCCTCATTAGAGACTTTTGGCAAAATTAAAGAGTCATGGGATAGGAGGCAGTGCACTACTGTGGGTCAGGAACTGGTTAAAAGATAGAAAGCAGATGAAGGAAGTGACGTCACCTGGGAGATGGCAGCTTAGAGTTGAAGCTCCCATCGGGACGCTAAAATAAAGGAGGAAATTTGCAGACTGAACCCATCCCAGTCAGCTATATCGGTGCCAAGGGAGACGGGACCTGCAGGGGATGTCAGTCCGTACGAGATTGGCTAAGTTTAAATCCCCTTACGTGGCGACTCGGAGTCGCAGGCCCGGGAGGAGTCTGAGCACATGGCCTCCGGCGAGGAGTCAGAGGAGGAATTGGAGAGAGCTGACGATGCCTGCACTCGTGGAGACATCTGGGGTTGGATGCGGTCTTTGCGGAGGGACATCGGTGCCATGCGCGGAGAACTCAAGGAGACCATGGCGAACATTAAGGAGGAGGTCGCAGAGCTGGGCCATAGAGTGGAAGTCCTGGAGGAGCAGACGGACCGCCACGTGGAGAGGGCCGCGGATGCGGCCGACCAGTTGCAGCAGTTACACTCGGAACAGCAAGCTTTGAAAGACAAACTAGAGGACCTTGAAAATCGCACAAGGCGTAATAATGTGCGAGTGCGGGAGCTGCCGGAGGTAGCGGCCTTCGCGGATGCAACTGCGGTAGTGCAAAAGGTCTGCCGATTCCTGCTGCAGAGTGTGGAGGCCCCTGAGGGAGAAGTAGAGGTGGCGGTGGAGAGAGCTCTTCGAGTGCTGGGCCCGGCCCGGGGAGGACAACCGCGGGATATAGTGGCCTGCCTGCAATCGTATGCGGTAAAGGAGAGAGTTATGAGAGTGGCTGCAGCCCGGAGGAGCTTTCAGTGGGAGAACTGTAAAGTCGAAGTGTACAACGATTTATCTTCCACCATGTTACAGAGGCGCAGGGAGATGAAACCGGTAACACAATACCTGCAGACTGAGAAAATGCGGTACCGGTGGCTCTTCCCTTTTGCGTTGTTAATGGATGTCAATGGCAGTGGCTTCAGAGTGCGTTCAGAGGAGGAGGCCTGGAGGATCTTGCGGCAGGAGGGAGCGCCCCGGCTGCCAGAGCCAACTAAGACCGTCAGTCAGCAGGGCAATAAAGTGCGATGCCCGGGCTGGGAGAGAGTGTCGGTGAAGGGCCAGAGGTTGCGGAGGAAAGATGGATCGGCGGCCCATGAGGACTCCACAGAGAGGCCGTCCGGTGGACCTGTGTGAAGGACTATAAAGTTATGTGCTGGTTTGTTATTTCTGCATTGTGTGCATGGGGGGGGGGGAAGGGTAATCAGGGGTAGCACTGGGGGTCTGCCGGGGAGCCGGGGCTATCTGGGGTAGTGGGGGGACCTCCCCTGATAACTTGGTAGGGTAACTTTGGGGGGGGGGGGGAATTGAGATGAGCGGTGTACAGGGGAGGTGGTTGGGGGGTTTTGGGGGGTGAAGTCATGGAGTTGGGAGGATGCTAGCGTCCAAGGGGGGGTCACATCCTTGTTGGAGGTCGGAGTGGGGTTCCGTAGTTTGGGGGGGAGGGAAGGGGGGAAGGCATTGGGGTGGTGTAATGGGGTTGGCAGAGGTAGTTCTAAGTTAGAATGGCGTCGGGGTTGCGGGTAGGAAGCTTGAATGTGCGGGGCCTGAACTCGCCACAGAAGCGAAAGTTGCTGTGGAAGGAACTGCGGAGCCAGAGTTGGCAGGTGGCTTTCCTGCAGGAGACACATTTGAGGCAAGCGGATGAATTCCTGCTGCGGTCTGGTTCATACCAGGGGTACTTTGCAGCGGAAGAAGAGGGAGGGAAGAGGAGGGCGGGGGGGGCCATTATGGTAGGGCAGGGGGTCCCCTTGGAAGTAAGTCAGGTATATAGGAAAGCGGATGGGAGAGCAGTGGTGGTGGGGGGTTTGTTGGGGGGTGAGCAGGTCACCTTGATCTCTGTCTATGGTCCTAACACTGGCCAACGAGGGTTTTGGGCAGACATGGGTAAATGGCTGGTAGGGAAAATCCATGGGAGTGTGTTGGTGGGGGGGGATTGTAATCTGGAGCTGGAGGGACGGCGTGGGGGGAGGGGTAGGGAGGAGGGGGGGCCTTAGGGAATTTCGAAAGTGGTTGAACGATCTGGGACTGGCAGATTTATGGAGGGTGGTGAACCCCGGGATGAAGGACTTTTCCTTTTATTCTGCGGTCCATGACTCATACAGTCGTATCGATTATCTATTGGGCGATCGGTACTGGCTGGAGGCCGTGGACAGGGCCTCTATAGGGCTGATTACCTGGTCTGACCATGCCCCAGTGGGGGCCCGGTTTGGCCCATCTAGTGAGGGGGGAAGGCGCACTTTTTGGAGACTAAATGATTATTTGCTGCAGGGGGGTGAGGTGCAGAAGTTACGAGCAGTGATCACGGAGTACCTGTCCTTTAACGATAATGGGGAAGTGAAGTTGGGAAGTCTCTGGGACGGGCTCAAGGCGGTTGTTAGGGGTCATCTGATTCAGATGGGAGCCCGGAGGAAGAGGAAGCGCGCGGAGGAGGTCTGTCGCCTCACTAGCCGGTTGGAGGAGTTGGAGCGGTCCCATAAGCAGTACGGGGGGATTAAATTGAGGAGGTCCGGACCCAGCTTAAGGGTCTCCAGATGGAACAGATCTCAAGGCAACTGGAGTGGGTAGGGCAGAGATATTATGAATTTGATAACAAAGCGGGCCGGCTTCTGAGCAATAAAATACGGTCTCAGAGGCAACGGCGGCTGGTTGCCAAGATTAAAGGATCCCAGGATAGAATATTGTATAAAAGCGGAGAGATTCGGGATAGGTTCCGGGATTATTATCAGCAGTTGTATGCAGCTGAGCCCCGGGGGGAGGGGGCGGTCCTAGAGCAGTATCTCCAGAATGGAGGCCAAGGGAGTGCGCAGCTCGGGGAGGAAGAGGGGGTAGCCCTGGAGGGGGATATAACACTGGAAGAAGTGACGGGGGTGATTAAATCCCTGGTCCCAGGCAAGGCCCCGGGCTTAGATGGTTTCACAGGGGTGTTTTATAAAAAACTGTCGGAGGTGGTGGCCCCGGTCCTCGTGCGAGTGTTTAACGCGGTGCTGGGGGGCGACTGTTTACCATCCTCTATGAGTCAAGCGGCCATCGTGGTCATACCCAAACCGGGAAGAGATCCAGCAGTGTGTGGGTCCTATAGACCTATATCTCTGCTGAATATAGACGTCAAGATCCTGGCAAAGATCCTTGGCTTTGAGGCTGGGCCCGTTGATGCCGGGTTTGGTGCATCCAGATCAATCTGGTTTCATTATGGGCAGGCAAACGGCCGATGGGATACGGAGGGTACTTCAACTGGGATGGTTGGCGAGAAGGGAAGGGCAACAGGCTATGTTCCTCTCCATCGATGCAGAGAAAGCCTTTGACAGGGTCAATTTTGATTTTCTTCAAGCGGTTTTAAAGCATGTAGGATTGGGCCCTCGGTTTCGAGCATGGTTGGGAGCCTTGTATGCCTCCCCAGTGGCGGCTGTGAACGTTAATGGGGGGTATTCTGACTTTTTTCCATTAGGTAGGGGAACCCGGCAGGGGTGCCCACTGTCCCCCCTGCTTTTTGCATTGGTTATGGAACCATTAGCTGCCAGGATTAGGTCGTTGCAAGCTATTAAGGGTGTAGCGGTGGGGCAGCAACAACATAAGATGGTCTTGTTTGCGGACAATGTACTCTTTGCCCTGACGCAGCCTTCGGCCTCGTTGCCGGTGCTGATGCGGGAGTTGGGGGACTATGGGGCCCTTTCGGTGTTCAAAGTTAATTGGGATAAGACGGAGGCCATGTCAATATCCCTGCCTCCGCAGGTTATTGGGGAGTTGAAGATCTCGTTCCCCTTTCGTTGGGCGAGCAGGTCCCTCAGATATCTGGGAGTGCAGGTCACCGCCCATCCTTTGGGATTATATGGGGCTAATTATCCTCAGTTATTTCGGAAGCTGCGGGAGGATATGTCTCGGTGGCGTGGAATAGAGATTTCCTGGTTGGGCCGAATTGCAGTCTTAAAAATGAATCTTTTGCCCCGGATGTTATATCTGTTCCAGACTTTGCCTGTCCCCATTCCGCGTAGGGAGTTACGTCTCCTGCAGAATCAGCTGTTTGCATTTGTTTGGGGGGGCCGCCATCCCCGGGTGAGTAGGAGAGTTATGTATGCGAGTAGGGATAGGGGGGGGTTAGGGGTACCTGATCTCGCTCGATACTATGCGGCGGCACAATTGCGGCAAGTTTTTGAGTGGCGGGATAGTGGTGGGGTTGCGAAACGAGTTTGGGAAATAGAGCAGTATTGGGGGGGGGATGTTCAATTAAAATATTTGCCTTGGATTTTCGGGAAACTCCCAGGCGGGAGGTGGAGGGACAATCCGTTTCTTTGGCATTTAGCCACTCAATGGCGTAGGGCCAATAGGATCTTTGCACCAGGTGCCATTTTTTCCCTCCTGGCCCCAGTGAGGGGGCTGAAGGAGTTTGAGCCGGGGAGAGAGGGGCCGTTCCAGCGATGGGAAAGAGCAGGATTGGACACGTTTGACAAGTTTGTCCAGGAAGGGGACTTGATACCTTTCCCGGACCTAAGGGTGCGCTATCAACTGAGAGGGGGGGATGTCTTCCCATATTTGCAAGTAAAGCATTTTCTGACCCAGAGGGCGGTAAGGGAGTCCTGGGAGGAGGGGTTTGATGTCCGGGTAGGGTTGTGGAGGAGTTGGGAGGGGTCCCGGGGTCTGATCACTCACCTTTACAGAGGTTTGGGGGGGGGGGAAGGGAGGGGCAGTTTCCCCACCAGACAGGGTGGGATAGGGATCTTGGGAGGGAATTGGGGGAGAGGGGGTGGCGACGAGTCCATACGAATATTGCACGGCAGGCCTTGTCGGTGGCGATTCGGGAGACTTCCTATAAGCTGCTGTATCGGTGGTATTACCCCCTGAGCGGCTTCATAGAATGTTTCCGGCAGTGTCAGATCGTTGCTGGCGGGGCTGTGGGAGTGAGGGAACATTTCTGCATATATGGTGGGAGTGCCCTATTGTTCGGGGGTATTGGGACATGGTAGCAGGACAGATTCAGGCCCTGGTGGGGGTGGCCCTTACGATGGATATGGGGCTGGGTCTTTTGGGGATTTGGCCAGAACATCTGGGAAAACAATTTGAGCGCCCTGTTCGGGCCTGTATTCAAGCAGCCCGTAGTGAGATTGCCCGGGCGTGGAAACAGCTCCAGCTTCCAGGGTTGGAGAGTTGGAAGGGCAGGCTTCGGCGCATCATCCTGATGGAACACCTGACGGCAATTCGACGCCAGAGGGGGGAGAAATTTAGGGACAATGGCTTCCACTACTGGAACATTTTCAATCCTAATGCCTTTGGGGGGTGGGAGGGGGTCGGGGGGGATGGGTGGGGGGGGGGTCTCAATATTCTTAGGTGGAGGGGGAGGGAAGGGTTATTAGGGGTGGGTTGCGGGTGATTTTCATTGTACCTAGACTTCAGTGGTTTGATAGTTATGCTACCCTTACTATGTAGCCTGGGGGGGTGGGATGGGTGGGAGACCTACCCCTAGTTGTGGTTGTAGGGGAATTTGGGTTTCCGGCTAGGGGATTGGGAGGGGGAGTAATTGCAATGTACTGTCTGTATGCATACTGCTGTTCCCGAGTTAACGGCTATGGGAGGGTTATTCGTGTGGGGAGTCCGGATGTTAATGTTGTATATTTTTCTTATTTGGAAATTCAATAAAAAGAAATATTCAAAAAAAAAAGATAGAAAGCAGAGGGTTGGGCTAAATGGCCAATTTTCCCAATGGAGAAAGGTGAATAGTAGTGTACCCCAGGGATCTGTGCTGGGTCCGCTGCTTTTTGACATATTCATAAATGACCTGGAAAGTGGAATAACGAGTGAGGTTATCAAATTTGCAGATGACACAAAACTATTTAAAGTTTTTAAAACCCAAGAGTATTGCGGAAAATTGCAAGAGGATCTTGATAAATTGGAAGACTGGGCATCAAAATGGCAGATGAAATTTAATGTGGACAAGTGCAAAGTTATGCACCTAGGGAAGAACAACCCAAACTATGGTTACACAATGCAAGGTTCCACATTAGGAACCACCACCCAGGAAAAAGATTTAGACGTCATTGTGGATAACATGTTAAAACCCTCGGCCCAGTGTGCAGCGGCAGCCAAGAGAGCAAATAGAATGCTAGGTATCATAAGGAAAGGAATGGAAAATAAAACAAAAGATATTATAATGCCTCTATACCGTTCCATGGTGAGACCGCACCTTGAATATTGTGTGCAATTCTGGTCGCCGTATCTTAAAAAGGATATAGCATTATTAGAAAAGGTTCAGAGAAGAGCCACCAAAATGGTAAAGGGGATGGAAGGATACTCCTATGAAGAAAGGCTAAAAAGGTTAGGGCTCTTTAACCTGGAAAAGAGACGGCTGAGGGGAGATATGATAGAAGTCTATAAATTAATGAACGGAGTGGAACGGGTAAACGTAGATCAATTGTTTACGTTATCAGAATATAGAAAGACTAGGGGACATGCAATGAAGCTACAGGGTAAACTAAGACTAATAAAAGAAAATATTTTTTCACTCAACGTGTAATCAAACTCTGGAATTTGTTACCGGAGGATATAGTAAAGGCTGTTAGTGTAGCTGGATTTAAAAAAGGTTTGGACAAGTTCCTTGAGTAAAGGTCTATAAACCATTATTAAGAAGGGACCCAGGATATCAATGCTTGACCCAGTACAAGCATTGCGGAACCTGTGTCTTTTGGGGAAACTGCTAGGTACGTACGACCTAGATTGGCCACTGTTGGAAACAGGATACTGGGCTTGATGGACCTTGGTCTGACCCAGTATGGCATATCTTATGTTCTTATAAAAAGCTATTTAAGATTTAAATCTGTCCTTAAAAATATGGCCGTTTGGTCAGATTTTCTAAGTAACCCTCACCTGTTCAAGACCTTTTGGTTGCTAGTGATTGCTTTATCTGCTGCTGCCCTCTAGACCCTTCTATGTAACTTGTCTTGTCTCTGAGATGATAGGGTATCTTTTTAATACCACTGTAAAGTGATTTGGTGTTAAACAGAACAAAGGTGGTCTAGCGAGTATAATAAACTTAACCCTTTCTCTTTCCTCTAGTACTTTTTCTATTTTCTCTGGTCCATTTTGTGACTTACATAGTAACATAGTAAATGGCGGCAGATAAAGACCAGTATGGTCCGTCTAGTCTGCCCTGTAAGATGGCAATAGTAGGTACACCTGCCGCTCCGTGCAGGCTGCCCCTCCCCATGTCTTTGCTAATATAGACTTCTGCTTTAAGATACAAAACAAATGCCATTCTAGTCTCCTCCACCCTCCCCTCTCAAAAAAAACAAAACCCTTTTGGATAGGTTGAAAGGCCCCAGGCTCCTGCATTCCCTCCTGAGCCCACAGTCAGTTGCCGGAACAGGTTTGTCTATGTGAAGGGGTAGGGGAGGGAGGAGTGTGACACTTTCTGCCCACATATCCGTAAATACTGGGCACTTGAGAAAGTCTCAAATCAGTTCTGAAATGAAAGATTCCCCTGTGAGGAAAGGCTAAAGACTTCAGAGCTCTTCAGCTTAGCGAGGCGTCAGCTGGGGGATATGATATGTTAGGAGTCTATGATATCCGAGGATAGCCGACATTCTAAGCTAAGAACATACCATTAAACAATATGCTGAACCGAGCCTGGTTTCAATCGATTTCAAATCCTTATTAGCTATTCCATTCATTCTTCTGGGCAGGATGCAAAATGAACACATAATAAAAACACGGGAAGGGGAATTATAGAAAAGGACCTGGAGAGGGGAATTCTAACGTCCCCCAGGATGTGGAGAACTAGATCAGTTTTTTACAAGAGGTTCTGCTAAACGTAGAGTCCTTTGTAGAACAGCTGCAGGACTGCACGGGTGTGCTGCTGCAGGACTGCAGGGGTGTGCTGCTGCAAACCCAGCAGGAGCAGCGATTTTAGGAGGCTGCATGTGGGGAAACAAGGTCGTGGAAATCCACCCATTGAGATGAGTGCAGCCTCCTAAAATCGCTACACCAGCACAGAGGCATACCAGTGCAGTACCACAGGCCCACCCATCCCCCCACCCCAGGGCCACTTCCCGGCTGCCCCTGACCAGATACCTCCTCACAGCATTAACCCAATCCCCCCTCCAACCCCCCTGCAGCAGCACGTTGAGCTACTGCATTCCCACCCCAACACGTTGACCCCCTACTCCCCCAAGGTATTACAGAGAGATTCCCTCCCCCTGAAGACACTACCCCAAAAGATAAAAAGTCACCCCTCCTTTGGAAACCCCCTCTGACTCCCCTGGCTCCTCCTACTCCCCCCCTCCCATGACCATCCTCAAGCCTACCGGGGCATTGGTGGTCAGCAGGAGCAGGAGTGAGGCCCACCCACTGCTGCTTTGCAGAGCATGAGATCCCTCTTCAAAATGGCACTGATGATGCCTAGCGGTAATCTCATGGTACACAAGGTATGGAAATCTTTACAAGGTACTGCAACTGAAACTTAATATTCACATCCCTCACCCACTGGGCAGACTTTCCCCTACTGTCTCTCCTTCCCATCAGTCTGCCAGTCATCCCCTCACCTTCCTCCACCTCATCTCCAGTGGCCCACATTCTCCTCGGCCAGTTTCTACCAGTCTGTCAAATTATCTCCCCCTCATTTACCTTCCTCCAGTGCTTGCCTGCTAAACCCACGGCAGCTGGTACCTTCCAACATCATGCAGCTGTTGATGCATTCAAGATGCATGGTGCCCGAAATTCTCAGTCTTGCAGTGTCACAAGAACAGTGCAGGGATTTGGGCATCATGAGACACAAACTCACTAAAAGCTATGCAGTGACAGACAGATGGTAATACTTCTTGCGGGGACTGCAGTGGCAGTGAGTAAGGAATAACAGTCAAGAGTGCTGGCGCAGAGATTCAAGGCAAAGACCCTGGGTGCCAGCACGAAGTAATGTCCCTAACCAGTAACTAGTAACACCCCTACCCATCAATGATGGCTCCCTGATAAGGGCTAAGAAGTAGAGAACTAAAGAGTGTTCAGCATAGTAAATATTAAGCATCTAGCTATAATGACCCACAGTACATATAGGCCTTGCAGAAACTAATATGCAATAACTAACGAAAGCTCTGGTGACCTGCGTCAGTGTAGCAACTAAGCATCAGGCTCACCTGTTGCACTGCAGCCAGGTTCTGCAGCTGGGCACTGCTGAGGTGCTGTTGCTGCTGCAGGGCTGCTGTCTGCAACATGAGGTGCTGCTGCTGCGCTGCATACATCTGTTGCAGGTACTGCGCTGCAGTGCTTGGTTGGCGATGCAGCGCCTGTTGTATCACCTATGGGAGCACAAAGGAGACGGAGAATATCAGTAAAAACAATCATTAATATCCACAAATGTAGTATGAAAAGTACCATTTCATAATGTCACTAATAGAATTTATCACGCACTACAAAGAATATCAGATATGAGACAGACACATGTCACAGATATGAAGGTAGGCGTAGTTACTCACCTGTAACAGGTGTTCTCCAGGGACAGCAGGAATCAGTCCTCACATATGGGTGACATCGACGCTGATGGAGCCCCACAGAAGCATCTTTCCAGCTTTCAAAGAAAGCCTTTGGGAGATGCCACCATGCATGTGTGGTCCCCTTCCCGCCTAAGGGTGCCATCCTATTCAGTCAGATGACATAGCTAGAGATGACAAAAGAAGATGGCAAAAATTGTACAGCAACTCCAAGGAGAGGAGGGAGGGTTGTGAGGACTGATTCCTGCTGTCCCCGGAGAACACCTGTTACAGGTGAATAACTACGCTTTCTCCAGGAACAAGCAGGAAGTCAGTCTTCACATATGGGACTCCCCAGCTACAGGCTACCAAGAACCTGTAGAAAAACACGGCCCAGCCATGAGCAGCTGAAAGAGAATCTGAGGAAAGACTCTGAGGACCCCAGTGTCCAGAGAGAACTGTCACTTCGGTACCCTGAAGAAGAAGGGTTTGAGGACAGGAATTGCCTAAGCCACGAACGGATTATGGAGTACAGCCTGGTCAAAGGCACTGTCCTGTCGGATCTCCCTCTCCAGGCAGTAGTAAGCTGCAAAAGTGTTAACTGAGGACCAGATGGCAGCCTGGCAGGTGTCTGCAATAGGGACAGAATGTAGACTTGCAACAGAGGTTGTCATAGCCCTGATGTTGTGCACCATGACCCGACGCTCCAACGAGAGCCTAGCTTGATCATGGGCGAAGGCGATGCAGTTTGCCACCCAGGTGTCTGCTTGGTAACAAGCCTCCCCCAGTCGACTGGGGTTATATGAAACGAAAAGCTGCGAGACTTTGCGGTGGCCCTGAGTACATTGCAGATAGGACAGGACCCTCTTAGTCCAGAGTATGGAGAATAGCCACTGCATTGTTGGCGTGGGGGCGTGGAAAGAAGGTGGGGAGCACTACCTCCTGATTGAAGTGGAAGGCAGATACCATCTTCAGAAGGAATTTAGGGTGGGTGCAAAGCACGACTCTATTTTTGTAGAAGTTGGTGTAAGGTGGCTCGACTAGCAAGGCCTGAAGCTTGCTTACTCCAGTTGAGATTCCATTCCGCCAGGGGTGGACAGATGGAAGGCTTAGAGAGCAGCAAGTCCTGCATAACTCTGGTAATATGGGGTTGCACAGAAAGAGATTTTCTTTCTATGGAGTGATGGCGCGCTGAGAGCACGCTCAGGTGCACCCTGACAGAGCTGAATTTGAGTTTGGTCTGCGTAAGGTGGAGCAAGTACTACAGCACAGAGTGCACCTGGCAAGAGAACGGGTCTACCCATTGTTCCACACACCATGCTGAGAATTTGTGCCACTTGAAGGCATAAATCAGTCTCGTGGAGTTCTTACGAGAGGCCAGGGTGCTAAGGTGACCTGCTCAGCAGCCATGCTGTTAATGTCAGGGACCCCAGGTTGGGGTGAATAAGAAATCCCTCCTCCTGAGTTAGTAGCCCCGTGGCATTCCCCAGAGGGACTGGGTGTTCCGTCGAGAGGCGGAGCAACAGGAGGAACCAAGGCTGCCTGGGCCAACACGGGGCCACCAGGATCATGGAGGCCTTGTCCCTCAGGACCTTGAAGAGAATCCGGGTGATTAATGGCGTGGGAGGGAAGGCATATAGAAGACCCTCCAAACACGAGATGAGGAAGGTGTCTGCTGCTATCTGGGACAGATGTGGTTGGGAACAGCAGAAGAAAGGCTGTTGAGCAACAGCTGGGCTGGCAAAGAGGTTCCCCAGAGTTGGAATTGCCGCTGCGCCACCCTGCGGTCTAGATGCCATTCATGCAGATAGAGGACACTGCTCAGCCTGTCCGCTAGGGCATTGTCTTGGACTGGAAGGTATACTGCCATGAAGAGCATTCCCTGACCAACTGCATATGAGCAGAGGACTACTGCCTACTACCGAGACCCTGTGCCCCCTACTTGTTCAGGTAGAACATTGCGACCTGGTTGTCCATTTGGACTAGCACCGACTGGTTCCACAGGCAGTGATAGAAGGCCTAGATCACCAGAAAAATGGCCCTGAGTTCCAGCAGGTTGATCTGCTGCTGACTCTCCACTAGGGACCAGTTACCCTGCATGCGCAGTTCCTTGCAGTGAGCACCCCAGCCCAGTAGGGATGAGTCTGTGGTGAGGATCCTCTGGGGGTTTGGGGATTGGAAGAGTATGCCCTTCTGCAGATACTGTGCGCCCTGCCACCAGTCGAGTGACTCTGCCAGCTGACGGGACACTGAAACCCTGTCCCAGAGCCGGCCCATGGCTTGTGTCCACTGTGAGCAGAGGCACCACTGAGCTGCCCACATGTGGAGGCAGGCTTTGGGGACCACATGGACTGTGAATGCCATGTGGCCTAGTAGGCAGAGTATGGATCATGTCGACACTGTGTGATGGCGCTGCACCTCGGTGGCCAGGGCCCTGAAGCAATCCGCCCTGTCCAGGAGGAGGAAGGCCCTGGTCTGGAGAGTGTCCAGATGAGCTCTCCTACGAACTCCAGATCCTGTGTTGGAGTGAGGTAAGATTTGGGGTAGTTTATCACAAACCCCAAATGCTGCAGGACCTTACCAGGGAGGATCTCACTCCCGAGGACCAGGAGCAGGATAGGGACCCTCACCTAGGATTGGCTCGAGGCCCAGGGCTCTCGAGAATTGTATTGGCGGCCCGAGGAGTCCTCAACATAGAGGTCTCTGCGGTGTCTGCCTGAGTGCTGGCAGAGCCAGACACAGTGGATCCCTTTACAGCAACAGGATAAAATCAAAGTAAACTGAACCATCTAATTTCTCAACAAATAGGGGTTCCTGCATGGAATGGTTGGTTCACCCCTAAACAGGGACGTGGGGAGGGGGTGGCCTGCACAGAGCGGCAGGTGTACCTATGCTTGCCATCGTGCTGGGCAGACTAGATGGACCATGCTGGTCTTTATCTGCCGTCATTTACAATGTGACTATGTTACTATGATGCTTGCTGCGAGGCAAGGAAGGCAGTGACACTGTGTTCCAATGCCATCATCCTGGCTTCCCACTCAGGAGTTGCAGGCTTTGAAGCGGACACCGGGGTGAGCGTGTCCGGCCTTGGTGAGGAGAGGGAGTCTTCGATGGGACAGGCCTTGTGGGTCAGTGATCCGTTGCTGGAGGTTGCGGCGTCTGTTATAGGCACCTTGGTCAGCTGCTCCTGCTACAACTCATCTGATACCCTCCGGGGACTGTGAGACCTTGCAGGGGATTTGCTGTGTGTGTCCGATTCCCAGGAGGAGGTCCTCAAGGATTTCTTCTTCTTCTTGTGCTTCCGCTCCAGAGAATCCTTGTCGGAGTGTCCATGGACCCAATCGGGCAGCGCAAGGACTTTATGAGTCTCCAAGGATCCGTGCGGGGCCTCATAGCGTGAGATTACCGGGGACACCAGGGCTGAATCTGACCTGTGGAAGATGTCATCCTGCTTTTGCCAACAACTTTGGATGGCCTTAGCGGACATCTTTTTGCACAGGGCACAAACCTTTGGGTCATGGTCAGCACCTAGATACCGGAAGCAGCAGTCATGTGTATCAGTTAGGGACATGTTCTTTTTGCACCAATTATACTTTTGGAACCCACTGACCATTGGGGCAAAAAGGACCCCTGCAAGTTCGAAGACCCTCGACGCAGCCAGCGGTTAGAAAAGGCGCAAAACTGCACTGGAGAAACAAACCTCTAAAAATGGTTCCAAGACTCTAATTCAAGGTGATAGGGCTCAGAGACAGGAGAGGGACCAGTACTAACCAGAGAAGGAAATGAACTTTAATGTATGAGAAAATCAACTTTTTGCCCGGGGGAAGAAGACGGTCATCTGTAGGGCTCTTCGGAAAAAGAGAGACTGAATAAGATAGCACCTTTAGGCGGGAAGGGGGACCATGCATGCTTGGTGGCATCTCCCAAAGGGTTTTTTTGAAAGCTGGGGAGATGCTTCCGCGGGACTCTGTCGGCATCAACGTCACCCATATGTGAGGACTGACTTCCTGCTTGTTCCTAGAAAATTACTGGATCAATAATGCATATGATCTGGGACTATCCCAGCAATGTGAACAGATTTTAGGGGAGAAAAATCTATACCATGTCAATAATCTATCTAAAGAGGAAGGATCCATGTTATCTCCACCAGTTTCACGACATAAGAGTACAAAGGTTTTCACTAAAGCTCTGTATATCGTTCCAGTAAATGCTATAACTAAAAAAGCATATTCTCTTGAACTATTAGTCTCTGTATCATCTCCATTTTAAAAGGACGAGCTGGAAGAGTTCTGTGTGACAGAGGGAAATCCACAAACTTTCCACTGATTTAGGCATGGCAGCAAGAATGAATCTCTCTACTGTCACCATGGGTATCAGTAATATTATTCCAGTGTAGGCACAACACTCTCAGGACTGGTTTGATGCCATCAGGGATATCCCCTGCCTCACATGGTTCTTTCCACTGCCCACTGCTCTCTATCTTGCTTTTCACAAAACAAAAGAAACAAAAAAAAAGGCTAATTGCCAAATCCTCACATAACAGTGGCTCTTAATAACCTTTCAAAAATATCAAGGCGGGACACAACAATAAAATTTCAGAAATTAAAATATAGGAAACAGAACTCCAATAATAAATAGGAAAGCCAAGAGTATAAAAGCAAAGAGACAAAACAACAGCCAGGGAAGCCATGAGGATCACCCTCATTCTACAAGTCCGCCAAAGACCAACTTAAAGAAAGAAGAAATTAGACCTTACCTGCTAATTGTCTTTCCTTGAGTTCTCTCCGGGCCAGTCCAGGCAAGTGAGGGTTGTCAACCTTCTCTAGCAGCTGAGGACTGTAAAACTGAAGTTTTGCTGAACAGGATATCTGGCTCCCTCTGCTGGCCGAACCTCAGTCTAAAATTACAAAGCAGCAGAAACGAGAAACAAACCCTTAGCCCCCCAAGAGGCCAAGCGTAACCGGTGGACCAGGATTTTTATTCTTTTTTTTTTTTATAAACCAGGCCTTTTTCCAGCCAAAAAAGCGAACAAAGTCTGCCCGACCCCTCTGAGCACGTAGAGAACGTACCCTGACTAAAAAAATTCCTGAGCCCCTCCCCCCAAGGAGGAAGCCCCAGAGAGTGCCGTAAGCCTTGAAAGGGAGCGGAAGCCCAAGATGGACTCTTCAGTAATGCGACGCACTCCCCCAAGAAAACCGTTTAAGCACCCGACCTAAATCCAACTTCCGGAGAACTGAATCCATAGGCGACCCTTCGCCAACCGGAAAGGTCGGCAGAGAAATCGATTGGTTTATATGGAAACTGGAAACGACCTTCGGCAGAAAGGAAGGCACGGGACGTAAGACCACCTTCTCACGCGAGAAATGCAAGAAAGGCTCCCTACACGAAAGAGCCTGAAGGTCGGAGACCCGTCGAGCCGAACAGAGTGCCACCAAGAAAGCAGTCTTCCAGGACAATTCTTTAAGGGAAACCTCCCGAGCTGGCTCGAAGGGAGGCCGCGCAAGGGCTTCTAACACCAGATTAAGATCCCAAGCGGGTACGAGCGCGCGAAAGGGGGGGCGCAAGTTCTGGACTGCGCGAAGAAAACGCACGACATCAGGATGACGAGAAAGAAGACATCCCCGAATCTTACCTCGGAAACAAGCCAGCGCCGCGACCTGAACCTTGAGAGTAGCAAGAGCCAAACCCTTCTCAAACCCGCTTTGCAGAAAAGACAGGATGTCAGGAATGAGAGAGCAACCTGGCCGAATATCGCGGTCTCCACACCAATGCTGAAAGACCCGCCACATGCGAACATACGCCAGCGAAGTAGACGAACGCCTGGCTCGAAGGAGAGTGTCGATAACCGAAGGCGAATAACCCCGACGCCTCAACCTCTCCCGCTCAAGAGCCAAGCCGTAAGCGAGAAGCGGTCCACGTCCGGCATGAGAAGCGGACCCTGAGCTAAGAGATTCTCCCGCGCCGGAAGTCGCCAGGGACAGGTTCACTAGCAGACGGACCAGATCGGCGTACCACGGCCGACGCGGCCAGTCCGGGGCGATCAGAATTACCCGCCCCCTGTGGCGCTCTATCCGCCTGAGAACGCGCCCGATCAAGGGCCACGGAGGGAAGACATAGAGGAGCCGGACCGGAGGCCACGGCTGTGCCAGGGCGTCGAGACCCTCGGACATATGCTCCCTCCGCCTGCTGAAGAACCTGCTGGCCTTCGCATTGTCGCAGGTAGCCATCAGATCCATAGCCGGCTGTCCCCATCGGAGAACGAGAGCGTGGAACACCGCCGCGTTCAACTCCCACTCCCCAGGATCCACGGCATGCCTGCTGAGGTAATCCGCTTGAACATTGTCGCAGCCCGCCACATGGGCCGCGGAAAGGGCGACCAGGTGCGTTTCCGCCCAGGTCATCAAACGGAGACTCTCTTCCAACAGGAGAATGCTGCCTGTACCGCCCTGTTTGTTGATGTAAGACACTGCCACGGAATTGTCGGAGAAGACTCGCACTGCCTTCCCCTCGACGAGCATGCGAAACTCCTGCAGCGCTAACCGCACCGCTCGCAGCTCCAACAAATTGATGGACGAGGTCGACTCCTCCGGCGACCAGAGCCCTTGAGCTAAGTGGGACTGGCAGTGAGCTCCCCAGCCAGCGAGATTGGCATCCGTTGTGAGAAGTAGCCACTCCGGGGACCGCAAGGGCATGCCTGCCCTGAGATGAGCGGGCTCCAACCACCAGAGCAGACTGTCGCTCACGGGCGGAGCGAGCGGCAATCTGCGGGACAGGGGGTGATCCTGAGGAGACCACCTCGAGAGCAAAGCATTCTGCAAAGGCCTCATATGTGCCCGAGCCCAGGGCACTAAGTCCAGAGCCGCCGCCATGGACCCGAGCAGTTGCAAGTAACGCCAAGCCGTCGGAGCCTTCAAACGCCGAAAAGCTAGCACCTGACCCAAGAGCTTCTTCACCCGAAGCTCGGGCAAGAACACTGCTCCTACGCTCGTGTCGAACAGAGCCCCTAGATACAGGAGTCGCTGAGTCGGTCGTAGATGGCTTTTCGACTGATTTATTACCCAGCCCAACTGCTCGAGCAGAGCCACCACTCGGGCAGTGGCTACGGCGGACTCCGCAACTGACGGTGCCCGAATCAACCAGTCGTCGAGATAAGGGTGCACTTGCACCCCCTCTCGCCGCAAGGCCGCTGCCACCACCACCATCACCTTCGTGAAGGTCCGCGGCGCCGTGGCCAGATCAAACGGCAACGCCTGGAACTGAAAGTGACCCATGGGAACCGCAAACCGCAGGAACCGCTGGTGCTCCTGCCTCACTGGAATATGGAGGTAGGCCTCGGTCAGATCGATGGAGGTAAGAACCTCCGAGGGCTGTACGGAGCAAATCACGGAACGGAGTGTTTCCATGCGAAAGTGCGGAACTCGCAAGCAGCGGTTTACTGGGAGACGACCCCCTTTTGAGTCACCCAAATCCTTCACTATCTTCTCTAGGGCCTCCCCAAACAACAGGGAGCCCTTGTAGGGCAGCTTAGTGAGACGGGCCTTCGAGGAAACGTCCGCCGACCAATTGCGCAACCAAAGGAAACGCCGAGCCACAATCACCGAAGCCATAGACTTCGCGGACACTCGAACCAGGTCATAAAAGGTATCTGCGAGATAGGCCGCCGCGGATTCGAGCTTCGCGCTGTCCTCCACGCCATCCCTGCCCTGGGCCCCTTGAATCCACCGAATGGAAGCCCGGGACACGTATGCCCCACAAAAAGCCGCCCGTAGCGACAGAGCGCACGTTTCAAAGGTCTGCTTGAGCAGAGCCTCCAGCTTCCTATCCTGCAAGTCTTTGAGGGCCGCACCGCCCTCAACGGGAATGGTGGTTTTCTTGGTGACTGCTGACACCAAGGCATCCACTTTAGGCAGCCGAAGCAAGTCGAGCTCCTCCTGCGGCAACGGGTACAAGCGGGCAATAGCCCTCGCCCCCCGCAGTGTTGCTTCTGGGCATTCCCACTCAGATTCCACCATTTGTTTCATGACACGGTGTACTGGAAAACACTTCTGCTCCGTTTTAAAACCTTGGAGCAGAGGATCCTCCAATGGCTGATCCGGAGCTGGAGGCAAGACAATATTCAAGGTGGCCAGGGTTTGAGAGATTAATGCTCCCAACTCTTCTTTACGAAACACTCTGAAAAGGCTGGGATCCTCAGCGGACCCCAACTCACCCTCTTCAAGATCAGCCCACTGCTCTAGGACAGGGTCTAAAAGAAAATCGCCCTCCTCAGCACTGGGAATCTCAGGGACTGATAACCCGACGCTATCGGAAGTCCCCTGGGTGCCCTGGAGCGCGCTGGAGGGGCCCTCCCCCGGGTCCAGATGGGCAGAAGCTGCATTAAGATTTTGGGTGAGGAGTGGAGCAGCGTCCTTAACCTAAGCCTGATGCCATTTTAAACAATAGGCCTTGTGCATGGCCAAAATAAAAGCTGCAGAAAAAGTGTTCTCCAAGGATTCCTGACTAGCAGGAACGGAAGGTGAAGGAGCTTCCTCCACATTAATAGGCTTCTTAGACTTAGCCTTCCACTTGGAGCAGCTTTTGTGAGCCGGGGGAACCGACGCTGAAGGCATGGCCGCCGTTCCCGCCAAATCCGGAGCCGAAGAAATACTCCCTCTAGGCTCCGTCGCGTCTGCCCGATGATCCATGTGGGCTTGCCGCAAAGCTAGACGAAGGGGGGAATGAGAGCCGCGCGACTAAACAGCCCCGAAAAACAAAACTCCCCGAAAGGAAAATAACAAAATCGTTGCCGGCGAAAATGGCGCCGCGCAAAGCGCGCTCAAAACCGCCCGCCGGCCCAAGACACCCGGCAGTGACTAACCTACGCCCGAGGGATCCGCCGCACACAGAAGTGTCCCAACCTGGCAGCTGACCCCCCGCTGCTAGCGGTGGCGTGCCTGCGGCTCCGGAGGCTGATCGACGGTTTCTGGGGCTCCCAGAACCTGACACCACTTCCCCTCAGGGCACGGCGCTGGGGACGAGGCAGGCTCTGCCTCTAGCGCTGGGAAAAAAAACAAAATGCCAAAAAACAGGCAAAGTAAATGAAGGAGACTGGAGGTAAGAGCCCTGCTAGAACCCTGAACCCTCCAGTCCCAATCCGGATCAAAAAAAACAACAAACTTGAAACTTCACCGGGAGCCAGACAAGAGACGTCGTCTTCAGCTGCTGAGGACTGTAAGACTGAGGTTCGGCCAGCAGAGGGAGCCAGATATCCTGTTCAGCAAAACTTCAGTTTTACAGTCCTCAGCTGCTAGAGAAGGTTGACAACCCTCACTTGCCTGGACTGGCCCGGAGAGACGAAATGGAATATGCTTTTAAGCCTCTCTCAAACTTCTCTATGGAAGTTTCTACTCTTAAGTAATTAGGTAGAGCATTCCAGAGAAGGGGAACATAAGAAAAAAAATGACCGTGGGGTGGACTCATACCGAATCCAAGAGGATGTAGAAATGAACAAATAATTTTTCTGTGCCAAACGAAAGGATCTGGCAGGGGAGTAGGGACAAATAGAGGCTGGGGTACTCGTCTCTAAGATTTTATAGGCAAGCATTATTATTTTGAATTTGATTCAATAAGAGATTGGTAACTGTAGTTGGGCAATGAGAAGGGGAGTGATATGGTTGTATTTATGTTTATTATGGAGCACCCGTCTAGCAGTATTCTGTAAAATTTTAGAGAGAAAGAACCTGATACTTTGACAGAGAGAGTTATAATGGCCAATTCGACAGAGTACGAAATAAAAGTCTTTATGAGTGAGAATGGGCCACAGACTATGGATTTGTCACAAGATAAAGTGACTGGACTGAACAACAGAGGAAATCAGAGTAGCAAAGTTTAGTTCTGAATCAAGCAGAAAACTTAAAACCAAAAGCAATGACTTAAGTGATGATGATTAATTGAGTACCTTAGGGGCTAAGGACGAAGTGGACTCTGTACGAGTGGACTCTGAACCAGTGATCCACATAGCAAGTTTCTGAAAATTAATTTTTAGTTTATTGGAAGATAGCCAAGTTGCAGTGGCATCAAGACAGGCCTCAAGGGAGGAAAGATTACATATGAGGGGGTCAACAGAGGTAAGTTGGATGTCATCGGCATTATAATATCCCGAGACACCACAAGATTGTATCAATGTGGGCAATGGACTAATGGAAATATTAAATGGGGTGGGGGCTAAGAATGAGGAACCCTACAACTTAGAATATGGGCAAAAGGGGAACATGCATCTGTTACAACTCAGTGGCCTTTTAGAAAGGGTGTCCAAGTGCAATTTGGGATGTTCGGGGCGGAACATGCAGAAAAATGCCAAGGACATCTATCGGCTCAATTGTAGAAACATAGATGCCCCCGACATGAACGCCCATTCCAGTGTCCATATAGATGTCCCCACTATGAAACCGTGGGGTAGGGAAGTCCATCACAAGCAAAGTTGCATACTGGAAAGTCCAGAGGCCAGGCAAAATGAAAACATGAGCCCTCGTTCCTTGTCGGTGCTCGTAGTCAAACTGTAAAATCAAGGAGATATGAGTGCTTCTCCTTCTCCACACCCTACAGATGTTTACATGACAAAATGAGCATTTTTCAGATGCATATTCATGCCTAGAGCCAGTATAACCATTGACACGGCTTGGGACATCCATGTTGTTTCTGAAATCAGGCACGTTCTTGGGTACACCCTGGCTACATCTATACCATACCCCCGTTCCGACTTGTACTCAGACGTTCATGGACTCAGTTTCTAAAATAGCTCCAGGGACATCTCTGTGCTTTGGACATCTCTATGCCTATTTTCAGATGTCCAAAGCATGACTAGGGCTTCTAAAATAACCTCTGATATGTCCATTTGTGAAAAAAAAGTTAGCCATCTTAGAACAGTACTGCCAATGCTCAGTGAAGCAAGCTGCGAGGTGAGGAAATGGTGATCAACAAGATCTAAGGCCACAGTTAAATCTAAGAAGACAATAACAGCATACCTCCCTCCATTTCCTATACAATACTACTATACCTCCCCTGCTTCCTATACAATAAGAACATACTTCCCCCATTTCCTATACAATACTACTATACCTCCCCCACTTTCCTATACAATAAGAGCATACTTCCCCCATTTCCTATACAATACTACTATACCTCCCCCACTTTCCTATACAATAAGAGCATACTTCCCCCATTTCCTATACAATACTACTATACCTCCCCCACTTTCCTATACAATAAGAGCATACTTCCCCCATTTCCTATACAATACTACTATACCTCCCCCACTTTCCTATACAATAAGAGCATACCTCCCCCATTTCCTATACAATACTACTATACCTCCCCCACTTTCCTATACAATAAGAGCATACCTCCCCCATTTCCTATACAATACTACTATACCTCCCCCACTTTCCTATACAATAAGAGCATACTTCCCCCATTTCCTATACAATACTACTATACCTCCCCTGCTTTCCTATACAATAACAGCATACCTCCCCTGGTTTCCTATATGATAACAGCATAACTCCCTCCATTTCAGCTCTGATCCTGCCTCACTTAGATTTTAGTAACATAATTCTTCAAGGTATTCCAAAACATGCTTTACACCAACTAAAAGTAACACAACATGTTGCTGCAAGAATGCTTATAAATGCAGGTCCAGCTGAACACATAACCCCTATACTGTACAAACTTCACTGGTTACCTATACAAAGCAGGATAAAATATAAAGTTATCATAACAACGTTCAAACTGATAAGAGATATAGCCCCATCATATCTAACTGATCTACTGACAATTCATTCAAGGACCAGAACAGTGAGACAAAGGAACTTGAACACACCACTTGTTCCAAACAACTTTTCAAAACTCAATAAAACTACAACAAATAGGGCATTCAGCTTCAATGCCCCTTTAATATGGAACGCTCTGCTGGATAAACTCGGATATCACAGATCTTTCAGCATTTCGAAAAGATCTTAAAACTCACCTATTTATAGAGCACTTTGGAGACTCATTCCCAATAGATGAAATATTTCCCACTTAAACTCATGTATACTCATATTCATCAATTCACAACTTACTTTTTCCTTTTTCTTACTCTATCTTACAATACCCAATTCTCCACATTATCACATTTACTCTTTACACTAATAATTCTAGTGAACTACAATACATGTTTCCTTGCTCAGATAAGATAAGATTTTTGAAATTTGTAAATATTTAAATCTGTATATATGTTTAAACTATTTATATACCTAATCAGCATTTACTCAGCATTGTAACCCTCAAATTACCATTTTTATTATATACAATTTAATGTTCACTGTAATTTCAATTGTTTGAATAAGTTTCAATGTAATGTTCAAGTTTTGTTCTATGTAAACCGCTTTGATTTTTCTGAAAGGCGGTATATAAAACCGTTCAATAAATAAATTAAATAAATAAATAAATTTTCTATACAATAATAGCATATCTCCCCTGCTTTCCTATACAATAAGTGCATACCTCCCCCTGTTTCCTATATAATACTACTTGTACCTCTCCCGGTTTCTTATATAATCTTGGAAACCTCCCCCAGTTCCTATTTATTTACGGGAAGATATTCAAACGGGTTTATCCAGTTGGCAGGACAAACTCCACTGTGAGGGATATTCGGCAGCACTAACAGGACAGTAGCACTGGATTATCCCCTCTAACCACCTCGGCATGATGTGGACAGCGCCAGAGTGGTCCATAGGCAGGACAAGGGCGGTCCCAGCACTTATCCGATTAGAAGCAATTTTCAGTACTCTATCTGGATAAGTGGCCGCATAAAGTTAGGTCAGAATAACAGCTGTCTTAACTTTATGGTTTATGGCTTATTATACACTTGATATATCGCCTTTGACCACTGGCATCCAAGTGGTCTACAAAATAGAATAAAAATAAATTACATAACATCAAATAAAAAATAACAAAGGAAAAGGAAAATACCAGGGGAAAAAGGAAGAGGGAAACGGTAGACTGGTAAAGATCAACAGTCTGGCATCCCCATCCATCTACACAACATTGTACGCTTGCTCAAAAAAGTACATTTTTAGGCTTTTCTTAAATGATTTTAATAAGCTGTCTTGACAAATGTAAAGGGGAACAGAATTCCAGAGAGCTGGAACTAAGGAGAAAAAAGCAGAGTGACGTGTGGATTCATGTAAAGCACAGCTATTACATCGTAACACTGTAAATGACGGCAGATAAAGACCAGTATGGTCCATCTGGTCTGCCCAGTAAGGTGGCTACAGTGGTTGTAACTGCTGCTGCTCCATGCAGGTCAGCTCCCCCCACCCTCTATTTGTTGAAGTATAAAATATATTTATTTTGAATTTATCCTTTTGCAATAAAGGAATCCACTGTGTCTGTCCCATGCCATTTTGAATTCCATCACTGCGTTTGCCCCCACACCTCCATCGGGAGGGCATTCCAAGCATCTACCACCCTTTCAGTGAAAAAGCATTTCCTGACATTGCTTTTCAGTTTACCCCCTTGCAGCTTCATGTTATGCCCTCTAGTTTTATAAGCTTCCCCTTCTTTAAAAAAGGTTTGTTTGTTCATTAACACCCTTTAAGTATTTAAAGGTCTGTAAGATATCTCCCCTGTCCCTCCTCTCCTCTAGGGTATACATATTTATGTGGTTCGGCTATCCAGAGAGTGTCTGAATATCAGGCCTTTTGTTTTCATTACAGCTTATTAAATGGCCTCTTTGAAAGATTTTCACCCAAGGCAATGTTCAACATATTAAATAAACAGATACAGCTCTAATTAACACAAGCTCCCATGATCCAGATTAATGCAGTTGTTAAACAGCAGGAACTCCCGATATTCAAGTCCCGGGCCTATACCAATCCAGGGGCAGATTCAAGCACCACATTGTGGCGTGGCAATTGTGGTCTGCTGAATCCTATATAGCTGCCTGGATGCGATGCTTTGTACCTGCCTTCTTTCTTCCCAGAAGTTCGTTGTATGAGATTTCCCCACATCCAGGGCTAGCAAAACCATCAAGTACACTAGGGAACTGCCTAGGGGAGCAGCTCCTTGGGGGGGGGGAGCAGTGGGCAGCCAAATCAAAACAATGGACCCTACAGCTACACACACTCAACAAACCACCAGTGTGTACTTTTACCTGTAGGAATAGTAGGCTATTTTCCAATAACCCATTTACCAGGGTAAGAGACTTTTGGAAACTGCCCCCATAAACATATGGTTTTACTTGTACTTTATGTACATTTTATTCTGGTTTTCTTGTTATTTTTGTAAATTGCCATGCTGTATATTTCGAATGGTGCTATATTAAATCTACTTTAAATGCATACACACATACGCATGTATGTATATGTACAGATATACACATATACCGGTATATGGCGGTATAAAAATCACACAAATAAATAGTTGACAACTTCAACCTACTTGGATCAACTATCATAAGTGACAAGCAGTCAAGAAATCAGATGATGCATTGTTCTTGGCAGAATGACTGTGAAGGACCTAGACAAGATTCTCAAGAGCAGAGATGTCTCTCTTGATACAAAGTTGGTTTTTAAAAAGAGTCCTAGGGGTGATTAAAGACACTATAGGCCAGTGAGTATGATGCTGGTTCTGGGCAAAATGGTAGAAGTTCTTCTAAAACCAAAAATTACTAACCATACAGAAAGACACAGCTTCATAGAAGTGAATCAGAATGAGGGAAGGGGGAAGATAAAGAATTTTAAGTTTAGCTCATATCTGTTTTGGCAGAATCTCCAGACGAGTTACAATCTAAGGGACATGTTTATTAAAGTTCTGCTGGTAGCATGGGGCCAACGTGTGAAATAACATGCGTTCTTACCATGGTGGAGCCTAGCGGCCACGGTAGACACAAGGAGCATGGTTGTGGTATGCTACTACTGCTGCGCTAGTTGCAACACTAGCACAATATTAGGGAATGCACGTCATAGCTAGGGTTGCCAACTGGCTCCAGATGCGCCCGACAGGCTTGCTCCAGTCCTGGGTTTACCCCATGCAGTTACTTGTAGTTTTCCTTTTCTTATGGAGTGCAATGGAGAAATCAGAACTACATATCCCTGCATGCGATGAGGTAAACCCAGGACTGGATCAAACCTGTCGGGTGCATCTGGAGCCAGTTGGCAACCCTAGTCATAGCGCATGCGCACAATGTACGCATTCGCAACATGCGTCCAGAAAAAGATAAATACATTAATAGTGCAGCTGTGGGCTCAGGAACCACTGTGGACAATAAGAAATGTGGCCCAAGCATACATAAAGGAAAGTAGTAACTGGCCATTTCAGAACAGAGAGGGATGACCTGGAAGAGGCACAACTGCCTGCACAGCTCAGAGCATTGGGGCCAAGTACAAAAGGGCGGGGCACGGAAATCAGCAAAGCAAATATATGCAGACAGTCTGTGCTGCATCCCTAACTGTGGGTGACAAAATGAAAATGTGGCACTTGGAGATGAAGGGGGCCTTGGACGAGCCCGGGCATGGTGTCCGCAGAGTCCATCATGGGGGACAGGTGCCTTTTCATCTAGGCGGTAGGGAACATGGCACAAGGCCTCTGGTGTGTGGGTGGATGGGCTCCACCTTTCAGCCACTTCTCTGATATGGCTTGGACAGCACCATAATTTATTTTATTTATTTATATTCTCTTATATATTGCGCTATTCTGCATCAGTGCGGTTTACATTGAACAAACTGAAATTACATTGAACAGGGCATTATAACTTGGAGATAACTATTTTACAGGGAACATGGGCTATGGAGGGTTAAGTGGCTTGCCCAAGACCACAAGGAGTGCCTGTGGGACTAGAAACCCCCGTCCTTCCGGCCCAAGGTTGCTGTCATCTAGTGGGATTTGAATCCCTGACCTTCCAGCCTGAAGTACCTTGCCCAACCACTAGGCCACTCCTCCACTCCATAATCATTGTGGAGTGGGTCTCCCATGTTGGGAGAAGGGGGTTACCAGAGCCAGGATGTCTGGAGGCCATGCATAATCAGCACGCATGCTCAGGGCAGTCTGCACATGCGGTCCATAGGTCAGAAAGCACCCCGATGACTCACCATATAGAACACCTACTCCTGTCACCTGACAACTACAATATGTGGAGGGGGAGGCAGGGTGCACTGCCATCCACCCACAGAGGGCTCCTCATGCTCCTTCTTACCAGAAACTCTGGGAGATCACCACATAGAGGTGGCAAATCCCAAACAGCTCCCGGGCTGAGCAGTCCAGCTATCATGGAGAGAAAGGCCTACTAGACTAAGGAAGACTGCAAGAGCTCCCCAATAACATGGAATGCCTCAGAAAGGGAAAGGGAGCCAGGGAGAGGACTCCGATCAGTGAGCTCCAACACTGTAGGCCCATGTTCACTGCTAGAAGTATTAAGTAGCTGCTCAGAGCTGGTAGGCATCAGCCCTATCCTCCCTTGGTCAGGGAGAGGGACCATCTGTCCACAGGATCCATGGCCCATTGCTGTGGCATGGTCCCCCAGGTGCATCTCTGCACTGCTACTACATGCCCCCCCTTTAGATGCCACACCATCATGTTACCAGTATGTGTAACACCAGCTTTGCATGCATAATCCTCCAGAGTCCTGTGCTGGCTGCAACGCTGGCTGAAGTACAGAGCTCAGACCCTATGCCCTCATACCCCCACAGCACACAACACCAGCAGCCCTCAGATAACTATAGCATATGCAGACAATAACCACAGTCTGTCAGGACGGCTGTTAATGTTTGCCCACTGTCCCAGCAGGGTCACTCCTGACCTGCAGGCCCTGGTTTTGTGGCCATCAGACTGCTGTAGTGTACTGCCATAGGAGCTGCACCAAGCGGGCCCTCCTTACTGGCAGCATAGGCCGGTGCCCATATATTCTACTATCATTGCCTCTTTGCCTTTCCTTCCTCCAGTATTGTTTCCCTGTTTCTGCCATTCCTATTTCCTAACACTCGCGTCCAGAATGCATGTTCATGATGCACTAACAACACCGGTGCAACTACTATCTGGTCAGAGGCAGGCATTAGTTGTGCCCATACTAGCGGTGTGTTGATGTAGCTAGCGCATGCTTGGCATGCCGGTCCCCCCCCCCCCCCGTGTGCTATATCTCCGCCCCCTCTCTACCCTAACCCCGCCTTTTCATGCGCTGCTCTAGTAGCACGGGATTTTTAGCACGGTCTTTGGGCTACACACTTCTTACTACTGCATAACCCAAATGTGCGTTAACCCTGCACTACTGACTACCACACTTCAGTAAACATGCCCCTAAGTTTGTACACGAGACAATGGAGGATTAAGTGACTTGTTCAAGATCACAAGGAGTAGCAGTGAGATTTGAACCCTGACTGCCCTGGTTCTCGGTCCACTGCTCTAACCTTTAGGCTACCTTCTACTCCAGGACCACTCTGACGTCTCCTTCCTGTCACTCACCCTATCATTCCCTTGCACATATTGCTGGAGTCATAAACACAAGAGCTGCTCTATCTGCCACTTTGGAACCTGCTCCTGACCTAGTTAACCTTCCAAAGCTGGTTCAAAAATGTATTAAGTTACTCCAATAAAAAGGTATTGCCTTATTTTTCTTTTTTGTTTTTATTTAACTTCCATGAACCTCATCACCAGCAGACTGAAAACAAATCGTAGTGCATAATTAAGCTGTGGAATCTGTCACCAGAGGATGTGGTCAAGGCAACTAACATTACAGGATTGAAAAGAAGTTTGGAAGAGTTCCTGAAGGGAAAGGCCATAAAAAATTATTAGCCAGGTAAACATGGAAGAGCCCTCACTCATTCCCGGAAATGAGCTACAAGAAACAGCTCTGCATTTTGGGACCTTCTGCATAATTGTGGCCCATATTGGCCACTGGTGGAGACAGAATGCTTGGTTCAATGGAATTTCATTTGATTCATGGTTTTTCTTCTCAGCACGTTCCTCTCCCAATGTCTTTTACCAAACTCTCAACCTCCTTCTACCACTGTCCTCTGTATCTATCCCAAGCATGTTTAGATTTCATTAGGGATGAGAGGAATGAGGGTGCTATGTTGTTCAGATGTGTCCACCATCTCCCCTAGTAGCCTATGTCAAAGCTTGCCATCTTTTTCTGTGGTTCTTACAAGACCCATAAACCAAGGTCCCCTCCCATGTCATACAATCAAGCTTCACAATAATTCACAGTCATCAAAATAAGTGAAGCTCTTGTGCAAAAAAATCCAACTACCATGTACTTAATAAGTTAGGTTTACAACCATGCCGGCTCCATTGCCTTCATCTGCTGGTTTGTATTTTCTCCTCTTTGAGCCTCTGAAGTTCCATTTGACTGAGCAAATTCTCTAGCTCGTTCTTTTTACCACTGTGCCTGTTCCAAGCATGTTTACATTTTGTCATGGTATTACGGTTGTTACTATTCTAAAACGCTACCAACCCGGCAGTAAAAAAGCATTTTCTCAAGTTTTCTCTGAACCTTCCTCCCAAACCTTGTCCTTGAATTCCTTTTTCTATGAAAACTCTCTTTTCCTGTCACATATGTCTATGCTTCTGTCATATCCACCCGCACTCGTCACATCTTTCTTCCAGCGACTACATTTTCAATGTCTTGAGCATCTTAAGGGTTGCTGGTGTAGACCCCACATTTTTGTAGCTGGTTTCTGAATTTCACCCCCCCAGAGGTGGCTGTTCACACATTTCTGATGTATTAAATTGTAAACTGGGATAGAAGACAAGGCACTACAGAAGTTCACGTTAATAAATTCAGGATTAAATTAGATAGGACTGCTGAAAAATTTCTGGTGTGGTATAATACATTTAGCTATAATGCATTTCAGACAGAAATAGCGTAAGACACCACAATTGTCAAGTGATAACAAGTATTATATCTGACCAGAAAACCAATTTCCAACTTGGAACTTGATTTCTAGAATCACCAGGATTTCCCTTCGCCCAGTCTCATCTTCCCCCTCTCCCATCCCACTACTACGATCATTTGTACAAGGCCTGCACAGCGCTGTACAGACACATATAAAAGATGGTCTGTGCTCATCAGAGCTTACAAGGTAGTCTACATTCCTGCTTTTCAGGGAGTGAGATTCTGTTAGTATATTTTATGAATCTGAAAGGTTTTCATGTTCCAGTATTCCAGTTCTGAGATTAAATCCCTCTGGGTGGGTCTTTGGTCCTGACTGAGATATCCGGGGGTCCTAATTATGGAAAGCTCATAATGGCTACACTTTCCTTTCAACAAGCCACACTCTACAACAGCTTGGTTATATTAACTAACCTTTCATGTGTATTTCCTGAGAGGTCAAGGGGTTAACAGGGGTAGATGAGGTCACAGAAGTGTTTAACCCTTTTCTCCCTCTTCCTGCCCAAAACGCTTAAAGAACCCTATTCATAAAACGTATGGAAATGCATTATTTGGACATTTCGGAACCTGCCACCTTTCATCCATCAGTCAAGCTTGACGCACCCATCCGCTTCTGCCGCCTCCGTACCCTAGTGATCCATCACCGCACAACAAAACAATACTGACAGGTCCTGTCCAGTAATCTCTTACAGCATCTCACAGAGGAGCTCTTTGGCCCAGGCATTAAAAAGTAGGAATTAACAGGGAAGGTTGGGCTAGCTACAAGGAGAAGAAATAAACACTGCTAAAGACGTTAACAGATGCTTTGAGAGTTGTTTTCTATTGCATATGAAAGTTATTCTTTATACTACAGGTCAGAGGCTGGCATATGGAAACAGAACACGTCTAGATGTTCAAATCACTGGAATGATCAGACTTAGTTACATGTTTTACTAGGTAAGTGCATTAGTCTAGGGCAAGTTAGACCACAAAACTAGCATTTTGAAGGTAATTTTATAATAAGGCGCTTCCCTTTATGTCTCTACTTAGGTGCTATTTTCTAAAGAAAAACAGACACCTACTTTTCTTTATAACATACTGGCGCAAGTGGTGAAAAACATGTGTTGATTTAAGGTCCGGTCACCAACACCAGCCCTAGGGCTGATATACATGTGTCTAGATTTCTAAAGAATGAACATAAATTATATCATTTTATAAATTTACACATGCAACTTTGCACCCTACACACACTACAGCCAAATTCCACCCCTGTGCATGCCCACAGTGAAAGGATGGCCATTATGTGTAGGTGTGTACTTAGAGAATGGGGCACAGCATGGGCACCTCCTGTTGTGGTGTAAAGGATTAAAATGCCCCCATTTGTGCATGTTCTTTCAGCCTAGGCCTAGACGGCTCCTCATGAAATTTACACCCTCCCTTTTGTCAAATTGTCAAACCAACTAGGTCTCTTAAGTAAGATGAGAACCACAAGACACAAGAGAAATTAACTGCTTTTTCTCAAAGGACATCTGAGGAAAAGTTAGATTTTGGTAGGTCTCTCTTGTTGACTTCAACAGGTACAAAAGCTCCACCAACTACAGCCCGATGCCAGTTGAAGGACCAGTTCCATGTGCAGGATGCCTGCTGGCTGAAGCCATCATGAAACAAGTGGAAGAGCTCAGATAAGAGGTGGTGAGGCAGAGAAGCATTCAAGACAGCGAGAAGCACATCGATGAGATACTTCTTGAAACATCCAAGCTCTCTAACAGAGGTGATGGGAGGCTACACAAATGAAGAGAGTTGGACACGAGTCACCAGAGCCTGCAGAATCAACAGTTCAACTCCTCCAACCACTGAATTGAAGAACCAGTATGCAGCCCTGGAAGTGGAGGAGGTGAAAGCATTCCAGAGGAAAGGGAAGAACCAGAGCTAAAGCACTCCAAAGTTGCGGAATCAGTGAACACAAGGAAGCAAAGGGTAGTGGTAGTTGGCGACTCTCTTCTGAGGGGTACTGAGGCATCCATCTGCTGGCCAAACTTGATGTCCAGAGAGGTGTGCTGTCTGCCAGGTGCCAAAATCCGAGATGTTACAGAGAATTTGCAGAGACTCGTCAAGCCCACTGACTATTATCCGATGTTGCTAATCCATGTCGGCACAAATGATACTGCTAGGTATTCCTCTGAGCATATCAAAAGTGACTTCATGGCCCTGGGACAGAGAGTGAAGCATATAGGTGTGCAGGTGGTATTCTCTTCAATCCTCCCTTTTAAGGGTAAAGGCCGAGGCAGAGAGCTCACATCCTGGAGATGAATGCATGGCGGCATGGATGGGATCATAGAGAGCATTTTGGTTTCCTGGGCCATGGGATGATTTTCCAAGGACTGCAGAGCGGAGATAGCATCCATCTATCCAAGAAGGGTCAAAGTTTCTTCCGCAGCAGACTGGCTAACCTACTGAAGAGGGCTTTAAACTAGATTCATTGGGGGATGGATGAAGAAAGCCCCCAGGTAAGTAAAACATTAAATACCTCTGTAGAAATTGGTAAAAGGGGCAACATCTGTAAAGCGATGAGAAAAAATGCCCATAGCATGAGAAATAAAATCCTAGATGTTGAGGATTTAATGGAAGAGGCTGACTTGGATTTAGTGGCAGTTATGGAGATGTTCTCCATGGACAACCATGACTGGGATGTAATTATACTGAGCTATACTTCATTCAGGAAGGACGGGGTAGGAAGAAGGGGAGGAGAAGTGGCACTATATATAAAAAATAATAATAAAGCTATAGAATTACAGTGCTTAAAAGGGAGAGAGCAGGCACTAGAAAGAGAGAAAGGGAAATCCACTGGCATTGGTGTGATATACAGATCTCCCTCATAGGGAGAAGAAGTGGACAGGGATTTAATAGAAGACATGAAAGGAGACATGGTACCGATAGGTCATTTCAATGTGTCGGATGCTGATTGGCACATCCCTGCTGCGGTGCCATCTAGAAGTAAGGAGATCCTGGATTCTCTACAGGGAGAACCATTCCGGCAACTAGTAACAGAACGCACACGTGAAGGGGCCATACTGGACTTAGTGCTTACCAATGGGGAAAGCGTTTCTGAATTTACAGTGGGAGATCATCTCGCATCCAGTGATCACCAGATGGTGTGGTTCAGTATTAGGACTAAGGCTGATAAAATCCATTCAAAAGAGAGGGCTTTAGACTTTAGGAAAACTAACTTTGCTGAGATGGGACAATACCTCAAGAAGGGGGATGTAGAAAAGCAACGGGAAAACTGAAAGGGGATATTTTAAGGGCAACAAACCTTTTTGTTAGAAAGGTAAATAAATGTAAAAGGAAAAGGAGGCCGCTATGAAGTAGCTGAAAAGGCAAAGAAAAAGAGCGTGGCCGTCATACAATACAAGAGATCACAGAGACAGAAAGATAAGCATCTATATTTTGAAAAACTTAGAGAAGCTAGCAAAGTAGTCGGGAAAGCAAAGATACAAAAAAAAAGAAATAGCCAATGCAATTAAAAGGGGAGATAAGACATTTTTCAGATAAGTTAGTGAGAGGAGGAAGTGCAAAAGTGGAATTTTTAGACTCAAGGCTGAAGGGGAGGAATATGTAGAAGGTGATGAGGATAAAGTGGAATTGCTTAATAAATATTTTTGTTCTGGTGTTCACAGATGAAGGGCCAGGAGCAGGACCTCAGAAAACACCCACAAATAGGAATAGACTGTGTTCTGTGTTCGTGAGGAACTAGCTAAACTAAAAGTAGACAAAGAGATGGGACCCAATGGAATACATCCGACAATATTGAAGGAACTTGAGGAGGTTCTAGCGGCTCCACTGACTTAACTTTTCAATGCTTCTTTAGAGAAAGGAGTGGTCCAGGAGGACTAAAGAAAGGCACATGTGGTCCCTTAACACAATAACAGAAGTAAGGATGAGGTTGAGAGCTACAGGCCGTTTAGTCTAACCTCTGTGGTGAGTAAATTATTGGAAATATTGCTAAAACAGAGAATAGCGAGGTTTCTGGAGTCCAAGGCAGCATGGGTTTACCACAGCCAAGTATTGTCAGACAAATCTGATTGCTTTCTTTGACTGGATGACCAGGGAGTTGGATTAAGGGAGAGCCCTAGATGTGGAGCACTTAAGATTTCAATAAAGCCTTTGACACCATTCCACACTGAAGACTTATAAACAAACTGAGCACTCTAAGGATGGACCCTAAAGTGACTGACTGGGTTAGAAATTGGTTGAGTGGGAGGCGACAAAGGGTACAGGTAAATGGAGCTCACTCTGAGGAGGAAGAGGTTACCAGTGGTGTGCTGCAGGGATTTGCCCTTGGTCCGATTCTTTTTAGCATCTTTGTTAGTGATATCGTGGAAGAGCTGACGGGTAAGATTTGCCTCTTTGCAGATGATACCAAAATCTGCAATAGAATAAACACCTAGGAAGGAGTAGATAACATGAGGAAGGATCTAGCTAAGACTGAAGAATGGTTGAGGATTTAGCAACTGAGATTTAATGCTAAAAAATGCAGGGTCGTGCATCTGGGCTGCAAAAATCCAAGGGAGCGGTACAGTGTAGAGGGCAGTATAGTGTAGAGGATGAAGTACTTCTGTCCATGAAAGAAGAGCAGGGATCTTGGCATAATTGTTCCTGATGATCTTAAAAAGTGGCTAAACAGGTAGAAAAGGTGACAACAAAAGCCAGAAGGATGCCTGGGTGCGTAGGGAGAGGAATGGCCAGCAGAAAAAAAGGGAAGTGATAGTGACTCTGTATAAGTCTCTGGTGCGACCTCATTTGGAGTATTGTGTGCAAGTCTGGAGACCGCACCTTCAAAAGGATATAAACAGAATGGAGTCGGTGCAGAGGGTAGCTAATGGTTAGTGGTCTTTGTTATAAAGCATATGAGGACACACTTAAAGATCTTAATATGTATAAGTTAGAGGAAAGGCGGGATAGAGGAGATATGATAGAGACGTTTAAATACCTCTGTGCTACGAGGGGGAATAGGTTGAGGGTGAAAGGGGATAGACGCAGGAGTAATATGTTGAAATATCTCTTTATGGAAAGAGCAGAAGATGTGTGGAAGCAGTAGAGGCGAGGACAGTATCTGAATTCAAGAACGCATGGGACAAACACTGAAGATCTCTAATGGTAAAAAGAGGACTATAGTAGTTGATAAGGAAGGGCAGACTAGATAGGCCATGTGGTGCTTTGCTACCGTCATGTTTCTCTGTTTCTATTAATTTATTACAAAGTACCTGCAAACTTCTCATTCGTAGATGTAAAGAAACAGAACTTGAGACACAATTGGTTGCTCCCATCTGGTCAGAGAAACCAACATATTTAACAGTTTGGTTTTTTTTATACCACTATCATTTCAATCAAAGTGGTTTACATTGTAACTTAAACTTGGTAATGTACATTAAACAGGGACATTGATAACTTGGATTTTTCTGAGGCAATGGAGGGTTAAGCGACTTGATCAAGGTCACAACGAGTGCTAGTGGGAACTGAACCCTGGTCTCTGGGTTCCCAAGCCAGTGCTCTAACCATTAGGCTACTCCTCCACTTCCAACACATGGAAACAATGCAGATTCAAACAGGTAAGCAATAGGGGGAGAGAGGGTGGTGTGCATGAACAAGGAGAGGACCTCGGAGTGCTAGTATCTGAAGATTTCAAGGTGGCAAATCAATGCGGCAAGGCAGAAGTCAAAGCCAGAAGGATACTGGGCTGCATACAGAGAGGAATAACCAGCAGAAAGGAGGAGGTATTAATACCCCCATAATACTCCAAGGGAGGCCTCACTTGGGAGTATTGTCTTCAGTTTTGGAGATCATATCTCACAAACATGAACAAACTTGAAATGGTTCAGAGGAATGTGAACAAAATGATTCAGAGCCTGTGCCAAAAGACATATGAAGAGACTTGAAGACCTGAATACGTATACCCTAGAGGAGAGGAGAGACAGGGGAGAAATGATACTCTAAGTATTCAAAAGTCTGTATCAATGCACAAACCTTTTTCAAAGAAGGAGGAAGCTGTAAAACTAGAGGGTGTATGATGAAGTCGCAAGGCGGTAAACTTAAAAGCAACGTCAGGAAATCCTTTTTCACTGAAAGAGTGGTGGATGCTTGGAATGCCCTCCTGATGGAGGTGCTGGGGGCAAATGCAGTGACAGAATTCAAAATGGCATGGGACAGACACAGTGGATCCCTTTTAGAGCAAGAGGATGAAATCAAAGCAAACTTAAATATCTTTTAATAGAGGGGGCTGACCTGCATGGAGCAGCAGGTACAACTCTAAACACAAGCATGGGGGGGGGGGGTGACCTGCATGGAGCTGCAGTTACAACCACTCTAGCCACCTTAATGGGTAAACCAGAAGGACCATACTGGCCTTGATCTGCCGTCATGTACAATGTTAGGCTATGATGCTTCGAGCTGTGGCTCCGAACAGGGCCACCACTGGCTGGCAAAGTGATGTAGAGAACCTGTGCCCCAGCTTTCTGACGTTACCACCATCATCCTAACTTGTGTAAAAAAATGACCGTGGAATAACTGTGCTATGGCCCTGTTGAGCAACCTTTCTGGGGTAATAGACTACAAGGCAGATTCTCTAAATCACCTTGGACTCCCTATAAAGCATGCATATGGTAAATAAACTTTTAACCGAAAATGAGTCAAAACCTTTGCTGGTTTTCATCATAATTGCATACCTACTTTGTGTTTCTGCGGTGTGTTGTGTAATAATGATGCAAAGCCTGCAACACACCTTGTTATTATGCAAATCAAATAAAGAGATTACCATTAAGGGTCCCGTCTTGTAAACCTAAGCACCAGGAAATTATTGAGCAACTTTCAATGTGCTATATCCACTGGTGCAGGACTGACACAAGCCAGTGTGATACTTCCCAAGCAGAAAGCAAGACTGAAAAGCTCAGAACAAGCATTAATCAAAACAGCCGCAACTGTGTTCAAAACGGCTGGCTCTATTATCATATATGACTGCATCAGACAGTGATACCACAAGCAGTGAAGAGGCAGCCAGACTTTTCAACCCGTAGATAATCTTCCCAGGCCAGGTCCTGGATTGTTCCTGCAGGATTCAAGAAAAGAAAATGATCAGGTATGTAAAATTTCTCCTTCCTGTTCATCCTGCTAACCCAGTCCAGATGAGTGGGATGCAACAAGCAGGCGAGGACACAGGGTGAGAGGAAGATGGTGGTCCGGCAAAGGCACCAGTCACAACAGCTCCCACAAGCAATCTGAAGCTCTTAACAAAAGTGCTCAGGTAAGAACAGGTAGACACCTAATAGATGTCTTCCAGAAACACTAAGGTGGACTTCCAGAAACACTATATAAAAAGACTGGAAACGGTTCAGAGGAAGGTGACCAAAATGATTTGGAGCCTGTGTCAGAAGACTTATGAGAAGAGACTTGAAGTCATGGGATAGGAGACTGTGCACTATTGTGGATCAGGAACTGGTTAAAAGATACAAAGCAGAGGGTAGGGCTAAATGGCCAACAGACCAGCACCACTAGAGCGACCAAGCTCAGGAGAGATCGAAATCTGCATAGCAGACGGCTCAGCCAGAACCATGGGAGAGAAACATTCAGGGGTCATAAGTGCAACAGCCTGCTATGGCAGAAGGCACAAAATAGTTCTCTTAACCACTGCTTTCTTGACCCAGATGCCTGCCCCTCAAAAAGTCCTTAATAACCTCACTGTGAAGGCTTGCTGGTCCCCAAGGAAGCTGCTGCAGAATCCCAAGAGTACTGAAACCTCTGAAAGGACCCTTTTTGGCCTGAGGCCTTCAGAACTGTTTCTGACCATAAGCTGGTGCCACATTTTCCATGAAGCCTATGCAAGGATAGATCTTCTAAGCTCAGGAGCCTCTAAGGCAAGCTTCACCAAGGTCTTCCAACAGTTACTGCAAGTCCTCCCAATGGAGTCACCTGCCTATAAAATTGAAATTGCTAAGCCACAGCTGGGACAAAGCCTCCACAGACTGCAGACTACAATTGGAGCCAGGGATATTGTTGGGTCACCACAGTTACTGCCACGATGGACAGACGATCCTGCTCAAACCCAGCAAGGTTTGAGCTGCAAAGCAGGGATATTACAAGAAGAGTTAGTATATCTCCTCTGGCCTCTGGGTTACCTAGAACCTTCTAGAACCAACAGAAGAGAGCTTGGGCCACCAGGCCCAACCAAGATGCTGCCAGAGCTGAGAGAGGTTCTTGATGAAGGCTTCCACCCTTGCATTACAGGATACCACTAGAGTGGTCGCATGCTATGACACTGCTGTGATTAAGGCAACTACACTAAGGATTTCAGGGCTGTTCCAATGCCCCTGAGGTGACAGCCGAGCCAGGATCAAAGCATCCCTCAAGCCCAGCACCAGTTCCAGTTCTTCCCTTAAGAGGACACAAGCTTCCACAATGACAGAGAAAGGAAAATAGAGGAATATCTCCAACTCGCTAGGCTAGGGTCCATGAGGAACCGTAGCCTGAGGAGGCCCCAGATATCCCCCCCCCCCCCGAGGAACAGATAAGCATTTGTGGACTGTAGGTTTTGGGAATGGAAGCAGTTTACAAGGTGGTACTGCAAATGCAGGGGCATTTGATGAGGTGGGTGGCCAGTTGCGGGGCAGTTTCTGGGGATGGGGTATTTTGCAATGTTAGGGGGCAGCTTTGGGAGTTTTTTGGGGTTTTTTAAGGAGTGGGGCAGTTTGAGGGATGGTAAACCAGCTGCCCCCATACTCACAAGGCTCTGCCAAGAAATATGGAAGACAACATCATGGCCAACTGACTGGAAAAGATCTGTGTTTATACCAATACTAAAGAAAGGTGATCCAACTGACTGTGGAAATTATCGCACAATCGCTCTGATCCCACATGCCAGCAAGATTCTACTGAGGATTATTCAAAAGAGACTACAACCATACCTGGAACAAGAACTACCTGAAGTGCAAGCAGGGTTCAGGAAAGGGCGAGGAACGAGAGACATCACTGCAGATGTGAGATGGATCCTTGAAAAGACTAAAGAATACCAAAAGGATATCTATTTGTGCTTTATCGACTATAGCAAGGCTTTTGACTGTGTAAACCATGCGAACCTCTGGACCACATTAAGAAGCATGGGTATACCAGAACACCTGATCGTTCTCTTGCGCAATCTGTACATTGATCAAGAAGCAACAGTTCGAACGGAACAAGGAGAAACAGAATGGTTTAAAATAAACAAAGGTGTAAGACAAGGCTGCATACTTTCACCCTACCTGTTTAATTTATATGCAGAACAAATCATCAGAGAAGCAGGATTGTATGAAGACAACAGAGGTGTGAAGATTGGTGGAAGACTCATCAACAACCTTCGCTATGCTGATGATACCACATTACTGGCTGAAAGTGAAGATGATCTGAAACATTTGCTTCTCACAATCAAAGAACATAGTCTCAAAATGGGCCTGCACCTTAATGTAAAGAAGACAAAGATCATGACAACTGGCATAATCAACAGGTTCATCGTTGAAGGAGAAGAAATTGAAATTGTGAACAACTTTAACCTACTTGGATCAACTATCAATAAAGAAGCAACAAGCAGTCAAGAAATCAGACGACGCATTGCTCTTGGCAGAATGGCTATGAAAGACCTAGATAAGATTCTCAACAGCAGAGATGTCTCTCCATACAAAGATTCGTCTTGTTCAAGCCATGGTATTTTCAATAACATCATATGGATGTGAAAGCTGGACAGTGAAAAAGACAGATAGGAAGAAAATTGATGCCTTTGAATTATGGTGTTGGCGGCGAATACTGTGTATACCATGGACTGCCCGAAGAACAAACCAGTCGGTACTAGAGGAGATCAAACCTAAGCTTTCTTTAGAAGCTCAGATGACAAGACTTCGACTTTCATACTTTGGACACATCATGCGAAGAGAGAAATCATTAGAGAAAGACATTATGCTTGGCAAGATAGAAGGTCAACGCAAAAGAGGAAGGCCAGCAATGAGATGGATCGATACAATAACAGCAGCTACGGGTACCAGTCTGTCAACAATGAGCCGCCTGACTCAAGAACGAACACAATTTAGGATAGCTATCCAGAGGGTCGCCATGAGTCGACTCCGACTCGACGGCACTTAACAACAACAACAACAAATCAGCTGCAAAGGAGAGCTATTTTAGGGGTCGAGGGCAGTGTGTTGGTTGGTAGGGAAGTTTTGAGGGGGTAGTTATTGGAGGTGGGGCAATTGTGTGTCAGTAATTTTGGGGAATGGGGCAGTTGGTGAGGAAGATGTAGGGGCAGTTGGTAAGGTGGGGCAGTTATAGGAGTATAGTTTTGGAGGTATGGCTTTTTGTGAGGTGGTGAGGCAGTTTAAGGGGTGTGGCAGTTGTGATGTAGTAGTTTCTGGGGATGGGGCAGTTTGGTGAGAGGTGGGGTAGTTTTGTGGGAGGTGGGGGCAGTGCAAGGAGTAGTTTTTTGTGGGTGGGGAAGTTTGCAGTGTGGTGGGGCAGTTGTGAGTGTAGTTTCTGGGGTGGGGCAGTTTGCGGGGTGGGAAGGCAGTTGTGGGTGGATATTTTTTGTGGTGGGCAGCATTTGGCAGATTGGTAGGTTAGTTGCAGAGTAGTAGTATTTGGTTGTGGGGGCAGTGTGCAGGGTGGTGAATCAATTGTGAACATAAGAAATGCCATATTGGGTCAGACCAAGGTCCATCAAGCCCGGTATCCTGTTTCCAGCAGTGGCCAATCCAGGTCACAAGTACCTGTCAGGTTCCCAAAAAGGTAAAAGAATTCCACAATACTTATCCCGGGGTATGCAATGGATTTCCCTGGTCCTTTTTAATAATGGTTTATGGACCTTTCGTCCAGGAACCTGTCCAAACCTTTAAGCCCAGCTACACTAACAGCTTTTACTACATCCTCCAGTAACACAATGAGTAAAAACAATTTTCTCTTATTAGTCTTAAATGGGTTACGTTGTAGCTTCACTGCATATCCTGTAGTCTTTCTACTTTTTGATGGAGTAAACAACTGATCTACATTTACCCGTTCTACTCCATTCATTAATTTATAGACTTCTATCATATCTCCCCTCAGCCATCTTTTTTCCAATTTGAAAAGCCCTAACCTTTTTAGACTGTCCTCATAGGGGTATCCTTTCAACCCCTTTACTATTTTGGTGACTCTTCTCTGTACCTTTTCTAGTTCTGCTATATCCTTTTTAAGATATGGTGCCCAGCATTGCACACAATATTCAAAGTGCAGTCTCACCAAGGAATGATACAGAGGCATTATAATATCCTTAGTTTTATTCTCCATTCATTTCCTTATGATTCCTAGCATTCTATTTGGCCGCGGCTACACACTGGGCGGAGGATTTCAACATATTATCAACGATAATGCCTAAATCTTTTTCCTGGGTGGTGGTTCCTAATGTGGAACCTTGCATCGTGTAACTGTAGTTTGGGTTGTTATTTCCTAGATGCATAACTTTGCACTTGTTCACATTAAATTTCATCTGCCATTTGGACGTCCGTCTTCCAATTTATCAAGGTCTTCTTGCAATTTTTGACAGTTCTCTTGTCTTTTAACAGCTTTGAATAATTTTGTGTCATCTGCGTATTTCATCACCTCACTTCTTATTCCCATTTCCAGGCCATTTACAGTTATGTTAAAAAGCAGCGGGCCCAGCACAGATCCCTGGGGTACTCCACTATTCACCTTTCTCCATTAAGAACATTGGCCATTTAGCCAAGTCCGGGCCATCCACTAGGCGGCCGAGACAGACACCTGCGGCAGCAGTCCTCTGTGGGCAGCACGGGACTGTGCCGGCGGCAGGCTGTGTGTACTGAAGCACATGACCTGACAATTCTTACCCTCCTCTGACCGGAAGATGTGTCGGAGGGGGATCAGAAGCAGCAGACCATGTGTTTGCTTGTTTTTTTGTTTTGTTTTTTTTAAAATCAGAAGCCAGTCCACTGCTGCTGCCGCAGGCACAGAAAATGTAGTGGTAACGGCAGCGGCGCAGGTGGGGGGGGGCAGTGGTGTGTGTGGAAGACTGGAAATGAATACTGGGCAAACGGACACAAGGGGGGTGGAATGGCTGGAAGGGAAATGCTGGGGGAGGAGTGAAGATGCTAAATAGGAAGTGTGGAGGGGACGATACAAAGCAGATGCTGGACACAAAAGCGGTGGGGGGTGAAGACAGATACTGGACACAGTGCAGGGGGCGGAAGGCAGATGCAGGACACAGGTTGGGGTTAGACATAGGCTGGAGGGGTACAGACATGGGGAGGGGGATATAAGGGGATAGAGAGCAGATGATGGATATGGAGTTGGGTTATATGCTGGACATATGGTAGAGTGTTTAGAGAGATATAGAGCAGAGGCTGGACATGGGGTGGAAGATATAGGGCAGAGGCTGGACACAGTAGACGTGCAGAGCAATGCTGTACACAAAGTGGGGGAGTGGAGGGCAGATGTTGGACATGGTGTGAGGGAGAGAGAAGGAATGTTAGTCATGGGGGGGGGGAAGAGGATGAGAAAAAGGGCAGAGGTGGGGGACTGGGGAGAGAAGAAGAGAAAACAAGGCAGGAAGAAGGGGATAGATGCTGACCACAGGGAGGGTAGAAGAGAGAAAGAGGAAGGAAAATGTTAGTTAAAGACTGGAGAATAAGTGGCTGGGGAAGGACAGGGAGATGGAGAAAGAAGGTTGTAAAAAGTAGGAGAATGAGAACTGGATACAAGAAAGAGAAATGAAATCTGAGCTGATAAAGAGAGAAAAATAAATGGAAGAAAGATGAAAGGAAAAAAGATCAACGTCAGAGATGGATGTAGGGGAACAAGTGAAGAAGACAGGAGGGGAGAGAAGAGGCAGGTGGATTGCAGACTGGAAAAGAATTAAGAAAAGACACCAGGACCAAGGCAATTAGAAAAATAAAACAGATAGACAATAAAGGTAAAGAATTCATTTTCAGTTTAATGACTGGACTATGTCGGTTTGTGGATTTTATGTAAGCCATCCTTATAGCTTGCACAGCACAGAGGGAAATGCATCACTGTTTCTATTTCTTGTGTTGCAGAGGTTGGCTGTTGGGGTTTCAATTCAATTTGGTCTACATACGAGTATTTCTACTTTGAGTTTGTTATAATTTATTGTGTATTGGTGAGGGTCTAACTGTGTTCTGCCCGTGTCACTGAGACCATGGGGTATGTTTACTAAACTGTCTTAATGTTACCGGCGCTAGTTGCAGCGTTAATGTGAAGAATGCCATATAAGGTAGTGGGCGGTCCGGAGGGAAGGTTGCAAGGAATCGGTATCGCACGATAGTGGGCGCCGTGGCACGTTAACGCAAGTTAACCCTAAGTTCATGCCAGCGCAGTGGTAGAAGCTATAAAGATGTAGCCCACTGGTTACTGCAATGACTAGGGAGGCAGAGGTCATGGGTTCGATTCCACAGTGGTGTTATGTAAGAGGCTGTCTGAGGCATTTCCTTTTAATTTAAATCAGTGCTGCCAGCAAAAACACCCTCACAGTGCCGTAACCTAAGGTGCCGCATAAGGCGCCCTATAAGGCACTCCATAGGGCACATTATAAAGTGCCCTGTCCGCCAAGGCACCTTATAATGTGCCCTATAGGGTGCTTTACAGGGTGCCGTATAGGGCGCCCTATAGCGCACCTTGGGCTACGGCACTGTGAGGGTGTTTCTGCTGGCAGCACTGATTTAAATTAAAAGGAAAAGCCTCAGACAGCCTCTTACATAACACCACTGCAGGATCGAACCCATGACCTCTCCCTCCGCAGTCATTGCAGTAACCAGTGGGCTACATCTCTATAGCGTCTAACCCACAGCTGGCTGGCTACAGAAAGACTACAGGTCAACACAGAAACTGTCTGCTGTGGTTACAAGGATAGGGTAAACCCACCCGTACCCATGATGCACTGCACATGCAGATCAGCAGCCTACATCTAATCACAAGATGGGGTATGCACTTCTACAGCACCCCGGCCTGGTAGGGGGAATTGACGATGTGTGTTACTGGCACAGAGTAGCTACAGACCGTGACATTGTGCGGTTCCTGTGCTCACCCTGAGGGTGAGGTGGGGCGCCCAACACCAGGTCCCCAGCACATAGCATGGCTGGGATAGGCTGTGCTGCAGGTCCCCATCAGTGCCAGTGTGTGATAGGTAGTCTTTGCAGACATATCTAGGATACACCTGTGTCCATCTGCATTTCCCAGTCATGTCTAGCCCTTGGGGACTATGATGCACCCAGAATAGTGCATATCCTGTGTGGTTACCATGGTCACATGTTATAAGTGAAGGGTGGTGTTGGGACCCAAAAGCAGATTATGTAGCACCACCCAACCCGCCCTCTGTAGGTCAGGGTGGGGAACAGGATCTCCCACCAACAGATCCACATTCTACATCTCTGCAATGGTGCCAGTAGAGGAGACCATCAACCCCAGTCCTGCTGGGGAATAGCCAACCTACAGGGCAGTCAATGCAGATCTGTACGCATTACCCCTCTGCCACCGTGTTTCGTCAGGCACACCTTCACTACCGTTCTATGATAGCTTCCGCCAAGCAATCCTATTACTCTCAGCTCATAGCCTCTTCCTCAAATTCCTCTAGGCGTCTGTGCAAAATGCAATGTGTGCCTTTGAGTCAGTCCTGACTCCTGGCGACCCAGAGGCTCCTGGGTTTTCTTGGGAGTGTCACCAGAAGTAGATTGCCAGGCCTTTCTTCTGAGGCACTGGAGGGTTAAGTGACTTGCCCAAGGCCACAAGGAGTGCTAGTGGGAATTGAACCCTGGTTGCTTGGTTACCAAGCCAGTGCTCTAACCATTAGGCTACTCCTCCGCTCCAGGTCTGTATCAGGTCCTTAAATCCCTTTCCTCCTCCTCCACCTCCTCCCTGACGCCTTACCCGTCTCTACCACCCTCAGTTCAACCACCCTTGCCTCTTTCTTTACGAACAAAGTCCAATCTCTTCGCTCTTCTTTTCCCACTTGCCCTCCTCCTCTTTCCCCTCTATTTTCCCTGCGCTGGACTCTCCCCCTCCTTCCCTCATACTTGGTGCACCTTCTGTCCTATTACTTCCGCCGAACTCATCAAAGCCATTTCCTCCTCCCACCAGACCTTCTGCACTCTCGATCCCCTCTCTTCTTCCTGGCTCCTCAACTAAGGAAGAAGAACGCAGAGTGACGGGTAAGTTCGAGACGAGCCTGGGAAGGGGAAGGGAGAAATAGATGATTGCTGTAAGCAGAGCGGAGAAGACGTGGGACTGGTTGGAGTGAATGAGATCAGCCAAGTACTGTGGGGTGCTGGTGTGTAAGACCTTGTGGATGGTGATAAGAAGCTTGTAGATGAATCTGACATTAACCGGGAGCCAGTGAAAAGAAAGGAGACAGGGAGTGACATGAGTGTAAGCAGATGAATGAGTAATGAGACGGGCGGCAGTGTTTTGGACTAGCTGGAGGCGGTGAAGCTGATAGGGAGGGAGACCTGCGAAAACAGAATTGCAGTAATCCAGACGGGTGATCACTAGTGATAAGACGAGAGTAGTAATAGCGGAAGTGGAGAGAAATGGTCAGATAGCCCTAATCCTGCGAAGGTGGAAAAAAGAAGAGCGGACCACTGAGGAAATGTGATGATGGGAAGAGAGGGAGTAGTCGAGGCTGACACCCAGGTACCGAAGAGTAGAGACAAGGGGAATAGGGCGGGTGGACATGATAGAGAGAGCAGGGGGGGGAGTATTGAATGAAAACCAGGTAGCGGAAGATTTGGATGGGTTGACGTGAAGGAAATTTTGATCAAACCAGGAGGCAATGAGAGAGAGACAGTTATTAAGTGGAGGATGAAGTGTGGTGGACCAGAAGAATATCGTCTGCATAGATATAGGCAGAAATTCCAGCTTGATGTATGAGTAAAGCAAGAGGAGCAAGAAATACGTTAAAGAGTAGGGGGGCAAGGATAGAACCCCGGGGAACCCCACAGTGTAAAGGAAATGAGAGTGAACGGCAAAAGTGCGAGAAGACAGAAAAGACCAGAACCACTGCAGAACTGTGCCATAGATACCCAAATCGGATAGGCATGAGAGGAGAGTACGGTGATCAACGACATCAACGGCAGAGGAAAGGTTCAGTGAAACGATAAGAGAAAGATCACCGCGGTTGTGAGAGTGATGGATTTCTGAAAGAAGAGCTAGAATAGTTTCAGTGCTGTGGCCAGCCCTTCCTTAGTCCTGCTTTATGGAACTCCCTTCCACACTCTCTCCGCACCAAATTATCTTTCCCCTGCTTCAAAGCACTTCTCAAGACACACCTTTATTGTCAGGCTTATGATCTCCTTGTCCCCGCCAGTGATCTCGCCCCCTCCACACCAGGCTCCCTTCCCGGTGCAACTCACTAATGCTACATCCTACCCTCCTACAGTTCCCCTCTCCCTGCCCCTCTGTCCCTTTCAGTTCCCTGGTTAGTCCTGTTCTTGTTCTGTCTCTCGCTTGGTTTCTCTCTTTTCTTTTACTTTCCTATCAGTTAATGGCGTTCCTTTTCCTGCTTTATTTTCTGTAGCCAATTATTCTTTTTATTGTACACCGCCCTGATGCTTCGGCAAGGGTGGTATAGCAAACTTCGCAAATAACAATAAAGATAAAGATCACATAGGGCACTGGCAGACAGGCAGTAGGCCTGGAAAAGCTCAGCTGCCCCCCACCACTATCTGACATTCACCAGCAGAGGGCACAGTCTCCACCCACTGCACCTTGCCAGGTGTTCCAGCCATACACATGCTAACTACAGACAGTCTGCTAGCTAGTATATAGTGCATGTTCCTGGAGGAACTGGGTGCACCCAAAAATGGGATGTGAGCACACACACCAAGCAGGTATGTCAGTGATTGGACCCCAGAAAAGGGAACTCATAGATATCACTTGAGAGAAATACTGTATAGCACTATGGGGGAAACTAGCCATGCCATGGTCACTACTCAGTCAGGGTGAGAATGACCCCCTAGCATGAAATGCTGTGGCCACCCTGTCCGTGCAGGTGGTGGTGGTCGAGCACTACAATGTCCTAGCCATTGCCCTATGCCCTGTGCAGATGCATCCTGCCCAGGCCGCCCTGTCCGGGCCATACCCACAGTACCTTGCTCCTCATTATGAACATTGGCAGGCTAACACTGGAAACAGTGCAAGCATTGTGGGCTCAGTAAGGTGTAGGCAGCCACAAAACACTGGATAGACATACACACACTCCCACACCTATTTCAGCATTGTGCAAATATAGAGGTGGTTGGCAGCCCTGGCCGCCACACCAGTCCTGGGCACAGTGCAGGCATTGCTATGGTACTCAATTCTTTTAGGGTCACTCCCCGGGGTGGTAAACATTGTCAGAAACAAAAACTGAAACACACTCCACAGATATCAGAAAGGTTGCTATGATGAATCTGTCAACAAATTGTGTTTAACTTAGGATTTGTTATCTGCCATTTATCATAGCAACCTTTTGATATATGTGGAATGTGTTTCCAAGTTAAAGATGGCATTGCTAAGGTATGCAGGTGCTAGTATTTATTTATTTATTTATTTAGCTGTATTTATATCCCGCTTTTCACCGGGTCAAAGCGGTCAATTGGGAGATACATTTAACACGAGGGGATATGACACACATACGCTAATACTTACAGGGAACATGGGCAATGGAGGGTTAAGTGGCTTGCCCAAGACCACAAGGAGTACCTATAGGACTAGAAATCCCAGTCCCTCCGGCCTGAGATTGCTGTCCCCAGGTGGGACTTGAACCCCCGGCCCTCCGGCCTGAAGTACCTTGTCCTAACCACTAGGCCACTCCTCCCACCATTGGTATTGGTATTGGTAGATGCTGCTCCGCACAGGGCCCAACAGCCTGACTTCTCCATGAGCCATTGGATATTGGAGCCTGTGGGTGTGGGTGTTTGTGCCCGTTGGCCGCTGCAGAGGTTCCCAACTCCAGTCCTGGTGGGCCAAACACGGTTCAGGTTTTCATGCTGTCCCTAATGAATATGCATGAGATACATTTGCATATAATGGGGGTGGTGCATACAAATGCATCACAGGCATATTTAGTGGGGACAGCATGAAACCTGAATGGTGTTTGGCCCTCCAGGACTGCAGTTGGGAAACTCTGCTCAAGGGATTGCACATGTTTATGGTGTATGTGCTCTGTAGGGTAAAATATAGGCGTTTACGACGTGTTTATTTTATTTGCAATAAAGGTTCCGTCTTTATTACCACAGTTTAGTAACTGGGTAAAATATAGAGACATGGTCTGCAGGGGCCACAGCTGGGACTTGAACCTGTGACCTTCTGCCCCAGAACACACTGGCTGTGTGTACTGCACCAAACTGTTGCCACAGAGGCAGGTCATTCCCTGGGGATACCATTACTGTTCGTCAAGACAGACCTTGTCTTTTGCAGTGCACGGCCCCCACCTAAACAGGGCTTGGCCTTGGTCTGCTGTGGGCAGATGCCACTGCCCCCTCCACCAACACTCCACCACCATGTTGACATGCCCTTATGCCGGTGGAGCTGGTGGTGCGTAGTCCCAGGCCATCCAGTGTGCCGGTAGGCAGCTGCCTATGGTGCGTAATATGTGGTAGGGGTGCCTGCATAGATATCCACGCTTCCCCCTGACACCGTCTGCCAATGCTATGTGCCCTTTGGGGTACTAGCTGGGTAATGTCCATTGTGGCACTGTGGGACACACACTCGTAGATATGTTTGCCCTTGGTCAGTTGCTGTCTTGCTGGTTTTCCGTTTCTACATTCCTATATGTTACATAGGCATCTGCCTAGTCCACCCTGTGCCCCAGCTGCTTCACTGCATGTCCCGACTGCAGCCCCCTGTACCCCATTTTCAGCCTCACCATAGTGCCCTTTCGTACTTGGGCACTATGCTGTTGCTGCACATGTATCACTACTATCACTTTTCTTGGTCTCCCTGCCTTTGCTGTACATTGCTGACTGAACTGGTTTCTCTCTCCTGCAAATGTGCCTCTAACGCGAGGTTTTCACTGGCATTAATTTTCAGACCCTGATTTCGCAGTGTGCCTGGAGCCTCTCCCCCCCCCCACTGACCCCTTATCTCCGCCCTCTGGGGAGCCTTACTCCACCCTCTGTGTGCCTTAACGCCGCTGGAGACGGTATCGCCCGGTAATTATCGCGCTATAACGTCACTTATTGCGCGATAATGTCGCCGCTGTGACGTTAGCGCTCTTTAGTAAACATACCCCCATGTGTTCTGTTAGCATGAAGTTTCTATGTAGGATTTGTAGTAATCTGGCCTGTTCAATTTCCGAATAGGTGTAAGGATGTTCTAAGGCCCACTGCAATATCTATAGTGCTTCTCTTTTCTGGGTAGGCTCCTTATAGTGTTAATTTTAGATGGTATAGTAGATTTGCTTTATAGGTCTTTAGTAACTTTTGTAGGGTTTTGTGTTAATTCACAATCTGCCTGGTACTGGAGAGGCTGTTAATGGGATGACATTAGAATCAGATTTGTTTTTCTTGTATGCTGGATTCTATGGTGAAATGTCCTAGTTCTGCTCTGCACCTACTGTTGGAGGAGAGGTTTTGTTGGACACAAAATAGATGTTCAAAAAGAAAAAAAAAAAGAAAAAGAGAACCATAGCATAGTTTCTAATACCAAAATACGAGAAATTAATTAAATTATAACTAATTTTAATTTGGTGTTAGAAACTACGCTGTGGTTCTCTTTTACTTTTTGTCCCTTGGCATGTGAGCATCTTACATCTCCTTTGTAGTTTTTGCAGAATACATATTTATAGGTGTCAGTGTATTTTTTTTATCTTAGAATGTCAGGCTAAACAGCTACAATTTTTGCTGTATTTTAATTATATAGCCACTGAATGAGAACTGTCGCCTGTCTGATATACTGGCATCCTGTTCATCTACAGGGTGATTCCGAGGCGCGAATAGCGGGGATGGACATCCTGTTGGGACATCCATCCCCGCTATTCAGCCCCTCTGCAGACCCCGACTAACTTCATCACACATTGTACGGGGGGGGAGGGGGGTAGATGGAGGCGGGAAAGGGGCGTTGTGAGGGTGGAGTAAGGCAGGCAGTGGATGCTCGGCAGCCCCGGACATACAGGGCCGATTCCAATGTCAGCCCTGTACGTACAGGGCCAGCGGCCTGAACGGGGAACTTATTCCACCTCTGAGGTGGAATAAGTTCCCCTAGTTGGGTGGATCCGTCAGGCCCGGGGCGCAGAAAAGGCAGCAGGGGGCAGAGGAGATTTCCCGCAGCTTGACCCTGGCCTTGGGAGGCCAGATCGGGGGTTGAGCTGTGAGGAATGAAGATTTCAGTCCAGCGGCCGGGGATGGAGCCACGGTGCCACTGTAACCGGCCGCTCTGGTGCCGGGGCTCCATTCAGGAGCCTTCTCTGAGTTAGCTGGGGAAGACCTTACATGCAGGCCAACCAGAATTGGGGTCCCAGCCTGTACATACAGGTGCGGACACGATTCTGATCTCATGGGTCTAGACGTGCCCCATGGGATCAGAATGCCAGCTCACTCTGTGCACAGAGGGCCAGCACGTCCAAATCAAAATCGGGACACTAGTGTTTTTTTTTTAAAAAAACCTATAATGAATATGCAAATGTATTCAAATATATATAAATATGCAAATATGTCAAACCTCCCCCCCCCCCCCCATGAAGCAGTCAAATTATGTCCATGAGGCTACTCTTCCACCCAATGTGTGTCTTTTTTACCTGTTTTTCTGTTTGGTTGGATAGAATAAGAAATATTCCAGGCATTGTGAATCGGCAGAATAATCAAATTGGCCAACTTAACCTGTCGAATGCACTGTCTTTAGTGAGAAAACAGCAAGTGAATGGTAATGACTTAACAAGCAACTTGTGCAAAGAACCCCAGAAAATTAGACAACACCAAATATATTTGTCCGTCTCATGATGAAATTCTGCAAACCCCTCCTCTCCTCCCCAAACATTAAGCTTTGAAAAATGTAATTAACAAATTTTAGCAGGCAGTTTATTAGATCATTGCATCTCCAGTGGGGTCAGGTGGTAGGAGGTGAGCACCTCAGCTCATGACCGTTGCTTAGAATGAGGGCAGACCCTCCAGCACCCATGGAAATCCCTCTAGTTGCCAAGGCACCCGTTAAATATTTTACAAAACTGGAAAAATGAGGGTACGCTTATTACATATCCCATTTGCCTAGGCTGGGAAGGCAATAGAGTGGCGAGTGCACAGCTGTGAGCTACAGGTCCAAGTTCTAATCTCCCCACTGCTCACTCTGCACTGTGACCTCAGCAGACCTCAGAGAGAAACGACAGCTCAATATTCAAAAGGTGCTTATCCAGTCAGTGGCATCTATTAATCAGACTAAGTGCCAGTGAGAGGGATATTAGACGGCACTAAACGGATAACTCCACTAAATATCGAGTCTGAGCACTGTGGCACGTTTTGGTTAGTGCCGAGGTGATCTGGTGGCAGAGGGGGAGCACAGCTGAGTGTTATCCGCATAGCGGAGATATTCAGCTCTACTCTACTCATCGCAATCTGCTAGCTTCGGAAAGCAGAAAGCGGAATATGGCCACCATACAAAGAGCACTAGCACTGACCCCGGTGCCCGGATTTCAGATATTAGCACGGACTATCTGGATTTAAAATTTAGCTGTGGCAGTTGGCATTTAAAAAAATAAATAAAATGCTGACTGCGACTGCTAAATCTTTTTACTCTGCTGCTAGGTCACTTAGATCTTCTCAGCAGGCATTTTTGTCGCCCCTGGCTGGGGTACAACTGCAGGAAGCATTTGCAGGGCTCAAATTGTGGAAGTGGGATATTCAAGCTGAGGCAGACTATCCTCATTGCCGTAAAAGATGTGAGGCCTGGCTCTGTAGGAAGTACTTCATTTGCGATGTAGCCGCTCAGCCGAGTGGGGAAATTTTACTCTTTCAAAAGGTTTTTTGTTGTGATTTTCATTTGTGCCTCACTTCAAACGATTCTGATGCAGTATGTAATGAAATGTGATAAATAGCCACGTGCATTCTCGTGTATATCGCTATATATCAATGGTGTGATATAAATGATAAGATATTATATTAAGTTGCCAAGTCATATGCTAGTGAAATCCATCATGCCACGATTTAGTGCGCAGTGAAAACGAGATGGAAACAGTGGGGTGTGGGTCAGCCCTTCTGCTGGGCAAACACAGTGCTGTGCAAAAAAGGTTGTTTCTGAATTCTCAAAATCTGCACATTTATGAGCTAAAAATCCTGAAGCCAGACAGCGTGTAGCGATGGCTTAACCCCAAGTAGACATTCAGAATTCATGTACAGTGGATGCCTATAGGGCACATTATAAGGTGCCTTGCGGCACCTTAGGTTACGGCACTGTGTCGGTGTTTCTGCTGGCAGCATTGATTTAAATTAAAAGGAAATGCCTCAGACAGCCTTCTTACATAACACCACTGTGGGATCGAACCCATTCGCAGTCATTGCAGTAACCAGTGGGCTACATCTTTATAGCTTCTAACACTGTGCTGGTATGAACTTAGGGTTAACGCGCGTTAACGTGCCACGGCACCCACTATCGCGCGATACCGATTCCTTGCAACCTTCCCTCTGGACTGCCCACTACCTTATATGGCATTCTTCACATTAATGCTGCAACTAGCGCCGGTAACATTAAGACAGTTTAGTAAACATACTCTTTAAACTCGCTAATGTACATTAAACAGGGACATTGATAACCTGGAATTTTCTGAGGCAGTGGAAGGTTAAGTGACTTGCTCAAGGCCACAAGGAGTGCTGGTGGAAACTGAACCCTGGTCTTGCGGTTCCCAAGCCAGTGCTCTAACCATTAGGCTACTCCCTCCACTCCATATGACTGGTCAGATCTTGAAAGGTTACACACCACATCATCTTTGGAGTATTTACTGATAAAACAAATATTGGGCCAGATGTACAAAGGGGTTTCTCCCAAATTTGTGTTTATGGGAGAAACACATAAAAACACATTTTACAAAGGATGTCCAAGTTAGAATGTCCCTAAAATTCACAAGCACGTCCACAGGTTCGGGCACTGTTTCACAAACGTGGAGTGCCCGATATGGACGTCTGCAAGGACGTCTACACAGATGTCCCTGGTATAGTATTTAATACCGGGGATGTCTATGAGTCATGCAGAATGGTGCTAACCGAAAACCAGTTTCCCCAAGCGCACACAACATTGTACTAGGATAGTGAAAGGGCAACTTCTTGACACACTCCAGAGGTTTTAGTGCCAAAACAAGCACTTTTCTGATGCCTATTCGTATGGACACGGATGCAAGTTCTAAAATCGATCGGGGACATCTATGTCCGTAGCTCCACCCGGATATGCCTCTGTACACCCCCTGCCTACTTAGACATCCCGCCACAAAGACATTTTTTAAAAAATCCCCATTTTTGTGATTGCTCTAGGGAACGTCTCCATGATTTAGACGTCCACATGCACGTTTTTAAATGTCAAAATCATGTCTAAACAATTTTAAACGATCCCTTCATATAAAATAGCTAAAATCAGCATCAATAACATACATGAAGGAAGTTTGCTAAGTTTTTGCACTTAACACACCTTAATTGTTGCACGTATCGCACAGGCTAATACTACATGTCTCAGCACTATCTGCTCAGGCAAGTAGCGCAGTGCTAAAATTAAAAATAAAAAACATTTTCCACTACCATGGCAGCACAACCAAACCCCCCCCTCAAACAGTAACACCCCAGATTCAAGCCTCCCCCCTCAAGATGAGACCCCATCTATTTAAGCCCTCCCCACCAAATACTATACTCCAATCCACTCCCAAGACTCACCCAAGAATTTCACCAGGGCTGGTGTTAAACATTTAGGTATCCAAGGTAAAACTGGTGAGGGGCCCCCAAGGCCCACCTGCAGGCTACTTCAGCTTGAGACAGGCTTACAGCCTCCTGTGGCAGTAGAGAGCAATGCAAGTGTCGTTTGCCACCCTCCAACGCTAGCCCTGGTTCTCCCTGGAAGGGCAATGGAGCAGGGAAGCAGTAGTCCCGCTCCGTTTCTGATCCGGCAGGTGCTGGGTTTTAAAATGGCAGCTATGATCCCTATTGGTAGTCTTACACTACTACTGCTAGGGGTCAACCTGCCATTTAAGGACAAGTGCCCTTATATGGCAGGCTGACCCTAGCAATCGTACCATGAGACTACTCAAGGGGTCACAGCTGCCATTTTGAAACCCAGCACCCACAGAGGTGGGAAAAGAGGGGGGACCACTCTTGCCCTACTCTACTAGACTACAAGGGAGACTTCTGGGTCAGTCCTGGGAGGTGGCTGGGGTATGGTGTTTGGAAGTGGGCATATCGAATGGGGATGGGGGAAGGGTAACCAGCCAGATGGCAGTAGCACGGCTGCACTTAATGCCACCTCTTGAGATGGCGTCAAGTGCAATCACATTATCGGCAGTTGTGACAGATACTACACCATAGCTGCCGTCATAGGCCAAGCCCGAACTCCACCCAGAACCCACCCAGTTCTGCCCAAATTTAAAGATGCACAGGTCCTTAGGACATGCTCTTGAAAACATGACTAATTTTAGTTCTGGTTGTTATTTATTTGTTCAGGAGACATTTAAGTTTTATTATTTTATGTTGAGGTTGTTTTTGTGTTAGTATTATTCTGGTATATTATTTATTATTGTAATAGTTTATTGTATTTCTGTTTTCTGAAACTTTGCTTTATGTTTGTATATTTTATTATGTAATTGATTTTCTCCGTTACCTGCCCTTTATAGCCTACAGATGATAAATCAGGATATACATCCTAAATTAAATGCAATTACTATTCTGACTTTTGATTGGTTGATGCTCCCAACCTGTTAAAAGGTACCCTCATCGAGAGATTATTTCTGCATGCAGACCTGGAGTTGAATAGAGGGAAGTCAGCAGTCCTCTGACAGGATATACAGTAGGTTAACTTACACATGGCCCTAAACATTTGTAATGTTATCTTTTTCTTTTAAAACAGATTTTCAAAAACACACGCACCTTGAGAATACTCAGCTAAGCAACAGAATTTGAAATGTCGATTTTATTAATTCACATAAATATAGTGTCTAATTTTGTTCCTCAGCTTTCATTGCAACGGTCCAACTGCATTTGCCCTGTATCAGGGGGCAGCCCTCTAATTAAAAACTATGCTGGGGGGGGCACGTCAATCATACCAGACATTCAACGAGCTAAGCATCCTCAGCTGCTTCACAGTTAGAGGGACTATTATGTCCATGTTAAGAGGGACAAGTTCAGCCATTCCTGGTCTGTAAGCATGAACCTGCAGTTCTGATTTTTCCCATTGATTTCCCCATGAAACAAAAAAACAGAACTACATCTCCCTGCATGCACTGGGGTAAAACTGAGGACTGCTCAACTGATCTGTGCAAGCTTTTCATCCGAAAGTCTGGTTAAGAACCTGGGCTGCTCACCTCATGAGAATGGAGAAGACACTCACAACAAAACACAGAAATTGAGAGCAGATAAGCACCACTAGGTCTATTTGTTTGCTCATTTCTTTAATTTGCCCCCGTCGTCTTCTGTGTGTTAGTCTCAAGCCTTCATGAATTTGGATGCATTTTGTCTCCACCATCTCCTATGGGAGACTCTTCCATACAGCCCCTATGCTTTCTAGGGAGCAAAGCTTCATTACGCAAGTCCCAAGTCTCCGCTTCCAGCCTTGCTCTAGAATCTCCTTTGTCACCACTAAACGATTATTTTCCCGCACATTTCCTATGCCTTTGAGGTTATCAGATTATCACATCCCACTATCCCACCTCTCTTCCAGAATAATCATATTTAGGTCCTCAAGTCTCACTAGCTAAAGCACATGTAAAAGCTACAGGCATAAACCAAGAATATTACAATTGTTCCTATATGCTGGGAGAAATCAATCAAAAAATCCCAACTCTATAGCACTCTGTCATAATTATAACATTAATTTTTGTCCATCCTCACCTTTACTTTCAATATAAACCTAACATTCACCATAAAATCTGAAAAAATAGTTATTGAGGGCCATATATTGCTACCTTACATGAAAACGTATAATCCTTATAAATTTTCTGCAATGAGACTTTACAGTTTTATAGAAACAGGTAACTCCAGCAATTCTTTTCAAAAAGAAAATGGCTCCAACAACTTTCTCCAAAAGCCCCAAAGAGACTGGAGACTGTTACTACCCAACATTGGGACTTTTTATGTAAAGAGCTAGTTTCCTATATGCAGGGAGCATTAAAAACAGCTCTTACAAATAACTGTGCACTGACATCTAAAGGTTAAGCCTATAAGTACATTAAAGTAGGACAGCAAGCACCAAGTTTTATGCAAGTTTCCCCTTGAAATGCTCAAACCCAACTGTCCAGTGGCTCAGTGGCCATGCAGAAGGTCCCTGGTTCAATCTCCAAGTCGAGCTTTCCACTTCCTGAGTCGACTGAATGCCCGGGGGAGAGGGAGAGGGAGAGGGGGAGGAGAGTCTTGTTTAAGGATGGGGTTTATGTTTCTTTTTCACTTTGTTGTACTTCATTCCCAAAAATGCCCACTTCCTTGTCTGCATTTTAAAACACAATATTGAAGAAGTATCCTATGTGGTCTTCCTATGTGGATAATTTATATGTTGCTCCCATGACAAATCACAAACCAGAAAGACGACGGACGTGAGTACCAGAGGACTGCACTAGAGGAGCACAAATAGATAAAATATGGACATGGGAATAAATTTCCTAAGAAAAAAATCAGCATGTGAAACCATAATAAAAAAGGTAAACATCAATTATTTAAAAAAATATTCTAAACAGATCAGAACATAGGAGTCCTAGGAAGAAGAACAGAGATTTTGAACGCTGCAGGAATTTAGGAATTTTCCCTTACCTCGCAGAGCACAGACACGTTTCAGCTCTGAATCCCAGGTACAGTCAGTCACCACTTCCCACTGCTATTTTTGTAGAGATTAAGGTTTTATCTGTGAACAGATAGCACAAACACAGCTGCCTGCACACCCTTTATCTTTCTGCTTTTATGCCAAAAGGGCCGACATATTTTTAACTTTTTGGAATAGCAAAATGTGTCTATTCCTTTCACTGCTGACCCGAGTACAGGTGAATGCTACTTCACTGCAAGTGCTTTAGATAAGACTTCGCCCACGTACAGAGGAGAGCAGTGACCACAGAGTCACAGAAGGATGACTATCCGATGTCTTCCCAGTTACTTGTATCCTACAACGCAAAGACTCTAGGTTTCTCAGCCAGTGGATGCGCTCTCTTTGCCTGGGCTGCAGACTGCATGCAATCTTGCTATGTTGCTGTGAATTTGGCTTCTCTTGGTAGAGTTTCCATACATCAGTTGATAAGAAAAGTGGCTTCTATACAAGACATCTGTAAAAGGCAGCAAGCTAGTCTTCAGTTCAAGACTTCACAACTCACTATTGTCTGTCCTTCATAATCTCGTCAACTAGACTTTCTTCCATCCTCCCTAATTCCTATTTCACACGCTGCTCTGAGCACAATCCTCAGCTCTACAATCACCATTCTTCATGGCTACGTTTCTCCCTGTGGTCTTCCAGAAAAAGCAAAGCTGCTTACCTGTAATGCGTGTTCTCTGTGGACAGCAGGGAGAAATGCAGGCACACACTCCTTCCTCACCAGCCCTGCTAATGGTATCCTATAGCCGTGATATGGACTACCGTTGGACGTGCCGTTGCCTGTGTTGGGATGCTGGTGTACGAGAGAGAGGAAACTTTACGATTAAATTGCTTTGGCACTCGGCGCCTGTTAATCTTTAACCAGACATGCCCCTAAATGACTCCTGAACAAACAACGAGATGTAAAGTTAGTGCATGTCTGAAAGATCTGTGCATCCTCAGAAGGACGGAGAGCGGTGCCTTGAGATATTCATGGCATAAATCCATCACGATCTGCTCTATTTACGACAGATTGAAGTTAATTGCAAATAGCACAGAAGCAAGCATAAGAGACATTGTCTTACCAGAGTTTTACTGCGCCCTTGTCCTGCAGGCGCTACAGCCAGCCCACAGGCACCGAGCCCGCCAAACTACAGCCCTAACTGTGCAATAAGGCTGGTAGAGAAGAAAATAAACATTCCCTTTAACTCTGGAAAGTGCTCAAAGATTAGATAATCACTATTCCAACTCAAAATGAAGAGATCACAAACTATGTTAGGACATGAGAAGATCTCTAAACCCCGATAAAGCAGGCTCCAGTGTTCCTCCTCTCGCACGCTGCTCATTGAAGGGTTTCTTTGGCCAGTCCTGTGGAATACACCTTATTTTCTTATGATTGGCTGCAGAGAGCTGCCAAAAGAGCTAAACACTACCCACGCTTCTTTCGAAAGCGACAGAGATGAGCCCTGACCTTCTTAGTCCTGTCCTTAAAGTGGTGACTGCAGATTCTGCTCTGCTCTGCAGACATAGGGCTGGAATCCTGGCTTCTATACACGGCAAGCCTCTTTCACAGAGCCTTCATTCAAAGGGATTTTATTAGGAAGCATAGATTTGTCACTGAAGTTACGCTAAAATCTGACATGTGGTATGTGAACAGGGAAGACCACAGTGCATCAATCCCATCCTCTTAACAGCTTCTGCTATATTAGATTTACCAGACTTTTGGAAAGCAAATCTGGACTGAGTGCGGAAGGGGTCCCCCCCCCACCTCCTCAGGCATCTTTTCCCCAAATATTTCATAATGACCAGTTTAGGTAGCATTCAGTAATTTCAAAAGTTTAAAAAGACCGTAGCAGCCCCCCTTGAGTCACAGGAGCGTGTAAATAAAGTTTAAGTATATATATGGCTGTAACAGCCATGAGATGAAGGAAGCTCTGGACTATGCAGAGACTGATGTGCCCCAGACGCAGGCGTATGCTGAAACATCGATGATGTAAGTACAGAGATATGATATTAATGAGTAAGTAAGAAGTTGCGTGCCGCTGGAGTCTGGCACAATCGATCAATAATACAATTAGGTGAAGTGGCATTAGTGGGGAGACTGTTCTTACGCATACAAGGATTAAAAGATAATATAACGACATTGTTTGAGAGGCAAATGAAGACAATTAATGCCATAATTAGCTGAAACAAATACAGTACTGGCTCTTCTTTATGCCACTATTACTGAGAATGTGGTTTAAAACATGAAAGGGAAAATATTTACGTTATGGGTCGCCTTGGTTTGTAATCATGCTTGATTAGAAGATTTTTGACCTGAAGAAAGGATTTTTTATTATGATAGTTAAACATTATTTTATACATATAGATAAATAAATATTCTATATATTTCTAAAATGTCTCTAGTTTTTTTTCAGCAAAAAAGTTAATTTTACATCTTCTCCTACCAGGATCGAGAAGACTGCATCCGAGGGGTATACAGGAGAAGCAAATCCCTTTGCCTCTGTCCCCACTGAAATTGGGGACAGGAGAAGGTTATAGTCCATGGAGTTGGGGACACTACTTCAAAATCAGAGAATTCTGGTATCCTTAACTACATAGTACTTAGACCGGGGGGGGGGGGGGGGTGTGGACAAAATACTGCAATTTGGCTGGCGAAGAAAAGATTCTTTACAAGTACCAAGAATGGAGACATGACCCCAGCGCAGTAACAGCAACATAAGCTCTGAAGTAACACAAATCCCTGCAAAAGAGACACTCAGAACTTTACCACACCATAACAGCACTAACTCCCAAACAGTACTACTATTACTGCTACTGTACAGGATAGCGCTACAAGGCATACACAGCACTGTACATATAGAAGTACGAGTCTTGTCCCTGCTCATCAGAGTTTAAATCTATCCAAGACAGACCACAAAACTACTGGGGACTAGGGTAAACCTAGGGCAAGATACAGATAGGCGACGAGCAGGAGAAAAAGGGGATGGTGAAAAGGCAGCACTGTAACATTACACCAATGCCTCCTACTGGGAAAAACAGACCGAGCCGGACGGCTACACCGATCCCCACCGAGAAACTATATTCCAGCCACGTGCAAAACACAGACCGACCTCCACCAAATACAAGATAAGGGTCTACAAATCAGAAACAGAAGCACACAAAAATCGAAACGCAAACCTCCCAAAAGAGAATTTTCAGCAGCGGAAGAGTGAAGAAATGGAAACGCGTATTGTCCTGTACTGAGCAACATCCAAAGGCAGAAGAAATGCACATTCCCAAAGCCGAGATGTTCCAATCACAAAACTCAAAATAAAATGGTTTTTGTACCTTTGTGGTCCAATTGTTTTATTTTTCTAACTGTCTTTGTCTTTTTCCATGTTCTCCTTGCTGATGTTTTCCAGGGACTGTCTGTCTACCACTTTGTTTTTACTTCTGTCATCTTTCTACCCCCCCACTTCTCTCGGAAAAGGATCTTTTACCTTTGTTCTGGATGTCTTCAGTCTTCCTGTCTATCCATTCAAAGCTAGATGTGTTGCTCCTCCTAAGCCCTTCTCTTTACCCTGCAGTCCATCTTCGCTCTCATTTACTTCTCAGCTATCTAGCAGCTTTCCATCTCCTACTCAGACTTCCTCTTTTTCTCCTTCTAATCTTTCACCGCTTTGAGGCTGCTTTTAGGTCCTGATGCTCCTCACTCTTGTCCACTATTTAAGTGTATCTTACCATACTCTAGTCCCTAGTTTTGTGGTGATTTTTTTTCGTCTTGATTAGATTGTAAGCTCTGATGAGCAGGGACTGTCTCCTACATCTATATGCACAGCGCTACGTACGCCTTGGAGTGCTATAGAAATTATTAGTAGTAGAAGTACTCTTAAGTTCCCCATTTACACACACTGTACTCACCCTCTCCTCAGCTCTCCTCTACCTTCCTCTCCCTATCATCCCCTCATCAGCCTCTCCTTCCATATCACTCATCCCATATCCCGCCTTCAGGAGCAGACTAATGATTACAGCAGCGGGCTAAGAACCATGAAAGCCCAGTTCAAATCCCACCATTGCTCCTTGTGATCTCCGGCAAGACACTTAACCCTCCATTGCCTCAGGTAAAAGCTTACATTGTACGACCTCCAGAGGGAAGAATGTAACTTGCCTTGAGCTAATCCTGGAAAAGACGTGAGCTAAACCAAAACTCTCTTCCCTTCTCAGCCAGACTCACGTTCCCCTTTTCACTTGCTCCTCTCCTTCCCACTCTCACCACTTCAAAGACGTAGCCCCTTTGTCTGTTGGTCTGTCATTCACTTTCTCCACAGCCTTCCATCCCTTTCTACTTGCCTCTAATCCCATTTCAGCTCTCCGGGTCTTCTACAGCATCTCCCCATCTTTCTTCACTCTGTGGTACATCCTATCGCTCACCCAACACACCCCTACTCATGCCCCGAAACACAACTTAGGCCACCACCGCTGAATACAAAACCTGGATATCCAATGCTGGGCCATATCCAGCCACCAGCATCAAACATCTGGGTTCGCTGCTGAAGCAAGAAGCTAACTAGACAGCGCCAATATTCAGCTTCTGCTACGCCTAACTTTCAGCACCAAAGGATAACCGGTCAGCGGCTGAATATCACCACTGACAGATTATCCCTGGGCGCCAATCCCAGAACGCCCCGATGCTAACTGGTGTAGCAGTGGTGCCCGTGGATATTCAGCAGCATTTGCGTTAGCGCCACTGAATATTTCGCTTAGCAGCATTTACACGGTTTGCAGGACTGGAATATCAGGCCCTTAGTGCCCGTCTCTCTCATCCTAATCCCAAGTCCCTACCCAGTCACCACTCGATTCCTGAGATCCCACTCTCCTCTTCTGTTTTCCTACCCCATCCCAAAGCCCTCGCCTCACTGAGCCCCTGCTCTACCCTCAACCCAATATCTGCTCTCCTACCCATTTTCCCATTTGTAATATCCATCCTCCCATTAACTTTTCAGAAAGTGGCAAACTTGACACGTAGGCGATTTCCTTGAAAAAAAAGAGGGAGGCTGCTTATTTATTTAGAAGAAAGAACCACCACAGCTCTTCTTTCTTCCCATGATAACGCCACACAGATGAGCAATGGAATAATCTTATGCTATCTAATGCTATTATGAAGCCTAAAGGAAACCTGGGGTGCCACTGCTGTGCCAATCCCTGCCAGCATCGAAAGCAGATATACGAAAAGAGCAATCTGGGACATCCGGGGCAAAATGTATGGGAAAATGCCAGGGATACCCACGTTTCAGCTTGGTTATAAAAAGAAAGATGTCCCCGACGTGGATGCCAGCGTCCCCGCTACAAAATCTTGGAGCGGGTGTGGCAAAATGAAAACAAGATCCCTCATTCCCCAGCAGTGTGTGTTGTAAATATGGAAAATATAGGGGACATGCATGTACCTCCTTCTCCGTGCTTTCCAGATATTTGGATGGCAAAAACCAGCACTTTTCCAATGCCTACTCATGCATGACGCAGCTTGGGACATGTAGGGCGTTTCTGAAAACAGGCATGGATGTCCAAGTTCTTGGGAACATCCCAGACAAGCCTCCGCCACACCCCCTTCACGGCTTGGATGTCCTTGCACAAAGGACGTCTCCAGCGACATCTCTGATTTGGAGGTTTGCACGCCTGTTTGCAGACATTCAAAGAATAAATAGCGCTTTTAAAATAACCCCCAAAATATACTCCACACACCCCAATTAGATCAAAATGCTGCTGCACGCCTGTTTAGTGAGCAGTTCACCCCAAAACCGAGAGCCCTACATTGGCTACCGGTTGCAGGGAGAACCAATTTAAGATCACAATGTGGGTGTACAAGGTATTGAAAGGGGAAGGACTAAGGTACTTGACCGAACATTTTCAACCTTATGTTTCCTAGCACCAGGTGCACTTTACTGTCTAGTCCCCATCCTAAAGATGCTACCTACTGGACACATGTCACTGGGCTTTGCCACATTTTCTGGAATACCCTTCGAGCTGAGCTTCCAGAAGAAGCTTGGTTTTCGATGTTCATATGGAAGATTAGAGCATCTCTTTACATACAAGCGTTTGTGCAATGTTTAAAGACATAACGAGGGTAGTTGTACTAGAGGTCATCCAGGTATGAAAGCCACCTTGATGCATATATTTAGCCTCTCAAAGACAAACAGGTACGTATGTGTCTTTATAAAATACTAAGAGTAAACCAACAGGAACAGGGACTCTCTCTTACATCGATGTGTACAGTGCTGCGTATGTCTAGTTGCGCTATACAAAATACTACGTAGTAGCAGTAGAAATAATGGCTCGACTGAAACCACAGACATTTAAGCTTATTTGAGAGCAAGTATAAATGGTGATGCATAAAATACTCACGAAAATCACAACTCCATCCACACACCACCTCAGCCACCCTAGAACAGCCCTACGCATGCGTCATGTAGAAAGATGTACCTTCATGTCTTTGTGTGTACTTTTACATACCTAATCCCTAGAGTAAATTATATAAAAGACTTTTTACACAGCAAAAGTCCTTCATGAAATTATCTCCAATATGTTCTGCAATATTTGTCTTCATTTCTGGTAATGAGAAGCTTATTTTATTTGACATTGATTTGTTTTATAGTGTAAGATTTATGAATGGTCTGTTTTTGTATTTTGTTATTTCTTATGCTACATTATAATCTGCCAAGGATAAGTTTTATTATGATTGGCAGAATAGAAATTTGTAAATAAATAAATCAGCCCTCTTTTATATTTATGGAATTGTAAACCGCCTTGATTTGTTTCATTGGAAGGCGGTATATCAAATGAAATAAACAAACATAAGTAAAGAAGTAAAGAAAGAAATAAGTGAAAAGTGAACTCGAAGTGGAAGAGGGTTTTTTTCTTTTTTTGTTTAAGATGAGATGTAGCTAATGAAAATAAAGTGCATATGTTGTTTATTCCAAAAAGTATAAACATATAAAAAAAAAAAGAAAATAAGGAGATGTGTGAACATTTCATGATGCAGTTTCTCTCTTTGGTACAGACATTTGCATATAGTTATGACATGTTAGGTAAATTTCTGTAGGTACATATTAGAGGCAGTGATTCTCTATGGAAAACAAGTCTAGATTTGGAGTCCGTTGGTAACCACAGACACTAGCCAGCGATAGGACCACTAGATAAATGCTCTGTAAATGATAAATCAAAGCGTGTTCCAATCTCCCCGACATTTGTAATAAACCGTCCTGTTTCCCAATATTAGAAAAAAGGAAAAGGAAATTCTAGGTGTTCGGGGCATCACGGATGTGTTGGGGAGGAAGGAGAAAAATACAATAATGGAGCAAGTCGGCAATGCTACTCTAAGGGGGGCTGTTACTTCTGGAGAGAAATCTGAAATTGTGAGTATATACTTCTGGGAATTTTTCTGAAAGGAATTTTTTTTCTTTTAAAGCTAATTAATCTGTGAACCCACTATTTTTTTGTTAAATCAGTCAGGGCCTAGTAGCAACAGTTTAAGATTCAATTTAAAACACAGAAGAGAACTTTCTGGTTACCTTTCATACCCAGTAGACAGCTGTAGTTTAAATTTCATAGTCACTCAGGGCCTAGCATCAGCAAAGTACTTTTAGTTTCAAATTAAAACACAGAAGAAAGCTTTCTGGTTAAATTTAGAATCCAGCAGAGAGCTTGTAGTTTAAATTTCTTAATAGGTTAGAGCCTAGTAGCAGCAAAGAGCTATAATTTAAATCAAATCAGAATATAGCTTACCTCAGCGGCACAGGACAAGGTACTGTGTAGCAGCCCTTTTTTAATAAGTGTTATATCCCTCCCCTCCCTCCCTCCCCACACCCACCCTCCCCTGGGATAATCACAGCTTTATAGGTACTTGCACAACTTAAAAGACAGGAGGTGCTCTCAGGTGAAGCTCATTACCCAAATCAGTCATACACTAAGGACCTGAGATTAATTAAGCTTCAGGTGAACAAGGTATATTAAACTTCTTAGGTACAGTTTTAGTGGTATAAATATCCATAGCACCCTTTAGTACATAAAGAACTTAAAGATCTAAACACAAACTTAAAACTAAGATGCAGACAGCAGTCCAGCAGCGGGATGTGGGCTTTCCAGTCTTTTGCATTGAGTGTCACATGTATGATTTTCTCCCAGCTGGTGAGAGGTCTTACGTGTGCACTAGGTGCAAGGAGCTCTCTGCTCTCAGGGAACGAGTCCGTTCTCTAGAGGCTAGAGTAGCAGACTTGGAAAACATAAGACAGACAGAGAGGTACATAGACGAGACCTACAGGGATATAGTCCTGAAGTCCCACCTCCAGTCTGGCAGCATCCCTGTTGCCATGGAGGAGAGAGGTCACGTGACAGGAGATCATCACCCTGGTGTGGCAGGAAGTGATCCTGTAACTAGGACCTGTCCTCCAGGTGATGTAAACCCCTCTCGCACCGAGGAGGTTTCTCCAGGGCCAAGTGCCCATGAGGGAAGGGTTAGGACAGCAGTTATAGTTGGTGATTCGATCATTAGGCATGTAGATAGCTGGGTGGCTGGTGGACGTGAGGATCGCCTGGTAACATGCCTGCCTGGTGCGAAGGTAGCGGACCTCACACGCCACCTAGATAAGGTCTTAGATAGTGCTGGGGAAGAGTCTGCTGTCTTGGTACATGTCGATACCAATGACATAGGAAAATGTGGTAGGGAGGTTCTGGAAGCTAAATTTAGGCTTTTAGGTAGGAAGTTGAAATCCAGAACTTCCAGGGTAGCATTCTCCGAAATGCTTCCCGTTCCACGCGCAGGACCCAAAAGGCAGGCAGAGCTCCGGAGTCTCAATGCGTGGATGAGACAATGGTGCAGAGATGAGGGGTTCGGATTTGTTAGGAACTGGGGAACATTCTGGGGAAAGGAGGGGCTCTTCCGAAGGGATGGGCTTCACCTTAACCAGGATGGAACCAGGCTGCTGGCATTAACCTTTAAAAAGGAGATAGAGCAGCTTTTAAACTAGATAATAGGGGAAAGTCGACAGTCGCCCAAGAGCGCATGGTTCGGAAGAATGTATCCTTGAAGGATACTACAAAAAGCAGAGAGGTTCCAAAAAAGAGTAAAGTAGCCCAAATGCCCTCGAGTATGGAGCAGACAGAACTTAAAGATCCCAAATTACCCATGTCTACCAATAGCCAAATTAATATGAATAAAATACAGTCTCTAAAATGCTTGTATGCAAATGCTAGAAGTCTACAAAACAAGATGGGAGAGTTAGAATATATAGCACTAAACGAGAGGTTAGATATGATTGGAATATCAGAGACATGGTGGAAGGAGGACAACCAGTGGGACACTGTGATACCTGGGTACAAACTATATCGTAATGATAGAGCTGACCAAATTGGTGGAGGGGTTGCGCTCTATGTTAGAGAGGGCATTGAGTCAGAAAGGATTAAAGTTTTGCAAGAAACAAAATTTGCTGTAGAATCTCTATGGATTGAAATTCCATGTAAAAAGGGGAAGGCGATGGCAGTGGGGGTGTACTATCGTCGTCCGCCTGGCCAGAATGAACAAATGGATGATGAAATGCTCAAAGAAATCAAGGAAGCTAGCAAAAGTTACAGTGCAGTAATAATAATGGGTGATTTCAACTACCCCGGTATCGACTGGGTCAGTGTCACGTCAGGACATGCTAGGGAGATAAAGTTCCTAGATGAAATAAATGACTGCTTCTTGGAGCAGCTGGTTCATGAACCGACCAGAGGGGAAGCAATATTAGACCTAGTCCTTAGTGGAACACCAGATGTAGTGCAAGAGATAAGGGTGTTGGGGCCACTTGGCAATAGTGATCATAGCATGATCACCTTTGATTTAATTAGTGGAGGAGGGATAGTAAGGAAATCCACAGTACTACCCTTTAACTTTCGAAAGGGAGACTATGATAAAATGAGGAAAACAGTTAAGAAAAAACTAAAAGGAGCAGTTGCAAAGGTTAAAGACGTACATCAAGCTTGGGTGTTGTTGAAAAATACTATCTTGGAAGCCCAGACCAGCTGTATTCCATGCTTTAAGAAAAGTGGAAGGAAGTCCAAAAAACTGCCAGCATGGTTTAAAAGGTGAGGTCAGAGAGGCTGTTGTTGCCAAAAAAGCATCTTTCAGGAAATGGAAAAAAGAGCCAAACGATGAAACCTGGAAACAGCACAAGCACTGGCAAGTCAAATGCAAGGCATTGATAAGGCAGGCAAAGAGAGAATTTGAGAAGAAGCTTGCTGCGGAAGCAAAAACGCGAAATAAAGACCTTTTCAAGTACATTCGTAGCAAAAAACCTGTGAGAGAGTCAGTTGGTCCATTAGATGATAAAGGGGTTAAAGGAGCACTAAGAGGCGACAAGGCGATAGCGGAGAGACTGAATGAATTCTTTGCTTCGGTCTTTACTGAGGAAGATATAGGGATGTTACCCATGACTGAAGTGGTATTTAAAGGTGCGGAAGAATTGAAGGAAATATCGATACATCGGGAAGAAGTCTTACAACTATTAGATAAACTGAAGAGTAGCAAATCACCTGGGCCGGATGGTATACATCCAAGGGTGTTGAAAGAACTGAAATTTGAGATTGCAGATCTGCTATCAGTAATCTGTGAACTATCATTAAAATCATCTCTAATACCTGAGGATTGGAGGATCGCCAATGTAACACCAATTTTTAAAAAGGGTTCGAGGGGTGATCCGGGAAACTACAGACCGATGAGCCTGACATCAGTACCGGGAAAAAATGGTAGAAACCATCATAAAGAATAAAAATTACTCAGCATGTAGATAGTCACGACCTAATGGGAGACAGCCAACATGGCTTTAGACAAGGAAGATCTTGTCTTACTAATCTGTTATGTTTTTTTGAAGGAGTGAATAAACAGGTGGACAAAGGTGAGTCGGTTGATATTGTGTATCTGGACTTTCAGAAAGCCTTTGACAAGGTCCCTCTTTGGAGACTTTTGGCAAAACTAAAGAGTGGAGGAGTGGCCTAGTGGTTGGGGCAAGGTACTTCAGGCCGGAAGGTCGGGGGTTCAAATCCCACTAGAGGACAGCAACCTTGGGCCGGAAGGACTGGGGTTTCTAGTCCCATAGGTGCTCCTTGTGGTCTTGGGCAAGCCACTTAACCCTCCATAGCCCATGTTCCCTGTAAAATAGTTATCTCCAAGTTATAATGTCCTGTTCAATGTAATTTCAGTTTGTTCAATGTAAACCGCACTGATGCAGAATAGCGTGGTATATAAGAGAATATAAATAAATAAAATAAATAAATAATAAATAAAGAGTCATGGGATAGGAGGCAGTGTACTACTGTGGATCAGGAACTGGTTAAAAGATAGAAAGCAGAGGGTAGGGCTAAATGGCCAATTTTCCCAATGGAGAAAGGTGAATAGTGGTGTACCCCAGGGATCTGTGCTGGGTCCACTGCTTTTTGACATATTCATAAATGACCTGGAAAGTGGAATAACAAGTGAGGTTATCAAATTTGCAGATGACACAAAACTATTTAAAGTTGTTAAAACCCAGGAGGATTGTGGAAAATTGCAAGAGGATCTTGATAAATTGGAAGACTGGGCATCAAAATGGCAGATGAAATTTAATGTGGACAAGTGCAAGGTTATGCACCTAGGGAAGAACAACCCAAACTATGGTTACACGATGCAAGGTTCCACATTAGGAACCACCACCCAGGAAAAAGATTTAGGCGTCATTGTGGATACCTTGTTAAAACCCTCGGCCCAGTGTGCAGCGGCGGTCAAGAGAGCAAATAGAATGCTAGGTATGATAAGGAAAGGAATGGAAAATAAAACAAAAGATATTATAATGCCTCTATATCGTTCCATGGTGAGACCGCACCTTGAATATTGTGTGCAATTCTGGTCGCCGTATCTTAAAAAGGATATAGCTATTTTAGAAAAGGTTCAGAGAAGAGCCTCCAAAATGGTAAAGGGGATGGAAGGCTACTCCTATGAAGAAAGGCTAAAAAGGTTGGGGCTCTTTAGCCTGGAGAAGAGACGGCTGAGGGGAGATATGATAGAAGTCTATAAATTAATGAACGGAGTGGAACGGGTAAACGTAGATCGATTGTTTACCTTATCAGAATATGGAAAGACTAGGGGACATGCAATGAAGCTACAGGGTAAACTATTTAAGACTAATAAAAGAAAATATTTTTTCACTCAACGTGTAATCAAACTCTGGAATTTGTTACCGGAGGATGTAGTAAAGGCTGTTAGTGTAGCTGGGTTTAAAAAAGGTTTGGACAAGTTCCTGGAGGAAAGGTCCATAAACCATTATTAAGAAGGGACCCAGGATATCAATGCTTGAACCAGTACAAGCATTGTGGAACCTGTGTCCCTTGGGGAAACTGCTAGGTACGTATGACCTAGATTGGCCACTGTTGGAAACAGAATGCTGGGCTTGATGGACCTTGGTCTGACCCAGTATGGCATATCTTATGTTCTTATGTTCTTATGTAGTACCTACCTCAAGGAAAATGGATAAACGGTTCAAAACATCATTGGGGGGGGGGGGGGACGGAGGAAGAATACAGGCCATAAAAAAAACTAAGAAGCCTGGGGATGGGTTACAGGATGGTAAACTGGATCAGAAACTGGTTGACAAAGAAGACAGAGAGTGGCGGTAAATAGAATTCACTCAGAGGAAGGAAGGTGAAAAGTGAAATGTCTCAGTGATCAATCGTGACACCAATTCTGCTCAATGTCTTTGTGAAAGATATTGCTGAAGCGTCACAAAGAATAGTTTGCTTTTTTGCAAATGACATGAAGATTTGCAATAGAGTGGACACCTTGGAAGGAGTAAACAACATGAGAAAAAATCTAGGAAAATTAGTAGAACGGTCTAATCCTTGGCTGTTAAGATTTAATGCGAAGAGGTGCAGAGTGACGCACTTAGGATGCAGAAATCCAAAGGAGCAGTATATGCTAGGGGGTGAGAGGCTGATGTACACAGACCAGGAGAAGGGCCTCAGGGTAATATGGTCTGAGGATCTCAAGGTGATGAAACAATGTGACATGGTAGAGGCCAAAGCCAGAAGGATACTAGGCTGCACACAGTAGAAGAAAGGAGGTATTAATGCCTCTGTACAAATCCCATCAGCCCCGGCGGGATTAACAGAGCCGCGAGAAAAGAAACTCTCGCGGCTCTGAAAGAAGCCCGCGTTTTGGGACTTGAAGAAAGCTGATGATGCAGGGAGGCTCTGCCGGTTTGTTGTTTTTTTTAAACTTGGGATGCTGAAGAATGTTTTTGTGCGGGGCCCCCTGAAACGCGGGGCCCTGTGTAAAAAACATTCTTGCTCAATGTACGGGCTGGCCCTGCTGTTGATATATTTCACCACACGCCAATTCATTGATTGGTTTCAAACTAAATTTTTAATTTTGGGCTGAGGGTTCTGTGCACATTTATTGGGTTCTACTTATCCTTGTTGCTTTTATTGTAAGTAGTATGAATTTTTCAAAACAGTTCCTACACACTGCAAGCTCTTCAGTGAAGGGACATGGCAAACGTGGGGATCAGTGATGAGAATCGCCCAGGCAGACCCTGCAGCTTTGGGAGAAGTTGAGGGGGGGGGGGGGAGTTTCTAAAGTAAGAAAGGGGCCCACCTGTAATTGATCCTGGATCTTCTAGAGGTTGATCCCCCTTAGTTAGCTCCAGAAGTGCTACAGAAACCATTCATAGTGAGCTGGGGCAGAAGGGCACCGAGACTGCTACTACTACTATTTAGCACTTCTAGAGCACCACGCACACAGTGCTGTCCAGCTAACCTACAAGAGGTAGTCAGCATACATGAGACAGTCCCTGCCCGTCAGAGTGATGCTCGTCGGAGCTTACAATCTAGTTAGAATAGTACATTAATTAAAACAGTGCAGAGCATAAATCGGTTCTACGCAAGCATTAATTGGTTCTACGCAAGGTACGGTGAGGTACAGTTTGGTCTGTAGTTGGTCATAAACGATGACGGGGGTTGGGGTGAGAGGAGGAAAGAGTCAGGATCTGAATGCAACGGTGAAGAGTGCAATCCCAACACATTATCAATTATAAATCTGTTTTCACCTTCTCCCACTGCCTCTCAGACACCACAAGCATGGCAGTTCACTTCCTGCTGTCCGAAGCACGGTTTAACATCGTGACAGTTACAGCAAGCTGCCCGACACCTGCCTGTCCTTCACCAGCAGGAGAGGAGGTGGTCGGAGTCTTCATCATGATTGATGGGCAACAACCAGCAAGGAGATGCAGGCACACACTCTTAAAGCTGACCCCCGGGGTAAGATGAGGCAGGACTACAAAAGGCTATTCTTACGAAAGAGCTGTACATGCATTTGCGGTCCTAGTCTAGGACAAGGATAAGAGGAAGCTTTATTAAGGACTAACTGCCCTCTCAGCTACTAAACATTTTATAAGGTATTTTCCCACTCTGTGCTCCTACTTTCCACAAAGTGAAAATAACCACCAGAACACCAAAACAAAAGCAGAACCTATACAACACTTTTAGGAAAGTTTCTCCTTGATTCAGGGACGGTCCAAGGGTGATGCGGGGCCATGTGCAAAGACTCACTGAGGGGCCTCATTTGCATACATTTTATTTTAAAATGTATATGCTGCCCCTCTAAAATTTTAGGAGTCTTCCAAAGGAGCTCTTCACAAACCTCTTTTTTGTCCCAGCAATGAATTCGGGACATGTTTACTAAACATCAATGTGTGTTAAATGCCACTACACCCATAGAAATAAATGGTGGCTGCTGCACTTAGCGCATGTTAACATTTATGAATACGCATTAACCTTTAGTAAACACGCCTCTTAATGAGTGTCTTGATACCATTTGCATGGACAGTGAGGATAAAGAAAGGCTACCATATTTCTACATTACTATCCTCCAGTACCAAATGCTAAGTACATTACGAAGTACTACAAAACCCTGCTCTTTTAGAACCCACAGCACCAAAGCTGCCATACCATAACAGCACAACCCGGACTCACACAGCACCAAACCCTACCTATCAAAAGGCAGCACTGACAATATAAAACCTATAAATCTCATAGAAAACCAATACATTTCCTATTGGGCTAAGAAGAAAAAGTAGGTCTGCTACACAGAAACTACACAAACAGAATACCGCTGCTCAGTCATATACGCAAAACATAGAATGTCACCAAACACAGAACAAGAGATCACAATTTAGAAATATGAAGGCAATAATTGAACTGGGAACCCCAAAAGTCAAACTTGGAATGCACCATAACACTGGAGAAAAAGCATCGTTACTGTGGTAAAGAAGCCTATCCTGACTTAAGGAAAAGGGAAAAAGGCAAAGCGTTCTCCCTAGTAAAAGGGCCCCTTTTGCAAGGTCAGGGGAACAAAGCCACAACCTCACCTAGGAACCAGAAAACCCCCAGCTGGAACAGGTTTCATGTTTCCCCTAATGAAATAAGGGAGAGTGAATACAGACCTAAGGTCCAAGACCCTTACGTCAGTAAGCTCCCTGATTACTCAGGTGCCAGAAGGCAGAGTGAACTCCATCACCTGGGAAGAGAGGAGGTGGGGCTAGAAAGAGTAGTTACTCACCTGTAACAGGTGTTCTCCAGGAGCAGCAGGAGTCAGTCCTCACTTATGGGTGACGTCGCCGACGGAGCCCTCGCGGAGCAATTTCCCCAGCTTTCGCAGAAAGCCTTTGGGAATTGCAGCTCGCATGCGCGGTCCCCTTCCCGCCCAGGGATACCATCTTGCTCAGTCTGATGACATAGCGGAAAGACAGCAAATGTTAGCAAAAATATGCAATAAGAATGACTGCAACTCCAAGGGGAGGAGGGAGGGTAGTGAGGACTGATTCCTGCTGCTCCTGGAGAACACCTGTTACAGGTGAGTAACTACTCTTTCTCCAGGACCAAGCAGGAAGTCAGTACTCACTTATGGGACTCCCGAGCTTAAGGCTACCGGAGACCTCAAGCCTAAAGAGCTCCCTCAAGCTCAACAGTACAGAGGGAAGGAATCTTCTCTGAATACGAATCCGGCCGGTAGCCCAACACTAGGGCCGGAGGGAGGAGTTGCCTAAACCTCAAAGAGATTGTGGAGGACTGCCTGACCGAAAGCGCTGTCCCTGCGGGACTCCCTTTCAAGGCAGTAATGAGCCGCAAAGGTCTGGCCTGAAGACCAAGTAACGGCCCGGCAAATGTCTGCCAATGGAACAGAGCGGAGATGAGCCACAGACGCGGCCTTCGCCCTGACCCGATGAGCCGTGACACGACCTTCCAAGGAGAGGCCGGCTGCCCCGTAAGTCCAGGCGATACAGTCGGCTACCCAGGAGGACAGAGTACGCTTAGAGACAGGTACCCCCAACCGATTGGGGTCAAAAGATACGAAAAGCTGGACGGCCTTTCTATGCTCTCGCGTACAGTCAAGGTAGAAGGATAAGGCTCTTCTACAGTCCAGGGTGTGCAGCACAGTTTCTGCTCGGCTGGCGTGCGGCCTGGGAAAGAAGGTCGGAAGAACCACCTCCTGGTTGATGTGAAAGGAGGAGACCACCTTTGGAAGAAACTTGGGGTGGGTCCGCAGCACCACCCTATTCTTGTAGAACCTAGTGTACGGAGGCCCCGACACTAGGGCTTGTAGCTCACTCACGCGCCTCGCGGAAGTGAGGGCCACCAAGAAGAGAGTTTTCCAGGAGAGAAAACGGAGAGGGCAGGTAGCCATGGGCTCAAAAGGCGGACAGGTAAGCCTTTGCAGAATCACGTTGAGGTCCCAGTCAGGGGCTGGGGGGCGCAACGGAGGTTTAAGCAGAAGGAGGCCTCAGAGGAAACGCGCCACCAAGGGGTGCGAGGAGAGAGGCCGGCCTTCGACCGGTGAATGATGTGCAGAGAGAGCACTGAGGTGGACCCTGACAGAGTTGGATTTGAGACCGAGATCGGAGAGGTGAAGCAAATATTGCAGCACCACCGATACTAAACAGGCGAAGGGGTCCTCAGAACGCTGAGAACACCAGACCGAGAAGCGACGCCATTTGAGGGCGTACGACTTCCGGGTGGAGGGACGCCGAGAAGCTAGGACGACGGCTTCCACCTCCGGGGCTAGCCGTAGCGGGGCTAGGACTACCCTTTCAGCAGCCAGGCCATCAGGTGTAGGGCCCAGAGGTTGGGGTGCAGAAGAGTGCCCCGATCCTGGGTCAGGAGGTCAGGCTGGAACCCCAGAGGAAGAGGGGCGTCCACCGCTAGCTGTAGTAGTAGAGGGAACCACGGCTGTCTCGGCCACGAGGCGCCACCAGGATCACGGAGGCCCTGTCCTGGACGACCTTGAACAATGTCCGGGCCACCAGTGGCGTAGGAGGGAATGCATACAGCAGACCCGTGGACCACGGGATGAGGAAAGCATCCGGCGCCTCCCGAGAAGGATGGGGGCGCCGGGAGCAGATTCTGGGGAGCTGCCTGTTCAGGGGACTGGCAAAAAGATCCACAGTGGGAGAGCCCCACCGGCGGAAGATCTGCTGGACCACCTCGGGGTTCAATTTCCACTCGTGCGGTAGCAGCATCCGACTCAGCTTGTCCGCCAGGCAGTTGTTCTGCCCTGGCAGGTAAACCGCTTTGAGGAGGATGTCGTGATCGACAGCCCAAGAGCACAGCCTCCGGGCTTCCCAACATAGAAGGAGGGAGCCCGTGCCCCCCTGTTTGTTCACGTAGAACATTGCAACCTGATTGTCTGTCTGTACCAGTACGGACTGGCCGAACGTCAGGTAGAAGGCCCGCAGAGCTAGGCGGATAGCCCGGAGCTCCAGGAAGTTTATCTGCTGGGCGACCTCCCAAGGCGTCCAAAGGCCCTGAGTGCATGTCCCTCGACAGTGCGCCCCCCATCCCAGGAGGAAGGCATCTGTCGTGAGCACCCAGGACAGTGGGGGAGACTGAAAAGGCATGCCGAGCACTAGGTTGGGCAGGTGAAGCCACCAGCGCAGGGAGGAGGCCAGACGGTCGGAAATCTGTATCAGGTCCGACAGCCTCCCTGTGGCCTGATGCCACTGAGTGCGAAGGCTCCACTGAGCAGGCAGGCATATGTAGGCGGGCGTTCAGAGTGACATGGACCGTGGAGGCCATGTGTCCGAGTAGCTGCAGGAACTGTCTGGCCGAGGCCGGCGACCTGCCTCTGAACCTGCCGGCTAGAGCCGCGAGCCTGTTGGCCCTTTCCAGAGGCAAGAAGGCACGAGCCTGCCGAGTGTCCAGCCGTGTCCCTATGAACTCGAGGTCCTGGGAGGGGAGCAAAGCGGACTTCTCGAAGTTTATGACGAAGCCCAAGTGCTGAAGCAGGGCCACTGTACGCTGGGTGGCTTGGGCGACCCCTGGAGCAGACGATGCCCGGATGAGCCAATCGTCCAGGTATGGGAAGACGAAGAGGCCCTGAAGCCTCAGGAAGGCGGCTACCACCGCCAGGCACTTCGTGAACACCCTGGGCGCGGAGGACAGGCCAAAGGGCAGTACCCGGTACTGATAATGATTCCCCGCCACCACAAACCTTAGGTATTGTTGGTGGTCCGGATGAATAAGGATGTGGGTATAAGCATCCTTTAGATCCAAGGAGCATAGCCAATCTCCCCGCTGAAGGTAGGGCAGCAGGGTTCCAAGGGTAAGCATCTTGAACTTTTCCCGCTGCAGGAACTTGTTGAGGTTGCGTAGGTCTAGAATGGGCCTGAGGCCTCCTGTTCTCTTCGGAACCAGGAAGTACCTCGAGTAAAACCCGTGGCCCCACAAGTGTTGGGGCACAGGCTCCACCGCCCGTTCCTGAAGCAGACTTTGCAGCTCCTGAAGGAGTAAGTCCCTGTGCAGAGGGGGTCTCGGAGGCTCCCCTGGGAAGTAGGGGGGAGGCACCTGGTGAAAATGCAGGAGGTAGCCCTCTCAAACTATCTGCAATACCCAGGCCTCGGATGTTATGGCTGACCACCTGTGAGCAAAGTGGGTCAGCCGACCCCCCGTACCGGACGAAGGCCCCTGAGGGGGAGGGGCTATGCTGGCATAGTCAAAAAAACCCGCCCTGCTGGGCCGGGGCCTGCGTGGCGGGTTTGGGAGCTTTCTGCTTCCGGGGTCCGTTACCCTGTCCCCTAGGCCGCTGCCCCTGAAGGGGGGTTGTGGCTGGGTATTGTGGTTGGTGACGCGTATAAGCAAACACCTTCCTCGGGTAAAAAGGCTTTTTCCCCGAGCCCTTCTTCTTCTGTGAAGGGGTAGAGGACTTTCTAGAAAGGCGAGTCCTGGTGAGAGTCTCCGACTCGAGCTCCGCCGCCTTTTCGGCCATGGGTTTGCCAAAGAGGTTTTCTCCCCTGCAGGGAACATCGACCAACTTGTCCTGCACCCAGGGCTCGAGGTCGGAGGACTGAAGCCAAGCCTGGCGGCGAGCCCCAATGCCGGCTCCGGCTACTCGAGCCGAGGCCTCGAAGCCATCATAGGCCGCTCGAGAAATGAACTTCGAACACTCTCGAATCCCGGAGGACAAGGCTTGGAACCACTGCAAGGGTTCCTCGGAGAGACCGGCAGAGAAACCCTGAAGTTCTTTCGCCAGGTCCCGGAGGTACATACCCATGTACAGCTGATATGTCTGGACCCGACAAGCAAGCATAGAGCCCTGGAAGCACTTCCTACCGAGGGCATCCAGGGTCCGGGCCTCCTTCCCCGGGGGCATCGAGGAGTGCATCTTTTGACTCTTAAGTCGATGCATGGCCGACTCCACCACCATGGAGTGGTGTGGAAGTTGCGCCTTCTGGAACCCGGGGCTCTTGCGGACTCGATACATGGAATCTATCCGCTTGCTCAACACTGGCGTCGAGGCTGGGCTCTCCCACATGCGGAAGAGAAGCCGCTCCAGCATCGGGGGAACCGGTACAGTGAAGGCCTCCCTCAGGGGGAAGTCGTATTGGAGGGCCTCGAGCTCTTTGGCTCGGGGCTCCTCCTCCGGATCCGCAGGGAAGGCCAAAGCCTTGGCCATATCCCTCACGAATTCGGAGAACCGGGTATCCTCCGGGGGGGGACCGCCTCCGAGGCTCCGACTCGGGCGAATCGGAGGGGACGCACCGCGTCTGAAAAGAACCGGGTGACTCGTCCTCCTCCGTGTCCCAGCCCGACTCCTCCGAGGAGGAATCGAGCGGCTCCGTGCGGGCGGGGCCCGGGGACCTCCGCCCCGACGCCGAGGCCGGCGTCGAGGACCTCGGTCCCGAACGGGAAGCCGAGGGAGACCTAGGCCGAGGATCGACTTGAGCTCATATGGACTCGAGGATCGGCTCGGCCTCCGGGGTCGACTTGAGCGTCGACGTCCCGGTGGTCGGGGCAGATGCACTGGCGAGGCCGGTGATCCATGCCCGCTGCTGGTCCATGAAGGCAGATATACTGCGCTCCAAGGTCGTCAGTCTGAGATCAAGCTCAGAGGACCCAGCAGCTGTCGACTCGGGCCCCGACGGCGTCGGGCCCGACGTCGGCTCATCCGTAGGGGAGTCCAGGAGGACTATATCACTCACGTGTCCAGGCGACTCCACTCCGAGACGAGGAATCTTCGAAGGCCTTTCCTCCTCCGAGGGCCCGGGTTGTCGGACCGGGCTAAGCGACCTGGCCCTAGAAGGACCAGGCTCGCGGGCCGCTTCTCCCGCCGGTGCTTCCGGCTGGGGGAGCCCCGTTCAGAAGAACTCCTACGATGCTCCGAACCGGAGCCACGAGGTGTAGAGGCCTCTGACGAGGTCCGCGCGGAGTCAGAGAAAATCCGATCCCTCTGCGACTGCCGACTCCGCAGCGCCTTTGAGGACATCTTGCTGCAAGGGCCGCAGCTCATAGGGTCATGCTCGGCCCCAAGGCAGCGGAGGCAGCAGTCATGCATGTCAGTAAGAGACATGAGCCTAACACAGCGATCACACTTTTTAAAACCGCTGGCAGCCATCGGGGGGAAAAGGGCCCCTGCAAGGTCAAAGGACCGCGCTGCCAGGGATGAAGGGAAAAGTGGCGGGAACGCCAGTTGGAAAAAACAAAACGTAAACGGGCCCAAAAAGGATATCGGGGCCCGGCGGGAAGAGGAACACACGAACCGTGAAAAAATTATTTAACGAAACAAATCAAAGAAATCAACTTTTCAGTGGCGCTAACAGACACGTCTGTAGGGCTCCGCGGAAAAAAGAAGACTGAGCAAGATGGCATCCCTAGGCGGGAAGGGGACCGCGCATGCGCGCTGCAATTCCCAAAGGCTTTCTGCGAAAGCTGGGGAAATTGCTCCGCGAGGGCTCCGTCAGCGACGTCACCCATAAGTGAGGACTGACTTCCTGCTTGGTCCTGGAGAACCCTGGAGATATAAGCCTATGCTAGATTATAGTAGGGGGGAAGGAGAAAGAGGAGAAGGAGAGAGGGTGGAAGAAACGCCAGAAGCAAGGGCTGAGGCAAAGGCAAGAAGAGGAGAAAGAGAGAAAGAAGCTGATACAAGCCGAGGCACAGGTACGAGCCTAAGAAGCCTGATTAAGGCTGAGCAGAGCAGGAGAAGCCTTACTAATTCTGGGCAGTGCAAAGGTGCAGGAGACACTCTCAGCTCTAACGAGAGGCTGTCAGCTGAGCCCAGTGAGCAAGAAGGAGAGTCAGAGTCTATGCAGCTAGGAGAGCCTGATGCTGAGCTGAATGAGGAAGACACCCTCATGGATTGCTCTTTGTGCCAAGCCTTAGCCACAGAAAGGTTGAAGGAAAGCCAGCCCTGAGAGAAAACCCTCCAGAGAAAGGTAACCATAAGAAGCAGGTAGATGGATTGAAAGTTCCCACACGGTAAAGAGGGGAAGTTTTACTAAGACGTAAGAACAAGCTGGAGTTGTGAATTGTGCTTGTTAACCACCTGCTACCTGTGAAGTGAGACGGCAAGAAGCCAAATTAACTGTGAGGAAAAAGCTCTCTTTTTACTCTTGAATTTTCCTGAGAAACCTGAATAGAACTTTGCTTGCACATTGCAAGTTTGTTCCTGTTTGGAGTTTTTGTTTTTGCTTGTAAATTGGAAAACAGCCTGGAAAGGTTTGAGACTGGAAAAGAAGGCAAACTGCCACAGAAGAAAGCCTGTTTTGGTGGTTTTTGCTTTAACCAGCAAGGCTAAAGGAAGCTGGTAGCCTTGCTGTTAAAAGGCTATGTTTTTCTGAGCTGAAGAATACCTTAAGCTGTCACTTTGGTTTTGGGATTTGTTTTGCTTATAACCTGTTGTACTTTGAAGAAGCCTGGAGAAGTATGCCTGAATGTGGTATTTATGAACCTTTTTTGTGCTCAATAAAGTTCTGTCATTGCCTTACCCAAGGAGCCCGACTACAGCTTTCTACCTGAAGCCATATATATCGCAATTAAACTACATTTCCCAGAAAGCATTGCGGAGAACTAGTCAGTTAAGGCTGAAAGGGGAAAGTTCCTTATACAACCACGCCCCTCTGAGCTGGAGGCGAGTGGTGAGGGCGTGACATTACTCACCTGTAACAAGCAGGAGATGCACCACATATGCATGGTCTCCCTTCTTGTCCAGGCTGGTGAACAGCTCCACTGGAGATACGCTCCAGAGTCGAAATGGCCAGGAGGCCACCCTGGGATCCAGGTGCCACATGTGCATCTGGAGGACTCTGCTCAGCTTGTCCGTCAGGGCATTGTTCTGGCCCGGGAGGTAGACCACCCTTAGAAGCATCCCATTGTGTGTTACATATGAGTGGAGGGCAACCGCTTCCTGGTAGAGGGAGTACGACCACATGTCCCCTTGCTTGTTCACACAGAACATTGCAACTTGGCTGTTGGTTTGGACCAACATCAACTGGTGCTGCAACTGGTAGCAGAAGGCTTGGAGAGCCAGAAATATTGCCAGGAGCTGCAGAAGGTTGATCTTCAGCTGGCATTCCGTCTGGGACCAGCTGCCTTGTGTGCGGAGGTCCTCGCAATGAGCTCCCCAGCCCAGTAGGGAGGCGTCTGTGGTGAGGACCCTCTGAGGGGTGAGTGCCTGTAAGGGCATCCCGTTCTGAAGGTGGCGGTGGATCTGCCACCAGTTGAGGGAGTCTGGCAGTTGGCGGGTCACTCTCACCTGTCCCGAAGTCTGCTCATGGTTTGTGTCCACTGAGACCAAAAGCACCACTGGGCCGCCCTCATGTGCAGGCAGGCGTATGGAGTCACATGGACCATGGAGACCATGTTGGCCCAGCAGGCAGAGAAGAAGATGGCGAGTAGAGACCGGCCAGGGCCGGCCCGTCCATTGAGCGAGAATGTTTTTTGCACAGGGCCCCGCGTTTCAGGGGGCCCCGCGCAAAGAACATTCCGCTTTAAAAGTAGAATTTAAAAAAAAAAGAAAAGCTGGCTGCTGCCGCGGCGGTAGCAGCAATATCGCATGTCCCGCGGGGGCCCCCCCCTGCCCGGCAGATCCTTCCTGCTTGCCTGCCTGCTTGTCAGTTCTTCTTCGCTTCGGCTTAGAGCCGCGAAGGAAGAGCTTCTCCCTCGTGACTCTGTTAAGCTCGCCGGGGCTTATGGGAAATTTCCCATAAGCCCCCGGCGAGCTTAACAGAGTCGTGAGGGAGAAGCTCTCCCTTCGCGGCTCTGAAAGCCGAAGCGGAGAAGAACTGACAAGCAGGCAGGCAAGCAGGAAGGATCTGCCGGGCAGGGGGGGCCCCGCGGGACATGCGATATTGCTGCTACCGCCGCGGCAGCAGCCAGCTTTTTTTTTTAGTTTTAATTTTCCCGGGGGGGGGGGGGCGAGTAGCACTTGATGTGGGCAGGGGGGGGATAGTAGCACTTGATGTGGGTGGGGGGGGACAGAACCACTTGATGTGGGCAGGGGGGGAGAGTAGCACTTGATGTGGGCTGGGGGGGGAGAGTAGCACTTGATGTGGGCAGGGGGGGAGAGTAGCACTTGATGTGGGCAGGGGGGAGAGTAGCACTTGATGTGGGCTGGGGGGGAGTAGGACTTGAGGTGGGCTGATGTGGTTAGGACTGTGATGTGCTGTGGGCTGATGGGGGGGGTTAGGACTTGAAAAGGGCTGATGGCGTTAGGACGTGATGTGAGCGGGGGGGAGAGTAGCACTTGATGTGGGCATGGGGGGAGAGTAGCACTTGATGTGGGCAGGGGGGAGAGTAGCACTTGATGTGGGCTGGGGGGAGAGTAGGACTTGAGGTGGGCTGATGTGGTTAGGACTGTGATGTGCTGTGGGCTGATGGGGGGGGGGTTAGGACTGGAAATGGGCTGATGGGGAGGTTAGGACTTGAGGTGGGCTGATGAGGTTAGGACTGGTAATGTGCTATGGGCTGATGGGGGGGGGGGTTAGGACTGGACATGGGCTGATGGGGGGTTAGGACTTGAGGTGTGCTGATGTGGTTAGGACTGGTAATGTGCTGTGGGCTGATGGGGGGGTAGGACTGGTAATGGGCTATGGGGGGGCTAGCACTGGAAATGGGCTGATGGGGGGGGTTAGGACTTGAGGTGGGCTGATGGGGTTAGGACTGGTAATGTGCTATGGGCTGACGGGGGTTAGGGCTGGTAATGGTTGGGGGGATTGCTAGGACTGGAAATGGGCTGAGTGGAAGGGGAGGTTTGAACTGCAAATAGCTGATGGGGAGGGGGCTTGGAATGGAAATGGGCTGTGAGAGGAGGGAGCTAGGACTGGAAATGGGCTGAGTGGGGGGGAGCTAGGACAGGAAATGGGCTGATGGAGGGGCTAGGATAGGACTGAAAATGGGCTGTTGGTGGGAGCTAAGATTGGAAATGGGCTGTGGTGGGGGGCTTGCATTGAAATGGACTCATGGAGGGGCTAGAACTGGAAGTAGGCTCATAGGTGGCTTGGATTGAAATGGGCTGAGTGGAGGGGAGCTAGGATTTGACATGGGCTGATGATGGGGCTAGAAAAGGACTAGAAATGGACTGATGGGGGGCTGGGATTGGAAATGAGCTGATGGAGGGACTCAGATAGGACTGGAAATGGATAGGGGAGCTAGGATTGGAAATGGGCTGATGCGGGGACTAGAAGGGAGCGGATGCTGGTTGTGGCTGGAACTAGAAGGGAGCTGATTTTGGGGGAGGATTAGAATGGGATGGGGCTGGGAGAGTGAAATGGAACGGGGAAAAATATTTTGTGTGGGAGGGAAGAAAAATCTACAATTGGCCGGGTATTAGGAGAGTATGTGGGGATTGAGGATGGAGGGGTAAAATTTGAGTGGATGAAATAGGAATGAGGAAAGAGCAAAAGGAGAAAGATTAGTATGTTAAAGTAGATGTAGAGAGAGAATGGAAAAAAAAACTAGAAGAAAGGACAGATGGACAGCAGATGATGGAGAGTTAACAGAAGACACAAAGAAACCAGAAGAAAGTGGCTGGAGCAATTGCAACTGAAAAAAAAATGCACAAAAGGTAGAAAAATATCTCTTTATTTTGAATTTATAACTGGAATATGTCAGCTCTGGGAAATGTGCGTCATTAACGTCTATGCTTTGTTTAGTACAAGAGGAAATTAATTTATAGTTGTATTTCTACAGTGTTGCTGTACATTCTAAGTTGGCTTTTGGGGTTCCCATTTTAATTATTATCTTCCTGTTTCTAAATTGTGATTTCTTGTTTGGTGATGGTCTATATTCTGCATGTGTAACTGAGCTGAGGTATTCTGTTTATGTAATTCCTATTTGACATTGCCACTTGTTCTCTTTCCCCAGTAGGTCATGTATTGTTATTCCCTGAAATGTATTGGTTTAATATTTGCAGTGTTGCCTTTTGATAGGTAGGGTCTGGTGCTTTGTGAGTCCTGGTAGTGCTGTTATGATACGGCGGGTTTGCTATGGGTTTCTAAATGACCAACAGACTTAGAGAAACATTCACACATACATATTTTTATTGGAACTCACACCTTGAAGGACAATCCTTCTCATGGCGTGCTGTTCCCTTTTATTCTTTATATAGGGACGCAACCCTAGCATGCGTTCAAAGGGGATATCTACCCCTCAACATCAACCAGTTAACATTCTTTCATTCAGGAAAAACCCTCTTAGAAGCCACTTCTCTGAACGGAGAGTTTCCACAGTTCATAGGCAACTCGGCGTCTTCCCCAGCTCATAGATAGACTCAACGTCCACTCCTGATGGTAAATGGATAAGTCCCTTTATCAGCCGCCGATACCGGGTAAAACCCAACACCTCCAAATCAATGTAACCAACAGGGAAGGTCATCCGTTATGACTTCTGAGACTTATTCAAGTAGCAACCATACGAGAGTCTCCCCTCATTTTCTGTCATTTTCAGACTCTCGTATGATTGCTACTTGAATAGAGTCTATCTATGAGCTGGGGAAGACACCGAGTTGCCTATGAACTGTGGAAAGTCTCCGTTCAGATAAGTGGCTTCTAAGAGGGTTTTTCCTGAATGAAAGAATGTTAACTGGTTGATGTTGAGGGATAGATATCCCCTTTGAACGCATGTTAGGGTTACGTCCCTATATAAAGAATAAAAGGGAATAGCATGCCACGAGAAGGATTGTCCTTCAAAGTGTGAGTTCCAACAAAAATATGTATGTGTGAATGTTTCTCTAAGTCTGTTGGTTATATATGTGGGAGACATACGAGATTCAGGATTTAGAATGGGTTCTAAATGGGCAGTGTTTGTAGTAGTTCCTAATGTGCCTGATGGTTGGCACTGGATTATAGTAATGTAGAAATCTTTTAGTCTTTCTTTATCCATACACTCATTAAGAGGCATGTTTACTAAAAGTTAGTGTATGGTAACATTATGCAAATATTTATGCAAATGAGGTCCCTTATGCAAATGAGGCCCCGCACCCCCCTTGGGCCGCCCCTGAGACCGGCGGTGCTATACCTCTGTGGCTCGCCCCCTGAGATGTTCTGACCTCTCCTGAGGGAGGAAGGTCTTGGCCTGGAGGGTGTCTAGCCGAGCCTCTATGAACTACAGGCACTGAGCTGGAAGGAGGTGGGACTTTGGATAGTTGATGATGAACCCAGGTGCTGCAGGGCGTGGATGGTGTGTTCAGTGGCGTGGTGCACCTCTGCAGCTGTGCCTCCCTTTATGAGCCAGACGTCCAGGTAGGGAAAGATGAATGCTCCTTAGAGACAAAGGTGGGCTACAACCACCGCTAGGCGCTTGCTGAAGACCCTTGGCGATGAGGCCAGTCCAAAGGACAGCACCCTGTATTGGCAGTGACCTCTCCCACCACGAAACGGAGGTATTTTCGGTGGCTGGGATGGATCAGGATATGCGCATAGGTATCCTTTAGGTCTAAGGAGCATAGCCAGTGTTCCAAGGGAGAGTATCTTGAACTTCTCCCTTACCAGAAATCTGTTCAGGTCCCACAGGTCCAAGATGGGCCTGAGGCCCTCTGTTTGCTTGGGAACAAGAAAATACCTGGAGTAAAAGCCTGTGCCCCAGAGATGTTTGGGTACTGGTTCTACCGCCTTGTCCTTGAGGAGACTTGTGAGCTTGGTGAGGAGCAGAGTCTGGTGGAGGAGAGGTCTTACGGGCTCTCCTGGAAAGTATGAGGGCACAGTCCATTGCAGGTAGAGGAGGTAGCCCTCCTTGACCACTTGCAATACCCAGGTATTGGTGGTGGACAAACAGGGCCAGACATGCTCCTGTGGGCTGTTGGAGACTCCTGGGGAAGAGGTGGTCATGCCCAAAGAGTCAAAAACTCCCCCCAAATTGAGCCGGGGCCGGCACCTGGGACTTGGAGGTCTTGTTTGCAAGGGCCATGCCCTTACCCCTTGTGCTTTTGGCCTTGCTGTGGGGCCAAGAAGGTTTGGAACTGTGAAGCATTGCCAAACCCTCCTCGGGAAGGAGGACTTCTTCCATAAGGCCTTCTTACGGGGCTGCACGAAGGTCTTTTTAGAGAGTTTGGTCCTTGTCAGGAACTCCGTCTCTTTTCAGCCACTTTGTCTGCCATGGGCTTCCCAAAGAGATTCTCTCCGATACAGGGGACATCAATAAGTTTGTCCTGAACACATTGTTCGAGGTCAGATGACTGTAGCCATGCCTGGCGTTGGGCCCTGATGTCTGCAGCAGCTACTCTAGCTGAGGACTCAAAGCTGTAGTAAGCTGCTTGGGATAAAATCTTCAAGCACTTCTTGACCGCAGAAGCCAAAGACGAACTGCTGGAAGGATTCCTCGTCGAGGCCTGCCGGGAAATCGGTAAGCTCCCTCACCAGTTCTTTGAGGTACATGCTGATGCACAGTTGACAGGATTGGACTCGGCACGCAAGCAACGAGCCTTGGAAGGCCTTTTGGCAGAGAGCATCAAAGGTGCAGGCCTCCCGGTCAGGAGGCACTGAGGAATGGGTCTTTTGGCTCTTGAGTCTGAACATGGCAGACTCGACGACTATCGAGTTGTGGGGAAGTTGGGTTTTCTGGAACCAAGGGCTTCGGAGGGCTCGGTACATAGAGTCGAGTCACCTGCTGACAATGGGCACCAATGCCAGAGTCTCCCACATATGGAGAAGGATGCATTCGAGGATTGGAAGGATGGGCACTGTGAGGGCCTCCTTTGGAGGGGCCTCATATTGGAGGATCTCCAATTTCTCCATGCGAGGGTCCTCCTTTGCCTTTGTCTCGAAGGCGAGTGCCTTAGCCATGTCAGGCACAAAGTTGAGGAAGGTGATGTCCTCAGGTGGGGAATGGCGCCGGGACACCAGGGGAGACGGTTCTGAGGGCTCATCTCTGTGTCGCCAAGTGACCGGGGACTCCTCGTCCTCAGTCTCCCAATCCGACTCAAAGTCTGAGGATGAGTCCGAGGTCCCATGATCAAAACAGTCAAAGCCCAAGCCTGAAGGCCCACAAGCTCCTGAAGACCTGCAGTCCAAGCTGCATGCACTTGCCAGAGAGGACCGGTGTCCCGAGGAATGGGACCAGGACCTCGTCCGATGCGTCTCTCGAGGCCAGTGGCACTCAAGGATCGGCTTGACGTCCGGGGAAGTCCTCGATGTAGAGTGCCCCGTTGTCTAGGTGGAGGAACTGGACATAAACACTCACTGCATGGCCATCCTGGTCTCTATGCCAGTTGGCTCTGCAGCCTTTGACGCAGGCACCAAGGGTCAGTGTGGGACATCATCTTACCGCACTGATCACATTTCTTGAAGCCGCTGGAGGCCATCGGGGAAAGGGGATCCTGCCACCTGATACAGGTCCAAGGCCTGCGGCCAAAAAAGAGTACGAAGTGCCGGTCGAGGAATATCTTGAGAAAAAAAATTTAAAAACCAAAGGAATGAGCCCGCGGAGCAACGCCAAGGCAAGCTGGCTTGGGGGCGGGAAAGGAACTAGTATGCATACTGGATAAAACCAGGATTTAAAACAAACACACACTCTTTTTCCAAGAAAATATGGACAGATGTCTGGAGGGCTCCGTGGAAAAAAAAAGAGATGGCACCTTTTGGTGGGAAAGGAACCATGCATGCGTGTGCATCTCCCAAAGGCTTTCTTTGAAAGCTGGGGGGATGCTTCCGCGTGGGCTCCATTGGTGCCAATGTCACCCGTATGTGAGGACCGACTTCCTGCTTGTTCCCGGAGAAAACTATAAATTGATTTCCTCTTTTACTGAACAAACACAAAAGACATCAGTGATGTACATTTCCCAGAGCTGATATATTACAGTTAACAAATTCAAAATAAAATAATTTCTCTATCCTTTGTTGTTTGGGCATTTTATTTTTCAGTCACAATTGCCCCAGTCTGCTTTCTTTGTATCTTCTGCTAAGTCTCCATTGTCTGCTGTCCATTTGTCTTTTCTTCTCATGTCTTATTTTTATCACTCTCTCTTTATCTGTCTCTGACATATTGATCTTTTCCTTTTTTCTCTTTCCTCCATTTCTTTCTTCACTCCTTCATCAACTGATATTTCACACACACACACACACCTCAATTCCACTTTGACTTTTCACCTAGCAACTTTCCATTACACTTCTTACCTCCAACTCAATCCATCTCTTCCATTTCCCATACCACTCCTTGTTAGCCTCTTATAGAAACAGAAACATGATGGCAGAAAAGGATCATATGGCCTATCTAGTCTGCCCTTCCATATCAACCACTACATCAGTTCCCTTTTTTCCTTAAGAGATCCTCTGTGTTGGTCCCATGCTTTTTTGAATTCAGTTACTGTCCTCATCTCTACCACCTCCACTGGGAGACTATTCCATGGATCTGCCACTCTTTCCGTTAAGAAATATTTCCGCGTATCACTCCTGAATCTATCCCCTTTCACCCTCATCCCATGTCCCCTCGTAGCAGAACTTGCTTTCAATTGAAAGAGGCTCTCTCCCTGAACATTTATGCCACGGAGGTATTTAAACATCTCAATCATATCACCTCTATCCCGCCTTTCCTCTAAGGTTTACATATTAAGATCCCTAAGTCTGTCCTCATATGCTTTATAACGAAGACCACTAACCATTTTAGTAGCCACCCTCAGCACCAACTCCAACCTGTCTATATCCTTTTGAAGGTGCGGTCTCCAGAATTGCACACTATACTCCAAATGAGGTTGCACCAAAGACTTATACAGAGGCATTATCACCTCCTTTCCTCTGCTGGCCATTCCTCTCCGTATGCACCCAAGCATCCTTCTAGCTTTTGCCATCGCCTTTTCTACCTTATTCCCTTCTGTCTTTCAGTCACTCCCCATTACCACATTTCCACCCCCTGTAATCACCATCCTCCTCTCACTCATCTCCTTGCCAACTTCTCATGGCCTCTCTCACCCTTCCCCTTTACCCCCAAGGTCCAGTATCTTTCTCTCTCTTCCACCTCCCCAGCCCTTTTTTCCTTCTTCCCATGGAGCAGGAGCCTTCTAGCCCCTTCTCCTTCTCCATCCTCTCACCCTCCAGTAGCCCGACATCTCTCCCCCGGTCTCCCCCCATCCCTAGTCCAATATATCCCTTCTCTCTCATAGCCCAAAATCTCTTTCTCTGCCCCCAACCCAGTAAATCCCTTCTCTCTCTCATAACTCAACATTTCCCTCTCTGTTTCCTCCCTCCACACCATGGCAAAAATATCATGTGGCACCATCCCTGGCATAATCTTTCTTTCTCTTAATGCTGCAGCCAGGGCTTCCTGTAGTTTTCACTTATGGTGCACAGTACAATGGCCCCGCATATTGGATGTGAATGCTTCAGGCAGCAGAGGCTGCTGTCACCGACTTGGAGAAAGAAAGATGAAGCTTAGGATGGTGCCGCAGGATACCGCGATCTTTCTGCTGCAGGGGCTGCATGCACAGTGAGTTACACTGGTCCTGGTCCCGCCGCCAGAATCCCCACTTACTCTTCCAGTACCCAGCCATTCTTAGAGTTTGTTGCCTTCCCTCCTGTTTCGCACGTTCCCCCTTGACACCCACCCAGCTACTTCCTTCTCTGCCTTTTCTCCTCCTTACCCCAGAATTCATCTTATCCCTCTCCCTCTCAACCTTCTGCTCTGTAGGACTTGTTTCTTACTTCCTACACAAAATATCTGTCCCCCTCCCCATCCTCATTCCCCCAGTCTTTTTCTCCACTCTGACCTCTGCATCTGCACCCTTTCAGCTCCCCAGTCCCCAATATCACCCCCTTCCAGTCCCCAGCAACAGTTCCCTTCCGGTCCCAGCCCACCCCCAGCATCCCGTCTCTTGTGCAAAACAGGAAGTTCCCCCATTTCACTTTTAAAAGTGCAGTGATGCGATCAATCATGCTGGAGGCTGCATTTTAACACAGCTGCGGGACCAAAGGAGAACGGCCCTGTGGCTGTGTACAGGTGAAGCGGAGATACGGGATTACAGTGCCCCAGAACCAGTGCCTCACTTGCTCACCATTTAAGCTGGCCAAGTATGGGGCCTGTTCCGGCACGGGGCCATGTGCGGGCAACATTCTCGAACATGCCTTGGGCCAGCCCTGCCTAAATTCAACCCACTTGGAGAAAATTACGTCTGAAATGTGACCAACAGAGCTGCCAGTCAGCGATACCTCAATGCCAGCAGCTGTCCATTCGTAGTATGGTGGTGAACAATGGCAGGGAAAGACCAAAATGATGCATCCAATATGGCCACCAAATGAGATTCACACACTTGTGTACTGTACATGCACATATGAGCTTCTGCATATAGCCAACTCAGCTTTCTCTCCATATCTTTCAACTGACTTTTCAGTTCCTTATCCACCACATCATATCTTGTCAGACATGCCCAAAAGCTGTTTCGTAGTAGTCTGCACCACCCCCTTGCTGGTAGGCCACCTCTGGTCTTGCCATCTTCAGCTCTGCTTCTTACAAGACCAATACAAAGCAACACTCATGTCAACACTCAGGCCCACTTCCATGTGAAAACATCCTTGTGCATGATCCTCTCTCATAATGTGCGTTTATATGGATACTATCAGACTGAAAATCCATCTAAATGGCCCTATACAACCTCTATAGAAAAGAAGTGGAGGGAGGGCAGAGCAAGGGAAGGGCACAGAATTATCTGGATGGTGGCGATATTCACTGCTCTCCAGACAGGATTTATATGCCTGTGATTTAGCAGTCCTGAACTAAACGTATATATCCTATCCTAAGTAAGTAAACAACTTTAATATCTGAACAAACCTTAAAACTGAGATGCAGACAGCAGTGAGATGGGGGCTTTCCAGTCTTTTGCATTGAGTGTTACGTGTATGATTTTCTCCCAGTTGGTGAGGGGATGCACTAGGTGCAAGGAGCTCTTTGCTCTCAGGGAACAAGTCTGATCTCTGGAGGCTAGAGTAGCAGACTTGAAGGACATAAGGAGTATAGAAAAATATATAGATGAGACCTACAGGAATGGAGTAACAAAGTCCCACCTCCAGTCTGGCAACCTCTTTGTTGCCATGGAGGAGAGAGGTCATATGACAGGACAGCATCACCATAGGGGCATGTTAGGACAGCCTTTATAGTTGGTGATTCGATCATTAGGCATGTAGGTATCTGGGTGGCTGATGGATATGAAAATTGCCTGGTAACATGCCTTCCTTGTGTGAAGGTAGAGGATCTCACGCGCCACCTAGACAAGGTTTCAGATAGCGCTGGGGAGAAGACTGCTGTCTTGGTACATGTTAGTACCAATGGATATAGGAAAGTGTGGTAGAGATGTTCTGGAGGCTAAATTTAGGCTTTTAGGTAGAAAGTTCAAAACCAGAACTTCCAGGGTAGCATTCTCTGAAATGCTTCCCATTCCACGTGCAAGACCCAAAAGGCAGGCAGAGCTCTGGATTCTCAATGCGTGGATGAGACGATGGTGCAAAGAAGAGGGTTTTGGATTTGTTAGGAACTGGGCAACATTCTGGGGAAAGGAGGGGCTTTTTTGAAGGGATGGGCTCCACCTTAACCAGGATGGAACCAGGCTGCTGGCATTAACCTTTAAAAAGGAGATAGAGCAGCTTTTAAACTAGTTAATAAGGGAAAGCAAACAGTCACCCAAGATTGCATAGTTCAGAATGATGTATCCTTGAAGGATACTAGCAAAAGACTGAAGTTAGGGCATATCGAGGTTCCAATAAAGACAACAGTAACCCAAATGCCCTTATGTACAGAGCAGACAGAGCTTAAAGATTCCAAATTACCCCTGCCTACCGACAACCAGATTAATATGAATAAAATAAACCTCTAAAATGCTTGTATGCAAATGCTAGAAGTCTAAAATATAAGATGGGAGAATTAGAATATTTAGCACTAAATGAGAGGTTAGATATGACTGGGACCTAGGCGTGGTTGTGTCTGATGATCTTAAAGTAGCTAAACAGGTAGAAAAGGCGACGGCAAAAGCTAGAAGGATGCTTGGGTGCATACGGAGAGGAATGGCTAGCAGAAAAAAGGAGGTGATAATGCCTCTGTATAAGTCTTTGGTGCGACCTCATTTGGAGTATGGTGTGCAATTCTGGAGACCGCACCTTCAAAAGGATGTGAAGAGGATGGAGTCGGTGCAGAGGGTTGCTACTAAAATGATTAATGGGCTTCATTATAAAGCATATGAGGACAGACTTAAGGATCTTAATATGTACACCTTAGAGGAAAGGCGGGATAGAGGTGATATGATTGAGATGTTTTAAATACCTCCGTGGCATAAATGTTCAGGGAGAGAGCCTCTTTCAATTGAAAGCAAGTTCTGCTACGAGGGGACATGGGATGAGGGTGAAGGGAGATAGATTCAGGAGTGATATGCGGAAATATTTCTTTACAGAAAGAGTAGTGGATCCGTGGAATAGTCTCCCAGTGGAGGTGGTAGAGATGAGGACAGTAACTGAATTCAAAAAAGCATGGGACCAACACAGAGGATCTCTAAAGGTAAAAAGTGGACTGTTGTAGTTGTTGTTATGGAAGGACAGACTAGATAGGCCATGTGGTCTTTTTCTGTCATCATGTTTCTATGTTTCTATCTCGGAGACCTGGTGGAAGGAGGACAACCAGTGGGACACTGATACCTGGATACAAATTATATCACAATGACAGAGTAGATCAAATTCGTGGAGGGGTTGCACACTATGTTAGAGAGGGCATTGAGTCACACAGGATTAAAGTGTTGCAGGAAACAAAATACACATTATGGATTGAAATTTCATGTAAAAAGGGGAAGGCGATGGCAGTGGGGGTATACTATTGACCGCCTGGCCAGAATGAACAAATGGATGATGAAATGCTCAAAGAAACAAAAGGTTACAGCACAGTAATAATGGGTGATTTGAATTACTCCAGTATCGACTGGGTCAGTGTCACAGCAGGACATGCTAAGGAGATAAAGTTTCTAGATTAATTAAATGACTGTTTCTTGGAGCAGCTGGTTCATGAACTGACAAGAGGGGAAGCCATTCTGGACCTAGTCCTTAGGGGTACACAAGAGGAAATATCTAGAGTAGAACCCCTTGCTCCTGAGATGTTGGCTCTACTGCCTTGTCCTTGAGAAGCCGTGTGAGTTCCTTCATTAGGAGATCCCAGTGAAAGGGAGACCTGGGGGGGCTCTCCTGGGAAGAAAGGAAGAGGTGTCTGAGCCAGATGGAGGAGGTAGCCCTCTTTGACCACCTGGGGACCATGGGACAAACACAGAGGATCTCTAAAGGAAAAAAGGGGACTGTTGTAGTTGTTGATATGGAAGGACAGACTAGATAGGCCATGTGGTATTTTTATTTCGTCATGTTTCTATGAATGCCCAGGAATTGGTGGTGATGGCTGGCCACCTTTGGGCATAGTGGATTAATGTCCCTCTGTGGGCTGCTGACCTCCTTGGGGTAGAGAGGCTATACTCAAGGAGTCAAAAGCTTCCCCTGGCTGGGCTGGAGCAGATGCCTGGGGCTTGGGAGTCTTCTGCTTATGAGGGCCTTGCCCATGTCCCTTGGCCTGCTGACCCTGCTGGGGATCTGGGGAGGCCTGAAAATGTGGATAGTTTTTGTAGGCAGTCCCTTTCCTTGGGTAGAAGGACTTTTTACCCAAGCCCTTCCATTGGGGAGGGGCAGTAGTCTTTTTAGAGAGCCTGGTCCTCGTCATGAACTCTGTCTCCAGCTCAGCAGCCTTTTCGGTCATGGGTTTGCCAAAGAGGTTCTCACCTTGGTATGGGACATCAACCAATTTGTCCTGAACCCATTGCTCAAGATCAGATGACTGTAGCCAAGCCTGGCATCAGGCAAATGATGCCTGCCGCAGCTACTCGAGTCACTGACTCGAAGCCATCCTAGGCTGCCCGAGACATAAATTTGAAGTGTTCATGGACGGCCTTAGCCAGGTTCTTCAACCGCTGCAGAGGTTCCGTGGAAAGACCTGCTGAGAACTTGGCAAGCTCCTTTGCCAGGTCTCTCAGGTACATGCCCATGTACAGCTGGTAGGTCTGGATCCGGCTGATGAGCATTGAGCCCTGTTAGCACTTTCTGCCGAGGGCATCCAATGTATGGGCCTCCCTACCTGGGGGCACCGAGGAGTGCATCTTCCGGCTCTTCAACCGATGCATGGCCGACTCCACCACCATGGAGTTGAGTGGCAGCTGTGCCTTCTGGAATCCCAGGCTCTGGCAGACCCGGTACATCAAGTCAAGCCGCTTACTCACAACCGGCACCGATGTCAGTGTCTCTCACATATCAAGCATTAGCTGTTCAAGGATCAGTGGAATGGATACTGTGAGCGATTCCCTCGGAGGGGCCTTGTATTGGAGGATTTCTAGCACCTCCATCCGAGGGTCCTCCTCCGACTCCGTTGGGAATACTAGGGCCTTGGGCATGTCCCTCACAAAGTCAAGGAATGCCATGACTTCAGGACAGATGGCAAGGTTCCAAAGGAGGGGAGTCCGAGGGGATGTCGCGGTGGCAACTGGTGTCCGGCGACTCCTCATCCTCGGTCTCCCACTGAGTAATCAGTCGAAGACTCGAGGGAAGGGTGGCCCACAGGCTCCAGGCCCGAGCCTCACCCATGTCACTTGGAGGGCCCACAGCTGGTGCCATGTGCGCTAGTTGGGAACTGGATCGAGACCTCAGCCAAGAATTGACTCAAGGCCAAATGGTCTCGAGAATCGGCTCGGCCTCCGAGGGATGTCCTCAATGTCGATGGCCTAGTGGTCTGAGTGGAGGAACCGGTGGTACCGGACAACAGCGCCTGCTGCTGGTCCATGAAGGCAGACAGACTGCGCTCCAGGGCCGCCATTCTGCGAGTCCAGAAGGCTCCATAGCTGTTGGCGGGGGCACCGAGGAACTCGGGCCCAGCGCCAGTTCCCCCCCGAGGGGGTATCCTCAATGAGGATAGGTTCTGGTGACTGAGGCTGATCTGGGGTCGAGTCCTTCTGGGGGACCTTGGTAGGCTGCGCCCGCTACGATCCCTCGGTCGAACATCTAGGACTGCAGGACCTGGCTCGAAGCTTACCCAACCTGTCAGAGCCATCCAGGGATGCCATCTTTGAGGTTTTCTTCTTCTTGTGTTCCCTCGAGGGAGACCCCCTTTCTGAGGAGCCACAGCGTCGATCGGGGTCCTAAAGGTGCCCTGAGGTTCTGTGGCTTCAGAGGAGGCCTTGGCCTTCGGAGGTACTGGGGACTCTGTAAAGAACTTATCATGCTGCTGCTGGCGGCGGCTCTTGAGGGCCTTGGTGGACATCTTTTAACAAAGACCGCATGCCATGTGGTCATGGTCCGGCCCTAGGCAGTGTAGGCAGCAGTCGTGAGTGTCAGTAAGGGACATGATTTTGGCACACTGATCACACTTCTTGAACCCACTGGTAGCTGTGGGGGGAAAAATTACCCCAGCAAGGTCGAAGAACCGAGGTGCTGCCAGTTGGAAAAAAGGGCACGAAGGCACCAGTTGGAAAAAAAAATAAAAGATAAGAAGAACTTGAGACTCTATTCCAGAGACAGCAAGCTCAGGTGGCGGGAAGAGTACCGGTGCACTACCGAAGAGAGTATGAAACTCAGGTTGAGAAATATCAACTTTTTCCAGGGGAAAACCAGACAGACAGACATCTGAAGGGCTCTGCGGAAAAAAGGAGACTGAGCAAGATGGCACCCTTGGGTGGGAAGGGCATCACACATGCGTGGTGGTATCTCCCAATGGCTTTCTTTGAAGGCTGGGGGGATGCTTCTGTGAGGGCTTCATCGGCACAGACGTCACTCCATATGTGAGGACTAACTTCCTGCTTATTCCCAGAGAAACAGCTTTATCCGTTATATTACCCTGGTTTACAAATCAGACAGTTTCTCTACTACCCCGTGCATAAAATCACATAGAGAGCTGATAATACTGGTGACTTTAGAATCCATAACTTTAATCCCTCCAAGAATAGCTTTCAGGGTAATCTCCCCATCGACCTCCTCAGAAGACAGAACTAAAGGCTGCACAGTAGCAAGAGTAACTGTCTTCGGAACCGAAACAATAGAAACAAACTTCATCATCTAACAAAGGAGTAGAAGACATGGGAGGAGATGGACATGGTGGCTGAATACGCCCCCCGGGGGGAGACACTTGGCTTACCGGAAAAGAAAAGAAAAAAACATGCCTGTCCATTGGCCCCACCAGGACTCCTGATGAGGCAGCAGAGGAACAGTCCTTCACAGTACCTTTATTATTCTTCTTTCCCATAGTACTAAGTGTCCAAACACTTCCGGGACCGTTCTACTCTGTCACCTCTGGTGAACCAAAGGGGCATGTCTTGTCCCTTTGGATGCACCCCTTCGGACCACGTTCCGTGGCCGCATGTAAAGCTGAAGGTCTTTTATGGGGGAAGAGCCTCCACCCAGCAAGCTGACCATACCTCTGCCTGCTAGCACCAAACAGACAGCGAAACAGCAAACAGGAAAAAACTGCAGACAAGCCAAAGGTTCTTCTCACATTCAGCCCCAGCACCCACCTAGGTGTTTTATAAAGCTCTAACTCAGCCCCTAAAAACACTTATCACCCAGCACCACACTGTTTCAGACCAAGTTCTGTTTCAGGGATAAACTTACTTATCTTTATGCAGTCCAGTTATCCTCTACTAAATATAGTTGCAGCCATGGGGATGATAGCAGAAAAGGAAAAAAGATTTAGTAAACCTCCATCCTAAAATAACAGTGTTTTATGCAGTTTCTAAAGTCCACAAGACACTAATAGATCCTCTGGTAAGACCTACTCTCTCTAGCAGAGATGCAGTATTAGAACCTTTATCTAACTCTGTTGATTTATTTCTGAAATCAGCATCTATGGCTATGAGATGATATGCCAAAGAGTCTATACACATTGAATGTACTTGACCAATGCCAACATTTGGATGATCAAATATATCTGGTGACTTTAGACATTACGAGCCCAATATTCGAAAGCATTTACACAGTTTACAGCCCAGGAAACATGTAAATGCCTTAAATCAGGAAATTTAAGGGCACTTACAGGTTAGTGCCATTGAACATCCCTTTCTAACTCCCCTATGCACCCTGATGCTGTCCGGTTAGCAATGGGGCGTGCCAGAGACATTCCAGGGCGGAGCGGAGGCGGCGACAAGCGATAACCGGGCAGGAGAGACATTGCAGCTGCCGGGTTAGTGATTCGCCACAAGAGCTAATCGGTCAACATGCAATATTGCGGCTGCCCCGTTACATAATGCGGCTTCTGGCGGATGCTCAGCGAGGGCTGCATATGACCCCAGCTTTGAATATCTGGAGTTAAGGGTCGGCGGGCAGGGCTATGCGCTGTAGCGGCATATAGCCTGCCCAGAAGAATATCGGGCCCTAAGGGAATAATAAGGAGCCGTCTACAGTTAGGTGCCATCAATGCTCGTTAATCCTGGTGTATTAGTGATTTATGTGCACATACTTTCAGCAGTCACTACAAGTGCACATGTGATTTGCACTTTCGCTGTGGGTGCACGCATGGGCGGAATGCAGAAGTATAAGCAGAGAATATAAAATACGCTCATTTACACGCATTCTGTACGAATCTGGGCTCTAGGGCTGGTGTGATTGTGCCTTAGATTAATGCACATTTTCTACCACTTATGCTAGTATGTTATTTGTCTTTATAATATAGCACATAGGTAGGTAGATACTTTCAAACATGACGTAGGCACCTCCTTATAAAATTATATTACCACTGAACACAAAGAAATTATGACTTTATTAAGAATAATGTTGAAACAGAACCATTATTGGTGCAATGGGTGCTCTTCCTTGCACACATATGGTATAGCCATGGGGGCAATGGCAGCCCCATTGGCAGCCATCCTATATGTTGCTTTATTTAAGGAACTGTACACATTATATATATACAGGGTGGCCCAAAAAATGAGAACATCTCGTAGCATATAAGTTATTTAAAAATTCAAAAAGACAGATGTAAACGATTGACAAATTAAAAAAAAAAAAAAAAAAGATGGCGACCGGAAATTGTCGAAATAAAGATGTTATATAGCTAAAAAAGGTAAATAAGTAAACTATTTAAGCTTTTAATTTATGAGATGTTCTCACTTTTTTTGGGCCACCCTGTATATATATTTATTGTGGCAAGGAGGCCTATCCGGAGTCCAGGGGAGGATAAAGAGACAGGGAATTCACTCTAGTAAAGGGCCTCCTTTCACCAAGTCAGGGTAGGAAAGCCACAACCACTTCCAGGAATCAGAAAACCTCCACGACGCCCACGTTTCATGCACCCCCTAGTGGAATGAGGGAGAGAGGATATAGGGCCCAGAACCCCTATGGCAGTGAATTCTCCAAGCACTCAGGTACTATGGCAGTGAATTCTCCAAGCACTCAGGTACCCAAAGTCAGGCTGATTACCGTCACCTGGGAAGGGAGGAGTTGGAGCTAGAGCCCTGGAAATATAAACCTATGCCAGACTATGAAGAAGGGGGGGAAGAGAAGCAGGAAGCCAGGCTGACACAAACACAGGCACAGATACAAGCAAGGGAAGCTTGACTAGTGCTGAGAAGAGCAGAGGAACTGAGCTTCCAGGAGAAGAAAGTGCTAATTGGCATATAGCACGTCTGCAATCGAGATTGGGGCCAGAAACAGGAGAGACTCCAAGATCCCCCGGGAGACTGTTAGGTGAGCACTGTGAGCAAGACGGGGACTCAGAATCCATGCAGCTGGGAGAGCCCGAGGTGGAGCTGAATGAGGAGGACACTCCCATGGATTGTTCCTTTTGCCAGGCTTTAAACATGGGAACGTAGAGAAAAAAGCTGTCTTGAAAGAAAGTCTTCAAGGAAAGCGTAGTTACTCACCTGTAACAGGTGTTCTCCAGGAGCAGCAGGAATCAGTCCTCACTTATGGGTGACGTCGGCGCCGACGGAGCCCTCGCGGAGCAATTTTCCCCAGCTTTCAAAGAAAGCCTTTGGGAATTGCAGCGCGCATGCGCGGTCCTCTTCCCGCCCAAGGGTGCCATCTTAGCCAGTCAGATGACATAGCTAAAAAAGACAGCATAAAAATTTGCAAAAAAAGTAAAGCAGACGATTGCAACTCCAAGGGGAGGAGGGAGGGTTGTGAGGACTGATTCCTGCTGCTCCTGGAGAACACCTGTTACAGGTGAGTAACTACGCTTTCTCCAGGACCAAGCAGGAAGTCAGTCCTCACTTATGGGACTCCCAAGCTTAAGGCTACCGGAGACCCTAAGCACAAAAATGAGCTCCCTCTAGCTCAGCAGCACAGAAGGAAAGAATCTTCGCTGAATTATTACCCACCGGTAGCCCACATCCGGGATGGAGGGTAGGAGTTGCTCAGACCTCAAAGAGATTACGGAGGACTGCCTGTCCGAAAGCACTGTCCCTGCGGGACTCCCTCTCGAGACAGTAATGGACCGCAAAAGTCTGGCTCGAAGACCAAGTAGCGGCCCGGCAGATGTCTGCCAGCGGAACAGAGCGGAGGTAAGCCACTGACGTGGCCTTTGCCCGAACGCAATGAGCCGTGACTCGACCTTCCAAGGAGAGTCCGGCTGCCCCATAAGCCCAAGTGATACAGTCCGCAACCCAGATGGACAGTGTACGCTTGGAGACCGGGAGCCCCAATTTATTGGGGTCAAAAGATACAAAAAGCTGAGCAGCTTTACGGTGCTCCCGCGTACGGTCAAGGTAGAAGTTCAAAGCCCTTCTACAGTCCAGGGTATGGAGGACCGTTTCAGCTCGGCTGGAGTGTGGTCTGGGAAAGAAGGTCGGAAGTACCACCTCCTGATGATGAGAAAAGGTGAGACCACTTTTGGAAGAAATTTTGGGTGAGTCCGTAGGACTACCCTATTTTTGTAGAACCGAGTGTAAGGGGGATCAGACACGAGGGCCTGCAATTCACTTACGCGTCTAGCGGAAGTGAGGGCTATCAAGAACAGTGTTTTCCAAGAAAGAAAACGGAGAGAACAGGTAGCCATAGGTTCAAAAGGCGGACAGGTGATCCGCTGTAAAACCACAGTCAGATCCCAGTCAGGCGCTGGCGGGCGCAGAGGTGGTTTAAGTAGAAGGAGACCTCGGAGAAACCTCGCTACGAGAGGGTCGCTGGAAAGAGGTCTGCCGTCCACCGGCACATGATGTGCTGAAAGAGCACTGAGGTGAACTTTGACGGAGTTGGACTTAAGTCCCAGATTAGAGAGGTAGAGCAAGTACTGCAGGATCACCGACACCGGGCAGGAGAAGGGATCCTGAGACTGTTGGCCACACCAAACGGAAAAGCGACGCCATTTAAGGGCGTAGCATTTGCGGGTAGAAGGTCGCCGAGAAGCTAGGACGACCTCCTCCACTTCTGCCGGCAGGAGAAGGGGAGCGAGGACTACCCTCTCAGCAGCCAGGCCATCAGGTTGAGAGACCTGAGGTTGGGGTGTAGCAGAGACCCCTGATCCTGAGTGAGGAGATCCGGTTGTAACCCCAGAGGGAATGGATCCTCCACCGCTAATTGCAGCAGGAGCGGAAACCACGGCTGTCTGGGCCAGCGAGGGGCCACCAGGATCATGAAGGCTTTGTCTCGGAGAACTTTGAAAAGAGTCCGAGAGACTAGCGGGATGGGAGGGAAAGCGTACAGAAGGCTCCCCGACCATGAGAGTAGAAAAGCGTCCGCCGCAACCCGAAGGGGGTGTGGCTGACGAGAGCAGAAGCGAGGAAGTTGCCGGTTGTGAGGACTGGCAAAGAGATCCATCGTGGGGAGGCCCCACTTTAGAAAGAGCTTCTGAACTACCAAGGGATCCAGACGCCACTCGTGCGGCTGGAGGATCCTGCTGAGTTTGTCCGCCAGGTAATTCTCTTGGCCTGGGAGATAAACTGCCTTGAGGAGAATGCCGTGACTGACGGCCCAAGAGCAGAGCTTCCGTGCCTCCCGGCAGAGGAGGAAGGAGCCCGTGCCCCCCTGCTTGTTCACGTAGAACATGGCAACTTGATTGTCCGTCTGGACAAGGACGGACTGGTGAGAAGTCAGGTGGGAGAAGGCCTTGAGAGCCAGGCGGATCGCCCTGAGCTCCAGAAAGTTGATCTGCTGAGCAGACTCCCACGTGGTCCAGAGGCCCTGAGTACGTGCCCCTTGGCAATGCGCTCCCCAGCCCAGGAGGGATGCATCTGTTGTCAGCACCTGGGCCGGCTGAGGTGACTGGAAAGGCATTCCGCAGATCAGGTTCGGCTGCTGAAGCCACCACCGGAGAGACGAGATCAGCGGCTCGGAGACGCGCACTAGGTCTGCGAGGCCGCCTGTGGCTTGTCGCCACTGCTGGCGGAGACACCATTGAGCAGGCCGCATATTCAGGCGGGCATTGGGGGTCACATGGACGGTGGAAGCCATATGGCCGAGTAGTCTCAGGAAGCGCCTGGCGGAGACCAGGGGCTGGCTGCGAAAACGGTCGGCTAGGTCCATGAGCCGTTGAGCCCTGTCGAGCGGTAGGTACGCTCGTGCCTGAGGAGTGTGCAGCCTTGCGCCGATGAACTCGAGATCCTGTGAGGGGAGCAAAGTGGACTTTGCGAAGTTTATAACAAAGCCCAAGTACTGCAGAAGAGTCACCGTGCGGCGTGCGGCGTTGGTGACCTCCAGAGCGGACGCTGCTCTGATGAGCCAGTCGTCGAGGTACGGAAAGACATATAGGCCGTGAAGCCGGAGATGGGCCGCCACCACCGCGAGACATTTTGTGAAGACTCGCGGTGCGGAGGACAGGCCAAAGGGCAGTACTCTGTACTGGTAATGATTTCCTGCCACCACAAACCTTAGGTATTGGCGGTGGCTTGGGTGGATGAGGATGTGCGTGTAGGCATCCTTTAGATCCAAGGAGCATAGCCAATCTCCCTGCTGGAGGTAGGGCAGAAGGATTCCAAGGGTAAGCATTTTGAACTTCTCTCGCACAAGGAACTTGTTGAGGTTGCGCAAGTCCAGGATGGGTCTGAGGCCTCCTGTTCTCTTTGGTATCAGAAAATACCTGGAATAAAAGCCTTGACCTTTTAGGTGGTGGGGCACCGGTTCCACCGCCTGTTCCTGTAGAAGACCTGCTAACTCCCGAAGGAGTAATTCCCTGTGCAGAGGGGGTCGAGGAGGTTCTCCCGGAAAATAGGAGGGAGGGACCTGGTGGAAGTGGAGAAGATAGCCTTCTCGCACGACTTGAAGCACCCAGGCATCTGAGGTGATGCTGGACCACCTGTGGGCGAAGTGAACCAGCCGGCCTCCGGTGCTGGGAGGAACCAGCGGGGGGGGAGAGGCTATGCTTAAGGAGTCAAAAACCCCCACCCTGCTGAGCAGGGGCTGGTGGTGCAGGCTTGGGGGCTTGCTGCCTACGGGACCCGTTACCCCGTCCCTTGGCCTGCTGGCCCTGTTGGGGAGCTGCAGGGGCCTGATAATGGGGGTATGGTTTGTAGGCAGCCGCCTTCCTCGGGTAAAAGGACTTTTTTCCCGAGCCCTTCTTTTTCTGGGAAGGGGCGGAGGTCTTCCTAGAAAGCCTGGTCCTGGTGAGAGTCTCCGTCTCAATCTGTGCAGCCTTTTCAGCCATGGGCTTGCCAAAGAGGTTTTCGCCTCGGCAGGGGACATCGACCAACTTGTCCTGCACCCAGGGCTCAAGGTCAGACGACTGAAGCCAAGCCTGTCGGCAGGCACCGATGCCGGCTGCGGCCACTCGAGCCGATGCTTCAAAGCCATCATAGGCTGCTCGGGACATGAATTTTGAGCATTCCCGAATGCCAGTGGACAAGGCCAGGAACCTCCGCAAGGGTTCCTCGGACAAACCAGCGGAGAATCCGGCTAGCTCTTTAGCCAGGTCTCGGAGATACATGCCCATGTATAGCTGGTAGGTCTGGACACGACATGCAAGCATAGAGCCCTGGAAACACTTCTTACCAAGGCCATCCAGGTTACGGGCCTCCCTGCCAGGAGGCACCGAGGAGTGCATCTTCTGGCTCTTAAGACGATGCATGGCCGATTCCACTACCATGGAATGGTGTGGTAGCTGTGCTTTTTGGAAGCCAGGGCTCTTGCGGACCCGATAGATAGAATCGACCCGCTTGCTCAGGACCGGCGAGGTGGCCGGACTCTCCCACATGCGGAAGAGTAGTCGTTCCAGCATAGGAGGAACCGGTACAGTAAAGTGTTCCCTTGCGGGAGAGTCATACTGGAGGGCGTCGAGCTCTTCGGCTCGAGGCTCCTCCTCGGGGTCCGCAGGGAAGGCCAAAGCCTTGGCCATATCCCTGACGAAGTCCGAGAACCGGGCATCCTCCGGGGGGGACTGCTTCCGAGGTTCGGACTCCGGTGAGTCCGAGGGGACACACCGAGTCCGGAAAGAATCAGGCAACTCTTCCTCTTCAGACTCCCAGACCGACTCCGACGAGGACTCGGTGGGGTTGGCCCGGGCAGGGCGCGGCGCCTGCCGCCCCGACGCCGAGGGAGTCGGCGTCGGCGACCTCGGTCCCGAACGGGAGGCCGAGGGTGACCTCGACCGAGGATCGACTCGAGTTCGCATGGACTCGAGGATCGGCTCGGTCTCCGGGGTCGACTTGGACGTCGACGTCCCGGCGGTCGGGGCAGCGACGCCAGCGAAGCCAGCGAGCAGTGCCCGCTGCTGGTCCATGAAGGCAGACAGTCTGCTCTCCAAGGCCGTCAACCTGAGTCCGAGCTCAGGTGACCCAGCAGCCCCCGACTCGGGCCCCGACAGCGTCGGGCCCGACGTCGGCTGTCGCGGAGGCGAGTCCAGGAGGACCACAGGACTTACCCGAGCAGGCAGCTCCGACTCCAGGCGAGGTCGCTTCGGGAGGTGCTCCTTCTCCAAGGACCCGGGGCGGCTATCGGGGCTATGCGACCTGGCCCTCGCGGAGCCAGGAGCGTCCACCGACGCCGCCCTCGCGGGTTTCACCTGACGTCGATGGTCCCGGAGGGAGAACCCCTGTCGGAGGAACTCCGGCGACGGTCCGAGCTGGAACCTTTGGACGCGGAGGTCTCCGACGAGGTCCGGGTACGGCTGGGGTCAGCGAAGATCCTATCCCGCTGATGCCGCCGACTTCTCAACGCTTTGGAGGACATTTTGCCGCAGGGCCCACAGATCATTTCTTCATGATCTGGGCCCAGGCAGCGGAGGCAAAAGTCGTGTGTGTCAGTTAGTGACATATTTCGGTCACACTGACCACACCGCTTGAAACCACTGGCAGCCATCGGGGGAAAAAGGGCCCCGGCGAGGTCAAAGGACCGGGCTGCCAGGGAAAACCCGAAAACGAAAACTGACTAAGTCAGAAAAACCGAAAAGAAGAAGAGGACTCGTGACCGGCGTCGCGAGTCCGGGCGGGAAAAAAGACCGGCGTCGAACCGAAGGAAAAAGAATAAAATAATGAAGAAATATCGACTTTTTCGCGGGGACAAGACGGGGACGTCTGTAGGGCTCCGCGGAAAAAAGAAGACTGGCTAAGATGGCACCCTTGGGCGGGAAGAGGACCGCGCATGCGCGCTGCAATTCCCAAAGGCTTTCTTTGAAAGCTGGGGAAAATTGCTCCGCGAGGGCTCCGTCGGCGCCGACGTCACCCATAAGTGAGGACTGACTTCCTGCTTGGTCCTGGAGAAAGAAGGTATCCATAGTCAACAAGCAGGGTGGCCATGATTCCCACGTGTTTGCAAAGGGGAAGTTTACGGGAAGTAAGGAGCAAGCCAGGAACTGTGATATAAGCTTGCTAACCACCTGCTGCCTGAATTATGACACTGGGGTAAGCTAAAATAGCTATTAGAACAACGCTTTCTTTTGCCCCTGGGTTCTACCTTTTTGCTGGGAAGGTAGCCAAGAAAGGTTTGAAGCTGAATAGAAGCTAAAACTACCACAGACATTAAGTTTGATTTGTTTTTGTGCTTTAGCCAGCAAGGCTAAAAAGGAATTCGATATCCTTGCTGTTAAAGACTGCATATCCTGAACTATAGAGAACCTTTGAACAGCCATTCTTGTGTTTGGGTTTGTTTCATGGACAATGCTCTACCTCAAAGAATCCTGAACAGATAATCCTGTATGTGGTATGTTCGAACCATTGTGTGCAAAATAAATTTCTGTCATTTGCCTTACCTCGTTGAGCCTGACTACAACTTTCTGCCTGAAGCACCCATACAGCTTACACAAAACAAAACTACATTTCCCAGAGGACGCTGCAGGGAAATAATTTGTTAAGGCGGATAGCGGGAAGTTCCTCTAATAACCACGCCCCTCTAAGCTAGAGGCGGGTGGTGAGGCTGTGACAATATATATATATATATATATATATATACACATACATACACACACACACACACACACACAGATATATACATACACACACACACACATATCACACCAGTTTTTGAAAATTTTGCTTTGACAAATATTCCTTGACTTCTTTTTTAATATGATCATATTCAAGAAATGAGCTGGCTATGTTTATTCAATGGATTAATTTTCATAAGGAGAAGTTATAATTTTTAGGGTAGAAGGATTACAAAATGTGCAGGAATTATTTTACACAACAATACTAAAAAAATCTGTAGAGCATAATTATTTATGTTATCAGTCATCTCAACCTTAAAAAATGGTCTTGTAAATTAATTTCACCAGTTAGAGAGATCACGCTCTTCAACTCCATATTTTTAAATCTAACCAATGGACATGATCAATAGGTTTCAATAGAGAGGATATTGTCTTAAAGTAATACATAAATCCTAGAAGCGGCATTATTTGCATAAAGACAACTACTTTAAACATATCATTTACAGTATAAGGATTCTGAAATCATTTGTATTTCACCATTTTCCAGCAGAGCTCGACAGAAAGCATTAATTGTGCATAAACATTGGGACACACTCTATACCAGGGTAAAAATACTAGAGATAGTTATTAAATCTGCATTACACTGTAAACATGATCAACTTCAACCAAGCCCTGTGAGTTATTTCCAGTGACGATCTTGAGGTGTGACCACATAAACGATAAGTGGCCAGAGCTGGACTCATCCTATAGACCAGATTTTTTTCTAAACATAATATATTATCTCAATGTCCTTGCCTGCTGATACATTTGGGCCAGACAAAACGGACGTTAAGAATTAAAAGCTTGCAGAACATCGATCATGATTAAATACCAAGGCTAAGACTGTTCCTTTGGTGGAACACCACACTCATTAGCAACATTCTTTTCAACAGCTATGATGGAGAGCGATAGATCACATTGATGTGAACTGGATTGGGGGGGGGGGGGAGGAATCAGAGCAGTATAATGAATTATCATGAGCAATATTGGATCTTTTCATTAAATATGTTGATTTCTAATGGGCTCTATTCAGAATCACAATGGCTGCTGTTCCAATGATGTATAATAGTTGCTGAAAGGACTATTGGTGGAACAGATTTCAGTTAATTAATTCAAGAGAAGAATGAATCAGACCGTAAAAAGATACCATCAGGAAAAAGATGTTGTAGAAACAGATGGAAATGTGGTACAGGATACCTGGACTGCATAAAAATAAATCATATTTATCCCTGAAGCAGAACCTGGGTCCATAGAACCAGTAACAAGTGTTTTTAGTGGACAGAGTTAGAATCTTACAACACACATAGGTGAATGGGAGACATTGGTTCATTAAAAGTGACCACATATATTAAGCACAGAGATGGCAAATTGCCTTCCAAAGAGACCAACTAACCTACTGAAAAGGGCTTTAAACTAGTTTTACTGGGGATGGGTGAACAAAGGTCCCAGGAAGTAAAAACTCTAGGATAAGTAAACATTAAATAACTGCACAGAAACAGGAAGAAAGGCCACGTTCGGAAAGCTGTGTATACTAATGCCCATAGCAACCATAATGGAAGAGGCAGACTTGGACTTTATGGAAGTCACGGAGAACCGCGACTGGAATACTGTTATACAGTACTGGGCCATTTTCCATTTAGGAAGAACACAGCAGGGAGAAAGGAAGGAGTGGTCCTATATGTAAAAAGTAATATCACAATCAAGAGAATTGCAGGGTTTACTGTATGAACTAAGGAGGTGGCCCTGTAGGTTAGTGTGGAAAGGGGGAAGAGAACATCTATTTACATTGGTGCGGTATATACATCTCCTTCATGGGCAGAAGATGTTCACAATATTGTTATGAAAGGAGAAGTGCTACTGGCAGGTAATTTAAATATGCCAGATGTTGATGGGGATGTCCGTGCTGCAGCGTTCCCAGTAAGTAGGGAGATCCTGGATTCTCTATAGGGAGAACTATTTCAGCAACTGGTAATAGAATCATGCTGAAGGGGAGAGGGGGCAAACTCAACTTACTGCTACAAATGGGGAGATTATTTCTGGTGTTACAGTGGGTGATCACCCGATGGTGTGGTTCAGTATTAGGACACAGGCGGAGAGAGTTCATTCAAGAGTGAGATTTCTAGACTACAGGAAAACTAACTCTCTGCTGCAATCTATACCTTGGGATAAGCCACAGCAGACAAATAAAACAATTTCTTAAAGTCAAAGTATTACAAAATTCTCAAGGCCTCGTGCTGTCTATTTAGAATGCTCCAGAGTTTGCTTCCGCCCTGATCAGGCTGGGCTTCCAAAGTTGTTTCATGGGAAGCTCCCTCTTGCTCATGCAAACTTCCAGGATACCGATTTCCACCAGCTTGAAATCTTCACAAGTCCCAGATTTCTTGCTGTACATACCCTTGCTGTACCAGCTAGAAAGGGCAACCTCCAGACCCCTCTCTGGTCTGTATGACGACTCCTTTCTCCTCTGTTAGGCCAAGCTGGCCTGGGACATCTCTCCTTGCTCAAGTCCTAAGTGGCCATTAAGAGAGGAAGATCCCTGCTGCCGCTTCTCAGCAGCACAGATGCCGTGAGGGCTCTAGCAAAACTATCGGCCAAGTACTGGCAAATACCCAGGATCTTATCAGACAAGGCCTGCAAAATACACAGAGAGAGAGAGAGAGTGAGAGAACAGCAATTTTCCGACAGACACATTGGCCCATCCGCTATTCCTTCACTTCATCATTTAGCACAAACCAGGGGCAGGGGCTCAAGAAAATCTCCCTTCTCAAAGGATATAGAGCGGTTTTAAGGGCCCTTCTGCATAGGAAAATGGAAATGTACAACTACTGTATGTCACCTCTTCCAATCTGATCCAATAGGCCTAGTGAGAGAGATCAGCAGAGCAAAGGAGAAAAACAGAGGCACAATAATGGCTCATTTGGAACAATTTGATCTCACAGAGAATAGTTTACATGGCTTCAGGGAAGAGGACTTAGCCAAATGAATCAAATAACTGCTTTTTTTTGTTACATCTCCTTATTAAAATCAACAAACATGTTTTTTTCTCAAACAGCAAGGGTACAGCACTCTATAACCTTATCCATCAGTAATTAGGCAACAAAGCATTAGGGAATAGAAAAAAACAGTTCACAATGTAGCCTATAGTGGTCTGTGTAAATCCATGCGCATGTGACTGACTGAGAATGTGGGTAAATGACTATGTAAACCAGACAGGAGTCTATTCAAAAATACCATTTCCTCAGATGTTTTTATCTAATTACCCAAAACTGACAAAAAGCAATCCTTCCCTGGTTTGAGACACTTCGGATGAACTCTTGAACTCATGACCCACTGAGAAGGAATGCGCATGATTTTTTTTTTAAGTCTGCGCAGTCTCTGACAGAAGTACGTTTAGTATTAGTTCCCACCACTGGGGATAATGCTGTTGAATCTATCTTTCTGTTGTGCGCAGCTGCGACTATTACCTTGTGTGTCCTGTATTAGACATACAACGTAGAGGTGTGTTTAGGAGAACGTGTACCCGATTGTGCTATCTAGCAAACTATCAGAGATGTGCAAGATTGGCAAGAAAATGGAAATTACACTTACCTGATAATTGTTGTTCCTTGAGGAACTCCAGTTCAGTCCTCCACCTTTGGGTTGTGCACCTCCTCCTGCAGCATGGAGACTGCACAAGTCCAAACTCGTGACTTCACTGGATATACACTGCTGGTCTTCTCCCATCATCCCCCAGTGAACTATTGACAAAGCAAACTCAAAGGAGCAGCAAGTAAGTAGCTAAAGAATTAAATACAACTCTAAAACTTAACCTATAAATCTTAAAAACTAAAATCCCCTAAAATAAAAGGGGAAAGACACCACCTCCTTCTTGCCACTGTCCTCCTCCCCCCAGATCGGAGAAAGACCGCCAGAAAGAAGGAAGGAAGACCAAAAGAGGCCAGAGAATGCAAAGATACCACCGTGATCTCCGGCATATCAGACCTATTACACTCTTAGTGACTGAAACCCCTCTCCAAACTGAAGAATCACGTATGAATAGCTCATCTCTGGGCAGGAATGAGGACTGAACTGGAGTTTCTCAAGGAACAACAATTACCAGGTAAGTGTAATTTCCATTTCCTTATTGGTCCTCCAGTTCATTCCTCTACCTCTCGGATGTAACAGAGCAGTAATCATTGGGAGGGACCTTTCCAGCCGGGTTGCAACACCACCAACCCGAAACAGGCATCATTTGCCATCTGAACCTCCAGACGATAGTGCTTACTGAAGGTATGAAAGAATGACCATGTCACCGCTCTGCGAATCTCCACCGGCGGAACCAAACTACGCTCCGCCCAGGAAGTCGCATGCCCCACAGGCCCCTGACGGACCCACAAGAAATATGCCAATGCTATTGCCTTCCGGAGCCAACTGGATATTGGAGCTCTGGCTGCTACTTCACCTTTCCGCGGACCCCTGAAAGAACAAAGAAACAATCCGATTTCCGAAAGGTCTCCAAAACTTATAAGTATGGTTGCAGAGCCCTTTTTATGACCAAACCGGTGCAGCCTGCGAACTGAAGCATCCTCCTCTGAGGATCACAGAACTGGTAACGAGACTGACTGATCCATGAAAAAGTAAAACTACTTCGAACAAAAAGAACGGAACTGTTTGCAAAACCACCTTTTCCCTAGAAAGGATAAGAACGGTTCTAGACAAGGTCTGAAACTCGACTCTCGATGATCCAGACAAATAGCCTGAAACCTGATACAAGGGCTTGAAAGGTTCTCTAGTCCATGCCCCCAGGGCGAAAAAGGAACTCCTCCGAATGGACCCCCATTCTGCGAGAAGGCCGCAGCCTGCAACAAAGAAAAAACCGAGAATCGACCATCCTGAGACATATGAGGAGAACCCCGGGCCAACAGATGCGCCATTGCGGGTAATCGTCAAGGCTTCCCGTCCAGCAACCTGACCAGGTCAGCACACTACGGACGCTTTGGCTAATGTGGCATCAGCAACACCACTCTCCCCCGAAGCGTCTCGATGCGCTTAATCACTTACCCTATGAACGCCATGGGGAAAGGCCCTAGAAAAGTCTGGGCGACGGTCCTGGTTGCATCAGAGCATTGATGCCCTCCGACATCCTCTCTCGTCTTCTGCTCTGAAAATGAATCTCCTTGGCTGAAAGAAAGGTCGGCATGAGAACCATGATCAGAGGACCCCATCTGATGACTATTTGTGCGAACACCTCCAGATGAAGCTCCCACTGTCCAGCATCCACCCGGACTCCTCTTGAGAAAATCCGCTATCACCTTGCCTGATCCTGCAAAGTGCACCGCCAAAAGCACCTGCAGCCGAGATTCCACCAAGACGAACATAGCCTCTGATTCCTCTTCCATGGCCACACTGCCTGTGCCCCCCTGCCGGTTTAGGGAAGCCACTGTTGCAGAATTGTCGAACAGCACTCGCCCTGCCCGATCAGTCACTTCGGAATTCAACGCTTGAAGCGCCAGCGCTACCGCCCTCAGCTCCCACTGGTTGAACGACCAATGGAGCTCCTGTTCCCTCCAAACATCATGAGCGAAAAAATTCTCACAATGAACTCCCTAGCCTGCGAGACTCACATCTGTCAACATCGCGAGACACATCGGATGTTCCAGCGGCCTGCACACCGTAAGATCTCCTGGAACGAGCCCCCAATGAAGGGGTCGCCTGCCTTGCGCGGTACATGGAAGAATAGTTCTGGTGCGACAATCGTCTTAATAAGGACCTTTGTGAGGAGCGCATGCGAGATGGCCTCCAGAACTACCTCCAAGTCACCGCCACTGACCTGAGTGGCCAAAGAGAGCTCCAATCTGGCGGCACCGGATCCACAGAAAATCTGCATACTAGCTGTTGAGGAGCCTGACCTCTCTGCTCCAGCTGAAACACTGTTCCCTATTGGTAGCCGAACCGTAACCCCCCCAAGTACTCTATAACTTGAGATAAGCTAAATGACTTTTGACCACCTTGACTACCCAGCCAAGAGCCTGAAGAAAACTTTTTTTTTTTGTTTTGTTTTTTTTAACTCCGTCCGAACCCCGGACACTCTCGGCCCAGAACTGTGGTCGAATCAGCCAATCGTCAAAACAAGGGTGAACTAAAATTCCTTCTTTCCGAGAAGCCGCCGCTGCCGCCACCACCACCACCACCACTACCACCACCACCACCACAACCGTGGTGACGGTGCGCGGGGCTGTCCCCAAAACGAAGGGCAAGGCTTGAAACTGCAAATTCCCCCACGGGAAGGCAAACCTGACTTGCTGCCCGTATTGACATGCGTAAGTATGCTTCTGTAAGATCTAGGGATGTTACCCCTATTGATCGCAACGGTTCTATTCAAAAGTGAAAACGCTCGGAGGCAGCGATTTAATTCCTTGAGATCTAACACCGGGCGACCAAATGCTAGGGCATACCCTTAGCGTATTACCTTCAACACCCATTGCCCTGCCGTTATCTGGACCCTGGCAGGAAGAAACTCCCGAAGACTTCTTCCTATCGACTGAATTGCTACCTGGGCCCGCATTGCTTCATTGTGGTTTTCAGGCTGTCGCAGACAAAGTAACCGAGGATCCCCTTCCTGCACTTTATAAGCCCCAAAACCCTTGGGCTCTGGAAGCATAAGTACCTCATTGAGGCACTCCCAAACGAGCGGTTGCTCACTGACCATAGACAGATGGAAGGATCTTATCGCTTTCTATCCACTATCTTTCTAATTATATATATTTCTTGTATGTAGGCGCCTCCTGTTTTCCACAGAACTGAAGCAGGCACAAATCTATATGCAGGTTTGTTTGTTTTTTAAAACACACCTTTATTCCTGTCTCTGTCTATCAGATCCTTCTCAGGAGAAAAAACACCAAGTATCAACCGCTTAGATCACCTGACCAGGCACGCAGTACTCTGAAATCTGCGGGGTAACAACCATGGCCTATCGGATTAGGCCTTTCCCCACCTGTCTGCATCAAGCTATTGTGCAATGAATAAGTTTTGAGCTGCATAACCCCAGAAATGCTTAAGGATTAGGTGGGAGACACATCATTTGATACCCTCCCATACCAGGCACTGTGGCCTGGCCGGAATGGTGAGAAGGGTTGGGAACACTCCCCAGCAACACCCTCTGGACCCGGGAATGTAATCGGATCCCCAGCACAGTGCACCTCCACAACTCAGTCACATAGCCTTTGAAGTAATTAAAATAAAGTAACTGCAAATGTCCCCCTAGGACGAAACTGCTCCGTCCCGCTTCACTCTCCGGTGGCTGCCTCCCCCCAGCACCCAAAACACAGCCAGGGTGAAACACTTGCGGGCCTGAATAAGACGACATCACGCCTAAATGAAGTGGGGGACTTTCCCATTCAAATATTGCCCAGTTTCAATCCTACCAAAAACGTATGAATCCCGGGCCAAAGAAAAAATATGAATGACCAAAAGGTTTGAATATATTCCTGCATGAACAGCCATGAGGCGGAACCTCACTTAGAGAAAGGGCCCCACGTAAACCATTGGATATGTGTATCTCTCTGAGTATTAGAGCTTTAGAATGATTAATGAAAATACATGCATTTCTTCCAGCGAAATACCTTTGATAACGTCCTATAGGAAGCAGAAGATTTCACTCCGGGATCATCTGCCACTGCATTTTTAAATTTGTAATACTTGCAGCCAGAGACCTAGAGAGAGATTCCCTTCCTGAGATGCAGAACCCGTCATATATAGTCCCTACAGCTCCAGCAAGCCTGACGCTTCTCTTGTCCTGAGGGCCGCTGCACCAATTGTTTAGCCCTAAATATTCCATTATCTGATCTGGAACACCCAGTCAGCATGGTAACAGAGGAAATCTCCGGGCAGACTTTACCTTATTGCTTTCTGTACACTGAAACTTAGTTGTCTGCACATACTCCTAGCTGGGGCCAGACTAAACCCAGATAAAGGGACTGCCCCAGCTCGTGTTCTGGTGGCAACATCCAGAAAATCCCATTTAGCTAGGACGGGACAATGGACAAGCAACAATGCTTTGCCTTAGCGTATAGAACACACAAACCATGGAACTGATAAATAAATAACAGGCCTATACTAAAAAATATAATATATATAATAAAATAAAATCATCAAAATAAAGGAAGTGAATATCACTTGACTAATGTCTTTTACATGCAGGCCCTGTCAGCGCACCTAAAGATAAGGCCCCATCGCTGCTCCCGCGTTGTTGTTTTTTTTAAACAATAGATAAGTGGAAAAAGAAAACCCAAACAAAATGACACTAAGTCAACTGGCTTCCTTAAACAACTGCCCCCCCCAGGAAAGAGAGGCTCCACGGGAGCTCAGTTGACTGTAGGAATCGCTTCAACCGCTGACTCGCTGAGCCGTGCTCTCCCTGCCATGTGGCTAAAAGGCGTGAGAAACCACCAGGAACAGTCTACACATCAAAAATTCAAAATTTCTTGAGCCTCCTTTCAATCTAACTTGAATTTAACAAAAATGAAAATGAAACAAAAATTAAAGTAAAAAAGTGTACGGTAAGATTAGGCTGGATTAAGTTAAATTAAATAAAACTAATCCACACTGAATTTAAGCTCCTGGCAATGAGCTGCATCTGACTCGTGGCCCGAGAAAGTGCCGGAAGAAAAGCCCGCCAAAACGCATCGGGTCTGATTGTCACCGCGATCCCCGATGCGACAGTAAAACTCTTCCTGCCGAGCTGCAGCTCCCCGAGGCACTCACCTGCATGTCGGGAACCCCCAAACAGCAGTTTTGACTTTGCCGATGCGATTGGCAGCCCCGTTATCCACGACGCTGCTCACACAGTATTGTAAGCCGCGATCGCGGAAAGAGCTCTCTTACCCTGACTGCTCAGTCAATGCCGGAATCAGCACGTTGCGATCACCAGAGCCGAAATCAAAACCTGTCTGCCCTGCTGCACAACTGCCCTCCATTCAATCTAGGAGGGGAGAGCAGCTGACCAAAAGCAGAGAACTTGGGAGGTGAAGGGCATCAACTTAAGCAGGATCGAGCCTTGCCAGGTTTTGTTTTGTTTTTTTAAAGCAACAGCACAAAATAAATGAATAAAGTAAAGGGGAAGAAAATAAAGGAGCCCCAATTAATTACTCTAACTAACTAATACTCCTTATCAGACCTTCAAGTGAGCCCAGCACCTAGGCAATGGTTCTTAGTAACAAGTTTCTCCCTAATTGCCCAAGACAGGCTTGCTTTGCAGGGTAAGAAAAATATCCAAATGAAAACTGATTCATAGGGAGAATGGTAGAATTAGCAGGTAAGGCCTAACGGCCTTCCTTGAATCCCTCCAGTCCAGTCCAAACACACGGATTGTGCCCCCTGACCAGCAGGTGGAGACTGAGTACTACCAGCTTCACTGATCACCTACTAAGGACCCTGTGTATCAGGAGGCCAGCCAGTATTGGAGTCACAAAGCAGAATCAAACCTCCAATGGACACAAAAAACATCGCTCACTAAACAGCGCAAGAATCCAGGCGCAACTAAATGCCACGGCCACAGCTTCTAGAGAGGAGACCCACACATGAAAACCTACGACGCCCCCTCTCTCCCACTCACAATAGTGCTCTGTAACCTGAGCTGTCCAACATGGTACAGGAAAACCCTCCCTGTCACAGCCTGGGAACCTCTCCTCCTCTGGGCAATTCTTCGCCTAACCTCCAATAAGTCATTACTTCTGGAATTGTCTGCTCCTTTTTTTCTTTTTTTTTAAGTGCCAGTACACTATCCACCACAAACCATCCAGTGCTCACCGCCACACACAATGGGCTATCAGACATCCAGGCGAGCGGCAGAAACAGAGAATGTTCTGGAGTGGACTGGAGAGATTCAAGGAAAGGCCATTAGCAGGTAAGGCCTAACTCTACCTTCCAAATCATCCCTCCAGTCCAGTCCAGATGCATGGGAAATACCACAACACTAACATTAACTGGGAGGGAGCCACAACACCCTAAGCCCGAACCGTGCTTCTTCCCGAGCTCCCACATAGAGATGGTAGTGCCTCGCAAATGTGTGCAGGGAGAACCAGGTCGCCACCCGACAAATCTCTCCTGGAGGAACGAGCCCCGCCTCTGCCCAGTACACCACCTGTGCCCGGAGTCGAATGCGCCCACAGACCAGGCGGCACTGAGCAGCACTGCAGCAGGTAGGCAGTCGCAATCAGTTCAGGTTTATGGAGGAAGATGTAGGGATGTTACCCATGACTGAAGTGGTATTTAAAGGTGCGGAAGAATTGAAGGAAATATCGATACATCGGGAAGATGTATTACAACTATTAGATAAACTGAAGAGTAGCAAATCACCTGGGCCGGAAAGAACTGAAATACGAGATTGCAGACCTGCTATTAGTAATCTGTGAACTATCATTAAAATCATCTCTAATACCTGAAGATTGGAGGATCGCCAATGTAACACCAATTTTTAAAAAGGGTTCCAGGGGTGATACGGGAAACTACAGACCGGTGAGCCTGACATCAGTACCGGGAAAAATGGTAGAAACCATCATAAAGAATAAAATTACTCAGCATGTAGATAGTCATGACCTAATGGGAGACAGCCAACATGGCTTTAGACAAGGAAGATCTTGTCTTACTAATCTGTTATGTTTTTTTGAAGGAGTGAATAATCAGGTGGACAAAGGTGAGTCGGTTGATATTGTGTATCTGGACTTTCAGAAAGCCTTTGACAAGGTCCCTCATCAGAGACTTTTGGCAAAACTAAAGAGTCATGGGATAGGAGGCAGTGTACTATTGTGGATCAGGAACTGGTTAAAAGATAGAAAGCAGAGGGTAGGGCTAAATGGCCAATTTTCCCAATGGAGAAAGGTGAATAGTGGTGTACCCCAGGGATCTGTGCTGGGTCCGCTGCTTTTTGACATATTCATAAATGACCTGGAAAGTGGAATAACGAGAGAGGTTATCAAATTTGCAGATGACACAAAACTATTTAAAGTTGTTAAAACCCAAGAGGATTGTGGAAAATTGCAAGAGGATCTTGATAAATTGGAAGACTGGGCATCAAAATGGCAGATGAAATTTAATGTGGACAAGTGCAAGGCTATGCACCTAGGGAAGAACAACCCAAACTATGGTTACACGATGCAAGGTTCCACATTAGGAACCACCACCCAGGAAAAAGATTTAGGCGTCATTGTGGATACCATGTTAAAACCCTTGGCCCAGTGTGCAGCGGCGGCCAAGAGAGCAAATAGAATGCTAGGTATCATAAGGAAAGGAATGGAAAATAAAACAAAAGATATTATAATGCCTCTATATCGTTCCATGGTGAGACCGCACCTTGAATATTGTGTGCAATTCTGGTCGCCGTATCTTAAAAAGGATATAGCGATTTTAGAAAAGGTTCAGAGAAGAGCCACCAAAATGGTAAAGGTGGATGGAAGGATACTCCTATGAAGAAAGGCTAAAAAGGTTGGGGCTCTTTAACCTGGAAAAGAGACGGCTGAGGGGAGATATGATAGAAGTCTATAAATTAATGAACGGAGTGGAACGGGTAAACGTAGATCGACTGTTTACCTTATCAGAATATAGAAAGACTAGGGGACATGCAATGAAGCTACAGGATAAACTATTTAAGACTAATAAAAGAAAATATTTTTTCACTCAACGTGTAATCAAACTCTGGAATTTGTTACCAGAGGATGTAGTAAAGGCTGTTAGTGTAGCTGGGTTTTAAAAATGTTTGGACAAGTTCCTGGAGGAAAGGTCCATAAACCATTATTAAGAAGGGACCCAGGATATCAATGCTTGAACCAATACAAGCATTGTGGAACCTGTGTCCCTTGGGGAAACTGCTAGGTACGTATGACCTAGATTGGCCACTGTTGGAAACAGAATACTGGGCTTGATGGACCTTGGTCTGACCCAGTATGGCATATCTTATGTTCTTATGTTCTCCTTCAGCCAGTAGACGATAGAAGCTTTCCAGGTCACTGACCCCTGGGGTGATCCTTCATAAAGCACGAACAAGCACTGGCGTCCCATGGTGGAACTACCGGCCTGTTGGACAGATGAACCTATTTTACCGCCTGTAGGAAACAGACGGCATCCACATGCGTGGTGAAAGAACTCTCTTGCACTTTACCATGGTAACAGGCCAATGCTGTCACTTGGACCTGAAGCAACCCCAGAGCCAGACCTTTATCCAGGCCCCCCTTCAGAAATAAGATGTGTGGAATCGAAGCCAAGAAGGCCGAAACCCCTCTGGAAATGCACCAGACCTCAAACAATCTCCACACCCGTATATACAAGAGAAAGGTAGAGCTCTTGCGAACCTTAAGGAGATGGACACTACCACTGACAAGCAGCCCCATCTGATCAGATGCGTCCTCTCAATGGCCAAGCCGTAAGTATCAAGCCACCTAGGGCATCCGTACCAGAACCTGCACCAAGAGATCATCTCTCTCTGGGAGCCGCCATGCATCCCTGTCAGCAGATGGATCAAGTCTGCATACCATGACCTCTGTGGCCAGTTTGGAGCTATCAGAATCACCAAGCCCCCATGACACCAAATCCTGTGAAGGACACGCCTGATCAGAGACCAAGGAGGAAAGACATACAGGAGACCCTCCGATGGCCAAGGCTGTACCAGAGTGTCGAGCCCCTCAGACATGTGTCCCCGCTGCCTGCTGAAGAAACAGCTCACCTTGGTGTAAGACAGTGAGGACATCAGGTCCATCACTGGCTGGCCCCAATGCTCCATTATGTACTGGAAGACAGAATCCAGCAGGGACTACTCCACCATATCCACCTGGAAATGGCTCGGGTAATCTGCCTGGACATTCTCCTTCCCATCCACATGTGCTGCTGGGAGGGCCATGAGATGTCTCTCTGCCCACTCCCGGAGCAGGGCCACTTCCTCCATGAGTTCTGCATTAGCCATGCCACACTGCTGATTGCTGTAGGCCACCGCTGTTGCATTGTCCAAAAACACGCACACTGCCTTCCTCTGAAGGAGACAGATGAAGCTCTCAAATGCCTTGCGTACTGCACAGAGTTCCAGTCTGTGGATAGATCAGCCCAATTCTTCCATCAACCAGCCGCCCTGGGAATACTGGGAGAGACAGTGCATTCCCCAACCAGCCAGGCTGGTGTCAGTTATCACTGACACCCAGTCGGGAGTCTCCAGTGGAAGACCCCCGAGCACCGCTGGTGAAACAAGCCAGCACTGCAGGCTGTGCCGCAATGCTGGAGGGCAGGGCAGCTGCCACAAGAAAGGTTCCCCTTGTGGGGACCAATGCAACAGCAGAGAATGCTGCAAAGGTCACATGTGCACTCTTGCCCATAAGACCAAATCGACTGTGGCTGCCATGGAGCCCAACAGTTGCAGATAGTGCCATGCCGACGGCCGCACCATGTCGAGGAACTAATGGATCTGTACCCACAGTTTTGTCACTCACTCTGGCAGCAAGGACACCAGTCTCGCTTCCATGTTGAATCATGCGCCCAAATCAATCAGCTGTTGTGAGGGCTGTAGGCAACTCTTCTCAAAGTTGACCACCCAGCAAAGGAATTCCACTCTGCCCTCCATGGCCCTCTGACTCTCTTCAAGGGATGGGGCCCTGATCAAGCAATAATCCAGGTAGAGGTGCACCCCTTCCTGCCTTAGGGCTGCCGCCACAATCAACATGACCTTCATGAACATCCACGGAGCCGTGCCAAGCCAAAAGGGAGAGCGCAGAACTGAAAGTGTCCCACGGGCACTGTAAAGCGCAGGTATCACTGGTTTACCGTGCGGATCAGAATGTGGAGATAGGCCTCAATGAGATCCAGAGACGTGAGAAACTCTCCTCTCTGGACCGCCAGGATCATCGACTGCAGTGTTTCCATGTGGAACCGGGAGACCCGCAACTTTGTTGACTGTCTTGAGATCGAGAATAGGGCAGAAGGAGCCCTCCTTCTTGGGAACAATAAAATAGATGGAGTAACGACCTGATCTGCATTGGTCTGTTGGAACCGGGCATACCACCCCCAGTCACAGCAGCCAACCCAGAGTTTCTTGGGCCGCCATGCTCTCAGTTGTAGACCTGCAAGGAGACACCATGAAGGTGTCAGGCAAGGGTCACATCAACTCCGTGTACCCGTCCCAGTTGATTTCCAAGACCCACTGGTCCTGCATGACCCCAAATGGAGAAGAAGAGATGGAGATGACCCCAGACCTTTACCTCCCCCCTTGGGCCCTCCTTGCTTCATTGTGGCTTTTTGCCTTGACTGGAGGACTGGGGGTAGAAACCTCTCCCCACCCTTATCCACGAAAGGGTGCCCTGCCCCGGGCGGGAAAACAACCACACTGGTAGCCTGCAAAATGGGTTGAAGGGAACCTCCAGAAATCTCTCAGCTGGCCCCAGGAGCTCCCCCCAGATTTAGCCCCCCTTGGCATGTCCTCCGGGAGATGCGCCCTTTGGAGTCACCTAAATCCTTCACTATCTTCTCCAGTGCCTCCCCAAAAAGGAGCTTACCATGGAATGGCAGCCGGGTGAGCCTCACCTTGGAAGAAACATCCACTGACCAGTTCCGGAGCCACGGAAGATGCTGGGCGGTGACTACCGAGGCCAAACTGACTAATGCTCTGTACTGTTCTAATTAATGTACTGTTCTTACTAGATTGTAAGCTCCGATGAGCATGACTCTGACGGGCAGGGACTGTCTCTTGTATGTTGGCTACCTCCTATAGGTTAGCTGTGCAGCGCTGCGTGCGTGGCGCTGCGTGTGTGGCGCTTTATAAGTGCTGAATAGTAGTAGTAGTATTAGGGCACTCTGACCAAATCATAGAAGGTGTCTGCAAAGTAAGCCACCCTTGACTCCATCAGAGTCACTTCCGAACTGGGATCCTGGATCCCTTGTGCCCAGCAGAGGTAGGCACAGGCCACATACACCCCACAGATGGATGTCTACAAGGTAAGGGCATTGGTCTCAAATGCCTGAGTATGGTCTCCAATTTGCAGTCCTGAGCATCTCTCAGGGCTGAACCACCTTCCACCGGTATTGTGGTCTTCTTGGTGACACCTGTCACCAAGGAATCAACCTTCGGAAACTGGAGCAGCTCCCTTTCATCCAGCGCCAACAGATACATCCGCATCAAGGTACGGGTCCCTCATAGCTTGGACTCGGAAAGTTCCCACTCGGCATCTGTTTGATCGCCTTGTGGACTGGAAAGAAATCCGGTGGAGCCCTGAGATCCCAAAGAAGAGGGTCCTCCAGCTCCAGCTCCTCTGAAGTGGAACCCACTGACATGTTCAGAGTCCCCAGGGAGCTGGAGATGAGCCCCACTAATTCCTCTCTGCAGAATACCCTAACCACTGCAGGCTCATCCCCTCTGAGACGCTTCATCCCATCCCCTCAGGCTCACCAGGGTCCTCCCAAACTTCTGTGTCCTGGGCCACCTCCCCCAAGGACCAGGAGGCAGGAGAGACCGGGTCTTCTAAAGTGGGTAAGGCCACAGAGGACCGTCTCTTCTTTGCAGGGGGTCCTACCCCAGTAAAGACAGTGCCCGAGGGAGTCTTCCCCTTCACCTGAGGAAGGAGTCCCCAAGCCACCATCTCTGCCCTGCTTCAGACAGAAGGCCCTATGAAGCAGCAGGACAAATGTGGGACAAGGGCATCCCTGAGTTCTGCCTAGAGCCCACCTATTCCTGGTGTTTCCTTTTTGCCTTAGCTAAGCCTGCAGGCTGACCTGCCTGCACGTTCCCTTTTCCCACCTCTGCATGGTCTAAATTGGTGCTCTTTGGCACCAAAACCAGATCACATGCCGGGAGGGAAGCCCCAGCTGTAGGAGACTCTCCCACCTCACTGGCAAGCGTCCTGGAGAGCTGAGCCACCTGCAGGGTTTGTTCCACCATCCTGTTCTCTTTTGAGAAGAGGCAACAGAGACCTGCTGCCAAAACTGTCCCCGGCACACCCCACAGGCCGCGCACACAGGCTTAGAGGCAGCCATCCTTTCCCGCCTGAAACCGGCACAGACTCCCTCAGAACAGACCAGCTCAAGGCAGGTAACCGTCACGACTCCCGCACGCACTCTGCTGAGGTCAGCAATCCCCCTCAGCAAAGCCTCTATGCACCTGTCTGCCTTGCAGCCTGGAAACCTCTGCGGCAGCTCACTCGCACACACCCACGCAAGTAACTCAAGCCTCAGAGGGCCGCAAGCAAGACAGGGGGAGTGACCCAGAGCTCCCAGAGTGTGCAGCCCAATCACTCAGGAGGCGCTCACTGCACCCAGGGGTTTCGCGGTACTCATGGCCAGAGTCAGCCTAGCCAGACTTCCAATTAAATCCTTCAGCTGCTCTCCTCTTTATTTTATTTTTTGTGCTTAAGCGCTGTTAAACAAAAAGAAACCTGAACTGGCTAATCCAATGATGCCTCCAAGACATGTCACCAATCCCTCAAGCTCAGACGAGATGCACAGGGAGGCCCCTCATCTGCTGGGAGACTGAGCAGTACTGGCTAGCCTCCTGATGCACAGGGTCCCTAGTAGGTGATCAGTGAAACTGGTAGTGCTCAGTCTCCACCTGCTGGTTGGGGGGCACAACCCGTGCATCTGAACTAGACTGGAGGGATGATTTGGAAATATACAAATATCCGAGTAAGACACATTGCTGATATCCTGAAAACGAAACGTATTGAGTATGGGTACGGCACCCTTCAGGACAGGGTTTTCTAAACCAATCATGCTTTCAGGATCTCCACAATCGGTATGCGTGAAATAAAGCACAGTTACTTACCTGTAACAGGTGATCTCTGGGAACAGCAGGAATTAGTCTTCACATATGGGTACGTCGGTACCGACGGAGCCTGCACGGGAATGCTGCCCAGCTTTCAATTAGAAAGCTTTTGGCAGCATCCCTCGCGCCTGCGCAGTGACTTCCCGCCTTCTCCACAGCCTCTCTTCAGTTGAGTTTCAGAGCTGAGACAAAGGCGAGGAGAGAAAAGGGAAAAAATAAAAAAGATGCAACTCCTAGGGGAGGTGGGAGGGTTGTGAAGACTAATTCCTGCTGTTCCCAGAGATCACCTGTTACAGGTAAGTAACTGTGCTATCTCCAGGAACAAGCAGGAATGAGTCTTCACATATGGGGACTCCCTAGCTGGAGATGCCAGGGGGAGATCCCATAAAAATGCAAGTGCCCGGGTCAGGGGCGCATTTTGTCTCCAGGAATCCCCGGCATCCAATGTGGGATGGAGGGTAGGAGTTGACAATAAAGGAGCTGTGAGGAAAGAAACAGCATAGCCAAGGACTAGATGTTCTACAGACTACAGGAGTCCTTGGTAGATACGATGCGTAGCATTAAAACACATTTAATGTACACTTAAAATATGCAGCTTACCTACTGTATTGTAGGAAGTAGAAAGCATGATGGAGTCTACTGGATAAGTAGTGGCGGAATCTTCAAGGTGACCTCTCAGTAGTGAGGATGAAGGTCCAGACTTGGAGGTAGTAGATGATCCAGGTGTCAACTGGGTAGGAGTAGACGTCTGGTCTTCAATGGAAAGCTTTATGGGAAAAGCTGAAAAGTCCTTTAGGCATCCTGAACATTGAGGACTAAAGGAAGAAGACTGACGGAGTTGAAGAACTAGCCCAGTCCTGGCAGGAAAGGGGGGATGGAAAACCCCTATTCCTACGGAAAACAGTTGTGCACTCGAAGATAAAGATGTACACTGTTTTTCCTAGCTGGCGAGAGATAGGAAAAATATTGAAGCTGGATGCTTCAAGGACATAAAGAAAAATAGAAGATGTTAGCACCAAAGTGGTTGTTGGTGCTGAACAGGTCCTGTATCATAATTTGGTATGGGACGTGGGGCAACAATCTGGCTAAAACCTCTAAGAGGTAAATCATGTAGTATAGATAGTAAGGGTGATAGTGAATAAGATTGACTAACCCTTAAGAAGCCCCCCATCAAACACATACATATGGGGAGATATATATATATGTGGCTGGAATAGATATGTATATATTCATAGATATATATAGATAGATAAATATACATATGTCCAGATTTGTATATTAGGATATGGGTGGTGAAAAATATCAAATATATATATATATATATATATATATATATATATATATATATATATATATATATATATGATACACCTAGATATATGGAAATTTGTGGGGCATGGTTTAGCACCACCAGAGAAATGATATAAGTATGTAGACATATATGGAGATGCTACATACAAGACAACAGATTGAGATACATGTCTACCACCCAGCCCCATAATTGTACATGGGGAATGTAAATGAAAAAGAATCTGCGTTCTGTGAGAGGGTGAGCTCACTTGGGATATGCATAGAGAATCCATTTTCGTGGGTTGAGGGATGCAGGAAAGCAACCCAGTGAGATAACCGTGATGTTCGCGTGAGAACAGATGAGATATGAATCTGTAGGGAACAAGGCAGGGAGTTCTACAGAACACTGACATGGTAGATGCCTTGGATTTTCACGCAGAAGAACTGCTATCTCGTGTGAACACCCCAGGTTAGAGGGGGTGTGGAGAACCCTCACAGGCATAGGAAGGGTTGAGAAGTTTCTCTCTAATAATAGAGGAACTTCAGAGACAAGGACAATGCTCTATAGCAAAGCCCTCATAGTAGAAAGCTTCTCTGAAGACTGCAGAGAGCATTGTGCAGGAGAGCTATGAGAGAAACTGACTGAAAATCAGTTATGTTGCCATATCCTAGAAAAGGAGATGGTTAGAATAATGTGAGAAAGCCTAACGAGTAGGAGGATCCAAGATAGTTTGGAATCACTACTGAGGCTAGACAAAAAATTTTTAACAAGGGACTGGAACTTGGAAAAGTCCCAGTAATACAATTACTACAACTCCTGCAGGCAGAGCTGTTGACAGAAACAGCAGAGAGAGTGTCCTGTGCTGAATAAAGAAAAACAGACAAGAAAAGAGAGGGGATATCTCTTCTCACTGTCTGGGGAACGACCAGAGAAGTAGTTCAGTATGGTAGCCCTCAAGTAGTTGGAGGGGACGTACATGGGGTAAGTCAACTGAAGGAAAAATGTTCAGTTGGGAAAGAAACTATCAGGTGATAGTTGCAACTGCTCTTCTGGAGAGTAAGAAGAGGAGAAGTGTGTAGTACCTGAACAAAATAAATTTATTTTTTTTTTGACAGGTTAGTACACTGAAAAAGAAAAGCACAGTGAATAATCTTTTAATATGTAAGTTACAATTCCAGGCACCTATGGTTGCTGGGAATGTTGAAACTGGCCAGAACTGGAGGACTTCAGACTAGGCTGAGGCGTCCCTTGTTTAGGTACAGCCGAATGATGGGCAGGAGAGGCATGAAACTTCCTTTTCTTAGGAAAAGAAGGTTTGGTAGGACATTTCCTACTATTAGAAGAAGGAGGTGGCTTAGAATGGTTTCTAGTGGAAGAAGAGTCAGGGGAGCATTGAGCAACCTGACGTAAAGCCTCCTTATTAAAAAGGCCTTCTCCTGTACATGAGCTAGTATAGTTTGTGCCCATTTGCTCAAGTCTGAAGCCTCAAGCCAGGCTCTGCGACGTGCTGCAATGGCAATAGCAGAGGATCTGCTAATGGACTCAAAAGAATCTATAGAAGCACGAGACAGAAACCAGGATATATTCCGGCTGTGATTGATGAGCAAGGTATAATCAGTAGCCTTGGGCTCTGGTAAAAAAGGGGTCAAAAGAGACAATTGCTCTGTGACTTCCTGGAGTGTTAGACTCATGTGAAAAATATATGAGAGAACTCTGGAAGCTAGCATAGAGTTTTGGAAGGCTTGACGGCCAAAAGCATCAAGTGTTCTTGAAGAACGACCTGGCGGAAAAGAAGAATGCTTCTTCTTGCTCTTAACCTTCCTCAGTGCTGATTCCACTACCAGGGAACAATGAGAAAGTTGAGGTTTTTGGAACCCTGGAGAGGGTGGTACACGGTACCTAACCTCAACATCATTAGAAACTTGAGGAAGTCATAAGGGTGATTTCCATACCCTAAGAAGGAGATCCTGCAGAGCAGGATCTAAAGGAAACTGTATATGTTGCTTTTGTGCCGGTGAGCCATGTGTAGGATCACAACCAGGGATAGAAATATTAAGAAAGGTTGCCATATCCAGGAGAAAAGTCTGAAAAGACTGATCTCCTATGGGAAGTATTCCTGGTGAGGCTAAAGAAAGAGCCTGAGTATCAGAGGACGTACAAGGTACTGCAGCAATGCCAGGTATCGGTTCCAAACTAGGCAGCGGTGCAATAACAGGCAACAACCTTGCTAGTGATAAAGGACTAGCAGGTGAAGTAGTCATCGGGAACTGCTGTCGTGGTACCGAGATCATGAGGGAGTTATGGCTAAGATCTTCGGAACTACCAATGGGGAAACGACCGGAGTCGGTTCCGGGACGCGTCGGGACGCAGTCCTCGAGACTCGATATCAACTCAAGACTCGGCATCGAAGAGAGCGAGACTAGCGATGCATGTCTCGACAGTTCCGACGCCAGTGGTAGTATCGGCGATGCCGATACCACTAAGGCAGCCTGGGTGACATCGATCGATATCGACGGTACCGAGGTCCATGTCGATGCCGATGCTAGGGTATCGGAACCGATCGACGTCGGTACCGTCCCGAAGCATGGCTGAGGGAAGTCAATGCGGTGCGTATCGATCGGTCCCGAAGGTACCGAGGACGCCCGATGACGATCCCTGGTGAAGAGTGGAGTACTCGACACCGGTGCCGATGCCGGAGGCTCGGTACCGCTCGAAGCGGATACCACCTCCGCGAATGGCTCAGGTATTGTCTTACTTCAACAAAGGCTAACACCTTGTAATGAAGACGTGCAGTTTATTTACAAACAAAGTAAGGAAACATTTAGAAAGACAAGTAATTCTCTTAGTTACACATGAGTAGTTAGAAAAGATAACTAGAATGCACACTTAATTACAGTACTGAAAGAATTATGAGAGAATGCAGCTATGTACAAAGAATATACTTCACCAAACTTGTCATAAGCCCTTTACACATCAGCTGGGAGCGCTCAGCGAGAGGAACTGATGACAGTCTAGGATACTTCATGCTTGGCCAAGCAGATCTACGCTCTGTCTGTTCTGGATATTCTCTGTACTTATATAGGCACAAATGTGTTGCAGCCAGCTCTCACCCATGAGCTTCTCTCCACCCCATCCACCTTTTTTGCTTCGGTTTCCGGGCAGGCTTTTGATTACCCCCCTTGGTGTTAGAAGCTCAAACTTACACAGTCAGACATGGTCAGACATCTGAGAATGCTCAAAGGACACATCCTCCATGGCCTAAGTGTTCTTTTGTTATCATTAATGGGTCTCTGTCAAGGGAGACACCCAAAAGCATCTCAAAGCTTTTACATTATAATTGATGAATTCTTATCCTGTCCAAGAGAATTGTTCAAAGGCCAAGGGAAGAATTCTGTCTCCCTCTCTGATCTCTTAACACTCCCCAGGCTAGATGTGTAAAAATCTCTCATCTCTGGAGCAAGTTGGCTCAGATAAAGTACAATATCCTTTGCTGATCCAAAAATCCATATAAATCTTTAATTAGTAATACATTCCACCCTTGGATCAACAAGAATATTGTACGTAAGCAATGGCTGAATCGCATTTGTAATTCATTTAGAAATACAATAATAACAACATGGGCTTAAACATAGTGGATAGCATTAAGGCAAACGCTGGAGGGGACAAGCCTCAGTGTAATTTGGGTGATATTTTCCCATTCCCCCCCCCCCCCTCAGCATTACAATTGTCAAAGCCAAATGGCTTGTAGGTCTCAGCTATCTTTATCAGTTCCCCATGCAGTGGGGGACTCATTTCACCTGCACATTCAGAACTTTTTCCCACTGTACATCTGCCCCATAGACTCTAATAACTAAAATCTGGGGAACAGGTGACATAAGCAATTGGGCACATGATGTTCAGCAGAAAAAATCTGAGATACTAAAATTACAGTTACTTTCCAAGGAAACAATAACAATACATAAGAAAAAAAAAAATCATTCACAAAAGTCCACAAAAGTCCAATAGTCCTTTTCCTATTTTCAGATAATTTGGCCTGCTTCTCAGCAGTTTTTCAGGACTCCGTAGCGTCATTTTCACCTTTCTCTGAAGTTTAAACTTGGCCTCTCTCAACAGTTGAACCTCTCATTCTCGTAGGTGGACATCTTGGCCTTTCTTTCATTGCGACACATTGAAGTAGATAGGGACTTCCTCACACGTTTCTGCGGTGTGTAGTCCAGATCTCTCGGGATGGTCTGCTCCATCTGGACTCTGGTCAATTCCCTCCGCTAGACTCTCCGGCTTGCAGTTGGTGACATGGCTCCAGGCCTCATTCAGAAGAGCAGCGCCAATATTAAATGAAAAGACTAAAAAAATTCTAGGTTAGACTTTACAATAAGACAAACTTAATTTCATCTATATTTACTAAGATCATATCCTACAGATAATAAATATTGCTTTTATAAACTTTCAGTGATCTATTAGTAACTATCTCGTATGGTGTCAATCTTATCTCGCAGTTTGATTAACTCCTTGTCTCTCTATCACTGGAAATTCATTTTGCTTGTAGGAAATATTCCATTTTGCCCTTGAATGACCTTTACATGTTTCAGATCAGACAAGCTGCACATACGTGTTCTGCAATTTTGACAAGTTTTAGAATTATACCCAATTGTGTGAGAATTTGTCATCAAATCATCCCCCTTTGCCTCTGCATGCCTGGCCAGGACATACAGAGGAAAAGTGAGGCACAAAGCATCCAGAAGTACCACATGGCCAGTGTGGGTTTTCCAAAGCTCATCAGGGTGCAAGGTGCACCTAGCCTGTCTCCAAATATCTATTTCTTCCAATTGTTGAGTATGACTTCCTGAATTGAAGCTTCTGGAGACGGCATAGTTGAATAAAGTGCTCATAATTTTTTTGTTTACATATTCATTAGACAGATACATCACTTCAAATTACCTTCATCAGTTTCTTGTCTATCACAGTTTCCCCTTTAATATTCCACTTCATCCCTCATAACACAACACTTTTTCATCACCTGCATCATTCCACCAACTACTTACATAGGTCCTTTTCCTGTTTCTTTTATACCACACTATTGTATCCTTATTTGGCAAGGCTGCTAAGAATATCAAACAATTGTTAATAACTTAAATTTAGATTCTTCTCAATAAGATAACAGTATGAGTAAACAGTGTCCCTTTCCCATCAACTTAATTGGTCCAGTGCTAAGTAGACATATACTCATTCTAAAATAGGAACAATCTGGGTAAAATCCTTACAATATAAAACTATTATTTTGCAGCATTCTATAACATCAACCCCAATAGAAAGAAATATGGCTCATCTCTCACGTATAACTAGAATCTATCGTATACCCTGTCCTCAGTGAGAGTGCTGTTAGACTGATTTTAAAATTGCAGTGTTCACAAGGATTTGTATAAGCTACTCATTAATTATGGTGTCAAAAAGAGATCCTTTTGAGGTGAGAGATCTAAGAGGGTACAAGGCATTGGTGGCTAGGCCTTATCTTCAGGTTCTTCTTGGATTGCAAGGCTTGTGGCTGGGCCTCATGACTATCCTCGGGTTCTTCTTGGCCGATTCCACCCTGCCTATTCATGTCTCTTCAGAGACATAAATATGCAAGGTTCCGGTTCTTCAGGCCTTCTGTGTCCTCGAGGCGTCTTAGTGCTTGGTAGCCCAGATCATCACACTGGAAGCAGCACATTTAGCCTAGGCTGTGGCCTCACCTTTCTGCCTCTCTCTTATTCTTTTTCTCAAACCTCTCCTGGATCATTGCTGACAAGCAAGATTTGGTTTTATCCAATCAACTCAAGTTCTCATTTTCTGGGAACTCAGTTCCATCTTTAATCTATATTTGTTCTATATAGCTTGAGAACAGAGCAATTTCATATCAGCCTCTGTCTAAAATTTCATCAAACTTATTAATATTTTAATTGCTGTGTGTGTACTGGACCTCTGCGTAATGTACTATTACCACAAGTGTCATAAGTGCAAGTGTATAAACTACCAACTTAATATCTCACAATGCTGCAACATATATCTGTTTTATATCTATTTTCTCAGGAACTGTACTGAAAATGAAATATAAACTTTTAGAACAAAGTACACTTTTTCTCTAAAATTCAAATACAGGAAAACAGGTGTCCCTCAGTCGTTAGCACAAAGCTTAAAGTAATTATCTTGAAGCTCACAGTTCAGGCTCAAGTGAGGTGAAACTTCTAAGAGGTGAAAATTGTTCTTGGTTACATTTAAATTAACATGTTATCTTCAACACAGCCAGTAGAACAAACCATTGTCTTTTGTCCTTCTGGCAGATGTGACTGAACAATTAACCTATAGTTATAGCTGTTTATGTTTAACTATGCCCCCTGGGGTGCTTGCCACAATTAAAAAAAAAAATCCTCCTTTAACTTTTAGGTTTGCCTGGTAGCATATACAGTCAAAGACAAAGAACAGATGCATAACATATTAATGATAAAGATCACCCTCTCACTTACTCAGGATTCAATGCCCCACCGTCCTGTCAGGATTCTCAACCTCCACTTTGGAGGAAAAAAGTTTGCCTTGTTTATTTGAGCTAGTCCCTTCAGCATTCAGGGACTATAAAATCTACTGGAATAGCCAGTAATGAAAGAAAAATAGTTTTTTTACTACAAACATTTGAATACAGAACAAATCAAAGCTTACAAGTGCATTATACCTGATCTTGTATCAGTGGGTCAGAACTAATCAAACAGAATTTCTTATCACCATGATCTATCATTAATCTCTTGTTGATTAAAATCCTCCACAGTATCTTCTAGATTAACTCCTCCAGGATTTTGGGGAGTACTCAGTACTTTCCTCCTATAAATTGCTTAGCAATAGACGTGCATTTTCTTTTTCTTTCTTTTTCCCCGTCTCCTACGGTATTTATACTGAGCCACCCTCTCAGCAACTTGCTGATAAATGTCTATTTTATCTGTCCATGCAATCAAATCTAATTTGCTAGAATTTGTCTGATGCATCTTACAATATGCAGACAACAAAAGCAATCTCCTTCTCCCTAAGGTATGCAATTCTGTTCCTTTTTCAACAGGTATTTTTTGCAAGCATGTAAGGGAATTAACAGGTTCATCATCTTTTAAAAACAGATTCCGAATTCTCACTTAGTCCTGACCCATAATAACACTCTCTAGCTAATATTTCATAAAAAGCCTGATACCCGCTATGAATATTTACAATATTCACAGTATTTACACTATTTTCTTTTCTTTTCAACATTGTCCAAGCCTTTTTTCCGAACCCCACTCCTGGTACCAAATGTCTTACTTCAACAAAGGCTAACACCTTGTAATGAAGACGTGCAGTTTATTTACAAACAAAGTAAGGAAACATTTAGAAAGACAAGTAATTCTCTTAGTTACACATGAGTAGTTAGAAAAGATAACTAGAATGCACACTTAATTACAGTACTGAAAGAATTATGAGAGAATGCAGCTATGTACAAAGAATATACTTCACCAAACTTGTCATAAGCCCTTTACACATCAGCTGGGAGCGCTCAGCGAGAGGAACTGATGACAGTCTAGGATACTTCATGCTTGGCCAAGCAGATCTACGCTCTGTCTGTTCTGGATATTCTCTGTACTTATATAGGCACAAATGTGTTGCAGCCAGCTCTCACCCATGAGCTTCTCTCCACCCCATCCACCTTTTTTGCTTCGGTTTCCGGGCAGGCTTTTGATTACCCCCCTTGGTGTTAGAAGCTCAAACTTACACAGTCAGACATGGTCAGACATCTGAGAATGCTCAAAGGACACATCCTCCATGGCCTAAGTGTTCTTTTGTTATCATTAATGGGTCTTTGTCAAGGGAGACACCCAAAAGCATCTCAAAGCTTTTACATTATAATTGATGAATTCTTATCCTGTCCAAGAGAATTGTTCAAAGGCCAAGGGAAGAATTCTGTCTCCCTCTCTGATCTCTTAACACTCCCCAGGCTAGATGTGTAAAAATCTCTCCTGGAGCAAGTTGGCTCAGATAAAGTACAATATCCTTTGCTGATCCAAAAATCCATATAAATCTTTAATTAGTAATACAGGTATGTTCTGTGAGGGGTGAGCCCCAGGAACATCCTGAAACCCCTTTAACGCTTTGGAGCCCGAAGACTCCCGCAGGGGTAATGCCAATGGATTCTTGAGGGTAAGGCCGGAGCCGTCACCATGCTGGGCATGGGACATACCACTCAAGCATTGACTAGTCTTAACAGACTGTTTTTGGGTTACCTGATCCTGTGAAGTAGAGAAACCGGGTACCCTCAATGCCGAAGAAAAAACGGTATCGAGGGAAACTCTAAATACTGAAGGTTGTCTCACAAAATTATCTCCTGACAAGTCAGGGGAAAAAGGGTCAGGACCCACACAGTTGAGACACCAACTATTGGTGTCTAAAAAGAAACAGGTGTTTCCACAGCGGATGCACTTTTTAGGAAAAGAAGGCTCCATAATGAAAAAGGCCTAGTAGGCCGAAGAGTTAAGGCAAAAAAAACTGAAGAAAAGTTTTACAGATTTTAGCCTAAAAACCACCGGAGGTACCGGTGGTAGCGGGAGAAACAGCCGCGACCACAAGAAAATAAAAAATTAAAATAATTAAAGCAATTAAAGAGAAAAGTTTCTGCGGTGACAGGAGGACGTCCTGCCGGCTCCGCGGAAAAACGAAAACTGAAGAGAGGCTGTGGAGAAGGCGGGAAGTCACTGTGCAGGCGCGAGGGATGCTGCCAAAAGCTTTCTAATTGAAAGCTGGGCAGCATTCCCGTGCAGGCTCCGTCGGTACCGACGTACCCATATGTGAAGACTCATTCCTGCTTGTTCCTGGAGATATCTGCATACACTGGCGATCCAACATATGCAAATTTCTCTCATGCACAACCATTGTGAGAGTCCAGAAAATCCAACTGGCCGTTGGGTCCCCAGGACAGATTTGGGCAGCCCTGCTCTAGGACTGCACTGATAACCTCTAACTATGAGAGGGCTACAGAGGATTTGGCAGCCAAGTCTTCAAATAACACCAAAATAATGTTATAATGAAATCAGAAAGGGTTCTGAATTCATGTAAAGGGGGACTGACAAGTGGGGATTGTAACAAGGAAATACAGAGGACAAGATGACCATTCATAGACTCTGATCTGAAAGACAGAAGATGGGATTTGATTCTAGTATGTGCAGAGCAGGGCCGGTAACTAGGCAGCCAACTAAGAAAGCAGATGCCAATGGGCAGCACCATGATCTCTCCATTCTTGAAAATGGCAGCAAAGCAAGCCACTCTGGTCCCACGATGGACCTTGAAGCACTTGCACGTATACATGCGCTCATGGTCTGTTGCTCCTGCCGCCCCCTCTCCCGGGTGAGATGATGGATGCCTGCCACCCTGGGGGGAGACAGCCTGCCTAAGGTAGCAGAAACCCTTGGGCAGGCCCTTTAGTTAAATTACATTCCACACAAAATTAAGGCCATTGTTGATGAGAAGGATCTGGGTGTGCTCATGCCCAAAATCTCAACAAAAGACAGAGAATGCATGGACGCTGTTTAAAGAAGCATGGTTCTAAGGATACTACCCCACAAGAAGAACTGATAATACCCATGTCTCAAGCTTCTCATATCTGTTCCCAAGCAAATTATTTCTTGCAGTTTTGGTCCCTCCAGATTAAAGCAAAAGGAGCTAATAAATGCTACATAATTTTGAAGGATGCTTACAGGAAAGGGTGGGTAAGAAGTATGTAACAAGAAAACAGTAGCTAGGAACGTTTGCCGACTCCTGTAAGCTAGAAAGAAACATACTTCATTGCATCTACAGTATGTGGTCCCTAAGGCCACGTAACGATTTCAAGCTCTTACATAGTTGAGTTGGTCGCATTACCTGGACAGTTTGTCGGTCTGGAATCCCGCTGTACACAGAGAGCTGTGGGGCTGATTGACGGCTGCTGCTGCTGGCGCTGCTTGAGGTGGGCGGGGTCTGCTGCTCGTTTTCCATGGTAACAGATGCAGGAAGGAATACCAAAGGAAAGGAAATGCCGTCGCTGCCGTGGTCCCACAGGGAATGTACAAGCTAAAGCTGAAAAAAGAAAGACCATCAGTTAGCAAGTCTTTTGGGGATCTGATACTTCAATCTCAGCCTGCATCAGCTGAACTAAATTTTGTCCCATCAGGCACCAACCAGATGTTGCAATCTGGAAGATATGCACAGCATAAAGAGCTGCCACTTCCTCACCTGCACTCCATTTAAAAAAGTTATACTGCCATGCACTTCGTAGTGCTTCAAAGCCACACATGGCAAACAGCAACACTAACTGAAAGACTTTACAACTGATCCACATCCTTGGGAATAGCCATCTCCATAACAGTATCACGATATTATACAGTCATACCGGGGTTGCTTGATCTGTATTGGCTGTGTCATACAGGACATATCAGACACGAGGACCATATGGAGGTAGCCTATAGCACTGTTGTCAATATAGGTGATTTGGGATTGTGACACCAAAACCCCCTCTGTTATCTAGCTGGTACTGCACAGGTAAAACACCCTCGATCATTATCCACTTCACTCTACTTTTCCTCCCATCTTCCCTAAAAATAGACATGTCACAAGACGTCATCTTCATTAGCTTCTGTAGAGGGTAGCAATGCCCTTCCCCCATCCCTGCTTGTGACTCAGCTTGTGAAAGTTGCATTGCACAGTAATTACGTATTGGGGGTGGGGGGGGGGAGATATTCAGCACTGGCGGCCTGGATATTCAGTGCTGGGGGTCATAATCCGGCCCCAGCACTGAATATCTGGGTTCACCGGATTGACCCTGTCCAGTTAGCTAACATGGTGAAAGTTAAGCCAGGGTTTCCCGCGCCTGACTTTCACCACATATCGCTAACCGGGCAGTGGCTCAATATCGCTGCTTCCCAGTTGGCAATGGTGCCATCTCCACTCCATCCGAGAACACCCCAATGTTAACCACTGTTTTACTGACATTGTATCACTTTGGTATCTGTTATTGCCTTCCTCCACGTTTATCTCGCTGGCCTAATTATTATGCTGACATGGGGTCATTTTGCTATTTTAAGTTGTCTGTTGTACACCGCCTTGAATGGGTCTCTTCATAAACACAGACAGATCTAGTCCACAGCAATTATGAAACCTTACTTTTCCATCTGAGTAAACCCACAACCACCCCCCCCCCCACCCCCTTGCTATTGTGGGTTTGCAGATTGCTCTCTGCTCTCTGTGCAGTGATGCAATTTTTTAAAATGTTACTGTTTTGGCCTGTTGGTTTTCTCCTGCTAGTTTGGACTTCCTGCTCAAATGAAAGCCACATCCATTGGACAGTGCCATCATGAGCCTTCATCTGCCATTAAGCACATTATCTCCCCTTTCTTTACAATCTTCCCTGGACCAGACATTACATTGACAGCCCTCGGCCAAGGGCCAAGACCACAGCGGCCTCCGGAAGAGAGTATGCAGACACCCTGGCTCCACCCAGTAGGTGTCACTATTGGGCAACTGCTGGGACTCTCTCCACTTTACCCCTAAGCTCGGCTGGCCTGGAAAGCAAACACCAGGTCTTCCACATGGCAGTGCACAGGCCTACCATCAAGCTTTCAGTTTGGCCCCACAGTGGGATTCTTTTACGATGATGCTAGTTTCACCTTCCCAAGATGCCTGCGCTCTGGATGTGTATTTTTATATCATTTGCTTCGTTTTTTAATAATGCGTGGTATTTCTTTGGTGCACAGCAGGCAGCGTGCAAATTTATACAATAGTGTATGCTATTAAAGACTAATATGAAATGACAAACAAAAACAAAAATGTTCTTCCTCCCCCCCCCCTAATCTGCGCAGAGCACAGGGTGTGCAGAGGCTAAAACCAGTCAACTCCCGTTTTCAGTCTATGCCACGAAATATCATAAGATTCATGACATACTTCTTCAATAAAACAAACAAAAATGAGGTAATCCCAAATCAAAGTATTTAGCATTAACAGTGCAATGCTGTAGAACGCAAGTACCTCCAAATACAGATCCTGCAACACACATGAAATTTAGCAGTACCAGAAAGCTGAGACGATGGTTATGCTTTATTGCATTTTCTGTACCGTCCTGCAGAGTACAAACTAAATGCAAATGTTAATTTGTCGCCACCCATCACCCCACTTCCCGAATATCACTATGCATAAACATATGGTATCAATTCTGCAAAACCAGGAGCTTGCCACGTGGCTGACTATTTCTTGACATTCAACCTATGTTTTTGGGGATGTTCGGCTTGGAAGTATGGAGATTTATTTCTGTACACAACTGTCTCTAGACAGTACTGAACTTCGCACAAATTGCTAATGGAATGACTATCTGTGAGCAAACATTAAAAAAAACTCTCAGATGTTCCCTATTAGTAGTCTAGAAAGTCTTTGGCATAAAATAAAAATTAAAAAGGGCTTTGAATCAACAAGTAAAAAACAGTCAAAGGTCTGCAAACCCTGCTTTAATACAAAACAATGCAAAATCATGTAAATGGGGGGTACAAAACTCCAAAGCTACTTGTCAGTAGGGCAAAAACTAACAAGTGTTCAATGGGAAGGGACCAGAAGGCTTGGTACACCCACAGGAAAAAGCGATTACAATTGTCTTTCTGAAGGTCACTACTAAGGACCTTACCTTGGGCACTTCAACTCAGTTCTAGAGACCACACCATTGTATGAAGGCAAGAGATAGTAAGCGGATCACAGAAGAGCTACCAAAATGGTGCAGGATTTGCAATACAGACTGAATTCTCTGAGAGAAAGAGTAATATTACAGAAAAATTCAAATATCTGTTAGGCTTCGATATTTATTTATTTAGACAGATTTTATGCCACCTTTTCCTTCAATCAAGGTGGTCACGTCACATCACAATTGGAGGGTTACATTTAACATTAGGGTACGTGTAAACATTTAGACAGTACAGTTACTTAACAGTATTTAGGCAGTACAAGTGAGGTAACATTTAACATAAAGGTACTTAATGATGTGGTATGATAGATTTGTGTGTGTGGATAGGATGGGTGTGTGTTTAGTTGGCGGAGGTAGTAGTGTTACCGTTTGGGTAGGGGATGTTGCCTGAATGCTCATAGGTTTCTATAAATAACAATGTTTTGAGGTCTTTGCGGAAGTCTGTGAGGTCATCTAAAGCGCTCAGGCTCATTAGTAGGGAGTTCCATAGTGTGGATGCCAGTAGTGATGGTGCTCTTTTTGAAGTTGTTTGTTTGGTTTTGTGATAGCCTGCAGGTGTGCCGATCATGTTGTTGTTATTGGTTCTTCTTGGTCTATTGCTGATGTCCCTTGTTATAACGTTTTGGAGTATGTCTGCTGAGAGATGGTGAATGACTTTGAAGATGATCATGATTGTTTTGTATTTAGCTCTTGCCACCACTGGGAGCCAGTGTAGTTGTTGTAGGACGTGAGTGATGTGCTCAGTCCTTGGAGTGTCTGTAATGATGCATGCTGTGGTGTTTTGTACCATCTGTAGTGGGTGGAGTGTCTGCCGAGGAAGGCCTTGATATAGTGAGTTTCCATAATGAAGCAGTGGTGTAATGAGTGCTTGACACACTGTGTGGAAGTGGTCTTGACGGAGCACTGGTTTGATTTGTCCGATTGTTTTCAATCGATGATATGCCTTGTTTGCAGTTTTGGTGATGTGGGGTTTTAGGTTCAGAGCTCTGTCTAGTGTTATGCACCTCCTAAAACACTACCATCCACGAACATGTAAACCTTACCAATGTCTTATTCACTATAAATATGGACTGTGAACAAATGTAAATTGTTGTATATAGTTACCACTAGTTACTCCAAGTTTTATTCCCCTTGTTCATTGTAAGTGCTCTTATTGCACCACACCGTTTTATGTAAACCGCGCTGATTTTAAAGAGTGCGGTATATAAGAACAATAAATAAATAAATGCCCACATACTTAATTTCTTCTTTGACTACTATGTGTTTGTCTAGGATGCTGATAGTTTGTGGGGGTATGAAGGTGGGGTTCCTGGTAACGAACATTGCCTCAGTTTTGTCGTAGTTGACTGTTAAGTTGTTGGCTATGAGCCAGTCATTCATGTCTTCGAGGCATTTTATTATTGTTGTAGTGTTTAGTGCTAGTAAGTTGATTGGAGCGTAAACCATGATGTCGTCAGCATAGATGTGATAGTGAAGTTTGTGGTGCTTGATGATGTTGCATATGGGCTGTATGTAGATGTTGAAGAGCATTGAAGATAGGGCTGAGCCTTGAGGTATTCCCTGCATGATGGGGAATTGTAGTGATTTCTTTTGGTTGCATTTGACTTGTTGCGTTCACCCTTCCAGGTATGATGTAAACCACTTCAGGGTATTCTTGCATAGTCCTATCTGTTGTAAGCATTGTAATAGCTTAGCATGTGACACAGTGTCCAAGGCCGCCGAGATGTCCATGAACACTAGCAGGAATCCGTTTTTATGTTGTCTATGCCTCTTAGGAGACTGTCATAGAGGGAGGTGAGTAGTGTTTCCACACCGTGTTGGAGCTTGAATCCATGCTGATGTATGTCCAGTGGGGCATTGATATCTATATGGTCCTGAAGTTGCCTTTGGACTGCTTTTTCCACGATTTTAGCAAGGAATGGCAGGCTGGAGATGGGATGGTATGATTTTGGTTCGGATGGGCTCAGATTACTACTTTTAAGTATTGGTCGTATCATCGCATGCTTTAGGAGTTGTGGCATGTATCCTTGTTGGAGCAAATCTTTGACGATTTTTTGAATGTGATGAGAGAGCTGACGTTTTGTGGTTTTGATCCAAGACACTGGGCATGGGTCTGATGGTGAAGTTGTTGTGTTTAGTCCAGATATGTCTTCTACTTGCTGTTTTGTTGGTATGCTGAAGCTCTCCCATGCTTGATGTTGCTTTTTTATCGTGTGATCGTATGTTTGTGGTGAAGCAGAGTATGTTTGGTTGGTGTTTTTTGACTTCATGTAGTCTGCATATTTTTGTGGGTCAAGATGGTGGGTGCTTTGTTGCGTGTCGTCCTTGGTGAGCTTTTGAACAATGCTAAAATGTTCTCTTGGTCTATTAGTAAATTTCATGATTAGGTTGTGTGATGAAGCAGAGGCCAGCGAACCTATGGAGATAGGAAAAATCACTGATCCCTTTAAAGAAAGTGACAGACCTAAAGTGCAGTTCCTGCAAAGTGTAGCCAGAGGGAGCAAGCACGAAGAATCAGAGGGTAGGCTGACACACTCAAGCTTGGATGATACAATAACTAACTCAAGGGATAATCAGACACACCTGGTCAGGGTGAGAGAAACCCTAACTGAGAAACAGCTTTATAAGCATGGCTTAGACAGAGCAGTGGCAGCAGCAGCAGCAGACGCAGAAGAGAGAGGAAGGAGACGGCTCCGAGGAGAGAAGGAGATGCAGTTGGATTTGCAGTCCTTACAGAGAAGGAACAAGTTCCAAGAGAAACAGTTCCACTGTGGAAAGCTCCAGGGAGAAGTCTCCAAGGAAGACAGAGAAAGGAGAGGGACCTGGAAAGTGCCTGGTAAAGAGAGTACCAGAGAAGCACAGCTCAGAGAGCAGAGGAACCTGCATATTTCCTTTCCTGACCATGAGCTACAAGGAGTTCAGAGGTGGGTGCACAAGACTCAGCCCAGGAATCTGAGAAACACAACACTGAACCAGGAACTGTGGCCAAGCCCTAGAAGGGCATGGAAGCCAGAGAGCCGTAGGTGCAGTAAACACAGCTGGAGAGAGGTTTGGGAACCTGTACAAAAAGTGCTAACTAAAAGTCCTGTTACCTGTTTTCCAGACCAGGTAGAGCAAGGCTGGAGAGCTTTAGAGAAAAACTCTGAAGTGAAGCCAGAATTACATGAGTAAAGCTCAGGGCCAGCAGATATATCGTTAGAACAGGAGGAGATGCAAATAGACCCTGCTGAACCTGATTCAATGCTACCTGACTGTCTCATGGATTGTACACTTTGTCTAGCCAGGAGTTTGGAATCCTTGGCAGAAGTATAGCCCGCAGGGTATACGTTAAAAAACAGTTTTGATAAGCTAAAAGAAGAAGCTTGCTTTTGTTTCCATGAACTGGTTTGTTCTAACACCTGCATAGCTAATAAGACTGTGAAGCACGTCTAACTTTTGAATTCTGTAAATACCTTTTTTTGAAAATCCTGAATGAGGTGAGAATCCTGTTTTCCTTCGTTGAACTTTTGTTTGTGCATTATGAGAATAAACCTTACCCTTTACCTTACACATGGCTTTCACAACTAATTACACAGGTACACTAAAAAAATTTTTTTTTAAACTGCCTCTAATGTTTCGATTGATTTTTACATTTTTTGGTGCGCTGAATCCAAATCTGGTAACCAATTTGCTCCATCACGTACAGATTTTTTGCTACATTGGGTTAGCAGTTTGAGGTGAACGTTTCAGATTGAGTGCGATCGAGATAAAAGTTTCTTGGATGAATTCTTTATACTAATTGTTTAGTAGTTATTCAAATAAGAATAAAGAAAATTGTAACAAGGCAGCACATAAGAATAGAGTAATGTCAACAAAACACACTGTGATGGTAGCAAAATTGTCTGCACTTAAAACAGCCACATACATGTGCACAAACATTGAGCATATAAGAGCGAGGTTAGACACAAAGCAAAGCAAAGAAATGTGCAAAAAATGTTGTACAGGTATGTATGTAAGAATAGAAAACGCAAACCGCACCATTGCAATACATGAAGACAAACACCTGATGGTGTGAAAATAAAATTCTAATAAATGAGATCCGACACTGTGGTAATAACTAGCAAATTTTTATTTCAAAGTTTAGTAAAAACACGATATTTGTCAACACAGTTTAGATTTTAAAGTCATTCTTGGGTCAATCAATCTCCTGGTGGGCCCGTTTCTTCTTCCCCCGAATGCTTCTCTTGGTGCGCTGCTTGGCGTATTTTTCATCTGGGGTTTCCCGCAGCAGCAACCAGCAGAAATCAGCCATCATAGTGGTGTTCCATCTTCCTTGGTACCTTCTCTCTGCGTCCTTGATGTCCTGGTGAAACCTTTCACCTTGTTCTTCACTGTACGCCCCCAAGTTTTCGGGAAAGTAGTTCACATGGGAGTGCAAGAAATGGACTTTCAGGCTCATGTTACAGCCTTGTTCTTTGAAGGCATTGAGCATCCTGGCAACAATATCCTTATAGTTCTCATCCCGCCTGTTCCCCAAGAATTTGAGAACAACATCCTTGAAGGAATCCCAGGCTTCTTTTTCCTTCTCAGACATCGTTTCAGCGAATGCTCCATCTGAAATGAGTTTCCTTATATCAGGGCCAACAAACACTCCTTCCTTTAGCTTTGCATCAGAAAGTCGGGGGAACTTTGAGCAAAGGTACCGAAAGCACTCACCATCTTTTGGAAGGGACTTGATGAATTGCTTAATGAGACCCAACTTAATGTGGAGAGGTGGTAATAGAATTTTATCACGAGGTACCAAGCTCTCATGAAGAACATTTTTCTCACCGGGTCTCAAATACTCCCGAATTGGCCAGTCTTTTTTCCCCCAGTGTAGGTCGCGGGCCCGGCTATCCCACAAGCAAAGGAAGCAGGGATATTTGGTGAAACCGGATTGCTGCCCTAATAGCATGGATAGAATTTTAAAGTCTCCACAAATCATCCACCTATGCTCATCATAACGAATCTTCTGAAGAATCAGGGCCAAATTCTCGTATTTTTCTTGGAGAATAACAGAGTGAGCAATAGGAACTGAAGCGAATGTGTTGCCATTATGAAGAAGAACACCTTTTATGCTGTCTTTTGACGAATCAATGAACAGCCGCCATTCAGCAGGATCATACTTGAATTTAAACTTTTCCATCACTCCGTATATATCGTTGCAAAATACCAAATCTTCCTCTTTGCTGAAATACTTCAAAAATTGTGTCTCGCGGTTGCGGTACCAATAAAAAGTTGTTCCTGGTGACAATAGATTTTTCTGTTTAAGCCGAGAACCTAGCAGTTGGGCAGCATCTTTTGGGAGTCCTAAATCCCGGACTAAATCATTCAATTCAGCTTGAGAGAAAAGTTCAGGTTTCGGATCTGGTTCAGTTTCAAACTCGGAAGTACTGGACTCATCGGGAAAAGCCATCTGATGAGTCTCATCATGATCAGAACCGTCCACACAAATATGATCCAAAGATTTTGGTGGTTCAGGCACAGGTACTTCGTTGTTATGAGGCATAGGCCTAATTGCTGAGGGAAGGTTGGGGTAACTTATTACGTTCTTATTTTTTAAGTTGTATCCCTTCACAAAGCAAGAGCAAAAATATCAGTCACTGCTGTGGTCTCTTTGTTCACGCCACATCATAGGTATTCTGAAACGAAATGCTTGTTTTTTACCTTTCATCCATAAGCGTAGATCTTCCTCACATGTCTTTCACACTTTGTGAGGAGCCCACGGTTTGTCTTGATCGCCTAACTTCAAACCGAAATAGGCGAAATATACTTTTTTAATAAATGCAGAAATGTTCCTCTGCCGCTTTTTCACGGTATATTCCCCACAAATAAAACAAAAACTGTCCGGAGAGTTGACGCAACCTCTGGCTCTGTGAGCCATCACAAATACACAGCACTGCAAACTACAACTGTAGTGAACCACTTCGGAATAAAGCTGGATTACGACTGAGCAAACAAAAGGTAATAATGAACTTGCAAGAAACTGAAACTTGACAGGAACGTTCATGTCGCAACCACCGTGTTTGAGCGAGCGAGCGAACGAGGCGAGGCGAACAGGAAAGAACATGCGCCAGCGCGAGTACTGGATTTAGCCCCCCGCCTCCCAATTGTCCTGTTAATGTATAAAATGAATACAAAACACTCTAAAATATCATGAGGGAGTGTTTCTAGTTAGTTAACCATTACAACCTCTATTTTGGGCCAAGAAAATAAACTGCAGTCGGCTAAAAAGAAATTATGTGAACATTCCTTATATGGGTAAGAAATCTAATTTTGCAAGAAAACGTAACGTGATGGAACATTTTGGCTATTTTTCCTGGATTCAGCACCCCAAAATCTATAGGAATCAGTTGCAAAACTGGAGGCAGTTTTTTGGTAGTGTACCTGTGTTATTTCAAGAAAGGGACTACTAGTACCAGCATGCATCTGGGCTAAGAAAAGTTTCACCCTTGGATGAAAACAATAATGTCCACCCTGACCCTTTAAGCACGTGGCTCGGGGGCTGGGGTTGTGACAGTTGGTATGGTGTTGCTGTTTACGCTAATTTATTAGATTGTTATATTCCAGTTGTTTCTCTCTGTATTGCGTTAGGAGGTTATGTGATTTGTCCTGTCTCCATTTTCTTTCCAGTCTTCTGAGTGTGCGCTTTGCAACTCTGATTTCGTGTGAATTCCATGGGGCGTTGGATCTTTTGTGTGTTTGTGGTTCTTTGATGGCTGGGGCAGATGCTGCGTTAGATATTATTGTGTTCCATTCTTCTATGTTAAGATCCAGGGTGTCGTGTTCCTGTTGAAGTTGTGGGGTGATTTTGTTTATGAATGAGTCTCTGTTAAATGTTTTGAACCGTCTAGTTATTCTTTCATCTTCTTTGCGTTGGGCGGGGTTATTCAGGGTCATGGTGAATTCAATTACATGGTGGTCTGACCAAGGGACTGGGGTGACTGTTGGTTTTGTGGTTTTGTTCTGTTCCACCAGTTGTATTGGCATGAAGACCATGTCCGGAGTTGTACCATGTTGGTGCATTGGGGCGTTAATTGTCTGGCAGTATTTTAGTGACTCCATGGCTTTTAAGAACGTTGTGGTTTCTCTGGTGGGTGCGGATGTTAGGTTGTAGTCTCCTAGTGCAACCAGGGGTTTGTGTCTTCTGTTATGTGCGCATATCATTTCAATTACTGTGGATAGGTGTTCAGTTGTGGATCCGGGTGGTCTGTATGTGAGGGAGATGGTTAGGTACTTGTTGGCTATAGTGAGTGTGTTGTATTCGATTGTGTTAGTGGTGGCGATTGTTTTGAATCTGTATTCCTTTCTGGTAATTATTAGTACTCCACCTCCTCTCTTTTGTGCTCTGATGCAGTTGAATGCTGAGTATCCTGTTGGAGTTACTTGATTTAATATGACCTGGTCTGAGTCATCTAACCAGGTCTCGGTGATGCATGTTATATCAAGCTTCTTATCGTGGATTAGGTCAAGGATAGTATTTGGTTTGTTCCTGATAGATCTGGCGTTTAGTAGAGCACACCTGATGTTTGTTGATATGATTGGGTTTGTGTGTTCATAATATGTGTGGCGAGAGGGTGTATTACGTGTGGTATTGTATGATATAAGCATAGGCAGCATTTTTCATAGGAAAAAAAACTTAAGGAGAATGGACCAGAGGTAATATGAAGAAAACTTCCTTACTGAGAGGGTGATAGATGGCTGGAATTGCCTACCCCCAGAAATACGAATAACCAAAACTTGAGACAGAAGGATGGCAGTAATATTTATTTATTTTATTTATTTATTTATTTATTTAACATCTCTTATATACCGCACTATTTATAATCAGCGCGGTTTACAAAGAACAATAAAACATCAGATAAGATACATATTATCTGTTTTTTACATGGAACAGGAACAAAAACTTGGGTAACTGGGGTAACTATTTACAATGAGTAATAGTCATTGAACTATAAACAAGGAGAGAAATAGGGGTAAAGAAGGGGAGCGGGATCTCGAGTTTGGCTTGTGCATGGAAACATATATGCCCATCTACTCAAGACGTGAGAAATCAAGGAAGGACATCAAAACAGCAATGCAATGAGCAGCGACACAGACATGCTGAGCTCTCATGAAAAGGTAGCAAAGTGAATCACAAATGTTGGCGACGCTTTGATAGGTCATCAAATCTAACTGTGGGAAGGCGAAAATTGATTTCGTATAGCAGACAGTTACATACAATTCCCAGCTAATGAAGACACCAAGGAGCAACATTCTGCAAGTAAGTGCAAGAGAGGACTGAACTTAGCTATATGGTATTGATGCAGCCCAGGGCCGGCCTCACCATTAGACAAGACTAAAAGAGAGCAGCAGCGGCCAACGTGAAACAATAGAGCCCAACACCCACACAAACTCAAAGGGCATCAGCACATTCTTTACCTGCAGGAAGACTGGACACACACGTACATACAAAGCAAAGTTTCATATTTAGAATTATGATGCCAATTATACTTTTTTTTGTTTTTTACAGGATTGTTGCAGGAGGAGGTGGTGGTGAAATGATCATGATTGAGTTAAATTATCAAAACTCTTACGGCAACAGGCATGAGCGTTTGCCCAGGGCACTGGCTCCGAAGCAACCTCGTGATGCTCTGCATGATGAGCTCAGCTTTGGCAAAACCTTCTTAGCATAAATCTGGTGGGGGTGGGGGCCCTATAGCTATAGAGATCTATAGGCCAGTGGTGGGACTAGGACCAAGGTATCCTGTAAGGTAACAGCAGATGGCATTGAATTGAAGGCTCATCTAATTAGCAAAGGAATAAAGAGGGGCAACGTATGATGGCCCCCCAATGAAATCCATAGCAGAAGGTGTAAAAAGAAAACCTATGCAGAACGAGAATATAAAGGAAGGGGCTATTAAGAACATAAGATATGCCATACTGGGTCAGACCAAGCAAGGTCCATAAAGCTCAGTATCCTGTTTCCAACAGTGGCCAACCTAGGTCACAAGTACTAGCAGTTTCCCTAAAAGACACAGGTTCCACAATGCTTGTATGGGGGCAAGCAGTGATATCCCGGGTCCCTTTTAATAATGATTTATGGACCTTTCCTCCAGGAACTTGTTCAAAGCATTTTTAAACCCAGCTACACTAACAGCTTTTATTACATCCTCCAGTGACAAATTGCAGAGTTTGATTACAGGTTGACTGAAAAAATATTTTCTCTTATTAGGCTTAAATAGGTTACCCTGTAGCTTCACTGCATGTCCCCGTGTCTTTCTATATTCTGATGACGCAAAAAATCGATCTACGTTTACCCGTTCCACTCCCTTCATTAATTTATAAACCTCTATCATATCTCTCCTCAGCAGTCTCTTTTCCAGGTTGAAGAGCCCTAACCTTTTTAGTCTCTCTTCATTGGGGTATCCTTCCATCCCCTTTACCATTTTGGTGGCTCTTCCCTGTACCTTTTCTAATAACGCTATATCCTTTTTAAAATACGGCGACCAGAATTGCACACAATATTCAAGGTGTGGTTGCACCATGGAACGATACAGAGACATTATAATATCCTCAGTTTTATTTTCCAATCCTTTCCTTATCATATCTAGCATTCTATTTGCTCTCTTGGCCGCCGCTGCACACTGGGCGGAGGGTTTTACCATGTTATCCACGATGACGCTTAAAACCTTTTCCTGGGTGGTGGTTCCTAGTGTGGAACCTTGCATCGTGTAACCATAGTTTGGGTTGTTCTTCCCTAGGTGCATAACTTTGCACTTGCCCACATTAAATTTTAACTGCCATTTTGATTCCCTGTCTTCCAATTTATCAAGATCCTCTTGCAATTTTTCACAATCCTCATGGGTTTTAAGAACTTTAAATAGTTTTGTGTCATCTGCAAATTTGATAACCTTGCTCATTATACCCTTTTCCAGGTCATTTATGAATATGTTAAAAAGCAGCGGACCCAGCACAGATCCCTGGGGTACTACACTATTCATCTTTCTCCATTGGGAAAATTGGCCATTTAGCCCTACCCTCTGCTTTCTAACTTTTAACTAGTTACTGATGCACAATAGTACACTGCCTCCTATTCCATGACTCTTTAGTTTTGCCAAAAGTCTCTGATGAAGGACCTTGTCAAAGGCATTATGAAAGTCCAGATACACTACATCAACCGACTCACCTTTGTCTACCTGTTTATTCACACCTTCAAAAAAACATAACAAATTAGTAAGACAAGATCTTCCTTGTCTAAAGCCATGTTGGCTGTCTCCCTTTAAGCCATGACTATCTACGTGTTCAGTAATTTTGTTCTTTATTATGGTTTCTATCATTTTTCCCGGTACTGCCATCAGGCTCACCGGTCTGTAGTTTCCCGAATCACCCCTGGAAGCCTTTTTAAAAATTGGTGTTACACTGGCCATCCTACAATCTTCAGGTATTACAGATGACTTTAATGACAGTTCACAGATTACTAATAGCAGGTCTGCAATCTCATATTTCAGTTCTTTCAACACCCTTGAATGTATACCATCCAGTCCAGGTGATTTGCTACTCTTCAGTTTATCAAATAGTTGTAATATATCTTGCCGGTGTATTGATATTTCTTTCAATTCTTCTGCAGTATCACCTTTAAATACCACTTCAGTCATGGGTAACATCCCTACATCTTTCTCAGTAAAGACCAAAGCAAAGAATTCATTCAGTCTCTCCACTATGGCCTTGTCCTCTCTTAGTGCCCCTTTTACCCCTCTATCATCTAATGGTCCAACTGATTCTCTCCCAGGTTTTTTGCTACAAATGTGCTTGAAAAAGTCTATTACGCATTTTTGCTTCCACAGCAAGCTTCTTTTCAAATTCTCTCTTTGCCTGCCTTATCAATGCCTTGCATCTAACTTGCCAGAGCTTGTGCTGTTTCCAGGTTTCGTCATTTGGCTCCTTTTCCCATTTCCTGAAAGATGCTTTTTTGGCCTCTCTGACCTCACCTTTAAACCATGCTGGCAGTTTTTTGGACTTCCTTCCACCTTTCTTAAAGCATGGAATACAGCTGGTCTGGGCTTCCAAGACAGTATTTTTAAACAATACCCAAGCTTGATGTAAGTCTTTAACCTTTGCAACTGCTCCTTTTAGTTTTTTCTCAACTATTTTCCACATTTTATCACAGTCTCCCTTTCTAAAGTTAAAGAGTAATACTGTGGATTTCCTTACTCTCTCCTCCATTAATTAAATCAAACGTGATCATGCTATGATCACTATTGCCAAGTGGCCCCAACACCCTTATCTCTTGCACCAGATCTGGTGTTCCACTAAGAACTAGGTCCAAAATGGCTTCCCCTATGGTCGGTTCATGAACCAGCTGCTCTAAGAAGCAGTCATTTATTTCATCTAGAAACTTTATCTCCCTAGCATGCCATGATGTGACACTGACCCAGTCAATACCAGGATAACTGAAATCACCCATTATTATTACTGTGCTGTAACTTCTGTTAGCTTCCCTTATTTCTTTGAGCATTTAATCATCCATTTGTTCATTCTGGCCAGGCAGTCGATAGTACACCCCCACTGCCATCGCCTTCCCCTTTTTTACATGGAATTTCAATCCATAGAGATTCTACAGCAAATTTTGTTTCCTGCAAAACTTTAATCCTTTGCACTCAATGCCCTCTCTAACATAGAGCGCAACCCCTCCACCAATTTGATCAGCTCTATCATTACGATATAGTTTGTACCCAGGTATCACAGTGTCCCACTGATTGTCCTCCTTCCACCATGTTTCTGATATTCCAATTATATCTAACCTCTCATTTAGTGCTATATATTCTAATTCCCCCATCTTATTTTTTAGACTTCTAGAATTTGCATATAAGTATTTTAGAGGCTGTATTTTATTTATTTATGATTTGCTGGTACTATGGATGACAAGCCAGAATTAATGAGATACCAAGTAACATCTGTGACTTCCGAGCACTATTTCTGGCATGGCGCCCTGGAATCTTAGACACTATTTTTGGATAGTTTAATGCAGCATTTTTTCATCATTTTCTAGAGAATTTAGCAGAGAAGAAAGTGTGAGTGTTTGCATTAGAATCTCTACCATCAGCACAGAGAACCCATCTGCAGAAGAGGGAAATGTTTAATTTTGAATTTAAGACTCATCTTCCACCTTTTCATGTCAGTAAGTGTAGAAAGCTGATTGCAATACAACTGTCAAAGTAGAAATATAGAGGGCAATTCTGTTCTGGGCGTCCCCTGCCTGTGCGGGAGCCCAGAATCTGTACGTGCCCTGGTTGCACCAAAGTCTGATTGCGTGAGGGCTAAATGTGCCCGAGAGATCTGAATTGGGTGCAACCAACCATACGTCCAGCCCAGTCAGACTCCTGCATGGAGTGGCAGTGGCGGCATGGTGTCCTGTTGCCATGGCGGCATGGTGTCCTGTTGCCATGGCGGCACGGAGTCCTGTTGCCATGGCACCGCCACTCCATGCAGGAGCCTCAAACCCCAGCTGACTGTCGTAATCTTTTTCCCCGCAGCCCGACCACCAATCGGGCCTACCATGGCCAAGGTTGGGCTGCACCCCCCTCATCTTGCTTCTCCACTCCGGCTGCTGCAAGTGTCCCCATCTAGGGGGACTTATTCCACCTCCGTGGTGTACTAAGTCCCCCGTCCACATGGCCGACCCCTGACGTACAGGGCAGACCTCTGAATCAGCCCTGTATGTTCGAGGTCAGGTACCCGCCCACTCCCCATCCTCACTCCCTCCCACCCATGAATAGAGCTCCCCATGCAAGTTGCCTATACGTGCAGGGAGCTCTGTCAGCAGGATATCAATCCTGGCGTTTAGCGGGTCTGGGCGTCCAGACTGGACATCCAGACCCGCTAAATGCAGTTCAGAATGACCCCCCTAATACAACTAAAATATATCATTAGCTTAAATTTTAAGCTGGCTCCCCACAATTTAGTTCTCACTCTTCCCCCGGCACCCCCAAATGATCTAAATATCTCTTAGCCACGTCCTTCTCCATTATACATATCACAAAGGTCCGCCCACTCTTCAAGCAACCAAGTTTTAAAATATCTTTAGGAATCACAGTCTATCACCTCTTATTTCCCAGGGCAGAAACTGTTCCATCATCCAGGGACTACTGCCCCAAAATATTGTACCCCAAGACCTCTAACAGAAAGCTTCAAGGTCGTGAAAGAACCTTCTCAAACACCTTTAGTTTATCTCAAATTTTGCATTGGCTCATGTCACCAATTCTTAGGCTGCTAAGAGAAATAAAGTTTATTAAAGGTCACGGGCCACACAAAGTGCTTTTGGATCTCAGATGGGCCACTCGGTTAGACATATTAAGGTCTTTGGAAACAAAACATTGGATGGGTCAATAAATAAAGCTTGCATCCCCCAATAAATAAATCTTAATTCCATAATTTTCCAGTACCGATCAAGGTATACACATTAACTTTTCACTAAGATTCAGGGCTTGGTGTGAGCCAAAGACGGATTGTTCCCAGCTACAAGTCCCTCTGGAGCCTTTGAACTACGATCATCCCATCCTGCATCAACACCCTGTTAGGGTTCAAGCAGTAAGCAAGGTATCCGCTGCCGAGAACCAAGTGCTAAACCCGCAGAAAACCAAACTTCATCGAAAAGACTTTAGAGCAGTGGTTCCCAAACTTGGGGTCAGGACTCCAAATGGGGTCACATCATCAGTGGATGATGTCACAGAAAACATGGCCATTTCCCCATCTCTCTGGACTTTCAGTGTGACCTATGCCAAGTCACCAGTCAGCTTGTTGTTTGTGAGCCAGTGAGTACTCATAGGCCCTTGCCCCTCCTGGGTAAGCTTCCGGTTAGGCTGGAAACGGATGCTGTAAATACACACTGCGACAAGGGACCCTATGCAGACGGTTGCTGCCGCCTTCCTGCTTTAAATGAGTGGAGGGAGGGGAAGGAGGCTGGTAACCTGCTGTATTTATTTATTTATTTAAACTTTTTTTATATACCATTTTCCAAGCTATCAAAGCGGTTTACAGAGAACAATTTGATATAGAGAACATTGGGGGAGGGGAATATTGGGAATTTTATAACATTCAAACTTTATAACTAAACAGGCAACTTATATATAGGTTCTCTGGGGGTAGTTCGATGGGGAGGGTTTGAGTTGTGAATGGGTGGGCTGGTTGTGTAGTGGGAATAGGGGAGTTGGAAGGTTTAAGGGTGGGGGTTTTGGGTGTCAGTACCAAAGTATTCAAGAAAAAGAAGCGTTTTTAGTTTCTTTCAGAATTCCTTTGGATCATTAATGGCTCTCAGGCTGCTTGGGAGGGCTCTCAGGCTGCTTGGGAGGGCACTCCAGTTTGTGGGTCCGTAGACTGAGAATATTCTGTTGCAGACAGTCTGTGAGCTTTTTAGTTTTGCAGACTGGTATGTTGAGTAGGTTTTGGTACATCTGTCTTCTTGTTCTGGTGTCCGGGTTCTTCTGGAGGAGAGTTTGTAAGTATGCTGATGCTTGATTGTGAATAGCCTTGACAGTGTTCATGATTGTTTTGTACTTGATTCGTGCTTAGAGTGGGAGCCCATGTAGTGCCTTAAAGGTGGGTGTGGTATGGTCTTGTCTTTGTGTTCCGGTGACTAGGCAAGCTGCTGTGTTTTGGGCTAGTTTTTAGGGGTTGTAATGTATGTTTTGGGAGTCCGTGGAGGATGGAGTTACAGTAGTCAAAGTGTGGAGTTATTAGTGCTTGACATACTGTTCTGAAGTGGTTGGCGGCTTGCAGGGGGCATAGTTTGTGGATGGTCTTGATTTTGTGGTATACTGTTGAGGTAGTTTTTTGAAATGGGGTTAGAAGTTTATTTGTTGGTCCAATGTGACTCCCAGGTATTTGACTGCTGGTTTTACTTTTATTTTGTTGTTGTTGATTGTGATGCTTGCTCTGTGTGTGTGTGTGTGTGTGTGTGTAGGTTGGGTCATTGGTTATGTGTAGAATTTCAATTTTGGTGTATTTGATTGTAAGTTTGTGGTCGGTTAGCCATTGTGTTATCACCTTGAAGCACTCTTTGGTTGTCGTGTGAACTGGTTTTTTTGTGGAGAAGGGGGCGTATATCATCAGATCATCTGCGCAGAGGTGGTAAAGTATATTGTGTTGCTTTTTGAGATTATGGATTGGTTGCAGGTAGAGGATGAATAGGAGTGCAGATAGTGAGGAGCCTTGGGGTATTCCTTAAAGGTGGTTGAACTTGGGTGATGTTTGGGTTCCCATCTTGACTTGTTGGGTGTGGTCTGTGAGGTAGGAGCGGAACCATGCTTTGATTTCATCATCACTTTGGGTCACATGAATTTTTAGTTGTTAAAATGGAGTCAGTCATATATAGTAACATAGTATATGACAGCAGATAAAGACCAGTATGGTCTATCTAGTCTGCCCAGTAGGGTGGCTGGAGTAGGTGTACCTGCCACTCTGTGCAGGATGACTCCCTGTATGCCTTTGTTTAGGATTGTACCCCTGCTCCATGCAGGTCATTTCTCTCTATTTGTTGACGTATACAAGCTAGCTAACTTTGATTTTATCCTCTCACTATAAAAGGGATCCCACTGTGTCTGTCCCATGCCACTTTGAATTCCGTCACTGTATTTGCCCCACCTCCTCCATCAGAAGGGCATTCCAAGCATCCACCATCCTTTCAGTGAAAAGGTATTTGACATTACTTTTAAGTTTACCTCCTTGCAGCTTCATTTTATGACCTCTAGTTTTACAGCTACCCCTTCTTTGCAAATGGTTTGTTTGTTTGTTCATTAATACCCTTTAAGTATTTAAAGGTCTGTATCATATCTCTCCCATCCCTCCTCTCCTCTAAGGTCGTTACGTCTTCAGATCTCTTCTCATACGTCTTCTGGTGCAGGCTCCAAATCATTTTGGTCGCCTTCCTCTGAACCATTTCAAATCTTTTTACATCTTTGGTGAGATATGGTCTCCAAGACTGAACACAATACTCCAAGTGAGGCCTCACCAACGACTTGTACAGGGGCATTAATACCTCCTCCTTTCTGCTGGTTATTCCTCTCTGTATGCAATCCAGCATCCTTCTGGCTTTGGTTACCGTCTTGTCACAAAACACTGCTTCAGAGGTTCAAAATACTATCCTTTAGTGTTCAAGGTCTCTGACTGCACTGCCTTTTCACCAGCGAGGCTTAACCCCCTTTTTAGAACCACGTTAAAACTTACAATCATCAAAATATCAAAAAATTATTGTTTTATTTGTTTTGTTTTTAATTTTCAAATTTACCAATTAATGTTACAACCATACAGCACTGTATAAAAAAAGCACAGTTACTCACCTATAATATATGTTCTCTAGGGACAGCAGAATCAGTCCTCACATATGGGTGATGTCAGTTTAGAAGAAGCCGTCGCGGAAGCATCTCCCCAGCTTTCAAAGAAAACCTTTGGAAAATGCACAACACATGTGTGATCCCCTTCCCACCCAAGGGTGCCATCTTTCCTCAGTCTAATGACATAGCTAAGATGGCAAAAATTAAAATACAGTAAAGAAGCAACTCTAAGATGAGGAGAGAGGGTTGTGAGGACTGATTCCTGCTGTTCCCAGAGAACACCTGTTACAGGTGAGTAACTACACTTTCTTTGGGAGCAAGCAGAAAGTCAGTCTTCAAATATGGGACTCCCCAACTACAGACTACAGAGAACCTGTACAAAATGCCACCGTGACCTGCAACGAGTGAGCTATAATCAGCAGCAGTTGAGTCCCAACTAAGAGACTCTCTCAAGACCTAAGTGTCCGGTGGAGAATCAGCACTCCAGTAGCCTGAACACAGAAGGGTCGGAGGCCATGATTTGCCTACACCCCAAAGAGATTACGGAGTACGGCCTGGCCAAAGGCACTGTCCTGTCGGGACTCTCTCCAGGCAGTAGTGAGCTGCAAAGGTATGGACCGAAGACCAGGTAGCGGCCTGGCAGATTTCCATCACAGGTACAAAACGCAGATTTGCTACAGAGGTAGCCATGTCTCTGACACGGTCAACTGTGACCTGGTGTTCTAATAAGATCCCAGCCTACTCATAGGTGAAAGCAATGCAGTCCACCACCCAAGTGGACAGAGCTCGCTTAGTTACAGGAAGTCCCAATGAACTGGGGTCATAGGAGATAAAAAGCTGAGGTGCTTTGCAGTGACCCTGGGTCTGTTGCAAACAGAAGGACAGGGCCCTCTTAGAATCCAGAGGATGGAGAATGGTCTCCACCTTGCTGATGTGAGGCCTCGGAAAGAATGCGGGGAGCACCACCTTCTGACTGATGTGGAAGGGGGACACCACCTTTGGAAGAAACTTGGGGTGTGTGCGGAGCACCACCCTGTTCTTGTAAAATCTCGTGTAGGGAGGCTCTGCCATCAGAGCCTGCAGATCGCTGACCCTGGGAGCTGACGGGAGTGCCATTAGAAAGACAGTCTTCCAGGAGAGGTACCATAAGTGGCAGGTAGCCAAGGGCTCAATGGCGGCTTAGTGAGCTGTGAGAGCACCACGTTGAGACCCCACTCTGCCGTTGGTGAGTAGATGGGGGGCTTAGACAACATGAGGCCCTGCAGAAAATGAGAAACAAGGAGATGAGCCGAGAGGGGCTTTCCCGCAACTGAGTGGTGGTGCACCGCGATATCGCTTAGGTGCACCCTGTCTGAATTGGACTTCAGTCCCACATGGGACAGGTGAAGTAGTTACTGGAGTAATATCTGCACAGAGTAGGAGAACGGGTTCGCTTGTCTCTTGGCGCACCACACCGAAAAGTGGCTCCACTTAAAGGGCTACACCCTTCTTGTGGAGGCCTTGCATGAGGCAAGAAGGACCACCTCTATGTATCATGGGAGGTCGAAGGGAGCAAGAGCTACCATTTTAGCAGCCAAGCTCTGAGTGACAGAGACCCCAGGTTGGGGTGCAGGACAGCGCCTTCTTCCTGTGACAGAAGGCCTGGGGCATGGCCCAGGAGAATCAGAAATGCCACTGACAGGCGGAAAAGTAGCAGGAACCAAGGTTGCTTGGGCCACTTGGGGGCTACCAATAATCAGTGACACTCTGTCACTCTGGACCTTGAAGAGGGTCTTGGCAACCAATGGTGTTGGCGGAAAGGTATAGAGGAAGCCTTTCATCCATGGAATGAGGAACGGAACGGCTGCCACCCGGGACAGATGCGGCTAGCGGGAGCAGAAGCAGGGCAACTGTGTGTTGTCTAGGCTGGCGAACAGGTCCACTACGGGGAAGCCCCAGAGCTGGGGAAGCCGGGAGGCCACTCTGGAGTCCAGGTGCCACTCATACGGCTGGAGGACTCTGCTCAGCTTGTCTACCAGGGCATTTTGCTAGCCTGGGAGGTAGATAGCCCACAGGAGCATCCCGTTGCATGTGGCAAATGAGCCGAGGGCCACCACCTCCTGGCATAGGGAGCATGACCCCGTGGTCCCTTGCTTGTTCATGTAGAACATTGTGACTTTGTTGTCCGTTTGGACCAGTACCGACTGGCATTGAAACTGGTGGTGGAAGGCTCGGAGGACGGACCTCCAGAAGGTGAATTTGCAACTGGCATTATGCCTGGACCAACTGCCTTGTGTGCTAAGGTCATCACAATGAGCTCCCCAGCAGGGAGGTGTCCATGGTTAGGACCCTCTAGGTCAGAGGTTCCCAACTCCAGTCCTGGAGGGCCAAACACCAATCAGGTTTTCAGGCTGTCCCCAATCAGGTTTGCATGCACTGCCCCCATTGTATTCAAATGTATCTCTTGCATATGAAACATGGTAGTGGCAGCATCATGCTGTGGAGATATTTTTCATATTGGCAGGGACAGGAAAACTGGTCAGGATTGAAGGAACGATGGACGGCACTAAATACAGGGCAATTCTTGAGGAAAACCTGTTTCAGTCTGCCAGAGATTTGAGCTTGGGACAAGGTTCACTTTCCAGCAGGACAATGAGCCTAAACATACTGCTAAAGCTGGTTTAAAGGGAAACATTTAAATGTCTTGGAATTGCCTAGTTAAAGCCCAGACCTCAATCCAATTGAGAATCTGTGGATTATGTGACGATTGCTGTACACCAATGCAACCCACCTAAAACTTGAAGGAGTTGGAGCAGTTTTGCCTTAAGGAATGGGTGAAAATCCCAGTGGCTAGATGTGCTAAGCTAATAGAGACATACCCCAAAAGACTTGTAGCTGTAATTGCAGCAAAAGGTGGTTCTACAACATATTGACTTTGGTGGGTGAATACATATGCACACTCCTGTTTTCTGGGTTTTTTGTCTTAATTATTGTTTGTGTCATAATAAAGGATATTTTGCACCTTCAAAGTCGTAAGCTGTAATGCGACAAAACAGGGCAAACACAGAGGGGATGAATACTTTTGCAATGCACTGTACACACGTTGCCAAAAGTAATACATAGGAATGTCATTTTCAACAGCCATTTCCAACATTGTTTTATCCCAGAAACGGGCTTTAAAAAAAATTATTTACCAACCTTTGATGTCATGCCTTCTGGCAATCAGCTGAGGTGAGTACTTGCCCATCCTATGTGCAGCTAAAATCCTCTACGCGCACAAGTTTATCCAGGGCAAGGCTAGGAAGCGGTCTGCATTTGTGCAATCACTTTTGCATTTTCAAAGAGCACGCATCTTAATTTTCACATAAAAAGCTAAGCACGCATTAGCATGTATACATGGGTGCTGCTAATTTACCTAGAGTTATTTTCAACTTAAAGTATGCAAAAACAAAAAAGCCTAAATCTGCTGTCAGACAGACATAACAGGGTCATTTTATGAGGTTTCTCTCACATGTAAAGCTTGCTTTCCATGCAGAAAAGGGCTGTTATAAAACTGTGAGATGACATATGCCCACAAAGAGCGTGTACAGAAAATGTGCGCCTACTTTACACCATCTGCATGCCCAGGGGTAGCCTAAGTAGACCTAACACAGGGTTGTGATGCACCTATGTATTTTCTATAAAACATCACAAGCATTGTGCATCAAGTACGCTCTGAAACAGGTGAAAATTTGTGCACTATTGAGGCTGGATCTGGGAGCCTATTTTACAAAAGGCTACATAGGCTTTGCACTGATCTTCATGGACATTGCTGCCGCATTCGACACCGTAGACCACGAAGTTCTCCTGCTACGCCTCAGAGAGAAGGGAGTTCAAGCTTCAGCTTTGTCATGGTGCGCTTCATACCTCACTGATCGCTGGCAACATGTCCGTTCTGGCCCCTCCAACTCCGATTCCTTCCCCCAAACTAAAGGTGTTCCACAGGGCTCATCTCTATCCGCCTTGCTATTCAATGTCTATATGCAACCCATTTGTGATCTCATCCAATCATTTAATATCAACTGCCTGGTCTATGCTGACGACGTCTTGATGTACATGCCAATTTCGACAGAACATCTTGAACTATCCCCACTTATCAGGTGCTTTGACGCTGTCACAGACTGGCTAAATGCACAAATGCTTAAGTTAAATTTCAAAAAGACAGAAGCCCTCTTCGTAACCAGGAATCCGGCTTTTACTCATCCCCTGTCTATCAAGGTTCGCGACGCAGAGATCATATGCAAGACTACAGTAAGATACCTAGGTGTAACGATTGATCAGAAACTTAATATGAAGGCTCATATCAAAACATAACAAAGTCGGTGTACCATAAAATCCGGACCCTCCGCAATTTGCGTCAACTGTTAGAACCTGATGACTTCCGAACTGTCTTTCAGGCCCTAATAATGCCTCACTTTGACTATGCCAATGCGATCTTGTATGGTCTACCTAAGTGCACGACTAACCCCTTACAACTTGCAATGAATTCAGTTGCAAGAATCCTTCATGGAGCCTCAAGAAGTTCTCATATTACCCCAATACTAAAACAATTGCACTGGCTACCCATACAAGCCAGGATCTCATTCAAGATCCTAATTATGACCCATAAAGCCATCAATAAATACCCTGCTACTGCCATTACTGATCTAATTTCAATCACACCTCTCAATCGAGCAAGGAGATCGAATGCCGCAAATACTCTCATATTACCTAAGGCAAGCACGAAGTGTTCTCAATTCACTAGATCCAGAGCCTTCTCCTTCTTTGCTCCATCCTGCTGGAACGCACTACCAGCAACTATCAGAACCATCAGTGAACTCTCCCAATTTAGGAAGGCACTGAAACGGCACCTCTTTCTTCATCACTACGATGATGCAGTCTTCTCCCCCCACTCACCCACTCTCACATCTCAATGCAGCACCTCAAACTCATGCACGTCACATTCCCAGACTGATCACTCGCAATCACACCTTCCCCTCCAACCACCATGAGAAACTTATGCAGTGCCGCATAACTCATTATATTGTTGCATAAAGCAGACTGTATTTATTCATCGTGTCTCCTTGTTAAGGGACTGGTTATTTATACCCTATTTTACCTGTTATACCTGCTTAATGCATACCCAAGTTTAATTTTCCTGTTTAATGTATACCCAAGTTATTATACCTGTTTCACTGTAAGCACAAATCACGAAATTGAGATGTGCAACTCTTATGTTCATTGTAAACCACACTGATGTCGAATAGCGCGGTATAAAAGAGACTGCAAATAAATAAATAAATAATAATCTTTATAAAATAGTAATAAAACTGGGCCCAACAAGACCTACAGACACAAAAGAACCATCTAGTGGCTGTCAATTTCCTCTCTGCTCTACTGAACACTTAGAAAACAAGGCTAATAACAGCATGTAGACGACCAGCTGTCCTATAAGCTATATTACACCTTCGAGTCATATGGACAGGCAGAAGGCCCAAGGATAACAGGCATTAGCCATCTGAGCTGTGGGATTCATTAGTGCCACTGTTCATAAAATGGAGCAAGGTCACTGCAGAACCTAGATTCACGGCTATATTTTGACCACCCAACTACTAGCGTTTACCCCAATCCCATTTATAATCAGCATTTATATACCGCCTTTCACTGCTATCAAGGCAGTTTACAATACACTATTATAATATAAAATATCATATAATAATGGAACATATACAAAAAAGTATAACAAATGCGATGTGTGCCTTCAAGTCAATGCCGACTCCTGGCAACCCAGCAGCTCCGGGGTTTTCTTGAGAGTGTGACCGGAAATAGATTACCAGGCCTTACCTCCAAGGCAATGGAGGGTTAAGTGACATGCCCAAAGCCACAAGGAGTGCTAGTGGGAATGAAAGCCTAGTCTCTTGGCTATAAAGCCAGTGCTCTAACCACTAGGTTACTCTTCCACTCCCAAAGTATAACAAGTGGAGTATAAAAGAAAAAAAAAGAAAAGAAAAAACAGCAGATGCCAACCAGTGTCCTGAACTGAAAGCAGCTCCCATCCCTGGTCAAATGCCTTTTCCAAAATAGTACATTTTTAAGGCTTGTTCTTGAATCTTGACAGAGTGGGTTCCTTCCTAATAGACTGAGGAATTACATTCCATAGTGAGGGTTCCAGGTAAGAGAAGGCAGACAGCCAGGTTGACTGAAACCATGTATTTGATGGAAGAGATAAGATTAAAAAATTATTATTCTGAGAACGAAGAATAGCTGGAGTGTAGGGAAGTAGCTCATCAGACAAACACAATGATAAACCATTATGAAGCGCTTTATAAGCAATTAAATCAATTAAAAGGACCAATAGTATGAGTGGTGGACCATCCTGGAATCCACAGCACATGATTTGGTAACATTTAATTTTCGATAATCTTTTTCCAGCTAAAGCCTAACTCTGGATAAACAACTGTTTAAGGGTGCCAAATCGGGATAAACTGGATCCACATGGCTATCAGCGTAATCAAATCTGGTTGGCTATAGAATTCAATTTAAGATCCTGGCTTGAGGAGTCAATAGAAGTCAGTGATTTTCAATCAATAGCGGCATTACATGATCAAATTTCTTGACAAACAAAATAAGAGTAATGGCTGTGTTCTGAATCTGTTGCAATCTGAGTGATGCCAGTTTCAGTCCATTAGAAAAAGAATTGCAGGTAATCGATGCAGCTGGTGATCAGTGTATGACCCAAGGTGATTAATGCATTTTTTTTTCTTTATAGGGTCTTACTATACTTATGTGCCGCAAAACAAAAGCAGGTTTTAGTAACTGCCAAAATTGCTCCTCAAAAGAGATAGTTAAGAGTCTAATATACATCCCAGCCCCTGCTAAGTCATTACTGCAAACCCATCTCTTCTGTCAGACTTTCGACCTCCTCTTTCCTAACCTTTGATATTCTGTCGTGAACCCTTCGCTTTTATATGTCCTATTCTCTTCGCTTTCCTCTCTTGTATTTGGCGCTCCTTTCCTTCTCTGAATGCAGTGTTTTATGTACTGTAAACCACTCTGACACTTTCGCTTGGGTGGACAATCAAGCGATATAATAAAGATAAAGGACCGGCAAAGATTTTACATAGGGAGAGGACCAAAACTATGAGTGGTGGACAGTCCTGGACTCCACACAGCACATGATTTGTTAACATTTAATTTTAGAAAAGCTTTGAGGGGATGAAATCCATTTAAAAGTGCTGGAAGACGACTAACTCTGGATAGATAATTTTCAAGAGAGCCAAATTGGGATAAACTGGATCATCAGCAAAACAGAACGCGCCGACTCCTTGAGCCTGGACAAGTTCAGCTAGTGGACTCAGAAAAAGATTAATTAGGATGGAGGCTCATGTTTCCATTCTGCCACGCCAATGCACGTCCCCATATTCAACCTTGCATGAGATGGACATCCCCACCCCATGGTTTCATAGTGCAGGTGCCTATGTGGATGCCAGGTTGGGTGTCCACGTCGGGGGCGTCCGTTTCTAAAATCAGGCTGAAACATAGGTGTCACAAGCATTTTTCTGCCCATTCCGCCTTGGAAATCCCGGATTGCACTTGGACCGCTCTTTCTAAAATGCCACTTTTAAAATCCCTATAACCAGTCGCTGCCATGGAAGGAATGAGGAGGACACGGTCTGTCCAGAAAAATGAACAGAACAGACTAATGAAAAACACTAAAACCTAGCGTATGCCCTGCCACATGGGATGAGCAGGTGACATGTGGCTTGCAATCTCATCCCTGCATAAAGCAAGTTAAAATGCTCTCTACGGAGGTAGTGCTCTAAATGAAAAACTAACACATTGGAATACTTAGATATGACCTCTAAGGTAGACCTTGTCCCAAATCTCTCACCGTGAATAGAGGGGACAATAAACTAACAATAGAAGGTAATGGATAGCAAAGTTCAACCTTACCAAAAATGCCTCAGTCTAGTGGAAACTTTCCTCCACTAAACATTAAAAGGCTTATTCCATTCCAGATGTAGATCCCCTCTGTACATCTGGTCTGAACCGGATGTACAGAGAAGGATCGCTATTCTGATCCAGTGGGACATGTCTAGCCCAACCGGATCAGAACAGTCCAGTACGTGCAGGCCTGGACTGCGATTCAGTCCGGCCTGCGTGTACAGGACCTTCCCAGATAACTCAGAACAGGCTCTTCAATGGAGCCGGGGCACCATGGCATCATGTTGCCATGGCACAGTGGCTCCATTGAAGAGCCGCGATGCCAGCTGCTGGAAAACAAAGCTTATTCCCTGCAGCCCGACCCCCAATCTGGCCTCCTAAGGCCAGGGTCAGGCTGCGGGAAATGTCCTCTGACCCCCCCTGCCCCATCCACGCCCCGGCATTGAACAAAACACACGTCCAGGGAGTTATTCCACCTCAGAGGAGGAATAATTAACCCGCACAGGTCGCCGGCCCTGGACGTACAGGGCCAACATTAGATTCTAATGTCGGCCCTGTGCATCCAGGGTCAGCAACCGCCCACCACCTGCCCAGACTCCGCCACCAAGTCGCCCCTTCCCCGCTCCTGTCTAAGTTCCCCGCACAACCAGCAGTCAAGTTAGATGCAGCGGGGGAAGGCACGAATAGCGGGGATGGACGTCCCAACTATCCGTGACACAGAATCGAGCGCTAAGGGTACAGTAGTGTCAAACAAAAAACAATGATGCCATCATCCATTTTGAGGTGGATTTTTATAATAAAATGAAAAGCCAGGGGGAGAACACTGTCAGGAAACAAGTATTTCCTCTACACTGCCAAGTCGATATTAGTACTTATTAAAATTAATTTCAAAAATAGAAATTTTGAAAGATTTACAGCCAGCTCCACCCTCATAGCTACATTTTTGCATTTAGCTTACCCTGACGTCCAGGTTGCTGAAGGAGAAACATTAGCTCGGCTGAAATCACTGTAGATGCATGAGGTCTGCAAATTACGTGGCCTTACACAACATTAAGGGGGGAGGGGAAGAACAAACAAGAGTACAAGGAACAAATTGCTTGGCCCCCATAAATTTTAAATTTTTGCACCAACGCCCCAACATTTGAAAGCTGCAAAACAGGAGGTTTGAGAGCAGAGTGACCGTAAAGGGAAAACTGATAGAATTAGTGCATTTGTAGATGAATAAGAGGGCGCAAGCTTCCAAAACAAGCAGCGATAATAATTCCCTTATCGGCTGTCCCTGGTTTTATACGTTTTATCTTTCTTACGAGAAGAACAAACCTGAGACTAGTCCAAAAGTGGAGACTCTCAGCTGCCTGCTCTGCTCAGTATCATTATGTAATGGTCACCTGACAGGAGATGCTGCTGAGTTACGTCTCCCACCCATTCCATGTTCCCCTTAACTCCAACTTGCAAACTCATAAAATGCATGAGCCAGCCGATAGCAGGGCAGGACACGTTTCCTATGGCAGGCTCATGCACACATCTGCTCTGCACTGAAATGATCACATAAGCCACCAATGGCGTTACAACGCCTCGAGCTGATCGTCAATTAAATCTGATGATTTCATGAAGCAAGCATTTCCCGGCACAAGTCTTTCTTCAGAAGTGAAGTGGTTTTTCTTTAATACAATGTTTTTAAACCAGATGAATGGAGTAAAGCCCAAGAATAAAAGAAAAAAGGTTATTTGATTTAAAAACAAACACGTCACCTACACAGAGTACAAATAGCTTCTCTACGGGCACACTGCAACCTACTCTTATGTTCTCCAAACTATGACAAGATCTATAAACAAATATCGGGAGTATCTATTAGGGCAACTTTTGCTCCTCCATAGCTAATCTGTTTAGGAGGCTTATGAATAGAAATGGCTCTCTGATTTTCCTCTCTCTCCTAATGTCAAGTTGTAGCGTCAATTTATCGACGACATATTTCTAAGCTGGGAGGGTACAGCAGAAGATTTATTTCAATTCCATCAATGGCTTAATCAGCTAGATTCCATCATACAGTTTACAGTGAATTTTGATAAGAAGATGATCTCATTTGTGTGTGTTTCAGTTCAGGACACTGGTTGGCGTACGACAATCCATAGGACGATTACAGATCGGAATATGTATTTGCACTTTTCAAGTGCACACCCCCTGAAACTCTGGGAAGGGCTGCTTTATTCTCAGTTTGTTCGGTTCAGGCATAACTGTTCTACTTTAGCTGATTTTAAATCCCAGTCTAAACAGTTGAAACGTGAGTTTAAGGCTGGGGGATATCCAGCTTCAGTAGTTCAGCGAGCCTATAAGCATGCAAGGTATGACAACAAACTGGCTCCTCCACCCTAGACCTATGGAACAAAAGGAGGAGGATGAATATATTCATTTTACTACCTGATATTCCACAGTTAGCCATTAGTTAAAGGGTATAGTACACAAGCATTTTGCAGCGACATAACTAGTACCTGGTTTAGAGGGTAAAAGGACAAGGTTTATGTGGTTAAAGAATCGGAATTTGAAAGAACTACTCAGTCCAGCAAGCATGAGGCCTTTAAATAAATTGCCCTGTGACACAAGCTGGACGTTGCCCTTGTGGAAAATACTCTATTTGTGATGTTTCCCTAGAATTAACAACGTTTACTTATAAGCGGCGGGAATATACTCAGACGTCAGACTTCCTGCACCTCTAGTTATGTCATCTACGCTGTTCACTGAAGTTAAGGATGGGAGAAGATGAGTAGATTGCACTGTGCCTGTAGAGAAACTCCTATGGTTCATTGATCAAATTACGCAGGGGGGAAGGTCCGAGTAGAGATCAATTTCTTTTGCGATGCAAACAAAAATAGATCTTCCTTTTAAACACGGTTTATCCTAATGGTCTTAGTGCCCAGATAGACTGGGGGGTTTGCTTCTTGAAAGGGTGGGAGGGTGGTATCTCTGTTTGGTGCGGTACTCCGGATATGATTTTGCATATTTGGGTATGTAAGTGTGAAGAGCTTTTAACAGACATCAACTGTTTTCTTCAAATATTGCAGTGTTCTTGGAGCTGTGGTGAATGTCAATAGGTGCTGGAACTTTGTTCTGTTTTGGGCCCTTTAAAGTTTGAATAGGGCAAGGATGGGATGGCTATATAAAGAGCGCAGTATTCTTTTATAACTCCAATACTGCATGTATCACCGGTAGCACTGGTTGGAAGATTTAGATTTGGTATAGCTGGTATGAATAGGTGATATACTGTCAACTCGGAAGGGTGGCTATTTCTGTTTTTGCGTTGAATGAGAAGGAGGAGGGGGCTCCGCTCAGTATATTGGTCGTGAGTTCTGATATTAATATTTGGAGTTTTAACAGTTACCAGGTGAGGTGATTGTGCGGTTGTGGTTCGTTCTCTGATAGTTCTTGACATAGTTTGAATTTATTCTGATAGGCCTGAAAAGAGATGTGTGTGTATACTTGTTTAATTTCAAGCGCCTTTTATCCCTCACTGCATTATCCCTACATTTGAGACCTGATCCCCTGAGGAAGCATTAGATGAAACACCTGAGTAGGCGTCTTGAGTGGCACTGGGGACTGTTCGTTGGAAATAGCTGCCACATTGAGCCACATTAAGCTAAGTGCTGACAACTACAGTTCAATTGCATGATCTATTTAAACTGGACTTCTGTGTCTCTATAATACGAACAGAAATGAAAGGGATCTTGAACGATTTTCAGAAGACTGTGTTCGTGAGAAACTAGCTAAACTAAAAATAGATAAAGCGATGGGGCCGGATGGGATACATCAGAGAATATTGAAATTAAAGAAGCATTGAAAAGGTCAGTCAGTGAAGCTGCTAGAATGTCCCCAAGTAGAGTGGGGCGTGGTACTAGAGGACTGGAGAAAGGCACACGTGGTCCCTTTAAACAAAAAGCAGAAGTAAGGGTGAGGTTGTGAACTACAAGCTGGTCAGTCTGACCTCTGTGGTGAGAAAGTTAATGGAAACACTGCTAAAACAGAGGACAGTGAGGTTTCTGGAGTCGAATGGATTGCAGGATCTGAGGTAGTATGGGTTTAATAGGGGCAGGTCTTGTCAGACAAATCTGATTTCTTTGACTGGATGACTAGAGAGTTGGACCAAGGGAGAGCCCTAGATTTGGTGTACTTAAATTTCAGTAAAGCCTTTGACACTGTTCTGCACAGGTGACTTATAAATAAATTGAGCACCCTAGGGATGGACCCTAAAGGGACTGACTAGGTTAGAAACTGGTTGAGTGGGAGGTGACAAAGGTTACAGGTAAATGGAGCTCACTCAGGAGAAAGATGCTACCAGTGGTGTGCCACAGGGATCTGTCCTTGGTCTGATTCTTTTTAACATCTTTGTCAGTGATATTGCGGAAGGACTGTCGGGTAAGGTTTGCCTCTTTGCTGATGATACCAAAATCTGCAATTAAGTAGACACCCAGGAAGGAACAGATAACATGAGGCAGGATCTAACTAAGCTTGGAGAATGGTCAAGAATTTGGCAGCTAAGATTTAATGCTAAAAAATGCAGGGTCATGCATTTGGGTTGCAAAAACAGCCAAGGGAGTACAGTGTAGGCGGTGAAGTACTTCTGTCCACGAAAGAAAAGTGGGACCTGGGCGTAATTGTTTCTGATGACCTTAAAGTGGCTAAACAGGTAGAAAAGGCGCTGGCAAAAGCCAGAAGGATTCTTGGGTGCACAGAGCGAGGAATGGCCAGCAGGAAAAAAAAAGAGGAGATAGTGCCTCTGTATAAGTCTCTGGTGTGACCTCATTTTGAGTACTGTGTGCAATTCTGGAGACCGCACCTTCGAAAGGATGGAGTCGATGCAGAGGGTGGCTACTAAAATGATCTGTGGTCTTCATTATAAACCATATAGGGACAGACTTAAAGATGTTAATATGTATGCAGTACATTACAGGAAAGACGGGATAGAGGAGATATGATAGAGATGTTTAAATTCCTCCATGGCATAAACTGCACAAGAGGAGAGCCTCTTCCAATTGAAGGGGACATAGGATGAGGATGAGGATGAAAGGTAATAGATGCTGGAGTAATCTGCAGAAATATTTCTTTACGGAAAGAACGGTAGATGCATGGAATCATTTCCCAAATTCAAGTCTCTCTTAAAAACTCACCTCTTTTACACTGCCTTTGACCTCCTTTTCCCCGATTCCTATTCCCCTTCCATTTAGGCTCTCTTTTCTTTAGTCCTGTATGACTGTGCACTTTCCTGTCTGGTATTGTAGTTCCTTTTCTGTTTTTCTTTTTTTTTTACATGTTATTGCAAACCGCCCAGATGGCTGACAATGGGCAGTCTATCAAATGCTGTAATAAAGATAAAGAGGACAGTATCTGAATTCAAGGAAGCATGGGACAAACACAGAAGATCTCTAAAGGAAAAAAAAGGGACAATATTAGTCAATATGGAAGGGCAGAAGTGGAGTGAAGGAGTAGCCTAGTGGTTAGAGCAACAGCATCATACCCAAGAGACCAGGGTTCAATTCCCACTAGCACTCCTTGTGACCTTGGGAAGTCACTTTACCCTTCATTGCCTTGGAAGAAAAAGCCTGGCAATCTACTTTCAGTCATACCTTGCCAAGAAAGCCAAGGGTTGGGTCACCAGGAAGTCAGCATTGACTTGATGGCACTTAAAATAAAAAATGAGGGGAAGATTAGATAAGCCATATGGTCTTTCTAACTTTCTATACAAGGAAACTACATATTAAAGAGTAAATAAGATGTACAAGAGCCAAAGAAGAAGAAAAAAGTCAGCTGGCTAGTGTTCCACAGGAAGACTACAAGCAACTAGTGGCAGAGAAGGAATCATCTTGGACAGATAAGCTCTGACATCATGATGGATCTGCTTAAAGTCTGAGCAAAATTAGTGTTGGGTTATATACAAAACAAAACTGGGAAGGATGTCTTCTCTATGCAGCTGCTTAAGCTGACTTTGTACCTTATTCGCCCAATGGTTTGCCTTCTTGACTTGTAGCTGCAGATTACCTTCTCCTGCAGATGCCCACAGTTTATTGGCTTAAAAATGTTACATTTCTTGGGACAACCATTTCCTCTTGCTCTTTCAGGTTTCCATTTCAAACTGGACACATCCTCTGGCTACATGAGCTTTCATTCACAACTACTCTAGGGTTTTCCCCTCCCTGCCCTATTTTTATATCACCCTTCTTCCAGCTCGGTCCAAACCTCCTCAGCCACTACATGTCCACTACAAAAAACTATCACATTCTTCATTCTCTCTCTGCTCCCTCACTTTCCTCTATTTCTAGTACTACAGCCCCCGCTTCCTCCTCCTCTAATAACCCCGTCCTGTCTGTTTTGGCTTCTCATTTTGCCTCCAAGGTTCACTCTATTCGACAACTCTTCCCTGCCTGCTCTCCCCCCCCCCCCCCTCTTTCCTCTGCATCTCCGGTTTCTTCAAGTATCCCACCCCTTTCTCATTGCTGGTCCATTTTCCAACCCATTACTCTCCCAGAATTGACCAAGGTCCTTACTACCACTCGGAAAACCACCTGTCCCTCTAATCCTATCCCCTCACAGTGGCTCTCTGAGTCCTCATTGGCCCTGCTCCCCTTGATTCTTTCCATCTTTAACACTAGCTTACTGTCTGGTACCTTCCCCTCACACTGTAAACACGCCCTGATACGCCCCCTTTTGAAGAAAGCCTCTCTGGACCCTTCTGTACCCTCGAATTGGCGCCCTATCTCCAACCTTCCTTTCCTCTCTAAACTTCTTGAGAGACTGGTCTTCTCTCAGCTTTCTGCTCACCTCGAAGCTTCTCTGGTTCTTCACCCCCGTCAATCTGGTTTTCGTCCTGGTCACAGCACTGAATCTATCCTTATCTCCTTTCTTAATGAACTGCATGTTGCTCACGATCATGGTTCTATATCTATAGCTATCTCACTTGACCTATCCGCTGCCTTTGATGTTGTCGATCACCGCACTCTTCTTTCACGGCTTAGTACTATTGGTCTTTTGGGTTCAGTCCTTCATTGGTTTCATTCCTTTCTTTTCAATTGGTCTTTTTCGGTACTCTCTGGTTCCGACTCTTCCCCTTCAACTCCTCTTCACTGCGGTGTCCCTCAGGGTTCTGTACTAGCTCTTCTTCTGTTCAACATTTTTCTGGCCCCCCTCGCTTTGCTTATCCAGCAGCACGGTATCTCGGCGTACTACTACGCAGATGATATTATTCTTCTTTTTCACACCAACTCACTCACTCCCAATATCGGCCCCCTCAACGTCTGTCTCTCCGCTGTCTCTTCATGGTTTTCAGAGAATTTCCTACATGTTAATTTGTCATAAACCTCAGCTATCTGGTTTACTGCCGGCGCTCCTATTCCCACTCTTGTCCCATTTCTTTCTGTCGACCCTATCCCTCTTGTCACCTCTTTGCGCTATCTTGGTGTCACATTGGATTCAGCCTTAACCTTCAAAAACCACATTTCCTCTGTTGTTCAACGTTCCTTCTGTACATTAAGGCAACTCCGTGCAGTTCGTCCTTTCCTTTCTCCCTCTTCTTTAACCACATTGCTTCTCTCTCTTGTCGTTTCTTGTTAGGACTACTGTAATGCATTTCTTGCTGGCCTTCCTCTCACTCAACTCCATAGGCTTCAGTTAGTTCACAACACTGCCGCTCGTCTCCTGATCCACGCTTCCCGGTCCGCTCATGTCACCCCCCTTCTTATTCGTCTACATTGGTTACCTATTCCTTTTCAAATTCAATATAAGATCCTCACTTTTGTATATAGATCTCTTCACACTGGTGTTCCACTCTATCTTTCTAACTTAGTCAATTTCCATTGCCCCTCAAGAACCCTTAGATCAGTCCATGCTAACCGGTTATTCCTTCTGTCCCCTTCCCAGGCTCAACTCGAATCCACACGCTCCTCTGCCTTTTTCTTTCTTGGTCCCGTCTTTGGAACTCGCTGCTGTTGGCACTCCGCTTGGAACTCTCCCTTTCACTCCTTCAAAACTAAAATTAAGACTCACCTTAATTGCACAGCTTTCGATCTTCCTCCCCACATCCTTCTGCTGACAGCTGATGGTATTCCCTCCTTTTGCTGCTACCTTATTACTGCCTCTTAATGCTCTCTCTTTCCTATCAACAAATGGCGTTCCTTTTCTGTTTCCTCTTCTCCAGCAGTATCTCTTTGTTTTAATGTAAACCGCCGCATACCTCTTGGTTTTGGGGGTATATTAAGTTTTAAATAAAGATAAAGATTGTCCCGCCTCCAAAGGAAGCGGTAAACAACTTCCTTTGGAGGCGGGACAATGCTGCATGGAGGAGCCCGTCGAGAGGCAGGAAGGCTCTGCAACGGTTTTACAGGCATAGCTGCGGTTCCCTAAGAGGAAGGGAGTCGCGGCTGCAGAAGATTGGAGTCTGTGAGTTTGCCGCTGCCGAGAAGCGGACTCAGCAGCTGCAGCAACTTGTGCGCGTTTTGTTTTTTGTTTTTTTTACGGCGGAGTGAGGCGACCCCCACAGGTTGAGAACCGCTGACCTAGATTATCCTATTTCCAACACTGGCCACTGGGCTTGATGGACCCTGGTCTGATCCAGTATGACATATCTTATGTTCTTATGTTATGCTCTTAAGCTACAGTGGAACCCGTTTAAGACTAATGAGTGAAAAAAATATTTTCTTTTAACACGTAATCAAACTCTAGAATTTGTTACCGGAGGATGTAGTAAAAGCTGTTAGTGAAGCCGGGTTTAAAAAAGGTTTGGACAAGTTCCTGGAGGAAAGGTCCATAAACCATTATTAAAGGGGACCCGGGAAATCCACTGCTTGCCGCAATACAAGCATTGTGGAACCTGTGTCTTTTGGGGAAACTGCTAGGTACTTGTGACCTGGATTGGCCACTGTTGGAAACAGAATACAGGGCTTGATGGACCTTGTTCTGACCCAGTATGGCTGTTCTCATCTTATGTCCTTAAGATATTAAATAAGAATCATAGGCGCTGCCACTGGGTGATGACTGATGACTGTGAATCTCCCCTCCCCCCTACTGGATTCTGATCATCCAGTGAATTCAGTCTCTTCCACTGGATACTACCACCCCTCTGAAATCAGCTACGGCCTTCCTTTCTGATGCCATTCATTATTCCCATTCCAGGTCATTTACAACTTTTAAAAAGGCCAAGCAAGGGATCGGCACTACTTGCGGAAGGAATGGAATCGCAGATAAAATGTAACAGTTGGAGAGAAGAATATCCAGCACCCAGCTCTGGTTGAGGCTCACAAAATCCTGCTACCATCCCTTCACATCAAACTAGGTTTGATGAAAAACTTCATGAAAGCCATGGACCGCACTTCGCCAGCTTTCCGATACCAGCATGAAAAATTCCCTCGACCCAGCGAAGCAAAGATTAAAGAGGGAGTTTTTGTGGGTCCTCAGATTTGAGAGTCTCTTCAAAGATGACCGGTTCAACAACTTCCTGCAGGGTGATGCGAAACAAGTATGGAATGCTTTTCACCTAGTGTCAACAAACTTTCTCGGGAATGTTAGGGCAGAAAACTACAAGGAACTAGTAGAAGACATGCTGATGCAGTATCAGAAACTTGGCTGCAATATGTCTCTAAAGATCCATTTCCTTGATTCCCATCTCGATTTCTTTCCTGACAACTGTGGTATGGTTAGTGAAGAACAGGGCAAACGTTTTCACCAGGATATCACAATGATGGAGCAAAGATAACAGGGAAAATGGTCCACTACAATGCTGGCTAACTACTGCTGGACACTCCCCAGAGAAGCTCCCGAATAGCTGTACAAGAGACAGGCGAAAAAATCTAAGAAGTAGTCTATGACTTTGTTTTTTACAGGTATTAACTGAAGGCCTATTATATTTACTATTGACATGCATTTCGTGATGTAAACATTAATTCTTGTAGATTACAAAAAAACTAGAGCCAACTTTGCAATTTCACTGTCATATTCGTGTTCAGCATATAAAAATTGATATGAAATGACTATTTTTATTTCAGTAACATGACTTTTGTAAAAATTTGTTGACCAGTGTATTCTTAGCTGCCCTAAGCGCTGAACATCTGGATGCGATGACAAAACGCCTCCCTGCACCCTTCCTCTATAGCACGCCAAGGCAGCCAGGTGAACCTTGAGTGCTGAGGGCTAATCCTTTCTCTAGCCCTCCCTGCAGGAACGACAAGATGTCTAGAAATGCCGCGGAAAACGGCCTAATGCTACGCTCCTTACACCAACTCTCAAAAATGCGCCAAACACAGACATACGCCAGGGAAGTCGACCCCCTCTTAGACTTCAACATAGTAGCTACCACCGACGCTGAATACCCTAGACGTCGCAACCGTTCCCTTTCAAGAGCCAAGCCATGAGCAAGAACCGATCCACCTGCAGCATTATAATCGGTCCATGACTCAACAGATTGATTCGACTGGGAAGCCTCCAAGAGCAATCCATGAGAAGCCGCACCAGATCCGCATATCAAGACCTCCTGGGCCAATCCGGAGCAATGAGAATCACTTTCCCGTCGTGCCCCCCTATCCTCCAAATGATTCGACTAATCATCGGCCACGGAGGAAATACATACAGTAGCTTGCCCAACGGCCAGGGCTGCACTAGCCCATCGAGCCCTTCGGACATGTGGTCCCTAAATCTGCTGTAGAACCGCAATGCCTTGGTATTGCCGAGAGTAGCCATCAGATCCATGACCGGCTGACCCCACCGCTCCGTAATGTCGTGAAAGACAGCCGCATTGAGTTCCCACTCTCCGGGATCCAGGACATTCCGACTGAGATAGTCGGCCTGCACGTTGTCCCTTCCTGCTACATGCACCGCTGATAGGGCCACTAGATGGCCCTCCACCCACTGCATCAACTGATGACTCTCCTCCAACAAGGCCACACTGCCCGTGCCCCCTTGGACACCGTTACCACATTGTCGGAGAAGATGCGCACCGCTTTCCCTTCTACCAGACTGTTGAAATCCTGAAGCGCCAAATGCACCACTCTCATCTCTAAGAGATTGATCGACCAACTGCTCTCCTCTGTGGACCAGCCACCTTGCGTCACCTGGGAGATACAATGAGCCCCCGAGCCCAAAAGGCTGGCATCTGTGGTGACCAACACCCACTCCAGCTGCTCCAGAGGCACACCTGCTTGAAGATGCCTGGGATCCAACCACCACTGCAGACTGTTGCTCATGAGCTCCGGGAACACAAGCTTCTGAGACAGCGGATGATCCTGCGGAGACCATCTGGATAGCAATGCCCGCTGCAGCGGATGCATATGAACCCTGGCCCACGGCACCAGGTCCAAGTCTGCCGCCATGAAACCCAGCAGCTGTAAGTACCTCCACGCCGTTGGCGCCTGCATACATAAAAACACCCGTACCTGTGCTAAAACCTTTTGCACTCTGTCCTCTGGTAGGAACACCGCCCCTACCTCTGTATCGAACAAGGCCCCGAGATATGTTAGGCGCCTCACTGGTTGTAACTGACTCTTGGTCTGGTTTATCACCCAACTGAGCTGTTCCAGGAACTGCACTACACGTCCGGTCATTGCGACCGACTCCCCCAGAGACCCTGCCCGAATCAACCAATCGTCCAGGTAGGGATGCACCTGAATTCCTTCCTTTCGCAACGCTGCCGTGACCTTTGTGAACGTGCGCGACACCATAGCCAGCCCAAAAGGCAATGCTCAGAACTGAAAATGTCCCATGGGAACGACAAAGCGCAAAAACGTTTGATGATCCACTCTGATGGGGATGTGCAGATACGCCTCCGTTAAATCTATGGACGAAAGCACCTCACCTGGCTTTACCACCTGAATCACGGATGTCAGAGTTTCCATTCGGAAATGCGGCACCCTCAAACAGCGGTTCCCATGCTTGAGATCTAGAATGGGTCGAAAGGATCCCTCTTTCTTGTGGACCACGAACTAAATCGAGAATTGACCTAAGCCGCACTGGTCTTGGGGAACCGGAACCACTGCTTGAAGCCGCAGCAAGCACCGAAGCGTGTCACTTACCGCTTTCCTCTTTGCCTGAGCCCCATAAGGGGACATCACGAATGCTTCTGCCAGTGGTTGAGCGAACTCCAGCACATAACCTTCGTGGATGATCTCCAGCACCCACTGGTCCATAGTTATGGTGGCTCAAGATGGAGTGAAACCCCTGTAAATGTCCTACTGGAATCTCTGCCTGGACCAGCCGCTCTTCATTGTGGTTTCTTTGAGGAGTTCTGCTGGGAGCTGAAATACCCCCCTGCCGAACCCCCTAGCTCCCCGAAAGGACTGCCCTCTGGCCACAAACCGGCCTCTCTGATAAGGAGCAAACCGAGGCCCTCGGAACCTGCAAAAGTCTCTACCTTGCCCTCTCTGCAGAGCTCCAGGTCTCGTACCCTTCGACGGTCCTCCAGGAGCCGGCCTCCCTTGGAATCTCCCAAATTCTTCACAATCTTTTCTAATGCCTCCCCAAAGAGCAGTTTGCCCTTATAGGGGAGCTTACTGAGGTGAGCCTTAGACAACGTGTCCACCGCCCAATTCCTCAGCCAGAGAAATCTCCTAGCAGCAATTACTGACGCCATCGACTTTGCCAATATCTTTACTAAATCACAGAAGGCATCCGCTAAATATGCCGCTGCCAACTCCAACTTAGCCCTCTCCGGGGAAGTCCCTTCCTCCCTTTCTGGGACCGACTCACCTTGGAGCCAACGGATAGAGGCCCTGGACACATACGCTCCACAAATGGAGGTCTGTAGGGAAAGAGCACTTGAGTAGAGACTCTAATCTGCGATCCTGAAGATTTTTAAGGGCTGTACCCCCTTCCACTGGAATCGTCGTCTTCTTTGTTACCGCTGACACCAACGCATCCACCTCGGGCATCCGTAGCAGCTCCTTCTCCTCCTGAGGAACTGGGTATAGGCATCCAATGGCGCAGTCACCTGTCAAGAGTAGCTTCTGGACATTCCCATTCCAATTCTACTATCCGGTTAATCACCCTATGAACCGGGAAACACCTCTGCTCCACTTTAAACCCTTGGAGCAAGGCTTCTAGCGGTTCCTCCTGTACCGCCGGTAGGACAATATTTAGAGCCGCTAGAGAATGGGCAATAAGGGCCCCTAGCTCTTCCTTGCGAAACACCCTGAACACATTCAGGTCTTCGCCCGGCACAATCTCACCTTCCTCTACATCCCCTACCCAGGGATCCAACCCCGCCTCTGAGAGGATCTCCCCCTCCTCTGCTACCTGAGGCGTTGAGGGCTGCAGCCCGAAGCTATCGAAGCCTGCTTCTATACCCATACTTTTCTGAGAGGTTCCCTCTCCAGGGTCCGCCAAACTTACATCCCCTTTTTGCAAACCTAACAGGCTGGGAGAAGAAGGCTTGCTTTGTGACTGTTCCATCTTCAAACAATAAGCTTTATGCAGAGACAGGATAAAATCCGCCGTAAACAAAGGCTCTAACCCATCATGCAACATAGGTAACTGCGCCTGGGCCTGGATTCTGCCCAGAGAAGGCGTTTTAGACTTGGCTTTCTTTGCCCTATAGCGCAGGAGAAACGGCTGCCTCTGGTAAAATGGCCACTGTTCCTGCCTTCTCCGCCGTACCCTGAGGCCTGTCTGAAAAATCCCCGATGCCGATTTTACCTCCATGCCGCCCCCGAAGAGCCTCTCCAACGTGCTGCCTCTCCTGATACAAGTGCGGCAGAGCCCCGGCCCCGATAAACCGCGGCGGCTACCACACTAAGTGCACGCTGCCGACCCCGGCAGCATGTGCCTGAAGTTGAGATTGCCCTCCGAAGCTCCCTGACGGCTTAGAAAACCCTGGCACCGAACTATGTATCTCACCTCGCCAAAACCACGTGCACTCCTATAATTCCCCTTCTCCTACCTGAGCTGAGTGCGATGAGCCGCCGGATACCCCTTCCTCCGCTGCTAGCGGGCGATGGAGATTGAGCATCAGAGGCAGAGGGCTGGACTCTGGGGCTCCCAGTTCCTTCCTCAAATATAGGAACGACGGATCCGCTTCAAACGAGGCAGGCTCTGCCTCTACTGTCCTCTTATACTAACTACCGGCAGTCCGTCTTTTTTTTTCTTCAAGTGAAACTCCCCTGGACTCACTGCCCTGCTAGGGTAAACCAGCAAAAACCTCCTTCCGTTTTGTAATTTAACTGATTGCTCTGTTCTTCTTCATCTCACTAGGGAGCCTGTCAGCCACAGGTCCTGTTCAGCTGCTGAGGACTGAAAGACTGAGTCTCTGACACCAAGGAGAGCTGGATAGGCTGTCAGCAAGACTTTGAAAATTCAGTCCTCAGCTAGAGGAGGTTGACTACCTTACGGTTGCTGGACTGGCCCGGAGAGACGAAGTGGAAATCATGGTATGCACAAAACTAAACCATTTGGAGAAATGGCCCCAGAGTAAATACACAAATACAGTAGGAAATACAAAGCGTTACTCCAGGAACCCTTTGTCAATCAAGGCCGGACACATGAATGGTTAAGTAGAGGTGAACTGAAACCAAAGGATGAGACATTGATAGCTGCAGCCTGGGACAGCGGATTAAGTGCGAGATGGTTTACAGTGAGAATTGAAATTATGACAACATATTAATTCTGTAATAAAAAGCTGGAAACGATTCACCTCATGGCTGGCTGTGAAATTCTGATGGCAAAAAATTTCTATACAGAAAGGCACAATAAAGTAGCACGTCTCATCCAGTGGAAACTCTGTAAATACTACATCATCATTGTGTCTGACAAGCACTGGGATCATGGCCCTAACAGAATTATAGAGAATGAAAAGGATATGATCACCTGGGATATCCTCATTCTGACTGATAAAATGCTGGATACAAAGAATCCAGGCACAGTGGAAAAGGAGAACACAGATCGGCATTAATTATAGAGGTGTCAGTCCTAAGTGACTATTTGGTGAACTGTGTTGAGAGGGAGAAAATCTTAAAATATCAAGAAAACAGTCAGAAACCAAGAAGATAGCGAGATTTCCCACTGTATTGGATGCCATAGGCTTGATTAAGGAGAATTTCCAAGCACACCTTGATAAATTACCCATACAATTACATTTTATGAATGCCAGTACTAAGCTGAGATCCTGCTCCACATACCCTACCTTAGGCATGAGATTCATGACTGTCATGGTATGCACAAAACTAGCTCATTTGGAGTAACTGCCCCCAGAGTACATAGTCAAACCAAACAGCACAACGTATTCTGACCACCTTCCCATAGGACACCAAACACATCATAGAATATTGTGAGAAAATTAGAATACTTGAATATAGTCCAGGTAACTCAGTCTATCCACAACACACCTATTTCACTGCTGCACTGAACATCAAACGTTCAATTCAAAGGAGTATTGTTTATCAATCTAACTCAATGCCAGTGGGCCACGCAGAGCAGAAGAAACTTACTTTAAAGTTTAAGCTCATGAGGCACAGTGCAGGAAAAATAGCCAATTTCTTAGTCTTGAAGATTATCGTAATTTTCTTAAAGATCTTCCTCCTGTGAGTACAGTGTCACAGGGTTACCCCAGCACATAGCTGTCACAGAAGCAACTGCACTAGAGGAAATGGGAGGAGGAAATGCCCCAGATAGATGGGAATGAAAACTCGTGATGCCAGATCTCAGCCTTGCTTCTAATGACTGAAAGGAGGAAACACAAACTACAGGGTTAAAAGAAAAAAAATTGTGCTGTGATGGTTTATGCCCGTTTGTGTGTGGAATTTTTTTTTTTTAATTTTTTTTATGAATGAAAGCTTCTACCACCACTTTCCTGAAAAGCCTCTGCATTCAAAGTGGTTCACATATAAACATAATACAATATAAAAGGCCAGAAATTCACACAATAAATTATCCCAGTACTAAAAATAAAAATTTATCACATTTCCAAAATCCATCTGCCCAAACCAGCTCCTCCCCCCCCCCTTGCCTGGAGAAAAAACGATACATTTTTGAAATTTTAGAAAATTTAGCGTCTCCTCAAGTCCTCCAGCAGTTTGTTCCATTCCTCTGGGGCGACAATTCTAAAGGCTCTCTACTGCAGAGAAGAAGCCAGGACCAGGTGATGGCTAGAAAACCAAATTCAAAGCACGGAAACAGGGAGAGCAGAGAGAGACAGCAGGCTGGGGGAAAAACAAACTGAGAGGGATGGCATACAAAAGGTGCGGCCATAAACCATTTATTTAACAGAAATTTCCGAGCACATCCCTCACACTGGAAGGGCTAGGAACAGGGAAGTATTTCAAAATTAAAAAAATAAAAAATAGACTCCCCCCTTACTATTTAAAAAACCCCCAAAACAAAACAGCAAGTTAAATGAACTGTCTGTTTCATAAGCAGCTGGTTAAATGGTCAGAGGACAAGCACAGATTCCTCTGTGAGGTCTCGTTTCTCAAATGGCCTCATAGCCCCTGGCTTGCAAAGATCAAACACAGTCTGCTTTGACATACTAAGACTCCCCTGACCTCTAGGCATGACTAAGTGCTGCATAAAACATGCCCTGCCCATGGGGATTCCAGTTTAAGTCATTCGTTACAGCAGACCACCCAAGCCTCCTCTCCCCATCCCAAGACAAAATTAGGGGTCTCAAGGCAGAGTCAGCGAAAGGGGAGGTCATAAGCAATCCCGCTTCCCTATGCAATTGGTGTAAAATTAGGCAGAACCAGGTGGTGGTCTAGAGTGGCAGCAACGAGCAGTTGAGGCTACACAGAAGATCCCGACAATCACAGAAAACGTAAGAACCATCATCGTCAACTTAACAGAAAGAGGGTGGAGATCATTAAATAGATCCTTTTTCCCCAGTTTTATGACTTTTGGAATCTGCCCTCATGTACAATTGAAATAAAAGCTGAATATTTGAAAGCATGATGTCCAGCTATTCATTATTAGAGGATCGTTCTGTGAGCAGTGGTGTTGGGGTGATGATGATTGTGGGGTTTAGTTATCAAAATCTTTTTTCGGGGGGAGGGGGAGGGGAGTCGACAAGGGCCCTGAATTTAATTGAGGGGGGGAGGTGCAGGACCCCAAATTCCATTGCATCAACACCAGAAAGAGCAGTCTAAAAAATGGCAGGAAGCACTGCTCTGTCATATCTACGTCCCTCGGCTCAGGAGGACCACCAGCAGGATGGGATGAGCACTTCTGCATGGAAATGTGACACCAGCTCCATTTCTAAATTAAATACCAGGGCCTTAAGTGGAAACCTTTGTAGTATCTCCTACAGAAGAGCTGGGGAAAGTGCCTTTTTAGCACACAATTGCTAAGGCCCTGTATCTCAGGAATCAGCTGTTAAGAGGCAGGGGTTTGGGTATCCAACACAACTCTGGGGACCAAGGGTAAAGATGCTGGCTTTATGTGCCTCTGAGCAAAGCCTGACTAGCACTAAGAGGACTGGGTTCCTCAGCCTAGGGGTCTTAGCTAAAGTAGCTGAGGTTAAATATACAGTATCATGTTGAGTTATGGGGGTCAGCTGTAAAGACAATGGATTAGGTAGGCTTCAGTAAGTCTGTGCTTAGTGCAACCATCCCAGCCATGCTACTGTTGACCGCCCTCCCCTCTGAGCTTATGTACTTATGGGATAAATGGTTATGGTTTCCTTTATTTGATATACCACAAAATGAAAAACAGTCTGTGCAGTTTAAAAAATTTAAAATGAAAATATAAAGAAAGGAACTCCAATAAATAAAAGGAAAGAAGTAAGAATAAAAAAAAATGTGAGGCTGAAGCTCGTCACACAGCTGTCAATGGCAAGAACTGCATTGGTCAACTCACAATGGGCGGGTGCAATCTTAGCTGCCAAATTCTTGGCTATTTTTCAGGTTTCTTTAGAGCCCTCCTCAAGTTACCCATATCTTCAAGGTTATCTACCCTGTTGCAGATTTTGATATCATTCACAAAGAGACAAACCTTTTCGGAGAGCATTTTATCCTGACCCTTACCTTACCTTAGGGTATGCGTGTATATATGTAGTTCTATATAATAAATATCACATTCATACCATATTTCAGTGACCTCCTTTCCCATTTCTAAACAATAAAGTAGCCATTTTCTCACACCTCCCAATACAGGGCCTGTCTTTATAACAGAACACCTACTTGAGAAGTCCAAATGTCAATTGTGGACCTATTTTATAAAGGCAATCTATGTCAAACTCCCAGAACCAGCTCCAGAAGGTGTGAAGATTGGTGGAAGACTCATCAACAATCTTCACTATGCTGACGATACCACATTACTGGCTGAAAATGAAGATGATCTGAAACATTTGCTTCTCAAGATCAAGCAACATTGTCTTAAAATGGGCCTGCACCTTAATGTAAAGAAGACAAAGATTATGACAACTGACAAAATCAATAAGTTCATCGTTGAAGGAGAAGAAATTGAAATCGTGAACAACTTTAACCTACTTGGATCAACTATCAATAAAGAAGTAACAAGCAGTCAAGAAATCAGACGATGCATTGCTCTTGGCAGAATGGCTATGAAAGACCCAGACAAGATTCTCAAGAGCAGAGATGTCTCTCTCCATACAAAGATTTGACTTGTTCAAGCCATGGTATTTTCAATAACATCATATGGATGCGAAAGTTGGACAGTGAAAAAGATAGACAGGAAGAAAATTGATGCCTCTGAATTATGGTGCTGGCGATGAATACTGTGTATACCATGGACTGCCCGAAGAACAAACCTGTCAGTACTAGAAGAGATCAAACCTAAGCTTTCCTTAGAAGCTCAGATGACAAGACTTCGACTTTCATACTTTGGACACATCGTGCGAAGAGAGAGATCATTAGAGAAAGACATCATGCTTGGCAAGATAGAAGGTCAATGCAAAAGAGGAAGGCCAGCAATGAGATGGATCAATACAATAACATTAGCTACGGGTGCCAGTCTGTCAACAATGAGCCGCCTGGCTGAAGACCGAACACAATTTAGAACAACTACCAGAGGGTCGACATGAGTTGACACCGACTCCACGGCACTTAACAACAACAATAATTTTATAATTTTACATGCCTAAAATTCTTTTAGCACAAATAGTTTATAAAAGTAACCCATATACTGTTGTCAGTAGAACTATTCCTATATAGCTGCTTCCATTGGTGCCTTTTTCACCACAAGCACATCTTCAACAGAACCTACCTGAACTAATTACTAATTAATTTACTGTTAATTACTAATTAATTTACTGTTGCCAGTAGCCTCACCATTGTAATTTACTGTTGCCAGTAGCCTCACCATTGTAATTTACTGTTGCCAGCAGCCTTACTGTTGTCAGTAGAACTATTCCTATATAGCTGCTTCCATTGGTGCCTTTTTCACCACAAGCACATCTTCAACGAAACCTACCTGAACTAATTCTCCATCATGCCTGGCATGGGCATTTTCAACATCTCTAATACCCTTCTATACACCATCTTCATCACCATTCTCATCCACTTCTCCGAAGCACTTTTGCTGGACTCCAATCACATACCTATACTGCATGGAACAAGCAGAAAATACTACTGCAATCATCATCAACATCCACCGTATATCCACCATAAGAGGCAGTCTCACCTACTCTACATTACCTTAGACCTATCTACCACCACAAAAATCAATAAAACAGAACCCAAATGTGACCTGAGGTGCGCGCTTATTAATGCACGCTCTATTCGCAACAAATGGCCTATCATAACAGATTTAATATCTACCCGAAACTTAGATATATTATTGGTCACTGAGTCTTGGTTATCAGATTCAGACTCAGTGATAATAAATCAAATGACTCCCCCGAACTTCTCCATCTATAAGTGTAACAGAGAGAACAGAAGAGGTGGTGGTGTATTCATCCTCACTAAATCATCCTTACAATACCGAGTAAGTCTTGCTAGGAGCACTCAATGTCTCGACACCTTAACCATATCCAATAAGAATAACTCCATTAATCTTATCTACTCATCTCCAAATGCACGCCCTGAGGACATCTCAGATGTAATTAGCCTTGCTTGTAACCCCGACAACCCCAGCAAGCCGAACTGGCTGCTAGGCGATTTTAACCTCGCAACCTTGCCACCTGCCTCTGCCAACGCCTTACTTGACGCCATGGAAAATCTTGACTACAAGCAAATTATTGACATCCAGACACACCAACGTGGCAACATCCTAGACCTCATATTTGTCCCGCCTGCAGTAACAGGCCATAATAGTCAGCTTGACCTCACCATCACCCCGGTCCCTTGGTCAGATCATAGCCTGATAACCTTCCAGATACCTTCAAATTCGAATCCTCCAAATCTACCAAAAAATGCACCTCCACCGCATCATAGACGCTTTAAATCACTGTTGTGAAGTGTAATTTCTGTTCACTGTAAACCGCGCTGATGTCGAATAGCGCGGTATAAAAGAAACTTTAAATAAATAAATAAAAATAAATAAATAAATATCGAAGTTTTCAATGCACAAGCTCTACCTAAGTTATCAATTTCAACGACTGACGTCAATAAAATGGTTGACAACTGGAACGATACACTCCAACAACATGCACAACTAACTACAACTCACAATTCGATTGCTCCTAACAAGGATCCTAGCATAAGGCATAACGCCCCCTGGTTCTCTCCAGATATTCGAACATCGCTACTTCAACTGAGAAGACTAGAAAGAAAGTGGAGATGCTCTCATGAAACCATCATCCACGGTGAATACATGGCACACCTCAAAAGTCACCGTGAACTAATGTGGCCCAAAAGGAAGGAACATCATTCAACATTACTTAGTCGTTCACTAAACAAACCCCGCGAGCTATTCAACTTAGTTAAATCACTATCCAAGGAGCCCTCACCGCAGCAGCAAGAATGCATACATCCCCAACAGTATGCGAATTACATCCAATCCAAACTAACCAGAACAATTTTGGATTCATCACAAGCATCCCCTCAATTCAAGCAGTCACAAACACTACTCCTCAGTATCTCACCTCCATCACCCAAAACCATTAAAGAACTAATTGCCAACCTGAATACCACTACCGCAGCCAACGACCCATGCCCAGCACACTGGATCAAATCTATGCGCGCGGAGCTTAGTCCATATATAGCCAAAATTGCAAACCTCTCCTACTCCACTGGAACTTTCCCTGTTGCTCTCAAGCAGACTTCAATACGTCCCCTATTAAAGAACAACCAGATCGACCCTAAGAAGGAAGAATCATACCGTCCAATCTCCAGCATCCCGCTTCTTGCCAAAATTCTGGAGAAAGAGACAACGCCAAATTCAGCAATATATTGACACATCTTCCCCCCTAGATCCTTGCCAACATGGATTTAGGGAAATGCATGGAGTTGAGACTCTCATGACCTCATTAATCAATTCGCTCATCTGTGGGATCAATAACATAAGATCTGGTGTCGCAATGATCTTCCTCGATATATCCGCTGCGTTTGATTCGGTAGACCATAAGATTCTACTATCGCGACTCTATGAAAAGGGCATACAAGGTCTAGCATGGAACTGGTGTAAGTCATACCTCGAAGATCGCTGGCAACATGTTCGCATCGACTCCAAAACGTCAGAACCATTCCTCCAAACACAAGGGGTTCCACAAGGCTCCTCTCTATCGGCGCTCCTCTTCAATATATATATGCAGCCAATTTGCCAAATCACCAAATCATTTAATGTTTCCTGCCTCATTTACGCTGACGACGTGCTTATTTTCACCCCGATTGATATAACGAATCCAAATTACACCAACTTAACCAACTGTTTCAATGCAATAGCAGATTGGCTTTTAGATCAGAACATGCGAATCAACTTCAAAAAGACTGAAGTTTTAATTGTCACAAGAAACAAGCTATTCTCCCCCCTGCATTCCTCAAGGTACGGGACGCCGAGCTCCCAATCAAGAATTCAATCCGTTACCTAGGTGTGATCCTTGATCAACGACTTGATTTTACCTCTCACATAAAAAGCACGGTAAAAACTATTTACTTCAAGATAAAAACATTACGCCACCTAAGACCCATGCTAGAATACAGCGACTTCCGCTCAATATTCCAAGCAATAGTCACTCCACACTTTGACTATGCGAATATTGTACTACATGGTCTTCCGAAGAACACCATTAAGCCCCTGCAACTAGCAATGAATGCTGTGGCCCGTATCCTAGTTGGAGCATCTAAGAGAGACCATATCACGCCAATCCTTAGGGACCTTCACTGGCTCCCTATAGAATGTAGAATTAGGTACAAAGCTCTTCTCATCACATTCAAGGCCTTAAATAATCTATCACCAGCAACGACTTCAGACCTCATCAGTCTACCTCCCGAGACAAGAACCAGGAGACCACTCGCTGAAAATACCCTAGTCATTCCCAGTGAATCCACAAATTGGTCCCAATCAACAATCAACAGAGCATTTAAATCTTATGCGCCTAGATGCTGGAATAAACTTCCTCCAGATATCAGAGCAATACGAGACATGAAGCAGTTCAGGAAGGCTATCAAGCATTATCTATTCACTGAGTACTTCCAGCCACCGTAATCCTAATATAAGATGTCATAAGACAAATTCATATGCATAACTACTCCATAAGACATATCTTCTAGAACTAAAATTTTGTTGTAATTCCGCTGCTCACTAAAATCTCTCTGCTAGTTGAATTTATGTAAATAGTTCAATCGTTATTGTAGATAGTTACCCTTGTTTTCCCAAGTTTATTGCCCTGTTATATGTAACTCATACGTGTTTTCAAATGTACTGAGAATGTTTTGTTCCATGTAAACCGCGCTGATGCTAAAGAGCGCGGTATATAAGAAACTTTAAATAAATAAATAAATAAATATTTGTGTATTTTATTTTTAAAATTTTTTAAAAAGTGTACATTGCAATTCCACCCAAACTATGCCCTCAGGAGCGCCTACATGCGGCGGGTGCATAAGAAACTCACATCTTGCCACCATATATTTATATGCAGAAAAGCTCTTTTATAAAAGGGAGTGGCAATATAACAGGCTTTATATGTGGAAAATCCTTTATAAAATCCCTCCCCAAACATATATACACACACAGTGATTCCCTCATTAGAAAGGCAGTCCAATTTTTCTGCATCAAAGAGGCACTTTTCAGTTATCCACCTAGGTGCAAGTTCTGCAGATATTTTATCTATCTATCTAAAAAATTTCTGACTTTGGTTCTAGGCGAGGTACAATAAACATCAATATGATACATACAGAAACAAGGATGTTTACAAAAACAAATAATAGTACATAGCAATCATGCTACCAACACTATTCCATGTGAAATTTGTTGGCAAATAAACACTCATCTCATTTGGAAGTGGATGCCTTATGCCTAGCCCAACAAACCACAAGCCCTCATACAGATCTGCTGTTTCTTTCCTGGTGTCAACAAGGGTAACATCGATGTGTTCTGAAAGGCTCCTCTAATTAAATGATTAGACATATGGTTGACAGCGATAAGACAATCCTTGGTTAACCTCAAAGGTCATTGTGAAAATCTTGGACTAAACATGAAATGCCACCGGTAACCAATGCAGTGGTTTTAAGAATTGCACTTGATGATCCTACGTCTAATGCCTTAGCTGCCGCATTCAGAACCAACTACAACGCTCTGAGGGTAACCTGCAATACTCCAACAAATACGCTATTTCCATAGTCAAGACGGGAATAATACAAAGTGAACCACTGTATGAAGGTCGTCTAGATAAAAACAGCACAGTTGACACACCGCCATCATTTTATGAAATGCTGTCTGCAGCACCTCTTAACATACCAGATTCAAATGCTGGCTTAACATTATCCCTAAATACAGAACTTCAGATTTAACCTGCACTCCTACATTACCCAACTGTAGAAAGGGTTTAGGTTGATCAAAGCTATCATCAAGTTTGCATTTGTCTATGATGCTATGCCGTATATAAATACCGACATATTCATGCATTTTGATTCTGTGGACAGAGTAGGAGGAATAAAATTACAGCCATAAATATGAAAACTCTGTTCCACGTGCAGTGTTTATTTTCTAGACACACAGTTCAGGCTGGGAATAGCTATTACTCTCGACTCCTGGACCTGTCCTACAACAGAGGAGTTGAAAAAGCTCAAGAACTTCTTCAGTCTTGCTGCAACCAGTAATCACCCAGTGAACGGGTTTAGGACACGTGACCACAGGGTTCTGGAAGATGCCCCATGACACCCAGCACCTAGTTGACGGCCGACACTGAAATGACAAGGCTAAGAATGTTAGGAAGGAAAAAACATTTATGGAAAGTGAAAATGGAGGCTCGTGATGTCAGAGCCCAACAGAAGCCATTTCCATCTGAGCTCGAACAAATCAACAAGTTACATATTACATTCTATGAGAAGGGTTGAATAATGGACTAAATGAACTCTCTGACCAGAGTGATCATAGGAATATAACATTCTTTGGAAAATTTTTTTTTTTCAAAAACATTTTGGAAAGAGATATGAGTTTCTGAAAGGTGGGTGGGCACTTGCCTGTAACACTGGGAGGGCCATTCTAGGTCACGAATAAGAGGTTTGTACGTGGGGCGGGAATGTTTATGTGCCAAAAACATCGGGGCAGAACGAGGGTATGGTCAGCCGCAGAAACGTATAAGGCATATTCAGGAAGGGCCTATGTTTGTATTAAGTGTTTTCCAGAAATATCCATGTATTCCTGCTGAAACATTGAAAAAGGCCAGGACTTAGAAAAACCTCTGCTCTTCTCTGCAATGCGTCCCATATTGAAGAATGGTTGTAAAAATATGTTTTGAACAGGTGTGACTGCATTCTAGTAAAACACAAGATGCAGTTTTAAGGTACAGAGAGCAGAGGTGAGGAAATGTTGGACGATCTGGATACATTATTACTACAAAGAGCAATAGTATTTATTCTGGCTATGCTTAAACGTTCTGTTTGAGCCAAAGGCGCCAATCCAGGGGACCCTAGCCATTCCCATGTTCTGCACAATGGAACTGCTGATATAGGGATAGTATGGCCATGGGCAGGGATGGGATTTGCATTTGGGTGAGAAACGTAGATCATATGTTTAGTCCTTGTAGTGTGCGCGAGCGAGGGATGCCCGGGATCTGGTGTGCTCATCTGCAATACAGGAGGAATTGAAAGCCCATCCAGTATCTGACCTGGGCTGCAGTGTCACCAGGTGCCAGTGTGATCGAGCAGTCAAACGCAGAGAGAGTTCGCCATAGCTAAGGGTCAAAACATATTCCCTTCAACAATGAGGGGCCCTCAGAATAAGGGCATTCAACAGCGAAAACAGCACTAATCCATGCCCATAATGCACATTTTGTATTAGTGCTGTTTGCACTGTTGAATGCCCTTATTCTGAGGGTCCCTTATTGACAGGGATATGTTTTGACATTTAGCCATAGGGAATGTATGCCAATTCCTTCTGGATTGCTTTTTCATAGGACACTCTAATTAGATCTGATATTGCTGGCAGTGTGATAGGGCAGCCATACATCTGCTGTGCCAGGCACTGGAAGACATGACTGATGTTGTGCCAACATCCCCCGAGTTCTACCATGCAGTCTACATACCTACCCAGGCCTGGCTCAAAGAAAACTGCAAGAGTGGTCATATATCTGGCGTTTGGCTACTTGGTGTGAAGGCGCAGGGATCTCCCCTCCCATGCCCACACAGTAATGACCAGGGGAACAGTGCCACAAAGCAGACTATAGGAAGGTTGCCCCACAGATAGTGGATGTATACAGACCGACATATGCCACGATGGGACAGGTGTAGCTGCTGTGAGAAATGCCAGTACCCAGATAGATGGGCCACAGATGCCTTAGCCAGAAGGCCCAGCTACTACTACTATTACTGATCATTTGTATAGCACTACAAGGCTTACACAGCACTGCACAGACACAGGTAAAAGATGGTCCCTGCTCAGCAGAGCTTACAAGCTAGTCAAGCAGCTGCGGACAGGATACATCCAGAGGGAACAGTCAGGGAACAAAAGAGAGCTTAGGTGGATCAGATCTAACAGTGGCAATGAAGAGGTGAGTGCTCAGCCTGGATTTGAGAGGGGCCAAAAACCTGACGTACAGATTCATGTAATTTGTTCCAGGCATAAGGAGCAGCAAGGTGAAAGGAAGGACATCTGGATTTGGCAGTAGAAGAGAAGGGCACAGACAGAAGCAATCTGACAGAAGAGCAGATTCCTGGGGAGGAGTGTAGGGAGAGATAAGAGGGGAAAGGTAGTGTGGAGTACTATAGGCCACAGGCACGAAAAGAGCATACATTTGTTGCTCAGCATTATGATGCATCCTTTGGGGAACTGCAACATTACTTTCAGGGTTTGTGCACTTGATAAGAGACCATTCCCTAGCAGTTTAAAGCATGCTTGTAGAGATGACCAGAGGACGAATCACAGGGGCCAGTTCCTAATGCCACGTAACATTTGATGCAAGGCATGTCTTGACATACATGTTCATATACCATATTGGGGTGCACTGGAATTACCTAGCACTTTTCAGGGCATGAAGAGGACTGGTATATGGTCTAGGTTGCAGCAGCTGTCGTTTCTCATCCGTATTTTATATCTAGTTTGCATTAGCAAACGACTGTCTGTGATGAGCAGCTTAGGAGATGCAAGTTTTTCCCAAGGGGCGTGGTGTCCACAGGGATGGGCAGGATCCGAAACGTGTAACTTTTCAGAATACAGTGGGCGCAGGGACATCCACAACGGTTACTCGTGTCCACGCCCGGATGTATGCACGGGTCAGCTGAATAGTGTTTGCATGTACTGTTCCAAACACATCTATCTCCCTGTTTCTGGGCACGTCCAGAACTATGGATGCAGAATTAGGTTCAAAGGGGCTCATTTTTAATTTAGACTTGTCCGCAGGCCACTTGTGCACATTATGGAATTGGGCTCCACGCCTCATAATTGTAATCATCAAAGGGAACTTAAATAACTTCATCAAATTTCAACCACATCAAAAACTGCATACCACATTTATTCAAAAACATGTCTGTATACTAAATTGTTGGCTCAAATTCTGGAAGGATTCCCCAAAAATGCTGCATCAATGAACAGTGACCCTCCAACATAGACCACATGTTGTCAAATGTTCTTCAGGGAGATATTACTACCGATAAAAATGTTGTTGTTTTGCATAGGAAGAATAATAGGTATTAAAATGTTTCTGAAAAACATATAAACTACCATCAAGCCATGATACAGCAGCTTGGCAGATTGCCAATTAATAAGTATTGGTAAATTTAAGTAGTAGGAATAGACACAGTCAAAGATGGTGGATCTGTGCTCAGGGTCCAACACTGGTCTCAAATAGACAAAAAGAAGAGATTCCTATTGGGTAGAGAGGAAGGGCCATGGGTTCTCTGCTTGAACCAATCAGGATTCAGTGTATATGTGGCGAAAGGCGACCAATACAAATCTTTATATATAGAAGATAAAAATAGTTGCGCACTGTTGGAGGCAAAACTGACTTATCAATGGAACGTAAGGGGGAATGTGTCAGAAGTACGCAGCATTCTAACTTGCAATTCAAACCTGGTGTATTCATAGGGGGCCACCACGCCCACAGAAATAACATGGGCGCAGCGGCAGATAGTGAATCCTAAGTCATTAGCATGCGCTAACCTTTTAGCAAACAGGGGGGGGCTTGTGCAAATCCAAAATTGATACAAAAAAAGAACGAACGAAGACTAAGAAAAGTTCCAAGAGCATTTTAATAGCACATCGTCAAGAACAATAAATTAAAAGCTTTCAAGGAATGGTTTTGGCCAGTCCCAATTCTCTATCTGAAGAGGCTTCTTTCATTAAATAATCAAAATCCTTAAGGTCAATATTCAGCACCAGTATATGGGCAGCGCTGCGGAACATCCTGCGGTCAGTGCTGGTCAGGAAGTGACTGCAGCACAGGCAGAACCAGAGAAACTGTCCACACATAGTGGTGATATTCAGTACCACCATCCAGATAACAGCACAGCACAGCAAAACCCTAAACCCAACTATCCTAAGCTTATCCTGATAGGTGATCCTTACAATGACAGTGGCCACAGCGTCCGGATATTCAGCACAGGCCACTATCTGGAATTTTTTTAGCCAAGGCGCAGCACCACAACGCAATATTGAATTTTTTATTTTTACTTTCATTTTCATTTGACCAAGGTATAATAAACGGCATGGACAGGGAATCAGATATATGACCTGCATTGGGTCGTAAGTTCCATCATTGCTGAAATTATCTTACAAAGAGGCAGGTTTGAGTATTCAAAATGGGCAATAAGGCCGGTAAAATTAAACAGAAAACTTATTCGATGAATGGGGCGAAAAAGTCCGTAATATAGGGCAGAAAAAGGGAAGCCCGAATTATGAAATGAGGCACAGGTTTGGTGATAGCGCCCTTGATTATGTTGGCCGTTGGCATTTGATGACCACCTCTAACCCCAGTTTGCAGTTCCCGCTTGGTGGAACCTTCTAGGAGGACAAACTGCGTTGGTTACAGTATGAGATGACCCTTGATGACTTGGGGCAACCTCATACCAGTCACGAATGGGTCGTGTATGGGTGGTGGCAGTCTAAGGCTGCCGAGGAAGCTCAAAAAGCCACCGATTCTGTGTTTGAAAAATTTAAAGATCAAGTGTTTAGAATGGAGGAATAAATATGTTTTTTAACTAAACAAGCAGATGCTGAAACTAGGTCTAGTGATCCTCCTAAAAATGTTGAACCCAGTGATGTCCCTTCTGCTCCTCCAGCCTATGAGGAAGAGTTCAGCACTTTGGCTGTATTATTATTTTATTTATTTTTTTATTATTAACAATTCTTATATACCGCACTATTAGACATCAGCGCGGTTTACATTGAACAGAAAACATCCGACAGTTTACACATGTCTGGTCGTTACATTTAACAGGAAGTATAACTTGGCGAAATAGGGGAAACTAAATACAATGCAGGGTTATCTGATAAAGGATATCCTGGTTAACTATATACAACAGTGGTACAATAGTATATGGAACAACTTGTTATCTACATTGTGAAGTTGGTCTGTTGCGGGGTCTATCTGTTTGACCACTTTTGCTATTCACCTGGGGGTTATGTTCGGAGCTGTCATTGAGATATTTAAGGAAGAGGAAATGCTTTAAAGCCTTTCTGAACTGACTTAGATTAGGTATTGCTCTGATTTGTGCTGGTAAGGTGTTCCATAGAGATGGGGCGCAGAATTGGAAGGCTCTGTTGGCTGTTGATCTAGTGCATCTTGTGGTGTCATTTGGGATAACTAGTGTGTTTAATTCTGCTGTTCTTCGTGGCCTGTTTGGTGCAAGTGGTTGTATGAGGTTTGAGAGAGAGGAAGAGGTGAGCCCCTTAGCCGCTTTGAATGTTAGCAGTAAGGTCTTGAAACTGATCCTTGCTTGAATGGGGAGTCAGTGTAGCTGTTTTAGAAGGGGTGTTACGTGATCTCTCCTGGATGCCCCGAGGAGTACCCTCGCTGCACTATTCATGGCTAATTGCAGGGGGTTCAGGGTGGACCGGGGGAGTCCTTGTAGTATGGAGTTTGAGAAGTCAAAATGGGGGAGTATAAGGGCTTGATAAATGGTACGGAAATCATCCGGTTCGAGTAGCATGCGTAGGTGTCTGAGGGATCTGATTTTAAAGTAGATTGCCTTGACTGTGTTGGCTATGTGGTTCTTCATATCAAGGTTTTGGTCCAGCGTTACTCCCAGGTAGCGTATTGCCGGTTTAACTTGGAGTTGGGCATCCTTTACATTAATACAACTAGGAGGGGTGAAGTTGGTGTTCCTCGAGAAGAACAGGACTTCCGTCTTTTTGTGTTGTATTCTCAGGTTTTGTGATAGGAGCCACTCTGATATGGTGTCAAAGCAGTTGGTCAGCGGGGTAAGGTCTAGGCAGTCCAATGATATTGGCATATATAGTAGCACATCGTCTGCATATATCATGTAACTGACATTAAAGGATCTGATGATGTCACAGATGGGTTGGATGTATATATTAAACATCAATGCAGATAAAGAGGATCCTTGGGGTACACCTTGACTTTGTTGGAAAGGTTCAGATGTATCCCCGTCGACTCTGACATGCTGCCATCTGTCGGACAGGTAAGATTTGCACCATTCGAGTGCTGTTCCACAGATGCCTTTTTCCCTTAGTCGGCAGATGAGAATTTCGTGGCATACCGAGTCAAAAGCCGCTGCTATATCTAGGAAGACAAGAGCGAAGCCCTGGCGTATGTTATCCACACCTGAGGTTATATTGTTGAGGAGTGTTGTGAGTAGTGTTTCTACTCCATGTGACTCTCTGAAACCATGTTGAGCTGGATCCAGTGGGGCTGATGTGTCTATATGATCCTGTAATTGCCTGTGCACTATTTTCTCGATGATTTTTGCTAGCATAGGTATGCTAGATATGGGCCTATAAGATTCTACTTTTTGAGGATCAAGTTTGGTGTTCTTTAGCAGCGGTCTTACAGAGGTCTGCTTGAGCGTAGATGGGAAAGAGCCAGTGGTGAAGGAATAGTTTAAGATTTTTGCTATAGTTGAGGATATGTCACATCGCAGGTCCTTTATCCAGTGCGCAGGGCAAGGGTCTGTGTGTGCAGTGGTTGTGTTTAGAGCTAGGATGGTGTCTTCAATAGTTTTCTTCGAGGGAGTAAAGAAGGATGCCAGTGATACTGGGTAGTCTTGTTCATCAGGAGGGTCTGGTATTAATATTTTGTTGGTCTTGCACATTTTAGATTGCATGTAAATTGCATAGTCCTGTGGGCGGATCCTGCTGTGGTGCTCAGGGGTTGGCTCTTTGGCAAGTGTTTTAACTAAGTTAAACAAGTCGTGAGGTTTATTCAGTGACCGTTTCAGAGTATCTGTGTGGTGTTGTCTGATTTTATCTGAGATGGCTTTACGATGCTCTGCCAGGTGTTGGATGTAAGCTGATTGGTCACTGCTGGTACGTGACTTTCTCCATCGTTTTTCTAGCCTTCTTAAAATGGTTAGTGAGGTTTTTAAATCGGCTGTGAACCATGGGGCGGTAGATCTCTTCTTTGGGTTCTTGTTCGTTGGAGGGCGGATAGCGATTGCGCTGAGCTTTTTGTTCCAGGAGGAGATCAACTCTTCTAGGCTTAGTGAGGTGTCATCAAAGAGTGTGCTCATTTCAGTGAGGATGCGTTCTCTGTTAAATGGGTGGAATCTTCTGGTAGCTGAGTTAGCGGGCCTGCTTTCATCCGTTTTTGTCTTGTGTGAACAGATAGTGGTAGGCATCTGAAAGGTGATGAGTTTGTGGTCAGTCCATGGGACTGCAGATATCGATAATACGATGTTTTGTGGTTGGTCCAAAATTAGCTGCGGTGCGAATATTAGGTCGAGGATATTGCCTTTCTCATGAGTAGGTTCTTGCACCATTTGTGTGTATCCTAGGCTATCTAGGGCATCTAGGAATGCTGTTGCTTGAGTGTCCTGTAATGATGGTAGGTTGATATCTCCTACGATCCAATTAGGTTTATTTGGACCCTGGGTGAAGGATGCCAGATTTATTATGGTTGCTAGGTCGTCTGGATCCCCTGACGGTGATCTATAGACCAAGTTTATGGAGCATGTGTTGTTTGAGACTGATACTGTTTCTAGATGGTTGTTACTGTTGGATTCATCCATTTTAAACTGGAGGTCAGCTTTGGTGATGATAAATACTCCTCCGCCTTTCTTGTTTTGTCTGTGTCCAGTGAAGGCTGTAAAGTTAGGTGGGAGAAGCTGGTTGAGGATGATATTGTCTTCGGTTGAGAGCCATGTTTCAGTGACCATGAGAATGTCTAGCTGGTGGGACATTATTACATCCGTGATCACTGGCCACTTGTTTCGAAGTGAGCGGGCATTTATAAGTGCACACTTCAGTCTACTAGGGTAGACGTTTTTAGTTTGTCTAGTTTTCATGTTGTATTGTAGTGGGACATGCAATAGGAGGTTGCGGTGCGGGATGTTGGCCCCATGTGGGTTGTGATAAGAGTCTCCTGACCATTTTCTCTCACTAGATAGTACAATAGGAATGTAATTTTGTGTGGTGGTGAGGGCCAGTATATTAGATGGTAGTGTTATAATAAGTAGGAAGAGGCACAATAACCTGATGATCATGTCTTCCATTTTAACCCTGTGAAGTATGAGGCTTATTCGAGAGGCGAATAGAGGGGGTTTTGGCACGCTGGGTGAGTTACTGACAACAGTAATATATATAAGGTGAAACACAGATAGTAGTTATATTTCAAATTGAGTTACTGATAACAGTAATAAATCTAGGGTGAGTCACAAAGTGGTAGGAATATATCTAAGATGAGTTACAGACGACTGTAATATAACTGAAACTTACTACTGACAACAGTACTAAATCTGAGATGAGAAGTAGCAGGTGAGACTTGCAAGTGAGAAGGATATAAATATTTTTGCAGTTTTAGCTGAAATTGATACGTTTGTATCAAGTAATACAATTGCAGGCATTAACAGTATTAAAGTATCAATGAGTTATAGTGGATACTATGTAGCAAATAGAACAATTGCAGGGAATAAACAGTGACTACATACCTACGTGTAGCAACATGTGTGCAATTATGTAACAAACTGCAATTTCAGAGTAAAGGACAGCTTTAAGTGAAAGAATAGCGTCCATAATAGGCTGTAGTTGAATACCTGCAGCATGTAGGCAGGTAGTGGACAGTTAGAGAGTTTGAATCTCTAGGCACAGATGCAGCTTTCTTCAGGATCAGAGCATAGAATGGTGGAAGTTCCTGACTCTTGTTTGTCGAATATTGGGTACTTCAGGGGTTGTATGGAGTAGTAAATACCTTTGTCGAGGGCCACTGCCCAAGGGCCCTCTGGCGAGGCCCGACAGGCGCGGGCCCGACAGGTGCGGGCCTGCCGGAGGCAGGCTGCTGTTTAAAGGGCCGCTGCTCCTCCTCCCACAGCCCCGGATGGGCTGGAGTGCCTGAACAGGGCAGCTGGCTGAAGCGGAGTGGTGCTCTACCCCGAATCGGGGGAGTTCAAAGATGGTGCTGTTCCCGCCGAAAGCAGGCTGCTGTTTAAAGGGCCGCTGCTCCTCCTCCCACAGCCCCGGATGGGCTGGAGTGCCTGAACAGGGCAGCTGGCTGAAGCGGAGCGGTGCTCTACCCCGAATCGGGGGAGTTCAAAGATGGTGCTGTTCCCGCCGAAAGCAGGCTGCTGTTTAAAGGGCCGCTGCTCCTCCTCCCACAGCCCCGGATGGGCTGGAGTGCCTGAACAGGGCAGCTGGCTGAAGCGGAGCGGTGCTCTACCCCGAATCGGGGGAGTTCAAAGATGGTGCTGTTCCCGCCGAAAGCAGGCTGCTGTTTAAAGGGCCGCTGCTCCTCCTCCCACAGCCCCGGATGGGCTGGAGTGCCTGAACAGGGCAGCTGGCTGAAGCGGAGCGGTGCTCTACCCCGAATCGGGGGAGTTCAAAGATGGTGCTGTTCCCGCCGAAAGCAGGCTGCTGTTTAAAGGGCCGCTGCTCCTCCTCCCACAGCCCCGGATGGGCTGGAGTGCCTGAACAGGGCAGCTGGCTGAAGCGGAGCGGTGCTCTACCCCGAATCGGGGGAGTTCAAAGATGGTGCTGTATCTCTAGCGAACAGCCCGGCTGCAAGTAATGCTGCTGGTTCTGAACTTTTGGTTCCAATTCAGGCACCGTCCACCCAGGTGGATGTTGTGCCCAGAACTTCTACCTCTGTTTTATCCCCAACAATAGTTAGTCCTTTAGGTTATTGGTCCTTTTAGTGATCCCACTCCCAACCTCATACCTTTGACAGCCGCCACCCTTCTAGATACCCCTGATGGCAGTTCTCTTCCTAGCCCCGTTGAAAAATAGTCAGTTATTCCGCACCACACTCAGGCCCAGACAAAAAAAGAACAGTTAAAAAGGGATATTTTAGATCTTGAGCAGTTAATAGGGATAGAAGCAAGTCAACTTGAAGTAGCAAGTACGACTGATCAGTTGACACGATATCGTGCTCAATTAGCAGAGAGACCTCGAAATCTGACCAAAGTCATTACAACTACGCTTGAGGAGCAACAGTGGCCCCTTCTGTAGCAACTCTTTATCTAGCTGATTTTGAATCATCTTTAATATATCCTTCCCCATGGTTCTCTCAAGTGGTACTCAGGGAGAGGTTTTTGGATGATACCTTTTTTTCTTTGAAATGGGCCTGAATACGTATTGTTTTCTTTTGTGGAATGGCTTAATAACTTTAGGGTTAACATCAAATTCACTATGCATCACCATTCTCAACAACTAGAATTTCTGGATGTATTAGTATATAAGAGAGTGCTGGTAGACTTTGTACCACGTCGCAAGCAGGTTCAAAGAAACACTTTATTACAATTTTCTACTTTTCATCCTGTTGCACTTAAAAAAGGTCTCCCACTCCGACTTCGGAGAATTTGCTCTACTGTTGATGATTATAATTTTCATGCTAAGGATTTGATTCAACATTTACAACGAGGCCATCCCAAAAAATTATTGTTGCTGGCCTACAAGAGAACACGCTTTACTCATCGCGAATAGCTAATGCCATTGCAGCCCATACAGAATTCTTTTAAAGCATCCACTGTGGACCAATCAATCAGAGAAGTTTATTGGTATACTTCCTTATATGTCTCATTCTTATCAAATCATGCAAATTTTGAAGAAACATTGGGAAATTTTGTCTTTTCATCATTGTTTTCAAAAGCCATTGCAAATAGCCTATACTAGAGGCTCTAATTGTCATGATTTAATAGGCTCTACAACATCTGCTTTGGATAGCCCAGCCTTATGTTCAAATTCAGACTTTTAGGATATTTTGCATGTGAGTTTTGTATACAATCAATTGTTGGGCATGAATGGCAATTTCCTAAGTCTTCCATCAAATATGTGGCTAGATGGAATACCATCTGTTCTACTGATTATGTGGTATATATGCTATTATGCCCTTGTTTCTTAACTTATGTAGGACGTACTATTCATCCTGTCAGAATACGCTTACGAAAACATGCATCACGTTTACGTAATCAGACCACAAGTGCTCCTGTTGTGAGGCACTGCATATCACATTATCATTCTTTTTGTGATTTTAAGTGGAGAGTATTAGATTATGTTCCATGGAATATCGAGGTGGTAATCGGGATCAGAAACTTCAGTTTTTGGAACAGTCTTGGATTTCCAAATTACAGTCTCTCCTGGGGGTCTGAATCAAGAATTAGATTGGACATGCCTTCTGTGATGTATTGGAAGCTGATTGGTTTAAACAGGGCTTTCATTTATTGGTCTAATGGGTCATGTGCTTAAAATATCAGCTGGGTGTCGAGTGGTAGCCACAGTGTTTGGCTGCTACTTCAGGATGTCATCTTTGTGGTTTTTTTGGAGCGTTGAAACAGGGCGTTCATAGGTGGTGTGCCCAAAATGCAGTACTGTGTCCGCTGTATATACCGCGGTTGATTGTTATCCACACTGGATTTGATGTGAAGGGCGAAGATTGAGCATTGCAGTATTACAGAGTGAAGACTGAGCAATGCAATATTTCAGCTTCAAGTTTGCTATGCAATTACTGGCACAGATCTGGGACACTGGCGTTTTTTCTCAGATAAGCGTATTGTTTTATTAACACTAGAAGCCCCAAAAGGCATTTTACCTAGAAACCCCAAAGTGCGTCAATTGACGCATTATCACGACGACTTCATTTAGCATGAAATGCAGATGTGAATTAATGTGAAGTTACTTATTTGTTAAATACGTGCAGTATGTGATGTCATTAGATGACATCATAATTTGTTTATTGTTTGTAATGTCGGAGTAAAACTGTAAACAGTGAGATGCGCCACCTAGTGGGAACATGAATTTATACCTAGAAGCCCCAAAGTACGTCAGTTGACACATCCAAGACAACTGAGTGCGTCAATTGACGTACTTTGGGGCTTATAGGTATAAATTCATTTTCCCGCTAGGTGGTGCACCTGTCATTAATTTTTGATGCACATATTTGAACATTTTGTCCTTGCTAACAAAGTCATGGAACATGACTGACATGGTTCTAGCAGTGGCGCCGGTATACAACTTCAAAGATGCATTTGCGTCAATTGACGCACTTTGGGGCTTCTAGTGTTAACACAAAATGATTCTTTTCACATGAATTTTGAAATAATTTTGTGCAGGCACAAGGGTGGTGTTTTTTGCACATTTTTTGGTGGGTTCACTGTTTAGTAAACCTTTATTTGAGTAAACAGGAAGAGTTGTCACGAGAAGTTTGGTCCTCAAGACAAATTTTCCAACATTAAATAATTTATACTCGCCTAACATTGCTCTTAGTTTTTTCTTATGATTTTTGAGCAACCAGTGTTTGTTTTCTTACACATATACATTGCCAGGTTACCACCACTGATTTTTCCCATGTAAATTTGTGAAATGCCTCCTCTAGCTCTACGCATCAGCAAATACACGTGCACTCCTGTACATCCTTATGCATATTTTAGAAAACGCTCCACATTTTACTAGAGCCTTTTCTAAAACTCTGCCAGAATTGTTTATGTCCTGACCTAGACATCTCGATTCCGCTTTCCATGCACTATCTAAAATTTGCCTTCACAGGCGATTCCAATGTATCCCTGATGAGGCTGAAGCAGTAGATTACGCTGTCCAAAGTGTGTCTGAATACTTAACATTAAGGATGTAAGAAAAGCCGTGCCAAGTCAGACTAAAGTCCATCGGGCCCAACATCCTTCTCCATCATTAGCCAGGCTGGGACACAAAAACCAAGCAGATCTCAAAAAGTAGATTTAATTCTCATAGCTCATTTTCAGGATGAACAATGGTTCTCTCCTAAGTGTACTTGCCTAATAATTTTTATGGACTTTTTCTCTAGTAACTCACCTAAAACGCTCTTGAGCCACGCTTTGTTAGCTAGCATCCTCTGGCAACAGATTCCATGGCTTAATTATGTGCTACATGGGGGTGGGGGGAGGAATAAGCCACAATTTTCTATCATTTGTTTTCAAATCTGCTGGTACTTATGTCTCATAACTTTTCAGAAAATACGACAACGTATCTGTTGGATTCCAAACAAGAAATTTTTTCTTAAACCTGTACTTAAGGAAGAGTAGATGCATAGACACCAATGTCGCAGGAATTGACCCACTGGACTGTTATATAAAGTTTTGGGATTGTAGCGAATTGTGGCCGTCTGTACACTTTCTGAAAATGAAGGTGTAAAAAGCCATCTAATGATAGTAACATCCAAAAATGCTCTCTAGGGTGATAATTTGCTTGTGCTGAAAACTGATTTGATATTATAGGTATTGAGTTTGTGTGTTAATTCAGGAAAGTGTTCCAACATAACAGAATAGTTAATGAAAACATCATCTCTATGGCATTTCCACACTCTTATCTGTGTTCAATAAGTAGACGTATCACGTATCTATATACTATTCCTTGAGCTAAATGCAAACCTGCTATGGAGGCTGCCATACTTGCCCCATAATCATTTATCGTTTATTGAGACTTGATATATGGCCCTTAGCTAGGCACAAAGAGCAATTTACAATAAATCGTATACATATCATAGGTAGGAAACAGAAAAGGAAAAGGAACTCCATGATGAGACAGGATAGATGGGAGGACGATAGAAAGGTAGAGATAAGGAAACCACACTAGACAGGAGATACGGCTATTTGAATTGCAGCTCTCTAGGTAGCCATACGCTTGGACAAATAGGTAGGTTTTGAGGAGGCTCTTGAACTTAGGGAAGGAAGACTCCAGCTGTAGTTGGAAGGCTGTTCCGAAGAGCGGGAGCAACATAGAAAAAAGTGGAGCGGCATGTGGATTCATACTTTGGCATGAAGGGGAGGGAGGACCAGGTAATAATCGTGTAGGGATGGGAGACAGGGTTGGGGTACAAAGGGGATGGTCAAAGAGGAAAAGTAATGTGGTGCACGACTGTGGAGAGCTTTGTGTATGACGGTGAAGATTTTGAAGTGTATCCTCTGTGGGACAAGGAGCCAATGGTGCTGGATGAGTAGAGGCGTGACAAGGTCTAATTTTCTGGCGTGGGCAAGAGCACATTCCCTTCTCTTGTAGAAAAAACTCCTCTTGAAAACTAAAGCCAGTGCTACCAAAACACATAAGAGCGATCATTTACTGAATGACATTTTATAGGTCAATAAAGACTCTGCAGTGATGCCTAATGTTGGAAGTCAGTGTCCTGGGGGTTGCATCATGGCAAGTAGCTAAAATGTTTAAAAGATCTGCCAAATCGCAAAACACAAGATCATCCTGGTGGGGCTAACAAAAGATTTGTTCCTAAAATACACACATTTTAATTTAATTTAAAAATGGCATTTTTATTCTGCTTTTTACCAAAACAAGTTCAAAAGCAGGTTACAAATATAAAATACAATGAAATGAATAAAACCAAAATTTAATATTAGTCATAAAAGAAACCATTGGATGCGTTACTAACAGTACATAGGCTGACCCTGACCAATTGCCAAACATTTTTCTTATTATCCCACAGTTCTTCAAGGCAGATGATAGAAACATGACGGCAGAAGAAGAGCACACGGCCTATCTAGTCTGCCCTTCCATATCAACTACTATAGTCCCCTTTTATCTTTAGAGATCCTCTGTGTTTGTCCTATGCTTTTTTGAATTCAGATACTGTCCTTGTGTCCACCTCCACTGGGAGACTATTCCATGCATCTACCACTCTTTCCATAAAGAAACATTTCCGCATATTTCTCCTGAGTCTATCCCCTTTCACTCTCATCCTATGTCCCCTTGTAGCAGAGCTTGCCTTCAATTGAAAGAGACCCTCCTGTGCATTTAAGCCGTGGAGGTATTTAAATGTCTCTATCATATCGCCCCCTATCCCGCCTTTCCTCTAAAGTATACATCTTAAGATCTTTAAGTATGTCCTCATATGCTTCATAACGAAGACCACTAACCATTTTAGTAGCCACCCTCTGCACAGATTCCAACATGCCTATATCCTTCTGAACACAATACTCCAAATGAGGTTGCACTAGAGACCAATAAAGAGGCGATATCACCTCCTCTTTTCTGCTGGCCATTCCTCTCATTCTATACATCCAAGCATCCTTCTGGCTTTCGCAGTCGCGTTTTCTGCCTGTTTAGCTACTTTAAGATTGTCAGACACAATTGCACCCAGGTCCTACTCTTTTTTTGTGGACAGAAGTATCTCACCCCCTACACTGGAAACACAAGAGGCGAGGGTGAAGTGAGGTCACTGGTGCTAATTTTATTCAAAGAAAACCCCAAAGCGTTTCAGCGGGATGCCTTCCTCAGGGGGGGTATGCATTTTAAAAATAAAAATACATTAATATACAAAATAAGATAATAAAAATATATATAAAAAGGACATTAAAAGTATAACATGAATAATATAAGTTAAAACATAAATATAACATATACATATTCAAATATACAGTATGTATAAAGACTCATATAAATGAATAAATATAAAAGAGAATAATTAATAATACAAACAAAATTAAAAAATGATAAAAACCATTAAACAGTGATAAAAGCAATGGAACCATAAACAATAAATATATATAATTGCACTTAAAACACATCATATGTTTCTTAGAGACGGGGAAGATATACTTACAAAAGGCACCGTATGCTTTGTGTTAGTCTTTAAAAAGACTCCATCTATCTGTAGTTCAGAGCTAAAATGCATAAAAACATACCTAATTGAAATAAATATATCCCAGAGCCAGAAGGGAGCATAATAATTCAGCGTGTACCAGTGAAAGGTTATGCAGGATATGTAAAGAACTGTAAATTGATACTGTGTAGCAACTTGATTGTATCCAGTGATGCATAATCTAATGTGGTTAAAAGTCCTCTTGCATAATGAGAATCAAGGGCAAGAAAGAAAGCAGTGCGCTGTACATAATGATAATAATGTGAGCTTATAAAATAAAGGCTGAATTGGCATTCTCTAAAAAGTTTAAACAAATTGTATAGTGCGTATGTATACAGGGTGGACATGATATGTAAGAAATACCGAACAAGAAATCATAAAAAATAAAGTAAATAAATGCTGGGAATGTCTCATCCTAGCAAGTTTAAAACAGGGGGATTTGGACTTTAAAACAGAATCGTATTTAATCTCGATCGTCACTTCTTCCTAAACTCGTATTTGAAGAACGGGCAACCCACCCAGATAGAAATGTAAAGGAAGGTCGGGAGTTGTTTTACTATATTGTAAACGATAAAAACTGTATTCCTTATGTACAATTTAGCAATGGGAGCACAATGATCTTTGAGGGAACGTTTCCATGATAAGTAAAGACCCAGCATAGAGGGGTAGTTTAAATCAAAATATACCATCTGTTGCAGTACGGAAAGAACTGCGGTATTGCCGCTGCATATGCAAATCAAAAGGCAGTTATCAAAAAACTCATACCTGATAGTGAAGAAGACCTGTCATGCATCTGAAGCGTGTGATGTGAAAAAAATCCAGGAGTCTTAGAAAATCATGGGCCTGTGCTGGACGGCGTTTTTTATCTCATGCTTTCGCGCTCAAAATGGGACTCATTATCATATTGCCGCGCATGATCAGCACGTCCAGAGGCTCTGTAGTTTGACTAAAACGAGTAGCACTGAAGCACCGGTAGTGCCGATGATTACTAAAAATCCTCGTTGTACTGTAAATAACCATAAGAGAATGCTGATACAAAGTGTAATGAAAAGATGTGCAGATGATTTTGAAGCTATAAGCATTTAAAAAAGGGGGGGGGCCCATTACCATATTACCGCGCATGATCAGCACGTCTAGGGGCTCTGTGGTTCGACTTAGGCAAGTGACACTGAGGCACGGCATTGCCGATGATTTCTAAAGGTCCTCGCTGTATTGTAAAAAACGGTGATACACTGTGTAATGAAAATGAACAGATGTGCAGGTAGTTTTGAAACTATAGTCATTTAAAAAGATCTATATAGAAATATCTGGGGGTACTCGATGTGAAAAAAAAAACCGAACAGTAAATGCTCAATCTGCCATTATGCAGCTACCTCTAAAGTCCGCTGGAGTGAACCTTTTGTGTTGGACAGCGGGATAATAATCAAACTAAAAGGAGCAGTTGCGAAGGTTAAAGACGTACATCAAGCTTGGGTGGTGTTGAAAAATACTATCTTGGAAGCCCAGACCAGCTGTATTCCACGCTTTAAGAAAAGTGGAAGGAAGTCCAAAAAACTGCCAGCATGGTTTAAAGGTGGGGTCAGAGAGGCTGTTGTTGCCAAAAAAGCATCTTTCAGGAAATGGAAAAAAAGAGCCAAACGACGAAACCTGGAAACAGCACAAGCACTGGCAAGTCAAATGCAAGGCATTGATAAGGCAGGCAAAGAGAGAATTTGAGAAGAAGCTTGCTGCGGAAGCAAAAACGCGAAATAAAGACCTTTTCAAGTACATTCGTAGCAATAAACCTGTGAGAGAGTCAGTTGGTCCATTAGATGATAAAGGGGTTAAAGGAGCACTAAGAGGCGACAAGGCGATAGCGGAGAGACTGAATGAATTCTTTGCTTCGGTCTTTACTGAGGAAGATGTAGGGATGTTACCCATGACTGAAGTGGCATTTAAAGGTGCGGAAGAATTGAAGGAAATATCGATACATCGGGAAGATGTCTTACAACTATTAGATAAACTGAAGAGTAGCAAATCACCTGGGCCGGATGGTATACATCCAAGGGTATTGAAAGAACTGAAATATGAGATTGCAGAACTGCTATCAGTAATCTGTGAACTATCATTAAAATCATCTCTAATACCTGAAGATTGGAGGATCGCCAATGTAACACCAATTTTTAAAAAGGGTTCCAGGGGTGATCCGGGAAACTACAGACCGGTGAGCCTGACGTCAGTACCGGGAAAAATGGTAGAAACCATCATAAAGAATAAAATTACTCAGCATGTAGATAGTCACAACCTAATGGGAGACAGCCAACATGGCTTTAGACAAGGAAGATCTCGTCTTACTAATCTGTTGTTTTTTTGAAGGAGTGAATAAACAGGTGGACAAAGGTGAGTCGGTTGATATTGTGTATCTGGACTTTCAGAAAGCCTTTGACAAGGTCCCTCATCAGAGACTTTTGGCAAAACTAAAGAGTCATGGGATAGGAGGCAGTGTACTATTGTGGATCAGGAACTGGTTAAAAGATAGAAAGCAGAGGGTAGGGCTAAATGGCCAATTTTCCCAATGGAGAAAGGTGAATAGTGGTGTACCCCAGGGATCTGTGCTGGGTCCGCTGCTTTTTGACATATTCATAAATGACCTGGAAAGTGGAATAACGAGTGAGGTTATCAAATTTGCAGATGACACAAAACTATTTAAAGTTGTTAAAACCCAAGAGGATTGTGAAAAATTGCAAGAGGATCTTGATAAATTGGAAGACTGGGCATCAAAATGGCAGATGAAATTTAATGTGGACAAGTGCAAGGTTATGCACCTAGGGAAGAACAACCCAAACTATGGTTACACGATGCAAGGTTCCACATTAGGAACCACCACCCAGGAAAAAGATTTAGGCGTCATTGTGGATACTATGTTAAAACCCTCGGCCCAGTGTGCAGCGGCGGCCAAGAGAGCAAATAGAATGCTAGGTATGATAAGGAAAGGAATGGAAAATAAAACAAAAGATATTATAATGCCTCTATATTGTTCCATGGTGAGACCGCACCTTGAATATTGTGTGCAATTCTGGTCGCCGTATCTTAAAAAGGATATAGCGATTTTAGAAAAGGTACAGAGAAGAGCCACCAAAATGGTAAAGGGGATGGAAAGATACTCCTATGAAGAAAGGCTAAAAAGGTTAGGGCTCTTTAACCTGGAAAAGAGACAGCTGAGGGGAGATATGATAGAAGTCTATAAATTAATGAACAGAGTGGAACGGGTAAACGAAGATCGATTGTTTACCTTATCAGAATATAGAAAGACTAGGGGACATGCAATGAAGCTACAGGGTAAACTATTTAAGACTAATAAAAGAAAATATTTTTTCACTCAACGTGTAATCAAACTCTGGAATTTGTTACCGGAGGATGTAGTAAAGGCTGTTAGTGTAGCTGGGTTTAAAAAAGGTATGGACAAGTTCCTGGAGGAAAGGTCCATGCACTATTATTAAGAAGTGACCGAAGATATCAATGCTTGACCCAGTACAAGCATTGTGGAACTTGTGTCTCTTGGGGAAACTGCTAGGTACATATGACCTAGATTGGCCACTGTTGGAAACAGAATACTGGGCTTGATGGACCTTGGTCTGACCCAGTATGGCAAATCTTATGTTCTTATGTTTATGTTCTTAAATAGTGAGAATGCACCATTCTCATGTATGACCACCAGATTACTCTCCATTAGGGTGTAAAATGAATGCCATAGTAGTGTTGAATACTAAACTGTAATGAGGACTGTAAATACCGATATAAAATATAAAGTTTTACCCATTGATGGTTCAGAGGTAGACACCAATAGAACGATTGTAAAAGGGGATCTGTATAGGACATAAAAAATTAAAAGATAAATTAAAAAATGAAAAGTAAGTAATAAGGAGTAAAATAAAAATAAAAGGGGTGAATATGAACAGATAATTATAGAAAATTTTAAAATTATAAAACTAGCATCACAAAAAATTAAAAATAGAATTTTAAAAAAGTTAAGAACAGACCTAGGAGTAGACCTCACTTCACCCTCGCCTCTTGTGTTTCCTGTACTTCTGTGCGAGGGCCTTCGCTCTCCTTGTGTTCCCTCTCACCCCCTACACTGTACTGCTCCTTTGGATTTTTGCAGCCTAAATGCATGACCCTGCATTTTTTAGCAATAAATTTCAGCTGCCACATTCTAGACCATTCTTCAAGTTTAGCTAGATCTCTCCTCATGTTGTTGATTCCTTCCTGGGTGTCTACTCTATTGCAGATTTTGGTATCGTCTGCAAACAAACAAACCTTACCAGACAGTACTTTCACAATATCACAAAGATTTTAAACAGAATGAGACCAAGGACAGATCCCTGCGGCAAACCACTGGTAACCTCTTTCTCCTCAGAGTGAGCTCCATTTACCTGTACCCTTTGTCACCTCCCACTCAACCAATTTCTAACCCAAGCAGTAACTTTAGGGTCCATCCCTAGGGTGCTCAGTTTGTTTATAAGTCGCCTGTGCAGAACAGTGTCGAAGGCTTTACTGAAATCTGAATACACCACATCTAGGGCTCTCCTTCAGTCCAACTCCCTGGTCACCCAGTCAAAGAAATCAATCAGATTTGTCTGACAAGACCTGCCTCTGATGAATCCATGCTGCCGCGGATCCTGCAATCCAATGGATTCCAGAAATCTCACTATTCTCTCCTTTAGTAGCCATAATGAGCTCCCACTCTTCAGGTGGGTGGGAGTAATGGAATGTTTTTCAAGTAAAAAATCTAAAATCTTTCTTGTGTAATTAACTTAACTTATTCAACCAATGAGTTAATATGGTCTGTTTTATCCTGTATCTACTGCAGGGTCAAATGCCAACTTCTGATAAAACAGAATCCATCAATTGCTGGAAAAGTTGCTAAGTCCACAGGCTTCCTTATCAAGGATGACCATCCCATCACTTCTGTTTGCATTTGCTGCTCGCTGCCCTCTTGGGAAATTCATATGCAAATGTGTCTGAACAGATTCACATTTGGAGAGGTCTTCCATGAAATCTGAGATTAAACTGGGCCACGTGAACACTAAGGGGATTATCTTAGAAGCTCTATTTGTGCTTTGGACATCTCTATGCCTGTTTTTGGATGTCCAAAGCACAAGAGACCGTCTCCAGAGCCATTTTAGAAGCCAGCTATGGGGACGTCTTCGGGGGGAGAGGAGACGTCACATCCCCGGGGGAGGGGGACGGGATGTCACATTATGGAGAGCCTTATAAGACAGAAGAATCTTTTACCTAATACAGAAGGACACTGGGAGCCAATGGTGGTAGATAAGAAGAGGGGTGACATGATCAAACCTCTCGGCACGAAAAAGGATACGTACTCCTATGCTCTGGATTGACTGTAATCATTTCCATTCAACTGTAGAAAACCCAAGTAAATGACATTGCAGTACTCTGTCCGTGAGATTACTGTGGACAACAGGTCAATATTTTAAGAAGCTGGGTCAAGAAAGGACCAAATGAAATGGAAGAGATGGAGAGCGAAGAAATAGGCCTTTACTACTTAGATGCCCTGCAATGAGAAAGATACTGTAACTGTGAGTTGAGGATAACACCTAAATATTTGATAAAAGATTGAAGCGTTAAAGGTGTCCCATCTAAGACGGAAGCAACTGTCGGAATAGCGGAACTCCTGTAAGCCACATAGCAGCTGACTTCTTGGTGTTCAGTTTTAAGGAGTTTTTATGTAGCCGAACAGCCTCCTGGCCAAGCAATCATTTGCCAGCGACAAGCTGGGAGGAAAAGTGATGAAGAAAAGGAGCGGAATATATCTGCATAGATATAGCCCAAAACACCCAAGGTTTGGATGAAGGATGCTAGAGGACTCAAAAATATGTTGAAAAGAAAAGGTAAAGAGTACTGACCCTGTGGAACACCACAGGTCCGAGGATATGTATTAGAATGGGAAATGTATGTATGTGTTTGCTTGAAAAGACCAACCAGGCAAAAAGGAGGCAAGCTAAGAGAACGGTACCAAGAAAACCTCTATCACAGAGGGAAGATTGCAAGATATGATGATCTACCAGGTCAAACGCAGCAGATGGATTCAAAGAGGTGGCCAAAGCCGTCTTGCTTTGGTCCCACACAATGTGGATGTCACTAAGGTGGAGGAGTAGCCTAGTGGTTGGGGGCAAGGTACTTCGGGCCGGAAGGTCGGGGGTTCAAATACCACTAGAGGACAGCAACCTTGGGCCGGAAGGACTGGGGTTTCTAGTCCCACAGGTGCTCCTTGTGGTCTTGGGCAAGCCACTTAACCCTCCATAGCCCATGTTCCCTGTAAAATAGTTCTCTGTGTGCTGTGCTTTCCTGTCTAATCAATGTGTTTATACCTCAAAACATTTTCCTGTCATGATTTGACAATTTCCAATCTGTAATCAAAAAACGCTGCTGATCGCTGGAAGTAGCGGTATACAAATGTATACTAAATAAAATAAATAAATAAAATAAATAAGGACAGAGGCTAAGATAGTCTCTGTATTGTGACTGAGATGGAAACAGACTGATGGAAGTGCAGCAAACGAGTGTTTTCAAGATTGTCTGCGAGATGAGCGTGGACCAAGTGTTCTGTGGAGTTTAGATAAAAATGGAATACTTGAAACAGGACAATAATTACCCAGGTCAGAGAGATCTGCTTTTAATGGTAGTCATTTGGCAAACCTATCAATTCAATGTTCACTAGTCTATGTACCATTTATAAACCACAAATATTTGGAAATTGTACAACATTTAATTGGCAGCCAATACAGTTCTTTCAATTTTGGTGAGCTGCTCGTTACATCTAATTCCACTAATTAATTGGGCAAACACATTCTGTGCCAACTGTAGACACCTGAGGTGAACAAAACACTGGATATATGTATTGGCAAACTGTATATCCAAATGGTCTGAACTGTGACGAAGAAAGAGAAATTACCTGCTAATTGTTGTTCTTTGAGGAACTCCAGTCCACTCCCACACCTCTGGGTAGTAAACCTCTTCTAGCAGCTTGGAGGCTGAGCATGTCATCTTTTGATGATAACAGTGTACTTATGCAGCTGGCACTGCCCACCAGCCTCAGTACCTATTGACAAAGCAGACTCACAGGAGAAACAGATAAGTACTTAACATACAAGAAACAGCTCTACACCTAAATAAACTAGTACCCTCTCACTTCCCTGGAAAGGATATCCCGTCCACCCCGCCTTCCAGAATGAGGAGGACCACCTGCTGAGCAGACAAGCCACTCCAACTAGCGGGAAGCAAGAGACCAACCGCACTACAGGTCTGCACCCCCCCCCCAAATGTCAATTACACCGCACCCCCCCCCAGATCCCCCTAGCCACTTTCTTCACCAAGGGAACCGGCTTCAGGACCAGTATGCATACATATTAGAACAGAATGCATTCAGGGTGGGTTCTGGGACTGGACTGGAGTTCCTCAAGGAACAACAATTAGCAGGTAAGTCTAATTTCTCTTTCCTTATCGTCCCTCAGTCTAATCCCGCACCTCTGGGATGTATCAGAGCAGTTAACTAATGAGAGGGATCCACACAACCGGCCTGAAGCACAGCTGATCCGGAACGAGCATCCCCCACCGCCTGGATATCCAGGTGATAATGCGTGGAGAAAATATGCAGCGATGACCACGTTGCTACCCTACAGATCTCCTCTGCATCTGGTCCCTCCAACAATGGCAATTGCTGCCACTCTTCTGAGCCTCTGGCCTTTTGGCCCCCAACTGCTCTTCCTCAATTGCGTTTGACGTTCTCTTGACTCCCTGTTCCGGCACTGAGGGGCCGCTCGCCCAACCCCTGTTGTCATAAGCAAAATGCCTTGTGCAAGAGCAAGACTAACTCTGGTGAAAAGTCCCCTGGAAGCCATACCGCTCTCTGGGTCTGAGGGGTGGAAGATCCAGGTATTGCGGAGGGACCGGGGATTGGCTCCTGCGAAGACAATGCTGACCCACCTACTTTGTGAGCCTCCTGCAATATGAGGTAACTCTCCTGCCGCGTCTTGTCCTGCAGGTCCTGCTCCAAAGTAGTAGTCTCTTGTGTGCAGCTGAGGCAAACTCCTGCCTCAGAGACTGCTCCTCACCAGGTCCCGCACACCAGGCACTGCGGTCTGGCCGACATGGTATGAAGAGGGAATGGGCTCTCTAAAAGGTCTTTCTTCCCCCTCCCCCTAAACTGCACTCAGAAGGGCAAAGGATTCACTCCAGTGCCCTCTGCCCATGGCCCCCAGGCACCACCCAGAAGGGCCTGAAACCAGCCAGGCTCTTCTATGTGCAGAACCATATAATTAACTAGACCTAAGTAAACTCAAAATAAAGAAAACAAATTAAAGCAAAATCTCCACACATGCAGAAACCGTGAAAACAACCTCCCGCTGAGCTCTCCTGGTGCCAAAAAACCTCGGCGGGAGGCAAAGACAGAAAGCACCTGGGCCTGAGAATTAAAAGTGTGTCTTTATTTTCCCGTGCTGCTGTCAGGCCCCTCCACACATTAGACGGCCTCGCCTCTGCTCTCGCATTCCCCGGCAGTCCGGAACTCTTACTGCCTTTTCCCCACACCGCTTACCTTGGGGAAGCAATCACTGTGCGTCTCTCTGTCCCCTCGTGCTCAGCCTACAATTCAGCTTCGGCACTGAGGGGGGGTGCGATCCGGGGCTGCCAGCCTGCAGGTGCTGCCCACACAGTGGCTCCTGACCTGATGACGGGTTCGGGGGCCTCCAGAAGTCTCGGCTGCGGGAGGCCTCCTCAACAAGCAACCCCCCCCCCCCGGATGAGGAAGGGGGGATCCTTCTCCTAGCTGCCTGCTTCTTTTTTCCTGCCTTGTGCCCGTTAAAGACAGGCCTTAGTCCTCTTTCTTTTCTTTTCTAACTAACTTAACTCTAACCTTAACTAACAATAAATCAAATAAGCTGTAGCTTACAGGAAATAGAAAACTTAAACTTCTCCCTAACTCTAGCTCCTTAGTTGTCCCTTCAGTGAGTCCAGCACCCTGGCTCACTACCTCCTCCAGCTGCTTGGAGACCGAGCATACTGGGGCTGGTAGGCAGTGCCAGCTGCATAAGTACATTGGTGTCATCAAAAGATGACATGCTCGGTCTCCAAGCTGCTGGAAGAGGTGCACTACCCAGAGGTGCGGGACTGGACTGGAGGGACGATAAGGAATGGCATGTGTATTTATGATACATTTATTTCTCCCAATTCTATAAACAGGTCAGAGCTCATCCATTTTTAACTTAATAAAGGTTGCATTTGTCTCTCCTCACCATGTGTCCTCCAAATCCTGTTTGGCCATAAACAGCTCATAAAAGACAATGACTGACTCACATTAAAAAATCTTGCACCTCTTAACTACCCAAGAAAATGTCTCTTCCTTTGTCGGAACTTGGCATTTGGCGTTGTATATCATCTTTGACCAAGTGCATCTCCATTGTTGATAATCCAACAATACTCATTAAGCACAGTTACTTACCTGTAACAGGTGATCTCTGGGAACAGCAGGAATTAGTCCTCACATATGGGGTACGTCGGAACCGACGGAGCCTGCGCGGGAAAGCTCCCCAGCTTCCCAGAAAGGAAGCTTTTGGGGCCTCCCACTGCACATGCGCGCTGCCTTCCCGCCTTCCTGACCAGCTCTCCTCAGTTCGAGTTTATAGCTGAGACAATAGAGAGAGGAAAGGAAGATAGATAGAAGATACAACTCCTAGGGGAGGTGGGTGGGTTGTGAGGACTAATTCCTGCTGTTCCCAGAGATCACCTGTTACAGGTAAGTAACTGTGCTATCTCCAGGAACAAGCAGGAATAAGTCCTCACATATGGGGACTCCCTAGCTAAGATGCCTGGGAGATCCCCTTCCAAGGGTTCGCCATCTTCGTATGGATCTCAGGCATCTATCCTGGGAAGGTGGGCAGGAGTTGTTCAAGTATGGAACAGGTGTTTGAGGACAGCCTGACCAAACAAGGCATCCCGGCGGGAGTCCTTGTCCAAACAGTAATGGGCTGTGAAGGTATGAACCGAGGCCCAGGTGGCGGCTCGACAGATCTGATCTATGGATACAGAGTGAAGATGAGCCATAGAAGTAGCCATGGCTCTCACATTGTGAGCTGTGACATGGCCTTCCAGAGAAATATTTTTACTCTGGTAAGCAAAGGAAATACACTGAGCAATCCAATTGGAAAGTGTACGTTTAGAGACTGGAAGTCCCAAATGAAAAGGATCAAAAGCCACGAAAAGCTGGGAAGACTTTCGATGTGGCTGAGTCCTGTTGAGGTAAAAGGCAAGGGCTCTTTTACAATCTAGAGTATGAAGGTTCCTCTCTGCACTGGATGCATGAGGAGCTGGAAAAAAGACAGGTAGATATACCTCTTGATTAAGATGAAAAGGCGAGACCACTTTGGGCATAAAGTGGGGATTTGTCCTAAGGACCACCTTATCATGATGAAACCTGGTATAAGGTGGATGAGCCACTAAGGCCTGTAGTTCACTGATGCGGCGAGCCGAAGTGACTGCAATAAGGAAAAGGACCTTCCAGGAAAGAAATTTCAAGGAGGTAGAAACCAACGGTTCAAAAGGTGGCTTCATAAGCTGACCTAGAACTAGGTTCAAATCCCATGCTACCGGAGGAGGCCGGATGGGAGGTTTAGTTAGAGTCAGGCCTCTCATGAACCTTGCAATAAGAAGATGAGAGGAGACAGGTTGTCCATTTATAGGTTTTAAAGATGCTGCGATAGCACTCAAATGGACTCGTACTGAATTCGTCTTAAGGCCTGCATTAGAAAGATGCAGGAGATAGTCTAATAGAGAATTCAAAGGAAGTGCTAGAGGGTCAAGACCCTGTTGAGCACACCAAATGGAAAAGCGTTTCCATTTGAAAGCATAGGAACGCCTCGTGGAGGGTTTCCTAGAGGCATGAAGGATATCTTTCACTGGTTGAGAAAGATTGAAGTCATGAAGGCTTAGGCCTTCAGTAACCAAGCTCTGAGGTGTAGGGACTTGGGGTTTGGGTGCCACAAAGTCCCCTCCTCCTGAGACAGAAGGTCTGGCGCCGCTCCCAGGTCCAGGGAGGGTCCCTGGGAGAGATGCAGAAGTAGAGGGAACCACACTTGGCGTGGCCAGCGTGGAGCTATGAGGATCATCGATCCGTGATCCCTCTGGAGTTTGAACAGAGTCTTGGGAATCAAAGGAATGGGTGGAAAGGCATATAGGAATTCCTGACCCCAATGTAGGAGAAAAGCGTCATTGGCCTGAGCTCTCTGACACGGAGTCCTGGAACAGAACCGGGGAAGTTTGGCATTCCACGGACTTGCAAAGAGGTCTATGTCCGGGGTTCCCCATTCCTGAAAGATTCTGCGTATCTGGTCCATATGCAAGGACCATTCGTGTGGAAGCAGAACTCGACTGAGTCTGTCTGCCCGAGAGTTTTGAACCCCTGGAAGATACACTGCCAGAAGATGAATTTGATGCTCTCTGGCGAAGGCCCATAATCTGAGAGCTTCGTTGCAAAGCGACAGAGAGCCTGTCCCTCCTTGTTTGTTTATGTAGAACATGGCTACCTGATTGTCTGTATGGACTAGGACGGTCAGGTTGACAAGGAGGGTATGGAAGACTTTGAGGACAAAGAAGATTGCTCGCAGTTCCAGGAGGTTGATGTGAAGGGTGGTCTCTTGTGGAGACCAAGCACCCTGAGTGGAGAGGTGTTGAAGATGGGCTCCCCACCCTGTTTGGGAGGCATCTGTTGTGAGGGTTGCTTGGGGCAACAAAGGTTGGAAGGGGGCCCCCAACAACAGATTCTTGGTGGACATCCACCATTGGAGGGACCAAAACAGACGCTTTGAGGTGAGTATTTGGTCGGAGAGCGCTCCTGATGCTTGAGTCCACTGGGTGGCCAAGGTCCATTGAGCCGCTCTCATATGAAGACGAGCGTAGGGCACCACGTGTACCGTGGAGGCCATGTGGCCCAGAAGTCGCAGCATTTCTCTGGCTGTCAAGTGACTGCTGGACTGAGCTTGGGAGGCCAAGCACACCAGACGTTGGCCCCGGACTTGAGGTAGGTAGGCCTTTGCAGTGGTGGTGTCCAACTGGGCCCCTATGAATTCCAGAGACTGAGTAGGGATAAGTTGAGACTTGGGAAGGTTTACCACCAGTCCCAGATACTGCAGAATGTGCCTTGTGCGGTCCAGGGAAATCTGGGGCTCTGACTGAGATGGAGCTCGGATGAGCCAGTCGTCCAGATATGGGAATACAAAAATTCCCAGACCTCTTAGAAATGCGGCAACAACTGCCATGCATTTGGTGAACACTCTTGGAGCAGAGGCTAGACCGAAGGAAAGTACTCTGTACTGCAAATGTTTTCCCTGAAACAGAAATCTTAGATATTTTCTGTGGGATGGGTGGATGAGTATATGTGTGTACGCATCCTTGAGATCTAGAGAACAAAGCCAACCCTGACTCTGAAGGTATGGAAGGAGAATGCCTAGAGAAAGCATTTTGAATTTCTCCTTGTACAGAAATTTGTTCAATTCTCTCAGATCTAGGATAGGTCTGAATCCCCCTGTCTTCTTTGGTATGAGAAAATAAGGGGAATAGAATCCTGTCCCTTGTTGAAGAAGAGGAACCTCTTCTATTGCCCCTTGGGCAAGGAGAGAAGAGACTTCCTGACCCAACAGGCCCAGGAGAGATGGGGGAGAATTGAAGTGCCTCACCATGGTATATGGAGGAAGGTTGGAAAAATGAAGTTTGTAGCCCTCTCTGATGATAGAGAGGGTCCATTGCTCTGATGTAATTTGCCCCCATCTGGGAGCAAAGTGAGCTAACCTTCCGGGAATGGTGAGGGGCTCTGGTTGTTCTAGAGCCAGAAAGGTTAAGTTCTCTAGGGGCAAGTCAAAACCCCTGAGGGGGTTGAGCCTGCTGAGGAGTGGCAGACACTGCAGGCTTTGACCTTGCCTGTTTAGGCTGCTGACGTTTAGCAGCAAAGCGAGGCTGAGAAGATTGTTGGCCAGTATTTGTGGAAAATCTGGCCTTCTTGTAGTAAGGCCTCTTGAAAGACTTTTTCTTGGCAGGAGTAGAGGTAGACTTAGAAAGTCTATCTAAGGTAGCATTTTCTGCGTCCATTTGAGTGGCTTTAATTTGCCAGTCTTTACCAAATAAGTTCTCACCTGTACAGGGCAGATTCCGTAAGCCATCCAGGACCCAGGGTTCTAGGTCAGAGGCCTGGAGCCAAGCAAGTCGTCGGGCTGCAATGGCAATGCCCGAAGCTCTACCGGCACCTTCAAAGGAATCAAAGGCTGCTCTGTTGGAGAACTTAGAAACATCTAGAAGCTGTTTCACTACAGAAATGAACTCCTCCTTTTTATCCTCAGGGATAAAGGGGACAAAATGCCGTACCTTTAGGGCAAGTTCCCTGAGAAACATGCCCATATACAGACTGTATGAATTAATCCTGGCTATAAGCATACTAGCCTGGAAGATTTTCCTACCAAAAGAGTCTAGGGTTTTACATTCTCGCCCTGGAGGGGTAGAAGAGTGCCTTTTGGTACTCTTAATCTTTTTCAGCGCAGACTTCACCACAATGGAATGGTGAGGCAGCTGAGTCTTTTGAAAACCAGGAGAAGGAGGGACCCGGTACATGGTGTCCAACCTACGAGAATAAGGAGACAACGTTAGAGGAGCCTCCCATAAGTCCATCAAGTGTTCTTGAAGGATTTCATGGATAGGCAGGGTGACTGCCTCTTTAGGAACCTTAGGGTATCCTAAAATATCCAGTTTCTTTGATCTAGGTTCTTTTTCAGAGGATGTGGTAATAGAAAGTCCTTTAGCTAGTTCTATAATGAAGTCTTGAAAGGACAAATCCTCTGGTGGAGACATTCTCCTCTTTGGGGAAGAAGGGTCTTCAGGAAGAACTAGAGACAGCTCATCAGAGTCCTCAGAGGAATCAAAATCCTCAGAAGAATCAGAGTATCCTCTATTTGCTTCCAACGCATGATACGCATACCGTTCGGTATCGACATCGGGCGTACCGGGTATGGGATCGGTATCGGGTGAAAACCCGGATCCGGCATGCGGAACCGATCTGCGTTTGGAAGACGATGGTCTCGGTTCCGATATGGGAAACGATACCGGAACCGGACCCGGAACCGCTGGATGCAGTACCGAGGGCGTCGCAGCTTTAATGAAAGCCAGCATGGCCTGCTGCATGGTCTGAACAGTATTGCTCATAGACGCCACTGCTGCCTGGATGTCGGTACCGGTATGGGCCGGTACCCCAGAGCAGTCTAACAGGTGATCAGTCGAGGCCGTGCCATCGATGTCAACCTGTAACCCCATAGATGGTGCTTTGGAAGCCAGAGCTTCCCACCGGGGTTGTTTGGCTGGGGCAGGATCCTCAGATTCAAAAGTGAGAGCCTCTCGATGCTTTGAAGGAGATTTGCTCTTTGAGGACCTGCCCGAAGAAGGTTTGGTTACCTGAGATCCATCCGGAGAGGAAGACCTGGATGACTGAGATGCTGGATTATCTGAAGCAAACAGCACATGGAATTTGTTGGCCCGGTTCTGCAAACCGCGTTTAGACATCTGGGAGCAGGATGGGCAGTCCGGAATGGAGTGGTCAGGTCCCAAACATTTAAGACACCAGTCATGGGTGTCTGTGACAGAAATAACAGCACTACACTTGGTACACTTCTTGAAACCAGGGGCTGGTTTCTCCATGAGGAGAATTTGTGTAGGCCTAAGGCCTAACCAAAGTCACCAAGTTGTGCAAAAATAAAGATTTTTTTTTTTTTTTTTTGAAGAAAGAAAGAGAGAGACCGGCGGTACCGGTTTCGGTATGGGGAAGGCAGGTACGCGGTCTAAAGAAACAAACTAAAACAAGAATTTCTTCAGCGGTGACAGGAACACGACCTGCTGGCTCCGCGGAAAAAGAGAAACTGAGGAGAGCTGGTCAGGAAGGCGGGAAGGCAGCACGCATGTGCAGTGGGAGGCCCCAAAAGCTTCCTTTCTGGGAAGCTGGGGAGCTTTCCCGCGCAGGCTCCGTCGGTTCCGACGTACCCCATATGTGAGGACTTATTCCTGCTTGTTCCTGGAGATACAGGCAACCTAACAAGTTTCTCTAGAATGACTTGATGTGGTTTGCATTTTTCATAAATATGTAAGGTATATTATTCCTCTTAAAGCAAAATATATGAAGGTACATTTTTAGATAGCATGTGGAGATCAGCACTGAGGCATCAAGGTCAAGACGTATCCAATTCTGACGGTATTTTAGAACAGCTCTGCTAAATGTGGAGCCATTTCTAAAACATGCATCCCGTGTAGTGCGAGGAGCCATTTGAGAAACATATACATGGGAAAAATCAACAGGGGGAACCTGAGAACTTACATGTGTAAGTGCCAACGTTTCACAATGAACACGTGTAAACGTCGGCACTCACATGTAGATCTCAGCCATTTTGCAAACCCAGACATGCAGACCATTACAGAGGACTTTATCTTGACCCCATTTCATTTTGGAAGGGGAAATAAATACTGTGAAGGACTGGCTGAAACAGGCACTTTTGAAATACCTATTCGTGTCTGGGAGCAGGTTTAAATCCAGATGTGTCCGATTTCGGAATTGCTTGGGCATTCCCTATATGAAATGGGGAATACACATGTAGATTCTGGTTCCACCCAGGTCACACCCTCCTGCACCTGGATATGATATGGTCATCGAGGTGTAAATTCAACTCTTTCTAAAGGAGAAATTTTATATACCTGATCATTTTCTTTACATGAATCTGCCAGAGCAGTCCAGACAAGTGAGTTATGCTCCTTAGCCAGCATGTGGAGGAAGACCACCGCAACTTTCAGTGATGACACCACCAGTACATATGCTGATGCAGCACTGAGAAACCAATAGGACACTTCCCAAGCAGAAAGCAAGACTGAAAAAATCAGAACAAGCATTAATCAAAACAAACCACAGTTGGCTCTGTTATCACATATGAATGCATCAGACAGAGATACCGACAAGCCATGAAAAGACAGTAAAGAGGCAGCCAGGCTTCCCAATCTGTAGGTACAATCTTCCCAGGATGGGTTGGACTGATCTAGCAAGATTCAAGGAAAGAAAATGATCAGGTATGTAAAATTTCTTCTTCCTGATCATCCTTCTAGACCAGTCCAGACGAGTGGGATGTACACCAAGAAGAGAGACCAAAAGTGGGAGGAAAATATCGCTCCAGATAGCACTGCTCTGACAAAGGTGCCAGCCACAACAGTCCCCACAAACAACCTGTAGCACTTTCAAAGAGCTCAGAGAGGGAAAAAAAAGGAAATCAAATAGATGGAAACAGCCCAGTAAGAGGAATCATGTACTAGTGGGGAGAGCTCCGACCACCTCTAGCACACGGCTCCGAAAGAGATGAACTACCACCAGTCACTGCAAACCAGCGGGCAATTGGATACATGGCCGCTGTCCAACCGGTCCTCAGACCATGGGAGAGAGCCACGGTCCAACAGATGGAAAGGATTAGTAATCTCCAACTTCAAACACTCTCCTCACATCCAACCAATGGGTCTGACCGATTTTGATCACATTTGATTTTTATTGATTAAATAATTGACTGATGTAATGTAATTTCAATTCCATGTAAGATTGGTGCATACATGAGTAATATTTGTGTTCATCTTGAAATGTGTTGCTAGATTAGTGAATTCAGTTATTTTATAAATTTATATTTATTAAGTTTAAAAGTGTAATAAGTCATTAGAGGACTTGGGCCCAAACCTCATCATCCATGGACCATTCAGACCTTTTTCTGCTCAGATTCCAACTGAAGCAGGCAGAGCAATATGGTGAAAGTTTCCTTCCCCCTCCGCTTCAGCCATCTACAAGGAATGTTCCACGGAATACTAAACAGACTTATTACTCTACTATTATTTGCACCCACCGTAAGCACACCAAGAAACGATTCAACGTTATCACTAACCTCACTCTGCTTCCTTCTAATCCCTCTAGCTCTTCAAATCCTTGTCCTACTGCCAACCAAGTGGTAATCTTGAATTTCAAGAGTAACGTGGCTACTGCATGGGACACCATAACCTCTAATCTTCCTCTGCCGTTGTCCTCATCCCCACAAGAGTTGAGTCAGCCTCCTGTAAGGGGTCTAGTTTCCCAATCCCTCACTGCCTCCAGGTCTTCATTCAATGAACCAACCCCTTTTCTAGTCAATAAAATACTGGCTTCTATGTGAGCTATGACCTCCCACTCAGGCCCTTTACCTCTTGACTAGTAAAAGACCCCACTCACAATCTTTCCTCCACTATCTGCTCTATGGTCAGTACCTCTCAGTTATAGTGAAGTTCCATGACTCTGGAAGCATCTACCTTGGACCTTTCTTATCCCTATAGCCATCGGCCGATTTCCAATCTCCCTTTTCTTTCCAAACTTACAGAAAAAATTGTACTTGCTCAACCGATGCAGTTTCTGGAGGCAGTCAATGCGCTTCACCCTAAACCAACACTGGTCATAGCTCTTAAATCACATTAACCTCCATGCTGCTCTTGACCGTGGCTATGCTGTTCCTTTGGATCTTTCTGTGCCTTTGACCTTATTGATCACTCTCCATTAACCAGTTTTAACTCTCTTGGTATCACAGGCACTGTTCACAAATGGTTTTCATCTTTCTTGACAACGGAATTTTCTGTTTTCTTTCAATCTGTAACATCTCCCAGCTACTCTCTCACTTGAGGGGTTCCACAAGGGGCTCTTCTTTCACCTTCTAACTTTTTTCTCAGTCTGCTGGCCACTCTCATTCAGCCTCTCTGTGCCGGTTCATACTTTTATGTGGATGATTTCCAACTGATTTATCACACTAGTCTTTCTCCCTTAAACAAAATGCCTTTATACCATCGCCTCTTGGATTTTTTCCCATTACCTGAAATTGAATGTTGCCAAATCCCAGGCTATGTGGATTTCTGGTAGAAGCCTGCGTCCTTCAATTGCACCCTAGCTCCTAGGCCAGGATCTAGCTTTAGGAAAATCATTTTTATTGGTTTCCAAATATATACAACACCTCCAAGTACAAACTGACATAACAGCCGTGCATCAACCACTTTACAGCAGGGTTAGCGGTTCCACATGAACAAGTATAAGAAGGCATAACGATACTCTCTCATCTAACAGTAGGTACCTAACAAATGCACAACATCTCTCCAAATACAATATTAAAGCATCCATTTCCCCCTTCCCTCCCCCCTCCTTCCCCACCCACCCATTCCCCCCTTCCACCCTGTCCTCCCCAACCCACCCTGCTCACTAAGAAGCCTGATTCTCCCCTCTCCTACCCAAGGGGACCAGCACAATTCAATACAGCGCTCCCAGGTACGTCCCCCTAACAGTCGCGCCGTGCGTTGCTCCATCTCCATTAACTCTCCCATCTCCCGCTCCCACTCCCCCACTGTGGGGGCCGTGTCTTTCAGCCAATGGCGCAATATACATTGTTTTACTACCACAAAGCCTTTGGCACATAATTTCCACTCATTCTCACCTAAAGGATGGTTTCCCTCATAAGAGCCAAAGAGACACCACTCCAGAGTCATCTCCACCCTTCCTCGCAACCACCTCTCCAAATGTCGGCCTACGTCCATCCACAACCCCTGTATGTGGGTACAGAACCAAAACCGATGTGCAAAGCCCCCCTTTTCCACTTTACAGAGACTACACACATCTGTCACTGCCAGTCCCACCCTAGCCGCCCACACATTATGCACATATGCCCTCCAGAGAAACTTATACTGGATTTCCTGCAGCTGGACGGCTTCAGAAACCGACTTTATAGCAGTAATCGCCCCACGCAGGCGCTCCTCCGTGCCCTGCTGTACCCCATCCTTTCGCCATTTCTCCTCTAGTGCAACCAACCGTGCCCTGTCGCCCTCTGGACAAAGGGCCATCTCCAGCCCTCTGGACATTATCTTCCCTTCCAAACCACAAAACAACTCTAATATTCCTCCCGCCTCCAACACCCGCTCATTTTCCTTCCTCAGCGTGAAAACATAATGACGCACCTGAAAGTAGAAGTATTGGTCCCAGTGTCCCAACTGATACCTCTCCCGTAGCGAGGAAAACGAGTCCACCTCCTCACTCCCCTCCATTCGCAAGTGTCCAATATAACAGAGTCCCCTGTCTGCCCACATTTTTGCTACTAGCGATCCCAATCCAGGGGGAAAAGCCACATCCCCCAGCAGGGGGATACAGTCAGACCTGTTCCATCGAACCTTTCTACACCTACAAAGGGACTTCCAGGCCACTCGCAGTGCCCTCCAAAAACCGGACTGTTTGCAGGCCTCTGGAATACTCCTTTGTGCCTCCTGCACTATTGCCATTCTGTGATGCGGAGCTACTATTTCATCAATAATAGATAATGGGATTGCCTCCGACGTTCCTACCACCATATCCCGCAAAATTCTTGCCCAACACACCATATTATACCGCCGCACCAAGAGCAACCCAGCCCCACCACTTCTTCTAGGTTGCATCAGAGTATCTAACGCTATCCAGGCCCGCCGACCCCGTCACAAAAATCTGGAAGATGCCTCTGCAATAGCTTAATCTCCCCCTGCAAAAGCCACACAGGCAGGTGTCTTAATAAATATGTCCACCGCGGAAACTCCACCATATTAAACAGTGCTATCCTGCCACTCAGCGATATTGGGAGCTCCTTTCATTTCCTCAGCTGACCAGCAGTCTCCTCCAACAAAGGGTTAATATTTACCTAAATATAGCTGGTCCGGCCACTCAGGAATCTGAATGCCCAAATAACGTATCCGTCCCTCAGCCCACTCCAACAGGAAGGTGCCATCCCAAGACCTCCGGCTACACCTCCCCACGTCCAACCCCAATGACTTAGCTTTATTAATTTTTAGGCCCGAAAAGGTACCAAACCATTCTATAAGAGATAATGCCCTTTCTAAAGATCTCTGCGGGTCCGTCAAGCAAAGCAGCATATCATCTGCAAATGCGCTTACTTTCATCTCGTCTGTCTCCCATCCAACCCCTGTCACCTCCTCGTGGTGCACCAGATTTACCAATAAAGGCTCAAGATGGAGTACAAAGAGGAGCGGGGACAAGGGGCAGCCCTGCCTAGTTCCCTGCTTCAAGGTAAACGCTGAAGAGATCTCTCCCCATTGCAATAAACGCCCGCGATTCCGCATATAATGCTCTAACCCAATCGACAAACTGCCCTGCAAATCCAAAACGCTTCAGTGCTTCGAACATATAATCCCAAGAGACGCGATCGAAAGCCTTCTCCACATCTAGGCTGGCCAGCAGCAGGGGGGTACCCCGCTGAAGGCATCATTCCATGTCCAACAGCACCTTAGCTATATTACGAGCAGCCACCCTACCCCGTACAAAACCCGCTTGATATTGTCCTATAAGGCGCGGCAAAATGTCCTGTGCCCGCTCAGCTAAAATCGACGCCAGTATCTCATGTCAAAGTTAATAAGCGAGATCGGCCTATAAGATGCTGGATCTTCCGGGTCCTTTCCTATTTTGTATGAGCGATATGGAAGCAGTCCGCATGTCCCTCGGAAATCGCCTGGAATCTAAAACTTCTGTATAAACCGCTGCTAGTGTAGGTACCACCTGCCGCTCCAAGATTTTATAAAACTCTGAGCCGTAGCCATCTGGGCCGGATGCCTTGTGCAGCTTCCCTACTTTAATAGCCTTCTGAATCTCTGCCCCCGAAATAGGTCTATTCAACACGTCCCGTTCTTGTAGCGTCACCTGCCGAAGCTCCACAATATCCAGAAAACTCCGTTCTTGCTCCCTGTCCTCTTGCTCTGGGGTATATAGCGCACTATAATTGCACTCAAAGACCTTTGCTATTTTCTTCGGCTCTGTGTTTATCTCCCTTACTATCCCGAATCACCGCCACCAGATTGGTGCCATTCCAGTCCCTCACAAGGCGAGCCAGTAGTTTCCCTGAGCAGTTTCCGAACCGAAAAAACTGGTGTCGATAATACTGGATGTCATATATCGCCCTCTCTTGTAAATAACCATTCAGTTGCCTCTGAATCTCTAAATATTCCTGCAATGCTCCCCCACCTGGCCGTCGCAGTGACTCTCTCTTTTTTTCTTGGAGCTCTCGGGCTAGCCTCACCAAATCCTCATTTACCCTCTTTCGTTCCTTAGCCATATATGCAATGATATGTCCCCTAACTACCACTTTCCCCGCCTCCCATAACGTAGCCACCAAATCCACACTCCCCTCATTGTCCTGCAAGAACTCGCTCCACTTCTCCCGCACAAATTCTTGAAACTCACTCCTGTTCCATATTTGTCGAGGGAAGGACCATCTACCACCCAAGATATGCCGCCCCTTCCAATCAATACTCACCATGGCATGATCAGATATCAGGATCGGCCCAATCTCTGCTCTACTGACCCTGCCCATATCCGCCTGTGTTACCAAAATATAATCAATCCTGGACCAAGTCTGGTGGGCTCTGGACAGATTGTATAGTCTCGCTCTCCCCCATGCAATATCTGCCACACATCAAGCAGCCCCCCCATCTGGCATAGGTAATTCACTCCACGTGTGGCCCAACCCCGCGCTCCCGGAGGTGAAGTCGATTTGTCCAACAGAGGATCATGTGGGCAATTAAAGTCCCCAGCCAGAATTATCTGTATTTTAGGTATGTTGCCCAACTTGCGCACTAGGGACTTGAAAAACATATGGTTATACACATTAGGGGCATACACATACCCCAAAACCATCTCCTCCCCATTAATCTGGACATGGACCCATATAAACCTCCCTAGGGGATCACTGTCTGCACTTATTACCCCTACTTTCACCCGCTTGTTAAACAAAATTGCGACCCCCTTTTTTCGCCCCCCTGCCTCCGCTGCCGCATGCACCTGCCCCACCCAAGATCTTCGGAGCTTGGCATGCTCTTTCCCACTAAGATGCGTCTCTTGTAGAAACGCCACATGTGCTCCCTGCTTTTTCAGCACCTGTAACACTTTAGTGCGCTTCACTGGTGTACCAAGGCCTCCCACGTTCCATGAGATAAATCGCAACTTGGTCCCCATTAGCCGCCTTCTCCCCTCTTTCTACTTACCGAAACCCATACCCTTGGTCCTCCGACTGAGAGCCGCCCAGCCTCAGCTCCCAGCCCCGATCGCACCTCTGGAATCCAGATAGGCCCCCACTGCCCAGGCCCCCCTCTTTGAAGGTTACACCCCTCCCCCTATGCCCTCCCCACCTTTGCCCCTCCCTCCCTCCCCTCTCTAACGTTATCCCTCCTATATACTGCCCCCTCCCACGCTACCCACCCTCCCCCCTGTACCCTCCCCCCCTCTCCCCTCCCCCCTTAAAATAACTATGCATACCACTCCCGGCTCGCACCGCCAGGCTTGAGTACCACCACCGTGCGCTGCAGGGTTGCCCCGCCCCACCCACCACAATAATTCTCAAGACCCCCAGAGTTATGGAGTGGAGGAGTGGCCTAGTGGTTGGGGCAAGGTACTTCAGGCCGGAAGGTCGGGGGTTCAAATCCCACTAGAGGACAGCAACCTTCGGCCGGAAGGACTGGGATTTCTAGTCCCACAGGTGCTCCTTGTGGTCTTGGGCAAGCCACTTAATCCTCCATAGCCCATGTTCCCTGTAAAATAGTTATCTCCAAGTTATAATGCCCTGTTCAATGTAATTTCAGTTTGTTCAATGAAAACCGCACTGATGCAGAATAGCGCAGTATATAAGAGAATGTAAATAAATAAATAATAAATAAAAATAATATACAGCATCTGAGCAAGTACACACATGCTTACACTTTATATTGGCTTCGACAGACTTATGCATAAAGTGATCCGCCTCTGGTCCCTCAGGCTCTTATCAGCACAGTACCTTTAAGCCCTTGTGGGACCACACGCAACACAAAGTCCAGCATGTTACGATCCTCTGGAGATATCTTATAACTTAATATAACAGCTATGCTCACACAGAACGTCTAAATCATCTAAGCACATCTTAAATACCTCTTACAATATCCTAGAGGATCTCAAAACATCATATAACAGAACATAGGCCCCAGTCCATTCTACTCCCCTCTCTAAGTGCTGTCTCTCCCTTCCAGCCGCCAGAGTTCTCTCCATCTGCTGCCGACCGCTCTGCTCCTCAGGGCACCCGGCCTCTCTCCGACCCATTCTTGTCCAGCTCCTCTAAAAATTTCTGTGCCGCCTCCACTGATGGTAGTACATGATTTTTACCTTCATGTTGCACTCGTAGTATTGCTGGGAAGGCCAATGTGAAGCACAGTTGTTTCCTGAACAGAGCTGCACACAACGGCGAGAATTCTTTCTGCTTCGCTGCAACAGAAGCCGAATAATCCTGACACAAAAGAACTTTCTGATTGTCCAGTGTCAGATCCCGCTTCTTCCGAAACGCCTGCAATAACTGCCACTTATGTTGGAAATTCAAAATGCGTGCAATAATCACTCTGGGTCTCTGCCAGTTCTCTAGCTTAGGCTCCAGGCGATGCACCCGCTCCACTTTCATTTTGCCAACCAGGCCCTCTAATCCCAGCTCCTGTGGCAACCAGGTCTCCACAATCGACAGCAGCATAGCATCCGTTTTGTACTCCGGAATGCCAACGATCCTCAAATTATTCTGCCTTGAACGATTCTCCAAATCGTCCACTTTATCCACCAAGGCCTCGACCTTTTTGCGCAGTAGCTCCATTTCCTGGGCCTGCTTTCCCTCCTCATCCTCTATCTCTGCCACGCGGTGTTCCAATTCATCAACTCGCTGATTAAACTCCGTTAAGGTCTCTCCCACAGTTTCCAACTTGTTCAGAATCAAGTCAAACTTGGGTTCCAGAAGTTTCGCCACCTCCCACGCCAGCTCCTCGGACCCCGATTCCACACTCTCAGTACCCGGGGACCGCGCGCGGCTGCGCCATGCTGGTCATCTGCCCTGCTGAAACGGAGGCCCCGCTCTTCGGAGCTTTCTCACGCTCTCGTCTCGCCGGGAGAGGCATTTCGGCTAAGTGCTTCAGAGAACACTTCCACACTCACACACCTTCCCAATCGTGTGTTTTAAAATATATTTCGTTGAGGTAATCCCTCAGAAAATGCAGAATAATAGCGGGGCAGCCCCGGAGTGAGTAGAGAATCCTCTCACTCGCTGATGCGTCACGTGGCACTCCGGATCTAGCTTTAAACAGACTCCAAGAGTTTAGGTTTCCTTTTTGATCCCTCCCCTTTACAAATCTCTTCTGTTGTAGCATCTCGTTTCTTTTTACTTAGCCAATTTTGTGCCTTAAAATACCATCGTAATCAAGAGGCCCTCACCACAGCAGTTCATACCTTAATTCTTTCCAGACAAGACTATGCTAATATTTACCTCGACCTTCCTGTCTCTTCACTCAAACGGCTCCAAAATGTCCAAAATATTACAATCAAACTCATTCATGGCTCTCATAAATCTGACCATCCCACATCAATTTACCGTCAGTATTAAATTCATAATTTTGCTCATTCCTCACAAGGTCTTTTATACCAGTTTTTCTCTTTATCTGCCACCTCAATTGATTCGCTCCTCTTCCCACTCTACTTGTCCTCAGCATATCAATAACCCTTTATCTTCCTTCAGCTAGCTATGCCCATCACTTCACTGCCCGTCAGTCTGCCTCCTCCTTTCGGAATTATCTTCCGCCACATCTATGTGCAGAATCGAATTATGCAAAATTCAAGGATGACCTTAACCCCCCCCCCTTTTTTTTTTTCGCTCAAGCTTTTGGGGGACCAGCTGAATGGCGGTCTTTCCCTCCAGTAATTGCCACTCTTCTCCAGTCCTTTACTCTCATTTTAACAAATTTTCAATTGTCCTTTCCTTTTTCCCTTTAGTGTGTTTTATTGCCAAAATTATTCTATTTTAGTACCATTTGCTATTGCTTTATCTTACCTTATTTTTATTACTAATTGTAAACTGCTTTGATAACTGAAAGCAGTATATCAAATGTATGGCAATCAATCATTTGGGTATTTTAAAGTTGCCTTAAAGTGCTTAGTGTATTAGGAGTGAGGGATATTATTGTAGCCACCCAAGAGTTTCTGGTGGCCAGCTAAGGGTTGGCTTCCCCAAGTATTATTTTCACAGTACCTGAGGGTAAGATGGTATCACCCTTAACCCTTATAGGGGTGCAAGAAAAACTAATTTCCCCTAGAATACCTATACATGAACACAGTGGGAATAAAATAAACTAAGAATCTAAGAACAGGTCCAGAGCTTTTGATGCTACAAATTTATATTTATGTCTGTCTAGATGGTAGGTTTAGTTTAAATTAGATATAATAGAGTAGAAAGTGACATCTCTCTGAATGGTTGCCTGAGCCGCGAGCTCCGTAGGCAAAGCCGGTACCTACTGGTGTTTCCCCCTCTGACACTCAGAAAGAACAACTAAAGAGGTCAAAAGAAATTGCAACCCAAAGAGCTTAAAATGACAACGCGGAAGAAAGCTGCAGACTTGGGGGAGTTCGTGTATGGAGCAAGTCAGGCAGAAGGAGTGGAGCAGAAAATGGCAACGTCCAACTTGAGGGGATGGAGAGATACCCGAGAAGGCAAGGAGAGGAGGAAAGTGCCGATGAAGAGAAGGGGGTAGTTATGCTATAACCAAACAAACTAAACTAGTGTGGTGGCGAAGCAGGGTTAAACCCTGGAGAAAGTAGGAGAAATCAGTCGTTTTCCCCTGAAGCAAAGAGCAGTTCAGAAAGGGAAAGGGTTAAACCTCCAACAAATGAAAAAAAACTCTATGCACCGAAAGCTAGAGAGGGAGCCACACCTCAGCTCCATGGTGACCAAGGGAGCTGACGTGGGAAGCAGAGGGGCGGAGTCAAAGCCCATAGGACAGCCCCAAACACTTAAGCAGGAAGAAACAGTTAGTGAGAGAGACGTGGAGAGAGACAGAAAAAACCACGGGAGGAGCAGCAAAGAGAAGTGGGAGAGAAGAAGAAATAATCCTCGGGAGGAAAGTCTGGAAAGCTTGTCCAGAAGTCAGAGGAATTCTTCTCATGAGTCTTCTGTAGAAGCTGTCCTGGAAGGTGGGAGAATAGGCAGAAGCAAAGGGCCTATTGGAAAGCTGCATAAGGATTCTTATTGCAGGCAGCGTGTCTGTAGCTCCAGTTCCGAGAGAAGCCCTGCAGATAGAAAGCAATTAGCTGACCAGAAGCTTAGGAGACAGGAGTCCGAGCCAGACCCTGCTGGGAAACATGGTACAAGAGTCCAGGTGAAGCAGTCTGGGGACAAGTGGTTGCCTTTAGCACTACCAGAGAAGTCAAGGAGTGCTAGGAAAAAGGTGAGCCCTTTTGAAACCTTTAAATCTGTGTTAAAGGAGAGTGGTCTCCTTGGTTCTTCCCCTATACCTCGGTCTAATGAAGAGTCTCGCTGGAGACACCTTAAAAACCTGTTAGAGCAATGGAAGCCTACTGTTGAGAACCCTGAGAATAGGCAGGTTGTATCAGACTCGGAGGAAGAGGCTATGCAAATTGAAGAAGCCCCTTTAGAGAGTGAATGTTCTGATATGGAGACAGACTGTGCTTATTGCCAAAGGGAGTAAAGCTGCTAACGTTTTATGCTGATGTTATAAGTGCTGGAAGAAGCCTGAAACTTGGCTTGAAGGATTAACACTGGGAAAGGCAGTAAGATGCTGGAAGTGTGAAGCCTAGCCAGTTTGGCAACTTCGAATGAAGAGAATGCTATTGTTTTATTGATTGTTATACAAATGCAACAATTGGTCTAATGAAGAGAAAGAGCTGTTGATGATTTTGATAGGATGCCTCAACTAACCCAAGGATAAGTAAAGTGAATTTGCAACTGGAAGAAGGTTTTGGGAAAGTTGTTTGAAGCAATCGTGCGTGGATGTATAACACATGGACTTTGCGGTATCAGTTGACTTTATTTCTGTATGGAGAGGAATCCTTTATTCTTTATATTCAGTAGGGGTAGTAGAAAAATACCTGTGCAACAATAAAACTTATTGTTACCCTTAAATTCTTGGCTGTTTTCGTCTTGACCACAACTACATGGAACATAAGACCCGCAGCACTTATAGGGATACACATATGTGGTCCGTCCTCTTCTACTAGGCATCCGCCTATACAAAGGAGAGGACGTGACACTAGGCATTGGACAGATACCATACTAATGTAGAAAGGTGGAAAGATCAATTACTATACAAAATAGAGGATTTGGAGAATCGCACAAAGTGAAATAATTTGAGAATAAAGGGGATCCTTGAGGATCCCGAATTCCAGAACAGTAAAAAAAGTGGCCCTTCACTTGGTTTACAGCTTGTCGTGCTGTGAGGGCTTGCATGTATCAGTAATGCTGAGAGTTAAACTATCGGTAGTTTAACTACTTGCAGGGTCTCCCAAGATGGACAGGTCTCAGCTGAGGTGCCAGACCAAGACAAACCACCCATCTGGGCAGCAGCAGAATGGGATAGTGTTGACGGCGGAGGATCACATTTTTGTGACAATGGCAACAACACCAAACTTAAACTGCGCGGAAGAAAGGCCCAGCAATCTACTTCTGTATCTTGCCATGAAAACCCAATGGATAGTTACAACAAAACAAATTGTGCTATGGTGCTGGAAGATGAGACCCCCAGGTCGGAAGGCACTCAACTAGCTATTGGGGAAGAGCTGAAGACTTTTCAGAGTAAAGCCAGCATTTATGATGTGGTTGGATCAAAGCCCTCGCGAAGTCTGACTGCTGATGTAGCTGTGCATGAAATGAGAGTCAAAAGCTGTAAAGATGTCTTACACATTGGAACATGGAACGTATGAAGCATGAACCAAGGGAAGTTGGAGGTGGTCAAGAATGAAATGGAACGTGTACAACTTGATCTGCTGGGTGTCAGCGAACTGAAATGGACTGGCATCGGGCACTTTGCATCAGATGATCACATGGTCTACTATGCTGGAAATGAAAGACAAAGAAGAAATGGTGTTGCATTTATAATAAAGAAGAAACTTGCAAGAACTGTAATGAAATACAATGCAGTCAGCGAACGTTTAATCTCTATTCGTCTACGAGGATTGCCTATCAACACAACTATAATTCAAGTATATGCCCCAACAACAGCTGCAGAAGAGAATGAAATTGAAGAGTTCTATGAACAAGTACAAGCTGAAATTGACAGAACATGCAAACAGGATATCCTGATAGTCATGGGTGACTGGAACGCAAAAGTTGGCAACAAAGAAAAAGGCAAAGTAGTTGGAAAATATGGACTTGGCAACAGAAATGAAGCTGGAGAAAGACTGATAGAATTCTGCAAGACCAATGACCTATTCTCTCAAACACCTTCTTCCAGCAACACAAGCGGCAACTGTACACATGGACTTCACCCAATGTATTGTATAAAAATCAAATTGACTACATCTGTGGAAGTCAACGATGGAAAAGCTCTATAACATCAACAAGGCAAAACCTGGAGCTGACTGTGGTACAGATCATCAACTACTAGTATGCAAACTCAAGCTAAAGTTGAAAAAGAGCAAAACACTCATGAATGCAGCAAAATATGACCTTGAGAATATACCACTGGAATTTAAAGACTGCCTGCAAAATCGATTTGCTGCTTTAGATACAAATGACAGAGCTCCGGAAGAGTTATGGAATGACATCAAGAAGGTTGTGTTGGAAGAAAGCGAGAAGTCTCTACAAAAGGTGAAAAAGCAAAAACGGCCAAAATGGATGACGGAAGAAACTCTGAAAATTGCCCAGAAACGCAGAGAAGCTAAAGCCAGAGGAGAAAGAAAGACAATAACAGAACTCAACAGAGATTTCCAACGTGCAGCAAGACAGGACAAGGAAAAGTACTACAATGACACTTGCAAGGAAATAGAAGCAGAAACTATTAGAGGAAGAACAAGATCGGCTTTCCTAAAACTACGAGAGCTAAAAAAAAAGTTCCAGCCTCGAACTGGAATGTTACAAGATGCTGAAGGTTCTATGTTGAATGATGCTGAGAAGATCAAGAAAAGGTGGAAGGAATATAAAGAGTTTTTATATGATAAAGATCAAGTGGACCAACAGCCGTTTCAACCTGTACCTTATGATCGGGAACCATTGGTGATGAAAGAGGAAGTTGAAGCAGCATTGAAAGCCTTATCAAAGAACAAAGCACCAGGCATCGATAGCATTCCTATAGAAGTATTGCAGCAATCTGATGCAGCTGTTACCATACTTACAAGGCTCTGCCAAGAAATATGGAAGACAACATCATGGCCAACTGACTGGAAAAGATCTGTGTTTATACCAATACTAAAGAAAGGTGATCCAACTGACTGTGGAAATTATCGAACAATCGCTCTGATCCCACATGCCAGCAAGATTCTACTGAAGATTATTCAAAAGAGACTACAACCATACCTGGAAAAGAACTACCTGAAGTGCAAGCAGGGTTCAGGAAAGGGCGAGGAACGAGAGACATCATTGCGGATGTGAGATGGATCCTTGAAAAGACTAAAGAATACCAAAAGGATATCTATTTGTGCTTTATCGACTATAGCAAGGCTTTTGACTGTGTAAACCATGAGAAACTCTGGGCCACATTAAGAAGCATGTGTATACCAGAACACCTGATCGTTCTCTTGTACAATCTGTACATTGATCAAGAAGCAACAGTTCGAACGGAACAAGGAGAAACAGAATGGTTTAAAATAAGCAAAGGTGTAAGACAAGGCTGCATACTTTCACCCTACCTGTTTAATTTATATGCAGAACAAATCATCAGAGAAGCAGGATTGTATGAAGACAACAAAGGTGTGAAGATTGGGGAAGACTCATCAACAACCTTCGCTATGCTGATGATACTACATTACTGGCTGAAAGTGAAGATGATCTGAAACATTTGCTTCTCACAATCAAAGAACATAGTCTCAAAATGGGCCTGCACCTTAATGTAAAGAAGACAAAGATCATGACAACTGGCATAATCAACAGGTTCATCGTTGAAGGAGAAGAAATTGAAATTGTGAACAACTTTAAACTACTTGGATCAACTATCAATAAAGAAGCAACAAGCAGTCAAGAAATCAAACGACGCATTACTCTTGGCAGAATGGCTATGAAAGACCTAGATAAGATTCTCAAGAGCAGAGATGTCTCTCTCCATACAAAGATTCGACTTGTTCAAGCGATGGTATTTTCAATAACATCATATGGATGTGAAAGCTGGACAGTGAAAAAGACAGACAGGAAGAAAATTGATGCCTTTGAATTATGGTGCTGGCGGCGAATACTGTGTATACCATGGACTGCCCGAAGAACAAACCAGTCGGTACTAGAGGAGATCAAACCTAAGCTTTCTTTAGAAGCTCAGATGACAAGACTTCGACTTTCATACTTTGGACCTATCATGCGAAGAGAGAGATCATTAGAGAAAGACATCATGCTTGGCAAGATAGAAGGTCAACGCAAAAGAGGAAGGCCAGCAATGAGATGGATTGATACAATAACAGCAGCTACGGGTACCAGTCTGTCAACAATGAGCCGCCTGACTGAAGACCGAACACAATTTAGGATAGCTATCCAGAGGGTCGCCATGAGTCGACTCCGACTCAACGGCACTTAACAACAACAACAAAAAAAGTGGCAGAGGCAGTGTGCTTGGTAGTTTTACGGCAAAATGAAGACTCAGAGGTGCCAGAGAGTATTGCGCTAGATCATGCACATTGCGCTTTGGGACCGAGTAGGCCTAACAGGCCTAGAGACATTGTCATATGTGTTAAGGAGAATGAAGTCAAAGAGAAGATTGCCGCACAAATGCATAGGATGGATGACTTTATATGGCAAGGATATACGGTTGCTATATTCGAGACTTAGCAGCTGGTACATTACAAAGGAGGAGAGAGATGCTCCCAATAATGAAAGCTCTGTGCCGAGAAGGAGTGAAATACCGTTGGCTGTGTCCTTTTGGTGTTTTCTTCAGCAAGGGTGCTAGGAATTGCCATGTGTGAAATTATGAGGAGGCAAAACAAGCACTACAGGATGCGGGGATTTATTGTCATTCCACTTCACCACTTATTTACTGAAGGGTTCTAGCTCCTTAAAGAAATTTCTGGGATTTTTTTCCCTACGAAATTCTATTATTTTTTTTAACCAGGTCTCCAGGAACTTCTCCCAAATTGGGACTCTTCTGGTCCCCTCCCCCCCTAAGGCCCCCTGCCCCTCTTCTCAGCTCAGGGCCTTTTCACTGGCTCAAGAAACTTGCTCTGCCTTCCCCCCTATAGGGCTCTTCATGACTCCCTTTACTTGTTTAAATTTAGATCTCTGCAAAAATTGGGCTCTCCGGCCCACAACAGTCCTCGAGGCTCATTGGCCCAATCTTCAAGACCCCTAACCTTCCTCTGGCCCTGGTCCCCCCCCCCCCCTTCCCAACATCAGGGCAAGCCTCAGGACAACATCAGCCTCCATAGCCCTCTCAGATGCCAGGAAGGCAGCCTCTACTTTTCCCTCTAGCATCTGAGACAGGCATGGCCCTCTACGGCTGCATCCGATTACAGCCTGCAGTCCTCTCCTGCCCCCAGGGCCAGCAGACCAGCCACGATGACAACCACGGGTACGCGGTTCATTGCGGGTCCATATTTGCAGCCTCCAGTCTACTCCCCTTTCCTTCTTAAGCCACAGTTGCTGCCGGTTCTGAGACTGGAGCAACCCGAGAGTCCCAAAATCTTTTTCCTTTTTAAAAAAAAAAAAAAAAAATCGCCACCAGTCTTCTCTCTTGACTGCTTCTGCAGCCCCAACAAAAAAAAATTTCCCAGTTGCAAACGGCAGCCCTCCCGCGTGGTCCAGAGCCCCAGCACAGGTAAAAAAAATAATTAATTTTCTATTTTTATTTCCTCTGGTTACATTACATTATGTTTAAAAAAAGATAGCTTCAAGTAATAGATTAAATTATATAGCCCATATGGTTTTGAATATGGATCGATAGTAAAATGTCAGATCATAAAGAATTCATTATGAGGCGATTAGCAGTTAATGAAAATTATGGTGCAATTGCAAGTTCAGTTAAATGCTACAATTGAAAAATGATGCTTCCATAATATTCATTTTTTTATTTTAATCAATGAAGAGATTTGGGACTAGTCTAATTTTACTGTTGGACAAAAAAAACCCTCAAGGCTCATACGTAATATTTTGAGCCGTAGGGCTATTCATAAGTAAGGCCTTTATTTGACCAGCAGAGCTGGATGTACAAGATTAGCCCCATTTTACTATTTGAAAAAAAACCCCTTGGTACTCTCTAGTGATGCATAAGTAATGTTTTGAGCCATGGGGCTCTGCACAACTAATGCTTTAATAAGAACCAAGGGGCTGTGTCCTATAGATTAGAAGTGAAGAACATTGTGCTTTTATTTTTGCTACTCAGCTCGTAGCATGCATTAGCCTTTTACACAGTCAGGATTTTTAAAGTATCTTTTTTGAGGTTTGTCTCCCATATCCCCCTGAAGAAGGCCTATGGCCGAAACCTGTTAGGGTCAATAAAGAAAGGGTTGTCAATACCTGAAAATCCACCATTCTTGGTACCAGCTCTTTTTTGTTACATACTATATGTGAAGCCCGTAAATCCCGAAATGTGACCTACAAGAACTGGCAGATTGAGATCTTCCTGGACGTCAGTGCTAAGAAGGAGCGAACCTCAGTGCCTTATTAGGACTCCCTGATTAAAGCTGGTCTAAAAGCAAGCATCTGTTTTCCCGCCCACCTTACAGCTGTACATAAGGGTGAGCGATTGTTCCTTTGCTCGCCCGACAAAGTTGAACACCTGCTACAGCAAGTTAGATGGAGTGTGTTGGGGGGGGGGGGGGCTAAGAGCCCTGCTGTGAGTACTACAGACCAGGAAAACTGGAAGAGCCTAATCAGATTCTCACCATCTCCTTCAGCTTCAGTCTCCGGTTGAGTACGCCAGATTGTCTACCTTCCTGACTATACCAGATGGTGGCTGCAGCTGACAGTGACAACACTAAATGTTGAGGAACGCCCTGAGGGCTCAGAGGTGGTGGAGTCACACGGATCATGAGCAGTTTCTTTTTAAGCGATGGGACTGAACAATGGTGAAATTAGACCTTACCTGCTAATTTTGTTTCCTGTATTTCCTCCAGTCCAGTCCAGACAAATGGGTATATGCTCGCCAACCAGCAGATGGAGACTGAGGAAAACTCTCAGTTAACATAGAAACATAGAAAAATGATGACTGAAAAAGACCACATGGCCTATCTAGTCTGTCCTTCCATATCAACAACTACAACAATCCCCTTTTTTCCTTTAGAGATCCTCTGTGTTTGTCCCATGCTTTTTTGAATTCAGATACTGTCCTCATCTCTACCACCTCCACTGGGAGACTAGTTCAGTATAAGTAGTCTGTGCCCACTGAACTGAGCCAGTATTGACTCTTCACCAAGCAGGAAGCATCACCAAAGAGACTAGGGATCCATCCTGAACTCTACCCGAAGGGTTAAAAAGCAGCAATTGCTGCTGACAGTAAAACGGGACCCTTTTGCACTGCTGTACTGCATCATTAACAGCCAAACGGCCCAAACCAGAGCCAAGGGCTCCAATGGCTCATTTAATGTCATTCATCTTTTTTTTTTTTAAATTAGATCATAACACAAGGCTAGGAACCTTGAGAAAGACACACACACACACTCCTAGGTGGATACGACACCGCGCGCAGAAAACCAATTACAGAAGGGGTGGGTCCTGGACTGGTCTGGAGGAACTACAGGAAAGAAAATTATCAGGAAACGTCTAATTTCACTTTCCAGGGCATCTTTCCAGTCCAGTCCAGACAAATGGGACATAGCAGAGCAGTACTAACAACGGGAGGGACCAGACATCCCAGCGCGCAGTACTGTTACTCCAAAACAAGTATCTTGTCTAGACTATAGTGAAGGAATGAAGAGATGGCCAGGTGGACACCCTACAAATGTTCAGAGGAGGCACCTTTCCCATCTCAGCCCAGGAAGCAGCCTGCACTCTAGTGAAGTGGACTCGTAAGCCCACTGGCATCTGCCGCCCCTTCAGAACGCAGGCTGAGATAATCGCCTCCCAAATCCAAAGGGCAATGGACACCTTTGAGGCAGCCTCCCCTTTCTAGGATCTCCCTAAAAATATGAAGAGCTGCTCCAAATGGCAAAACTGCTGCGTGACCTTCAAATAGTGCTTCAAAGCCCTCTGAAGGTTCAACTTATGCAGCTGAGCAAAATCTGCCAAGCCCTGCTGGCCGGCAAAAGAGGGTAGCGTAACAGACTGACTGAGGTGAAACTCTGACACCACCTTGGGCAGGAAGGATGGAACAGGCTGCAGGACCACCTTTTTCCCTGGAGATGACCAAATAGGGCTCCTTACAGGACAGGGCTTGCAATTCAGACATGCACCTTGCTGAACAAATGGCTATCAGGAAGACAACCCTTAGTGCAAGATCCTTGAGCGAGGTTCGAAGGGGGGACCCCCCACCAGAGGCACTAGGACAAGCTTGAGATCCCATGACGGAATCACCAGCCATCTAGGCAGCTGCAGAGATTTTACACTCCGCAGGAAGCATACAACATCGACATGGGCCGCTGGAGGAATTCCCTGGACCCTGCCAAAGTAGCAAGCCAGGGCCACCACCTGTACATGCAGCAAGCCCAGCACCAGGTCCTTGTCCAGGCCTAGCTGGAGAAACCCCAGAAGAACTGGAACCAGGGCCTTTAATGGCCACACATCCTTGTCTTCGCCCCAGGCCTCAAAGAGGTGCCAAATTCGGATATAGGTCAGGGTAGTAAAGCGCATTTATGCCTGCAACAAGGTGACTATAATCGGTTTTGAATAACCCCAGCATCTCAGCTGTGCCCTTTCAACACCCAAGCCATAAATGAGAATCTATCCACATTAGGCATATACACTAGACCTTGAGATAAGAGTTCCGGAATCTGTGGCAAGCGAAAGGGTTCAGTCACCAGGAGATGCATTAGATTGGCATACCAGGACCGATGCAGCCAGTCCAGAGCTATCAGCAGTAGCCGCCCCCGATGGGCCTCGACGCAGTTGAGAACCTGCCCTATCAGCGCCCAGGGTGGAAACATGTACAGCAGTCCCGAGCAAGGCCACAGCTGTATGAGGGCTTTGAGGCCCTCTGCTATTAGGGAGCGCCTCTGGCTGAAGAAGCGGGGTGCTTTGGTGTTGTGCGCTTGAGCCATCAAATCCATCACCGGTATGCCCCAATGCACTATCAGGGATTGGAAGACTTCCTCCGAGAGTGACCACTCCCCTAGATCCAAGGTGTGGCAACTCAGGTAATCTGCCTGGACATTTGCTACCCCCTCAACATGTACTGCCGAGAGCGCGGATAGGTGTGCTTTGGCCCATCGGAGCAACGGGAGGATCTCAGCTGCTACCTGGAGCTTCAAGTGCTGCCATGTTGATTGATGTAGGCCACCATGGTGGCATTGTCAGAGAGGACTCTCGCCGCCCTGTGGCGCACTATTTGCCAAAATGCCTTCAGCACCAACCGAACTGCACATGCTTCGAACTGCACATTCTTCCAGTCGACTGATCAGCCACTGGCTCTCTATGGGGGACCAAAGTCCCTTAGCTACTTGGGCCTGGCTGTGTCCTCCCCAACCAAGGAGGCTCATATCCGTTGCGACTACCACCCACTGAGAGTTCTCCAGGGACATCCCTGCCCACAGATTGGTCGAGTCCAGCCACCATCAGAGACTGGAACGAAATGCTTGCGAGAGGGAGAGGCGCACCTCCATGGAGTGACGCAGTGGCGACCAGCGAGCTAGAAGGTGAGCCTGTAAAGATTATATATGCAGGTGGGCCCATAGCACCAGCTCCAAGGATGCTGCCATGGACCCCAGAACTTGGAGGAAATCCCAGGCCCGGGACCTCAATGTCCGGAATAGCCCCTGAATCTAAGCCCCCAGCTTCACTATTCTCCCCTCTGGGAGGAATATCCTGCCCCTAAGGATGTCAAAGCGGGCAGCTAGATACTCTAACAACTGTGAGGGCTAGAGGTGGCTCTTTTGAAGATTGACACCTAACCGAGCTGTTGTAGACACCACACCATGGTGTCCGTTCTTTCCACAGATCAGCCAGTCATCGAGATATAGGTGAACCAACAACCGTTGCCTGTGGAGATGGGCTGCTGCCACCACCACCATTACTTTGATGAAGCCTCACAATGCTGTGGCCATCTCAAAGAGAACAGCCTGAAACTGAAAGTGGCCCGCTAATGTTCCGGTTGCACCGTGATATGCAGGTAGGCTTCCGTGAGATCGAGGGAGGTAAGAAAATCTCGCACTGGTGTACCATCACTATCACCGACCGCAAGGTTTCCATGCCAAATCGAGGAATCATGAGGGCCCTGTTGACTCCCTTCAGATCCAGGATCGGGCACCAAGACCCTTCCTTCTTTGGCACCACAAAGCAGACAGAGTAAGGGCCTAGGCCCACTCTGCCATGGGACCGGGGTGACTGCCTTGAGTTACAACAGTCACCCGAGCATCTCCTGTACAGCGTTGATCTTGTGGGCCAAGTCACAGGGGGGAAAACATGAAGAGGTCCGCTAGGGGCTGGGCAAACCCGAGAGAGTATCCCTTGTGAATGACCTCTAAGATCCAGGCATCAGATGTAATCTGCGCCCAGGTGGGGAGGAAGTGCTGCAGGCGGGCTGCCCAATGGCTGAACCCCCGCACCTTCATTGGGCAGGCTTAGCTGGGGCTGGGGCTGCAGAGCCAAAGCCCCGGCCACCCCAAAATCCTCCTCAAAAGGAAGCCCCCCTACCTGTTGGAGGAAACGGGTCCTTTGGGAGTTGTTGCCACAGGTGGGGTAAAATCCTCGCATACCACCGCTTCAACCATGGCTCTGGCCTCTTCTCAAAGCCTTGGGCTTATCCTCCAACAAGCAGGTGACAGTGGTCTCTCCCACAAACCTTACCAACTTATCCAGGTCTCCTCCAAATAGCAAGGTATCCCCTAAGGGTAACCGGGAAAGTTTTGTCCTGGATGTGGCACAGCCACAGGAGGCGATGGGCTGCCACTGCCGAGGCCATGCCCTTAACTGAAACCCATAAAAAATCATATAGAAGGTTGGTGAGGAACACAGAGCCATATTCCAGTCAGGCATTTGTGGAATGGCCCTAGACCCCTGCAACTGTTGGATCCGTAGATGGTCAAGCTACAAGGGGGTTATTGGGAACAGCTTTATTACTCTGCCTACAGTTCTAAAACGAGAGGAGTTATGATTTTGGTGAGCAAGCGCACTCCCTTTATCCTCACTCAATCTGGAGGAGATACTCATGGACAAATGGTTTGGGTGGTTGGGCGCATTGAGAGCCAGGAATTGTCTTTCATTAGTCTATATGCCCCCATTAGACCCAAGGGTGTTTTTTTCTAGCAGTCGTTCTCAGCCTTTGCTAATCTGGGTAGGAGGGGTCATGAACTGCGCTCTGAGCTCTCTGAACAGGTCTGCAAGCCCTTCATAAGGCCCTGCTTAAGATGGGTTGGGTGGACATTTGGAGAACCATACACCCGGGTGACCATGATTACACTCATTGTTCAGCTAAGACTCAAAGCTACTCCCAACTTGACCTTTTCTGTGGGTTGGAAGTAGAACTAGCGCAAGTTGATGCTATTCGAATTATGTCACCTGCGATCAGTGACAATGCTATAAGTCTGCCTCTGGCTAGACTGGGGATGCTTTCCAGAGGCAGGCAGGACTCGCCTCTGACGGGATAACACATGACTTCTCCAGGAGAAGTGGGTGCAGCATAGTTACTCACCTGTAACAGGTGATCTCCGGGAACAGCAGGAATTTAGTCTTCACATATGGGTATCGTCGGTACCAACGGAGCCCACACGGGAACGCTCCCCAGCGTCCAATAGGAAAGCTTTTGGGAGCATCCCACAGCGCATGCATGCTGCCTTCCCGCCTCTGTACCTCTCTTACTTCAGTTGAGTTTATAGCTGAGACCAAAGGAGAGAAGTAGAGATATAGAGACAAATCCTAAGGGAGGTGGGTGGGTTGTGAAGACTAAATTCCTACTGTTCCCGGAGATCACCTGTTACAGGTGAGTAACCACGCTATCTCCAGGAACAAGCAGGAATGTAGTCTTCACATATGGGGAGTCCCCAGCTGAAAGATGCCAAAGGCTAGCTGCGAACCCAGGTGAGATGTGTCATGCTTCCTCCCATGGACCTTAGGCATCCAAATTGTGGATGGTGGGTAGGAGTTGTATTAAGTATGGAAGAGATGTTGGAGAACAGCCTAGCCAAACGAGGTATCCCGACGGGAGTCCTTGTCTAAGCAATAGTGGGCTGTGAAGGTGTGTACCGAAGCCCAAGTGGCTGCTTTGCAGATGTCATCAATAGAGACAAAACGAAGGTTAGCCGTTGAGGCTGCTATTGCTCTCACATTGTGAGCTGTGACATGGCCTTCGAGAGAAAAGTCCCGTACTTTGATATGTATAGGATATGCAATCTGAAATCCAATTTGACGGAGTTCTTTTAGAAACTGGAAGCCCCAAATGACTAGAGTCGAAAGCCACAAAAAGCTGAGAAGATTTTCTATGTGGCTTAGTTCTTTGGAGATAAAAGGCTAAGGCTTTTTTACAATCCAATGTGTGAAGATTCCTTTCCGCACTGGAGGCATGAGGCCTAGGGAAGAATATAGGAAGATAAACTGACTGGTTTAAATGAAAAGGCGAAACCACCTTCGGAAGAAAATGAGGATGAATCCTGAGGACTACTTTATCATGGTGAAACCTTGTATAAGGAGGGTCAGCTACTAACTCCTGTAGTTCACTAATGCGTCTTGCAGAAGTGATGGCAATTAAGAAAATAACTTTCCAGGAAAGAAACTTTAGGTCTGAAGTGGCTAAAGGTTCAAAGGGGGTTTCATAAGCTGACCAAGAGCAAGATTTAGATCCCATGCCACCGGTGGTGGTTTAATGGGAGGTTTTGTTAAGAGTAGGCCTCTCATGAATCTTGATATAAGTGGATGAGAGGAAATAGGTTGTCCATCAAAAGGTTTATGAAAAGCAGCAATAGCACTAAGATGGACTCTCACTGAACTGGTCTTCAGACCAGAAGTTGATAATTGTAGAAGATACTCTAATAGCAACTCTACAGGTACTAAAAGGGGGTTAAGCCCCTTTTGTGAACACCAGACAGAGAACATTTTCCACTTAAAAGCATAAGAACGTCTTGTGGAAGGTTTCCTGGAAGCCAGGAGGATATTCTTTACTTGTTGAGAAAGGTTAATATCCTGGAATTCTAGGCTTTCAGTAACCAGGCCCTGAGATGTAGGGACTGGGGATTGGGATGCAATAAGGATCCATCCTCCTGCGACAGGAGATCTGGAGCATTCCCCAACTCCAGAGGAGTGTTTTGAGAGAGACGCAGAAGAGGAGGATACCACATTTGCCATGGCCAACGTGGAGCTATGAGTATCATATGACCTCTGTCTCTCTGAAGTTTGAATAAAGTTTTGGGAATGAGGGGAATGGGTGGGAAGGCATCGAGGAAGTCCTGACCCCAGTGGAGTAGGAAAGCATCTCTTGGCTGACAGTTGTGAGTCGGGATTCTGGAAAAGAATCGGGGAAGTTTGGCATTCTGTGGACTTGCAGAGAGATCTATATCTGGTGTTCCCCAGATTTGAAATACTCGAGCAAGCTGGAATGAGTGGAGGGACCACTCGTTTGGCAGCAGTATTCGACTGAGTTTGTCTGCCCACAAGTTTTGAATGCCCGGGAGGTATACTGCAAACAGGTGAATTTGTAACTCTCTGGCGAGGGCCCATAGTCGTAAAGCTTCGTTGCAAAGCGACAGAGAGCCTGTTCCACCTTGCTTGTTCACATAGAACATAGCTACCTGACTGTCGGTTTGGACCAGAACTGTCTTGTTGCTGAGATAGCCCTGAAAGACTTGAATAGGTTTATGTGAAGGGAAACCTCCTGTGAGGTCCAAAGACCCTAAGTGGAGAGATCGTGCAAGTGGGCCCCCCAACCCATCTTGGACGCATCTGTCATCAGGGTGGTTTGGCATAGAGGCTGCCGGAAAGGAGAACCTACAAGGAGGTTTTCCAGGGATTGCCACCATTGCAGAGATGAAATCAGATGTGTGGTAGTTCTGATGTTGTCTGTCAGTCGACCCGAGGCTTGTGACCATTGAGAGGAAAGGGTCCACTGGGCTGCTCGCATGTGGAGGCGAGCACAGGGAACCACATGGACAGTGGATACCATGTGTCCCAGCAGTTGAAGCATCTCCCGAGCAGTAAGGAATACCTTCATAGATGCTTGAGATGCCAGTTGTATTATACATAGACAGCGTGGCTGTGGCAGGAAACCCTGGATATCAAGGGACCCAGGATGTCAATGCTTGACCCAGTACAAGCATTGTGGAACCTGTGTCTTTTGGGGATATTGCTAGGTACGTATGACCTAGATTGGCCACTGTTGGAAACAGGATACTGGGCTTGATGGACCTCGGTCTGACCCAGTATGGCATGTCTTATGTTCTTATGAAAGCCCTTGACTGCCGTGTGTCTAAACAAGCCCCTATGAAGTCTAGAGATTGAGAGGAGGTGAGATGAGATTTTGGGAGGTTTATGACCAGTCCCAAGTATTGAAGAATTCCCATTGCTCGAGAGAGAGCAAAGCTGGCCTCTGGAGCTGTCGATGCTCGAATGAGCCAATCGTCTAAGTAAGGGAAGACAAATATTCCTAGAGTCCTCATAAATGCTGCTACCACTGCCATGCATTTTGTGAAGACTCTTGGAGCAGAGGCCAATCCGAAGGGAAGAACTCTGTACTGGAAGTGTCTTCCTTGGACCAGAAATTGAAGGAACTTCCTGTGATCTGAGTGGATAAGAATATGTTCCGCAATCTGCCATCCCTGCAAGACTCCCAAGCATCAGCTCTCCAAGATGCACTCAAGGACCTAGGCTATCTGCAACTAATCAATGAACCAACTCACACAAAGGGAAACATGCTGGACCTGATCTTCGCTCCCCTATCCGCCCACAACTCCACCCACCCCCACCCCACCTACCTACACCGCAGTTCCGTGGTCCGATCATAAGCTAATCTTATTTCAAATTCCCTTAGATCCACGGCCCAGGAAGCCCCCTGGAAGCATGTCAAAGCCTACAAGCCTACCTCCACAAAGGTTCCAACCTTTTAACAAGGATTCCATCTTACACAACACACAGCCCCTCCTCAACATAACGTCAACCAGCCCAGATGCACTAGTCTCCAGCTGGAATGACAGCCTGGGCTCCATTGCCTTATGCACAGCCCAAAAGAAAGCCCCTAAGAAAAGAGCTCCCGCCCCCTGGTACTCCAAAGATCTACGGACCTCTCTCATCAAACTCAGAAAACTCGAAAGGCGATGGAGGCGATCACGTTCCACAGAGAACCAGGTTGCCTATAACCTCCAGCTATCCATCCACCGCAATGCGATAACTGAGAAAATGAGACAAACTCACACAGACACCCTTATGCGTTCACTACGGAAACCACACGACCTATTTAACCTCGTCAAGAACCTAACGAAAGAACCTGGTTCCGAACAAACACCTGAGATTCACGCCCAGGACTACGCGAACTTCCTACAATCAAAACTATGCCAGACAGACAAGACTGACCCTCCCTCTTTCACCGTGGAACCATCAAAAACAACGACATTAGCAATGTTCACCACCCCATCCAATGAGCAAATCAGACACCATCTCTGCAATCAACACTACTATCGCGCAGACCGACCCCTGTCCTGCCTTCTGGATAAAGGAACTACGGACAGAATTTAGTCCATTCATAGCTAGACTATTTGACGCATCTTTCACATCAGGCTATTTCCCACTGAATCTCAAGCACACATCCATCAGACCCCTGCTAAAGAACAACAAATTGGACCCCAAGAAAGTAGAATCGTATAGACCCATTGCCAGCATTCCACTACTGGCAAAGATAATCGAAAAATATGTTCTACACCAGATTCAACAACACATCAACAATACCTCTCCGTTAGACCACTGCCAACACGGATTCAGAGAATCCCATGGTGTTGAGACACTACTTACCACCCTCTTTAACAATATACTTTACGCAATAGACAACATCCGCCATGGAGTTGCCCTGATATTCCTGGACATAGCTGCAGCGTTCGACTCAGTATGTCACGAAACCCTCCTGAGCCGGCTCAAAGAGAAGGGCATCTGTGACCTAGCACTAACCTGGTGTAAGTCATACCTGTCCGATAGATGGCAACATGTGCAGATGGGATTCTCCACCTCAGAACCGTTCCAACAGAAACAGGGCGTTCCGCAAGGATCCTCCCTCTCAGCCTTAATGTTTAACATCTATATGCAGCCAATTTGCGACCTCATACGATCATTCAACGTCGAATGCATGATTTATGCTGATGACATTCTCATGTACATGCCATTCCAGACCGACCAAACTGACCTCACCCCACTAACTAACTGTTTTAGCTCAGTAGAAAAATGGCTTCTAAACCAGAATCTTCGAATACAGCACAAAAAGACTGAAGTGCTGTTCATCTCCAGAAACCCCAACTTTTCCCCTCCAACCTGCCTAAAAATTGGAAATACAGAACTGCAAACCAAACCCTCAATCCGCTATCTGGGTGTCACATTGGATCAGAGACTGGATATGAAGACACACGTGGGCAACATAGTAAAATCAACGTACCATAAGATCAGGACACTCAAACATCTATGCCCCCTCCTACAACCAGCCGACTTCAGAACAATCTTCCAAGCACTAACCATCCCACACCTCGATTACGCCAACGCAATTCTCCAAGGACTCCCACAATCCACTCTGAGCCCGCTCCAACTCGCTATGAACGCTGCAGCCAGAGTCCTACATGGCGCCTCCAGGAGGGACCATATAACACCCATCCTCAAAAGTCTCCACTGGCTCCCAATCCACAGCAGGACCACCTTCAAGACCCTACTACTAGCATTCAAAACCATCAATGGACTCGCCCCCTCCTCTCTCGCTGACCTCACCCACATTACCCCCCCGAATAGAACCAGACGGTACACTGCTAGAAACACTCTAGTAATCCCCAAAGCAATGACCCACTGTACTCAGACAACCATAAACAGGGCTTTCAGTCTCTATGCTCCCAGAAACTGGAACGCTCTTCCACCCGACATCCGAGCAATCCCGGAACTAACTAAATTCAGGAGAGCATTGAAACACTACCTCTTCCTCAAATGCTACCCTGATGAACACACACCAACTCCACCGCTCACAATGTAACCCCGACCACTGTTCCCTCTAAGCTGTGCGCGTGTGCGCGCGCACACACCTCGCCGAGCGAGCGCACATACTTTATAACAGAGCGCACAAAAATTACGGTTCTGATTCTGATGGAAAACAACACAGGCATCTTAAAATTTAAAAGTTGTTGTGTATTTACGTTTTTCACAATTTCTACAATATTATCTAGTGCAATAATGTGGTGTACATACTGTATTCTGACATATAGTCAAATTTTAAAGTATAGAACTCATTATGTGACGCACAAAAATTTAACCTTCCTTCAAAAGCTGCACAGCTGATATTTTATGCGCACACAGCCTACAAAAAATTAGAGGGAACATTGACCCCGACCACATGCAACCTCCCTCATGTATTGTATATAAGTATGGATATCATTCTGTTATCATTACAATTGTAAATAGTTAATACTGTTATCCAAGTTAAGCTACCTGTTATATGTATCACGGTGTTAACCCCCGCCGTAAATACCTCATGTTCCATGTAAACCACACTGATGTTGAAGAGCGCGGTATATAAACGAATTAAATAAAATAAAATAAATATGTGTGTACGCATCTGTTAGATCTAGAGAACATAGCCAGTCCTGACTTTGAAGGTATGGTAAAAGTGTCCCGAGGGAGATCATTTTGAACTTTTCTCAGACCAAATATTTGTTTAATTCTCTGAGGTCTAATATAGGCCTGTGTCCCCCTGTCTTCTATGAATAAGAAAGTAGGGGGAGTAAAGCCCTGTCCCCTGTTGGGGAATGGGTACTTCTTTGATTGCTCCTTGAGCTAGAAGTGATGTGACCTCCTGCCACAAGAGGTCGGTGGCAGGGGACTGAGAATTGAACTGTTTTACTATTGTAGGTGGGGGCAAGTTGAGAAAATGAAGCTTGTACCCCAGTTGTACAATGGACAGAGTCCAATTTTCTGATGTTATTTCTTGCCATCTTTTGGCAAAATAACATAGTCTTCCTGGAATGGTCAAGGGTTCTGGACCTTTTAGGGGCAGAATGACTAAGTTCTCTAGATAGAAGTCAAAAACCCTAAGGGGGCTGGGTCTGTTGAGCCAGTTGAGCTTTTTGAGCTTGCGGCTTTCTTTGCTGTCTGTTCTGTTGTTGCCCCTTCTGGGGAACATGAAGCGGACAGTGAGTTTGATGGGTGTAAGATTGGTAAGGCTTCTTTTTCTTAATGAAAAAGGGTTTTTTGAATATTTTCTTTGCTGGGTTGTCTGTAGACTTTGACAATCTGTTTAAAGTAGTATTGTCAGATTCAAGCTGATTAGCCTTGTCATGCCAGTCCTTGCCAAAGAGATTTTCTCCTGTGCAAGGAATGTTTCCCAGCTTTTCTTGCACCCAATGTTCTAAGTCTGATGCTTGAAGCCAAGCAATACGACGTGCTCCTATGGATATAGCAGAGGTTCTGCTAATACATTCAAAGCAATCAAAGGTAGCATGGTTCATGAATTTAGAGACATTCTGGGCATGCTTGATCAGAATAAGGTAGTCTGCTCTTTTTTTCCTCCGAAACACAAGGTCTAAGGAGCTCTAAGTCTTTTGTGACTTCTTCCAGGAACATTCCCATATAAAGAATGTAGGAACTGATTCTGGCTCCTAGCATGGAGGATTGAAAGCATCGATGGCCAAAGGCATCGAGAGTCCTGGATTCACGGCCTGGAGGATTAAAAGAGTGTGTTTTAGCACTCTTGATCCTTCGCATGGCCGATTCCACTACCATTGAATGGTGTGGTAACTGAGCTTTTTGAAAACCAGGACAACTTGGCACTCGGTACATAGTGTCAAGGCATCGGGAATGTGAAGATATTGTTAAAGGAGTTTCCCACATTCTCAACATTAGATCATGTAAGATCTTGTGAATGGGAAGCATAGCTGCTTCCTTGGGAGCCATAGGGTATTGTAGAATTCTTAATTCTTCCGCCCTAGGTTCTTTTTCTGGAATCACAGTGATTGCAAGACCCTTTGCTAAATCACATATGAAATCCTGGAAGGACATAACCTCTGGAGGAGACATCCTACATTGAGGAGAAGGAACTGAGTCTTTAATAGATTCGCTCTGGTACCGGTAGAATCGTCAAGAGTCATCGGAATTGGAAGACTCAAGCACCGGTTGCTCTTGTAAACGCATGGTATCGGTACCGCTCGAAGTCGGTACCGAAATGTCTCGGTTCCTGATCCCCAATACCCGAGATCGGCATGGGGGGGGGGAAGCAGTCCTGTCTAAGCAGGTACTGTCGGTACAGGTACCGATGTCGGTACAGATACCTGTTGAACTGTCAGTTGCAGTCTTATCGATACCGAAACGGCTAAGAAGGCTGCTAGACTGCGTTCGATGGCGAAGATTCTGTGATCCATCGCTCCTGCCGATGCCTGGGTTCTGGTACCGGTGGAAGCAGCTACGACCCCAGAACATGGCACCAGTAGTTCCGCAGAGGTGGAGGCCTCTGGAACAATGCTTTGGAGTCCGAAGACTCCCGCTGGGGCTGTTTTGCCGGTGAAGTATCCTCGAGGGAAAACGCCAGTGGCATCTCGATACTTTGAAGGAGATTTACCCTTCGAGGACCGGCTAGTCTGAGAAGACCTAATTTTGGTTACCTGAAATCCATGGGAGGAAGATGAAGCCCTGGAAGACGTCGATGCAACTGACATCGTGTCGGCAGCAAAAATGGTACCGTGTTTTGCAGCTCTATTATGCAGGCCCCTTTTGGTCATCCTCGTGCAGGAGACACTCCGTTGGACAATGTTCAGGACCCAAACATTTTAGACACCAATCATGGGTGTCGGTGATGGAAATGGTACCGCCACATTTTGAGCATTTTTTGAAACCACTAGCTGGTTTCTCCATGCTTGAAGACAAATGGGCCTAGTGCCCAAAATGGCGCCTAGCACCAGAAACAGGGAAAGATCCCTGAGGAAATACAAGTTTTTTGTTTGTTTTCTTAAGGAAAGAAGAAGAGAACCGGCGGTACCGGTAGGTGTTGAATGAAGGCAAACGCGACCACAAAAAACAAGAAATAAAAGTAAATTTTCTGCGGTGACAGAGTACCACGTCCTGTCGGCTCCACGGAAAATGAAGAACTGAAGTGAGAGAGGTACAGATGCGGGAAGACAGCACGCATGCGCTGTGGGATGCTCCCAAAAGCTTTCCTATTGGATGCTGCAGAGTGTTCCCGCGCGGGCTCCGTCGGTACCGACGATACCCATATGTGAAGACTACACTACTGCTTGTTCCTGGCGATAGGACCTTATGCGCTCTTGGTGGGATGAATTCCTGAGTCACAGTAATATTCAGGGTATATCTGCTGGTTCACTTTGGGAGTCCAGTAGGGCATACAAGACGGAGTGACTGTTACATTAGCTCCTCACAGGAAGCATCAGAGAGAAGCCACGTTGACCCAACTGTGTGCTCAGCTGGACAAGTTGCACAAGGAATACAAGCACATGTATGGTCGCAGGGTTTATCATCAGTCAATCGAAGTATGTAGGCGGATTAAGGCTATTGAAGTGGAATGTATAGAATTTTTATTGCGGCAGACCCGGTGCAATTTTTTGGAGCAAGGAAGCCAAGCTGGTAAGCTTCTTGCATGACAACTCCGTAAGCGGCAAGCTAATCACCTTATCGGGGAGGTGTATGCCCAACATCGACAGCTGCACAGAGATCATAAGGGTATTGCTCGAGCCTTTCAAACATTTTATGCTTCGCTCTATCCTTCAGAATGCACAGCTAGCCTCGTTGATCTATCTAGCTTTCTAGATAGTGCCGGCATCCCAATGGTCTTACTGTGGCAACAGGCATCCTCGAACCGTGAGATCTCTGCAGTTGAAGTATAGCTGGCTATCTGATCTGAAGCCTCTAGCAAGGCCATGGGGACAGATAGGTTCCTGATAGAATGGAATAAGGGCTTGAAAGACATAATTGCCCCTCTTCTTCAAGTTTTTAATGAAACCTTAGAGATAGGTAGACTAATTTATGAGGCCGAGATTTCATTGATCCCTAAAGAAGGGATGTCCCCTCTGGAATGCGGTAATTACCATCCGATTTCCCTTCTGAACAGCGATGTGAACATCTATATACTTGCTAACCATTTGGATAGTGTCATCTCCTCTACTGTCCATCCAGATCAGACTGGTTTTATTCAGGGCAGGCAATTTATGACAACGTTCAAAGACTTTTTCAATATAGTTCTAAGCGTACATAAGGAGGGCAAAGCAGTCTGGTGCATGTTGCTGGATGCGAAGAAAGCCTTCAACTGTGTGAAATGGGAGTATATGTTCTCTGTTATGGACTAGTTTTGTCTGGGCGAGTGATTTATAGGCCGGGTTCGGGCCTATGCTGCGCCAACTGCCAGAGCTGTGGTGAATGGCACGTGATCAGAAGGACTCCCTCTACATGGTGATAGACGACAGCGATGCCTCTTCCGCCTTTGCTCTGGAAATGAGACTCTCGCCTGTCTGCTGCGCAATGCTCCAGATATGCAACCCCCATTGTTTTGATGGGATACTTCACCAAGTTTCTCTTTATGCATTTGTTAGTTTTTTTGGAAAATCCTGAGACCTCGTTACAGGGCTTGCTTCCTGGAATTTGCTCAGGTTTCAGGTTTTAAAGTGAACCTTGATAAAAAACAGAGGTTCTCCCTCTGGGTGCAACTGTGACCTTTCCACAGGAGTACCCATTTCGACTTGCTGCCTCCTCTATTAAATACCTGGAGGTTAAGATTCCCTTGAATCTGGCAGACCTGTTTAAGCTTAAATTATGCCCCACTGGCCTTCATGGTCATGGATGAGTTAGGACGTTGGGATGGTCTTACCTTGGGTTGAATGAGCCGGGTAGCTGCCTTGAAAATGTAGATCATGCCGAAACTGATTTATCTTTTCTTTCAATTGCCCATACATGTGCCTGCAGATTTCTTTAAGAAGTTAGAAGAGAAGCTCAGTAGGTTTATTTGGGGGAAAATGAAGGCTTGGTACTGGGTGGTGGCGGTTGGTGCCAGTGGTGGATGCTGGCGGAGTAGGTTATCCCAAATTGCTTCTCTACTACAAAGCGGCAGTTCCTCGTGGACTGTATTACCACTACGCAAGACCACCCGATGTGCACTGGGTTGCTATGGAGCGTGCATGGCTGACATTACCCTGTGTTCAAAAATGCTGCTCAGCAGAAGGAACTCTTGTCTCAGGGCACAGGTTGGTCACAAGGAGGGATGAGAGGCTTGCTTGTCCAGAAGGCACACTTGAGTGATTTTACCCCTTTCAGTGGCCTGGCTTTTGCTCAATTACATAGAGCATGGAGTTGGAAGGGAATTCAATGCTTTGCCAATCTGCTTGAGGAGAATACGAGCAGTACCATTCCTAGTCCTGTGCAAGCGGTGCGGCCACACAGGGAGCAAATCCTTAGGGGGCGCATTTCAGCTACCTGCTGTTGCCCTGCGGCCGCCACTTTTTCTTTTCTCTGCGGTGGCAGGGCGACAGGCAGCTTAAATGCGCCTCCTAAGCCTTTTCATGGCACTTTAAGAAGGTCGGTCCTGCCCTCCTCTGACACGACACCAGAACAGGGAGGGACAGATCGGCTTAAAGTGCTGGCGACTTGCACATCGGGCACTCACCCCCCCCCCCACACCTCCATCCAGTCGCTTTCTGCTCTTTCCATGCTGCCGGCTCCACCGTAGAGAAAACAGAGGGCGGCAGCAGCAGGGCAAGAGCAGGCAGCAGCTGGACGGAGGTATGGGGGGGGGGGGGAGGAGTGGGGTGCACGCCCCATGTGCAAGTCACACAGGGCACGATTCTAGCTCAGTACAGCCCTGAGTACATGTATCAGCCCAGCAGACTTTAATGTCAAGGGGGGTACTCTGGTCCCTCTTTTTCAAGACTTACAGTTGCGCTTCTTTATTGTGGCAGAAGAGCATAGATCCCAGTTGACTCATGCCCTCTTGGTGATAGAGCATGTTCTTTTTTATAAAGCCGTGCGATGGAAGAGACTGCTCTCCCAAATTTACCACGCTTTACTGGAATTATACTGTGCTGAACGAGATGGGCACTTTGATTCCTGGCACCGGCTGCTAGGATGAACCTTTTTGCACGCTGTGTAGCACCTCATTCATCAATGAAAGTACCGTTCTACCTGCAATACAAACTGTCAGCAAATTCGGTACTCAATTCTGATACAAGCTTATCTAAACCCTGTAAGAATGAAGCTCCTGGGGTTGCGGGGCAGGAGCGACTGCTAGAGAAGCTGCGGACAGATGGGGTCCTTTTTCCATGACTGGTGGGAGTGTCCAAAAATACAATGATTTTGGGCTGTGTTGTCTCCTCCAACATTGTGGGTTGCAAGCTAATGACAAATCCTACCTATTGTCTTTTGGGTTATCTGGACTCGGATCCAGGTGTACCCCAGGAGCGCCGAAGGCTGATGGAACTCCTGCTACTGGGAGCACAAATAGTGGTGGCCCACCAATGGAAGAATATTAGAAGTCCAGGGATCCTGGCCCGGAGGATGTGGATCAATGACGATGAATATGGACCACTTATCCTTTTAGCTAAAAGAGCCAAATGGAAGCTTATGATTCCCTCTCAACGACCTATCGAATCTGGGGTTGCGGCCAGTGGGGCCACCTCAATGGCCCAGGGCTCCGGCTAGATAAAGCCGTTCCAATTCCGCTGGGCCCTGCTTGTTGAGGGTCTTCCTTCCCCTTCTCCTCCCCTTCTTTGCCCCCCCCCCTTGTCTCTCTCATCCTTCGTTTTTGTTTTTTTTCTCTCTCTTCATTTCTCGCTCTTCCCTCTTTCTCCATTCTCCCATGTCCTTTCCTTCTCCTTCTGTCTTCTATGACCTCCAGGGACTGGACTCCATGCTGCACTATGGGGGGGAGGGGGTAAGGGGAGGGTGTTTGGTATGTTTTTATTTCTGTTATGCGTCGTACAATATTACTTCATGTCAGAAGCTAATGTCCTCTGTGTTCCTCAACCTTTATAAATAAAGAGTGTTAAAAATATACAAGATATACATATTTTAAATTTAAGGCCGGCAGCATCAAGAACACAAAATGGCAAAATCTTAAAGACTTCCATACCCCTCACCAATACCCTCCAGTTGTTTCCACATAGGAAACAAAAAGAAAAAGCAAGCAAAAGGACCTACAGAGCAAATCAACCTTTCAAAAACAGCACTAACTTCCAAAACTCACTACAACAAAGAGGTAAATATTGCCAAGGGCCCTAGAAACTCCAGACACCTACAAGGTAAACGGAACAAGCTACAGAAACTCCATTCTAAGAGGACACCAGGCCTCAGTCATACCCTTAGAACATAGATAGACTTTCACCAAGAACAGAATAAGGGATGACAAGCTAAAAATAGAAACATGTAGACAAAAACTGAACTGAAACCCCAAGAAGTTAGACTCCGCATACAAGGTAACACCTGAGAAACAGAAACACTGATATGTTCCTCCTCATACTATTCACAATAGAAAGGGCCATGCTTAAACATTAGGCTGTGCTATCTACCATCATACCCACGGGGGAAAACATGGGTACTGCAGCGTTAACACCGAGAGTCATGGTTTAATGGGAGAAAACCAACATGGATTTAGCCACAGAAAGTCTTGTCTTACTAATCTGTTATATTTTTTTGAAGGTGTGAATAAACAGGTAGACAAAAGGTGAGCCAGTCGATATAGTGTACCTGGAATTTCAGAAAGCCTTTCACAATGTCCCTCATGAGAGACTATAGACCAAAATTAAAAAGTCATGGGATAGGAGGCAGTGTGCTATTGTGGATCAGGAACTGGTTAAAAGATGGAAAGCAGAGGATAGGGCTGAATGGAGAAAGGTGGATAGTGGAGTACCCTAGGGATTTGTGCTGGTCTTGCAGCTTTTTAACATATTCGTAAATGATCTGGAAATGGGAATAATGAGTGAGGTAATCAAATTTGCAAATGACACTAAATTTATTCGAAGTTGTTAAAACACAAAACACAAGAGGATTGTTAAAAATTCCAATAGAACCTTGATAAACTGGAGGACTGGATGTCTAAACGGCAGATGAAATTTTATGTGGACAAGTGCAAAAGTTATGCACTTAGGGAAGAACATCCCAAACTATGGTTACACGATGCAAGGTACCACATTAGGAACCACGACCCAGGAAAAGGATTCAGGCATTATCATGGATAATCAGGGCCAGCCCATCCACTAGGGTGGCTGGCCAGGGTGGGCGGCAGCAGCGGCGCATATCACCAGCTGCGCCACCCCTCCCGGCTGCCACCGATTCCATTTGGGGGGGGGGGGAGTCAAACAGCAGCAACATTTCCAAAAGCGGCTACTTTTTGCTGCCATTTTCTTGCCCACGGCAGGCCATGTCTGCCTCCCCCTCTCAAGACTTGCCCACCCTGGCCAGCCGCCCTAGTGGATGGCAGAAACCACTGGACAAGCCCTGTTGATAATACATTGAAACCCTTCGCCCACTGTGCAGTGGAGGCCAAGAAAGTAAATACAATGCTAGGCATTATAAGGAAAGAAAGAGAATAAAACAAAGGATATTATAATGCCTCTGTATCATTCCATGGTGCAACCGCACCTTGAATATTGTGTGCAATTCTGTTTGCCATATCTTAAAAAGGATATAGCAGAATTAGAAAAAGTACAGAGAAGAGCCACCAAAATGGTAAAGGGGATGGAAGGATATCCCTATGAGGAAAGGCTTAAAAGGTTAGGGCCTTTAAACTTGGAAAAGAGATGGCTGAGGGAAGATATGATAGAGGTCTATGAATTAATGAATGGAGTGGAACGGGTATTTTTATTTAACAGGATTTTTACACTGCTTTATCATTTCATTCAAAATAGATTACCAAATTTAAATTGCAATGTAAACCAATGTATGGATAAATGTAGATCAGTTGTCTACTCCATCGAAAAAGTAGAAAGACTAGGGGACACTCAATGAAGCTACAATGTAGCCTATTTAGGACTAACAAGGGAAAACAATTTCACTCAACAAGTAATCAAACTCTGGAATCTGTTACTGGAGGATGTAGTTAAAGCTGTTAGTTTAGCTGGGTTTAAAAAAAAAAGTTTGTACAAATTCCTGGAGGAAAGGTCCATAAACCATTATTAAAGAGGACCCGGGAAATCCACTTCTTACCCTGGGATAAGCAGTGTGGAATCTTGGCAGGTACTTGTGACCTGGATTGGCCACTGTTGGAAACAAGATACTGGGCTTGATGGATCTTGGTCTGACCCAGTATGGCATTTCTTATGTTTTTATATTCTTTGAAACTAAACACAGGTGTGCACTACAAACAACATGAAACCAGAAATGGACTTTTTTTGTATCTCAGGAAAAGCACCATAAGCCCTCTTCAGTACCAGACATATTGTGGAGTAATACAAACACCTCACAAAAGTTGCTCAGGACGGAGCAAAATCTAACATTCTGTAAGAGCACCAACAAGGTGTCACCTGGGAAAAAAGGCAGCACTAAATATCGCAATGGGCCCTATAACATCAATACGACCTACTGGGAAAACTGAAGAAGGCAGATGACTACAGAACTGTACAGATACTTAATGCTAACAACGAGACCTGGCTTCAGTCACACACGCTAGACCAGTGCTTCCCAAACTCTTTTCCAATGTGACACCATTTTAGGCGTCAAAAATGCACCCCAGATGGTAAACAAAGCAAACTATTCCTCAAGCAACATAAGCAGAACATTCACTGTGCTTTTTTAAATATTCAGTACCATAAATATGTAAATCTTTATTTTTAAAAGCAATTATCTGATTTACTCATCATGTTTGATGTACACCGATTTGCAAACGCACAGATTCAGCTTCTCAAACTATTTTTGGAGCACAGTCACCGAGGTGGAAATAAGGAATGGGGCGGGGGAGGGTGACAAGAAGGTGCCTATAAATTTACAATTGAGACTTCTGTGTGAAAGCGTGTGTGACCAAGTGGATTTAGGTGAGGGGAAAGGGAGGGTGCAACGATGTGAGGGAGGAAATGGGTCAGTGTGTTTGAGGGAGTAGGAGAGATGTTTCCAAGTGTATAGTTGGGATCTGTGAGTTAAGTGTGGTAGGTTACAGTAGGTAGGCAGGGAAATCTACAAGTATATAGTGGGGATATGGATATGTGTGATTGAGTGGGTTGGTTTGGGTGAATGTGTCTCTGCAGGAATAGCGAGGTGCCGGGTGAAGTATACCAGTCACCTCATTTTTTCCCCTTCTTTCTACTCTTCTGTCTGCTCACACCCTTCTTCCCCCTCCCCCCCCCCCCGTTCACTCATGCCATTTTCCTTTCCATCCAACCTATACATCTACCTTCTTTTCTCTTTCCTCATACCCCAGACTCATCCCCCCCCCCTCTGTTCCCCACAGACTCACCCCCTCTCTTTCTTACCCTCCCACTACAGGCTCGCCCATCCCCAGATTCACTCATCCACTCACCCTTGACTTATCACCTCTCTCACAGCCCCCGAGGTTCACGCCCTCATTCTCAAGCTTTCGAAGCGCATTCTGCGTCTCTGCTCTCTACCTCCCTGTTCACCTCTCCAGACTCATTCCCTTTCTCAACCACGCTCAGCCCTTAGGTTCAACCATTCTTCATTCCCCCCAGACTCATCCATTCAGTACCTTCAGACTCCCCACTCACCCACCTCTTCCCTCCCCCCCCAGTTCATCCTTTTTCTTTCACTGTCCCCCCCAGCCTCACTTCTGCCAGACTCATTTGCCTCAGGTTCAAACCACTGGCTCTCTTTCTCATCTACTCTCTCTCCCCCTCCCCAGATTCATTCATTCAGTCTGCCCTCCCCTATCTTTCTCCCTCCCTTCCAGACTAACCTGCAAGGCTGAGGCTTAATGTACTGAGAGGGTGTTGGATGATTGCAATAACCTGAATAACCTGGAAGAGATCCAGCAAGACCTTCTCTCCATGTGTCACCCGATAGAGGGACAGGATCGGCAAAGCTAACATGTACTTCCTGTTTCAGAGGGACAGACAGAGACATCAGCAGTGCACAGAGAGAAAGGCCAGATAGGTAAAGGGCCGTGAGGACCCTCAATGGCCTGTGGACATGAAGCTGAAGCTGTCCTACCATGCCCCCCCCCCCCGCTTTATAGGGACCAGGTGGTGATCAGATGGTCATCAAGCCCACTGGCAGGAAAGTCCAGGGAAAACATGGCAGAGACACCAAAATTTCGCATTGGGTCTCAAAGACGCACAAAAGTGTGCCCAGAGGTTTCTACGTGCAAAAACATCAGCTGGGCAGAAAAAAAATGCAAGGGGGCTATGGGCTGCATTGGCCTGCATGGCTCAGCACTGCTGCTGCAAAAAACAAAAAGCAATGGAGCAAAATATCCCTGCCGAAAAAAGAAACTGTGGCAAAAAGGGAACCCATGGTAAGGGAATCCCAGAGCCCTACATGGGCTGGGGAATGACTGGCTCCCTTAGGGGGGGGGGGGGGTTCTAAGCTGCTTCATTCAAGCAAAATACACGGCCAAAACATAGGGAGACAAGGGCATACCAGCACTCCGAGAAAAATGTTGGACCTACAGATCTCAGTCTCGCAGGCCACAAAATCATGACTTGGACCAGGAGAGACAGGCCAATCTGCACTGCTGCACTAGTCCACGCATCTTGCACCTGCTGGACGCAAATAATACCGACTCTGCCTCCACCTGCTGACTGGGGAGCATAACCCACTTTCTCCTAGGACAAGCAGGATGAAGTCATCCACACCAGGTGACGTCATCCGACGACGCCGAGGACGGAAGTAGTCTCCCTCTAGCCCAGAAGGCGTTTCCCTTCTGGGCATGTTCCAGCTGGCCCTACCCCTAGGCCCGCCCTTAGCCAACCACTTTTACCTCTTCCGCCTTGCCAGCAAAACGGATACCTTCTCTCTCCTACATAATTCTGATCTGCAATCAAGATGCCTAGCAAACAGCCAAAACCGGGTTTTAAACAATGCCCTGGCTGTTCCAGAAAGATGAATTCTACCGACCTCCATGATCGATGCTTGCAATGCCTGGGAGTCTCCCACAAGGTGGAGGATTGCATGCATTGCGCTCGCATGTCCCCAAGGGCAAGAAAATCAAGAAAGAATGCGCTCCGGGAACTGTTCCCAGGATCACCACCTCCTGCCCTCTCTGGAGCTCCCAGCAGCGTTCTGAGCCCTGCCAGTGCCTCCACTTCGGTGCAGCCTCTGACCACGCTTCCTCAGCCGCTCCCAACGATGCCAGCAGCCTCAGCAGCTCCGGGTGCGCCATCCCTGGCCTCCTCCCACAGCTGCTCTGTTCCAGAGCCTCTCTTCTCCGCCAGGGTCTTCCTCCTCACTGGCCGGCAACCTGAGGCAACGCTGACCCCGTCGATCCACAAGGCTCCCATGGCGGTGGCCATCTTGGCCGATGTAATCGATCCAAGCTCTGCCCCCCGCGGCACCATTATCCGGCGCCGGGATAAACATCATCGCAGGAGGAGCAGGTCTCGGCACCAACACTCCCACCATTGGCGGACACGCTCGGCACGGAGGCATCGATCTGGCACGTGCCGACGCCACAGGGCCACTCTCACCGACACAGCAGCAGCACAAGTGACTCGGACAGCTCCTGGAGAGGCCGAAAGCAGCACCGCCGGGGAGACTGGAGTCGCCGCCAGCACCGCAGTCCTGCCAGCTTTTCTCCCTCCAGTGGTAGCAGCAGACACGACTTCTATGAGGCTTCTGTCTACACGGCCAGCAGGTATGCCTCCCCAAGCAGCCTTATGCAAGACTACATTGCAGCTACTCCCCCTAGGCAGCCTGGACCTCCACAGCCCTTAGAGGCAGCTGACTCTCCAAGGCAACCCAGACCCCCACAACACCTACAGGCCTCCAGCACGGTCCCCAGACCCCCCGGAGCACCCGAGGCACCAACCCAATTTTTAACTTTCCTCTCTGGCCTGTTTGAGCAGTGGGCTCACTCCTCCATGGAACTTGCAGCAGGAACCCCCCACTGTGTCTCCAGTGAGCTCCCCTCCGTGGCTCCATCCAAGGGCTCCTCCCTTGCCTCTGCGCTGGACTCCAGACCTGCCCGCAGTGACACAGAAGACAATGCTGCCCCAGAATCTGTGGCTTCAGGGGATAACCCCCCCACCCGCAGATCAGGAGCCCCCCGCACCTCCAGCGGATCTGCACAGCAACCCTGAGGACCTGACCTATCCCAAGTTCCTCCGTAAGGTCGCAGACACCCTGAATCTCCCCAGTGCCTGCCCTATGTCTGACCAACGACCGGAAACTCAAGCCGCAAGAAAATTCCTGGAGGCTCCGCGCCCCTCTGCGCATCTTCTAGTGCACCCTCTGCTAAAAGAAAACCTCCTCACCCTATGGCAGAACCCTACCTCAGGGACACCGGTATCTCGGAAGCTGGATGCAAAGTACCAAGGCCAGCCCTCTCCATGCTTTGACAAGACACAACTCCCTCACCACTCCATAGTCGTGGAGTCCGCGCTCAAACGCTCCAAGTCCACGCGGACACAAGCCAACTTCCGCCTGGCAAAGAACTAAGACTCCTCGACAACATTGGGAAAAAGACCTTCCAGGGATCGATGTTATGTGCTAGAGTCTCCGCCCACCAGCTTCAACAAGCCCTGTACCAGGACACCCTGGTAGAGAAGCTCAAAGCAACCATTTCCTCCCCCAACCAGGAGATGCAGGCAGCTGCCTCAGCCACTCTCCTAGATCTGCAGGAGTGTACGAAACATCAGGTGCGGGCAGCTTTCGACGCCTTTGATGCGGCAGCCCGCACTGCGGCTACCTCTATTTCTGCTCGCCGCCTCGCCTGGCTCAAAGCTTCAGGCCTGCGAGAGGACACACATGATCACATTGCCAATGCCCCCTGCACTGGGGTTACCCTGTTCAGGGAAAAAGTCAACGACACCGTCAACGCTCTGAAGGACCATTGCACGACGCTACAGACCCTCGCAGACGAAGGCCTAGAACGGCCTATCCGCAAGAACTTCTACCAGCGGAAGCCCTTCTCTTTTTCCTCATCCAAGCATCAATACGGGTCTTACCGAAAATGGTAGCAGCCCCGCTATAAACACCAGTCACAACCCTCTCACGCATCCTACAGGCAAAAGCCCCGCCAACGTGAAAGGAGACAGCAAAAAACATCTCAGCCAGCACCAAGGAGGACCAATCAGGCGTTTTGACAGGAAGACTGGGGCCAGCCTCCTTACGGGGGGTCTCTTGCCATGTTCCTGCAGGCCTGGAAGTCCATCATTATAGACAAATAGGTCCTAGCAATCATCGCCAACGGATACCAGATAAAGTTCCTTTCACCACCTCTACAACAGGCAATCCCATGCTGCAAACAATCCACCTCCTCCTTAGAGACAGAGATCCTATCTCTCCTGGCCTCCAATGCCATAGAACCTGTCCTGGAGGCAGAAATCAACACTGGCTTCTACTCTAGGAACTTCCTAGTTCCCAAGAAATCTGGCGGCATGCGGCCTCATCCTCGATCTCTGCAAGCTCAATTTATTCATCGCCAAGGAAAAATTCAGGATGTACTCCATTGGAACCATCCTGCCCCTCATCCAACCCAAGGAGTGGCTCACATCCCTGGATCTCCTGGATGCATATACACACGTCTCCATACACAAGGATCACTGGCAGTACCTGCGCTTCCAAGCCGCCGGGAAACACTTCCAGTACAAAGTCCTCCCGTTCGGCCTATCTCCCGCGCCACGGGTATTTACGAAGTGCGTGGTGGTGGCAACTGCACATCTCCACAAACAAGGGATCTGTATTTTCCCCTATCTGGACGACTGGCTTATTTCTGACCCCTCCTCGAGGGAGGCCAAGCGCGCAACTCAAACAACCATCTCCCTGCTGACATTCCTGGGGTTTCTGGTGAATTACCCAAAATCGCACCTCCACCCCTCACAGTGGCTGGAGTTTACTGGAGCATTAATAGACTCTTCCTGCTCAAAGGCCTTCCTTCCCCGGCTGAGAGTAAGCACCATCAGAGGCCTAGCACACCTCGTGAGATCAGAACGGTCCCCTACAGCAGGGGTACTCCTTTGCCTCCTGGGACACATGGCATCGGCCACCCAGACGGTACCCCTAGCAAAGCTCCACATGCGCTGCCTCCAGTGGCATCTACGGGTGCGCTGGTCCCAACACTCACAGTCCCTGGAGACCACCATTCCTCTGGACAGAACAGTGATCTCATCCCTCCTTTGGTGGGCCTGCAGAAGGAACCTAATATGCTGGAGACCCCTCTCCCAACCGGCACACCAACTGACCATCACCACCGATGCCTCTCCAGTCGGCTGGGGGGCACACTGCCTCCACCTCTGGACACAGGGAGCCTGGTTGCCGCAGGAGCGACAGTGCCACATAAACTTCCTCGAGCTCAGAGCCATGATGCATGCACTGGAGACCTTCCAGGGCATGATCACCGGCAAAACAGTCCTACTGCAAACGTACAATCAAGTGGCCATGTTCTATATCAACAAACAAGGTGGGACCGGTTCACGAACCCTTTGCAGACTGGAGTCCCCCGACAGTCGACCTCTTCGCCACAGAGGGAAACACGAAATGAAGAACCTTTTGCTCGAAACGCCTGTCTGCTCGGAGCCACGCAGCGGATGCATTCGACGTGCCATTGGGGGAGTGGTCTCTAGTATAAGCCTTTCCCCCATCCCTCTAATTTCCAGGACCAACCAGCGAATCATTTGCAACAGGGTGCAGGCCATCCTGGCAGCTCCATACTAGCCACACCAAGGATGGTTCCCGCTTCTCCACCGGCTAGCAGTGCCCCCCCCCCCCGATCCAGCTCCCCCTGGTGCCAGACCTGCTCTCACAGGACGATGGGAACACCCTCCACCCCAACCTTCGGACCCTTGCTTTAACAGCCTGGAGGCTGAGCAGATAGCCTAGTCCCCTTTCCACCTCCCACATGAGGTCGAACAGGTGGTCCTTGCAGCACGCCGACCATCGACCAGAAAATCTTACAACCTCAAGTGGCAGCGCTTCACCTCCTGGTGTTCCTCTCAAGGACTGGACCCCTTCTCCTGTCCCATACCGGCCCTCCTGCAGTACCTGACCTCCCTGTCCCAGCAAGGTCTGCAGACGCAATCCATCCAGGTCCACCTGGCAGCCATCGCGGCCTTCCACGAACGCCCGGGGGATGGCTCCATCGCACACCTGGCCATCATCGCCCGCTTTATGAAGGGCCTCACCAACCTTCACCCTCCTATCAGGAAGCCAGTGCCACACTGGGATCTCAACGCGGTTCTCAATCAGCTTACCATGCCTCCCTTTGAACCCATGCAGTCAGCTGACATCAAGCTCGTCTCCTGGAAGACACTATTCCTGGTGGCCATCACCTCGGCCCGGCGGATCAGCGAGCTACAAGCGCTGGTGGCACACCCACCATACACACAGCTCTCCGAGGACCACGCTTCCCTCCGGACGCATCCGAGATTTGTTCCGAAGATAGTCTGGTTAATGTGGAAGGCAGAGGCTATCGAGCTCCCTACCTTCCCCTGAGGAAGAACGGTTGCACAGACTTAACTGCATCCGGGCCTTGCGCCTCTACCTTCTCCGGACTGCCACTCAGAGGCGAGGCACGCAACTCTTTGTGTCCTACGACCAGAACAAACCGGGCCGCCCAGTTACCAAACGCACCCTTTCCCTTTGGATTTCTGCATGCATCTCCTTCTGCCTGAACCAAGCCGGCACCGGACCCTCACCACCAGCGAACGCGCATCAGCTAAGGGCGCTTGCAACTTCAATTGCCAACCTACGAGTCATACCGGTGGCCGACATATGCAAAGCAGCTACCTGGTCCTCCCTCCAGACCTTCCAAAGACACTACTGCCTTGACTTGCAAGCAGGCTCTTTTGGGCAGGCAGTCCTGGCAGCCGCCAGCGCCTCCTGAGCCGTACCGAGCCATGAACTTGATACAAGGTGCACCTTGGCTCATGTCGATCGCTCAGAAGGGATCGCGCAGTTTGCACATGCATTGTTTAATTACACATGTTAGTGAAAGACATGTTACTGTTGGATTGCATATGTTCTTGTATGTGATTGCACATGTTACTGCCTGAATTGCACATGTTCATTTACTTGCCTTGATTGCACATGTTTATTGATTTGCACAAGTTGTCTGGTCTGTTGACCGACAGGAATAAACCCTTGTTTTAATCCACTTTGTGTGATATGTCCTGTACCATCCTGACAGGGCCCTTCCACCTCAGCCTTCACAGCTAGGGAGGCACCTGGTGTGGATGACTTCATCCTGCTTGTCCCAGGAGAAATCAGGGTTACTTAACCTGTAACAGGAGTTCTCCATGGAAAGCAGGATAAGTCATCCACAGTTTCCCACCCTCCTCCCCTGTAAGGGACCCTGCTCAGGTCCTGGCCCTATCGCCCCTAGCACCTGGCTCAGCTTGGGACACAGCGGCTGGCTAGGGACCTAGGGGTAGGGCCAGCTGGAACATGCCCAGAAGGGAAATGCCTTCTGGGCTAGAGAGAAACTACTTCCGTCCTCAGCGCCGTCGGATGACGTCACCTGGTGTGGATGACTTATCCTGCTGTCCACGGAGAACTCCTGTTACAGGTAAGTAACCCTGATTGACTGGATGACCAGAAAATGAACATTTAAATGAGTCTATGACTGCTTATACACATGCAAATTGCCACAGGGCTTTTAAAATAACCCCCTTAATCTGTAGTGATATCTCCCTGAAGAAGGTGTTTGGTGAAATGTGGTCCAGGTTGAAGGACTGCTAGTCACTGAAATTGTATTTTCCAAGGAATTCTTCCTAGACTTCTGAGCTGACAGCTAAGTATACAAGCTTATTACCCTATTTCTGGAGTATTGTGGCAGATGATTTTTGATGTGGTTAAAAGGAATGAAGTTATGCTATTCAAAGTTCCTTTTTGTGTGATGATTAACATTATGAGGCTCAGAGTCCCCCACTCCCACCTAGTGCCTACACCTTTTAGGAACACATTTTTTTTCAAAAAATATTTCTCTGAAAAATTCTTCCAAAGATTTTTTGAGATCCCTATGCATCATTCCGATACAAGGATTAATTCAGAACATTATACCATAGCAATTTAAATTAAGGGACCAGGTTTTACATTTACACCGGATTGCAAAGCCCATGGAATCTTGAATGTAGGATATTAAGTTAGAGGAGCCCACGGCTTAAGAGGATGGAGCACGTCATAAGGGAGGGTCTGGTGGGTTATTCCTGAAGTGCAGACTATGTGGGTGGATTTAGGTGACAAGGTAAGGGACTTGAGAAAAGTAATTTTACCTGGTTCCCATGATGCACAAGCTGTAAATAACTGAAGTTTCTCCAGTAACAACAGTCTAGTACTGAAAACACCAAACAAAACGCAATGATTAAGGAGAATTTGGATGGGATGAAGAGTTTTTGCCTTTGTGAGTGTTATTTCACTAGGAACCTGGTTACCCAGGACTTGCAAAAATAAGAATTTTCATCCCCACATCAACAGTTCAGAATTACATTGCTCCACAATACTTAACTATGGCATGCAATACACCCACCCTAAATATAGCCACATGCTCTAGAAAAAGGGGATGTCGTCCTTCAGTTTGCGATCCTCACTATCGGGTACTAAATCCTCTTCCCCTCTACAAAAAAACTCAAAAATGTAATGGTTTTCACCTCTAAAAAGCAGCAACACTGGCTAGATTACTCAACAAATGAATTTATTGCTTCCAGGCTCCACGGGGTAAGTTCTAGGCGCAGTAGAAAAATCCTCTTCGGCCTTGCAAGCCTCTGTTCCCAGATATGGGCAGGCATAGCCTAATGGTTATAGCGGTGGCCTACTGACCAAGCGACCAGGGTTCAATTCCCACTACCCCTCCTTGTGGCTTTGGGCAAGTCACTTTACCCTCCATTGCTTCAGAAGAAAGGGCTGGCAATCTACTTCTGATCACACCTTGCCAGTAAAACCCAGGGGCTGCTGGGTCACCAGGAGTCAGCATAGATTCCAAAAGACAAAACAAAACAATAAATGAGGGGCAATTTTGAAAAGTTAATTAACATGGTAAATGGGCTATATGAAAATTGTCAACCCTCCCTGCAAGTAGGGGACACACTGATGATTCTTTCGAGTTTGTGCACCTCACGGGACCTACTGTTTTCCTTTGAGTACAGTTGCTATCTGCCACCCCTCCACAAGTTGGCACCCTAGACAACTGCCTAGACGGTGTAATGGTTGCGTCAGCCCTATCTTATGGTCCTAGTCCTACATCTCCTTTCTTTTTTCCTAGTTCCATTTAAGAATTCATTTCTTATTTCACGATAAAAGCACAAAAAGGCATGTTTTTCTTTTGTTTTTTCACTATGGTCGCGAGCATTCTCTCGCTACAGTTGTGTCTTACATGTATCAGTGCGATACCTGCACAAGATTCAGATGAGAAACTGCCCAGCAGATCCTTTGATCTTCTGAGATTCATCAGGGTGGATGTGACAAAACAAGGAAGCTTCCTAAATATTTAGCCATCAACATTTCCTCAGAAACGAAATGCAGTAGCAGGAGGAAAGACAAAGGGCATCTTTGTTACTCCGACTCCGTTATTTTCCTAGAGACTGCCATGCATGCGGGATGCAGAGTACAGACTTATAAAGCAAAACGTGAGCTGTGTGCGTGGTCTTCCAAGCTCTACGAATTCGGTGGAGTATGAAGAGCCACAGAGAGAACTTTGTAGTGCTACGTACGACGCATGAGCCTTGAGCTGGGTAACCCTTTTCTGTCCGGTTCAACATCGGCCAGTGGCCACAGCATCATGTACAAGGGTCGATACCGTTACAGATCAGCTCTGGCAGCACCCAGGGCATCAGACAGAGCTAAAGGGCCACTAGGAACAGCCAAACTAAACACCCTGATGCTGACAGGCTGCTAGAAAAAAAAAAAAGAGTCTCAGAACACAGCCCCTTTTCTTTTATACCCCCTTACGACAATACTTTAAAGCCTAACGCTATAAGCATAAAAAAATAATTTTATAATCAGTTTATGTGATATCTGCTTAATATGCAAAAAACGGTGTACAGAAATTATATAAGTGTAATATAAGTTCATGCATTTCATTATATATTTTTACATATTTTATATTATACACACACACACACACAGTGCTGCTATGTTCTTGCCTCAAATGACATTTCAATGAAAAACTTCCTCCGCAGCTTCCTTTCCCAGTGTAATAATACCCTGCGCTTTGGAATAATGCAGATTCTCCTCTAGAATTGAGGAGATGAACAGAAAAGGTAAAATGTATCCTACCGTAGAATGTAGTTTGTGGCTCTGGAGAGTGTCCCATTAATCTCCCTTTGTTCCGCTCCTTCTTGTCTCTGCTTAACCTCCACACACAGCCCTGCAATCAAACACATACACTGGGTGAAAAAAAACCCACAGACACCCCCCCAACCTAATTTCCTGATGATTATGATGTTGCCTAGCAACATCCAATCAGGATACGGCTGCCTGCAGTATTTCATGCAAATAGTTTGAAAAAATTGCAGGGCAGTCCAGGCTGCTTCATTATCCTACTGTTTTCCCAAAGGAGAAAGCACTCTCTCATTACCCTTCTGTGGCTTCCCCCAACCCCAACATTTGCCCCCCAACCTTATCTTGCAAAAAGCCTTCCCCCCCCCTCCCCCACCAAGGGACACCCCTGCTGTGGCTACCAACCCTATTCGTACACTACACTATCCTCCATCTCTTGGTCCCCAACCTCCTTCTGCCTCCTTCTTCTCCCTTATTACGCCACCTACAATGCGGAAGGGTGACTATCTTATAATGAGGGAGGCACAGACGACAGGACATGGAGCTGGTTGGATGTGCCTTACAATGAGGTCAGGATAAGGTGAGCAAGCTGAAAAGTGAGGAAGTGTGACTGCCTTATAAAGGACAGGATCATCACAATGAGTAATTTAATTTACATTTTTAATTTAATTTAAAAACACATTCATGAACAGCATTCTTGGTGGTTTACATACAGAAAGAGAAAAACAATAAAATCTTATAGCATCCCTCCCTAAAATTACACCTGTACTAAGGAGGGACCAGCTCTCCTCCCCTACTCCAATCCCATTTCTAGGCACCTCTCTATGGTTTTGGAAACAGAAAAGTTTAACTTCTGCCTAAACGAACACTTTCCAGTGCAATTGCTGCCTCAACGTTAGAAGTGACAGATTCTAAAGGGTCGGTGCAGCAACAATAAAAGCTCTAATCTGTCATTTCTGCCAATGCAGAGCATCAAAATCCAGATGCACAAGTGCCCCAACTCACCCACAAACCTTCACTTGATGATCCCACTTTAGTCAACACTCCTGTACCAACTTAAAAAGTTAAAGACATTAATTTAAACACACAGAGTTCTCGTACCAGGAGCCCGTACAGTTCTCTAGGACATCTGCCACCGGTTCTCACTTTGTTCTTCCAGACAACATTCGGGCCACTGCATTATGGATCACTTGTAATTTCTTAACGATTACTATAATCTAAAGACGATGTTACCAGTGTCCGAGTAACCACCCACATAGTGCCCTCATCTACAAAAAAGGTTTTAACTGTCCCACTTGACTAAACTGTCCATATGCTGTGCCCACCACCTTTGAAACCTAGGCCTGCAAAAACAAACCCAATTCCAACTGTATCCGAAGATTATAAATGACACTTCACCATTTTAATCTCTGTCCCTCAATACATGGCAAACCCCCAGGGACTCCCAGTCCAGAGGACCACCAATTCAGTACACCTCAACTTCTGTATATTCAAAACCATCCCACTCTCCTGTAACCACAAAGCAATACCAACTAAACAGGCATTCAAAGAACAAATCATGGCCACGCTGACCCCCTCCCCCCCCAGTGGGACCTCTAACTGAATGTCATCTGCATACAGGAATCCCAAAATATCATATTCCCTGAGAAGCTGACTCAAAGGCCTCATAAAAATGTTATAAAGGATCAGGGATAATGCTCCACGGGGCAACCAGAAGACCTTTGACAAACTTCTCACCTCCATAGACTCAAACATCTATTCCACAAAAACAAGGACACAACCAACCAAAACAGACTCCCTTCTATCCCTGCCTAAATTAATAGCATTCATAACTGCCAACATCAACAACTCTGTACCAAAACCTCTGCGGAAATCTGCCTGTCCCCAATCCAAACCCTCCATGTCCTCCAATACTCATCGACAGCCGCTTTTTTTCCACTACCGTAGCTAAGGTCTGGACAAGATAATATGGTGTATTTAAATCTGCAGTCTACTGGTCCCGTTCTTAGGTATAGACGTCACCATGCCCTCTTTCAAAACTCAAGGTACACACCTTGCTCCAGAAAGGCCTTAACCAATTCCATCAACCACAAAAGCCTCTCACACGGACCATGGTGCAACAATAGACCAAGAACAAGATCAAGATCACATAATCCAAGACACATATAACTTTAAGAACTTCCCAGTCATTCAGTCACCTCCCTGAACACCTCCCAACTATGCCCCTCTTTTTCCAAATCTCCAACCCACGGTATAGTCCCCTGCTCCTGCCTTAACTGCATCACCTTATTCAGAAAATATTCCCCGTATAATCCACCTCCAACTCTTCTGAATTACCACTCCCCCCTCCCCTCATCAATCCCAATAAGCGACTCGCTATCTGCAACACCTCCTGAGATCTCCTTCCTACTTCTCTAATCTTATAAGAACAGTTTCCACTTTGCCTCCATCACTGCCATCCAATAAGCATTAACCTTCCACCGACAAGCTACCTTATCCTCCAATCATTTTCTTTCCAATATTCATAACTCCCTCTTTAAAGATAAGTTTTCCCAATATCACATTCTATTTTTCTCTTTACAACTGCTCAGCAGCATCTTCTATACTGGGGCTACTTTAACCAAATCATTCCTCAGAGCTCACATCTATTCTATTACCTACTCTTCAACCACTATCTCTGGTCCTAAGGATCATCTTTGCTATACCTTTTCCCCATATCAAATCTTCCCTAGCCTCCTTCCTTACTCTTTCCTACTATTCTTCAACTCTTGCCTCTCCCAAATAAAGTCAAACAAAATCAACAAATGATATGAACATGGCACCCTAACCCCCTCCCAAGCCAATAAGTGCCTCCAGATCTCCCAATCCCTTAATTCCAAAATCTAAATCCAATATATCCACCCCCCCCCCATATAAATAGCTGTCTGCACCAAGTGAAAAAATTCCAAACACACCATCATGGAATAAAAAATATATATAAAATCTCCCAGACAATGGGCATTAAAATCCCCCAGAACTATCAACTCCTGAAACAGCTTGTGCAATTCTAGCTATCTCTCTCCAAACCCTCAACTCATTTCTCCCCTATAACCCTACTAATACTCCCTCGCACCCTCCCCCCTGGTGACTCGCACTGCCTCTACTGCACCCACCAAGGGTCCAAATATGTATTTATTTATTTATTTAGGTTTGTATACCACTTTTTCCTTCAATCAAAGTGGTGGGTTACACAAAATAAATTACATAGTATAAGGAGTGACATAACATTGGATAAGGGATGACATAACTTACAAAGGGATAATGTGCACAGGATATCTGCACAGGATTTAACATTTTAACGTATTTATATATAGATATAGATACACACACACAATTAGAAATATTGGGGGGGGGGGGGTGATACTTCAGTAGATCCAAGCAAAATTGGGACATTTCTATGCTAAGAAAAAACAGAGCTCTGCTCATCATGAGAAACCTTAAAACCACCCATGAATATCTAAAAAACAGAAAAGAGGCAAAGATATTAAACCTGCAAAAAGTAACAAAATCAAAAAAGGCAGCAATGACTTGTGCCAACAAGGCATGAGGAGGGAACTTCTTGGATTGCACTCTCTCCTTGTGGCCCAGAGGGTGTTGTCCCCAGTCCTTGTGCATTGGCCTGATTTACATGGATGATGACAGCTGGCCACAGTCACAGGTGGGAATGGATTTCACAGTCACCTTGTACTGGCACTAACTGGGCTATCGCAGAATGTGCACATTCTAGGTTCCAGAGGGAACCGCACTCTGGTCACCTGCCCGAGAAGCCCACATGAGAAGGATGAAAAAAAATTATAAACACATAACTGAAAATTAAAAGTTCATATTACTATAGCCTCACCAGGATCCAGTAATAGGGAGACAACTGCTAGGGAAACTAGCCCCCAATCAATCCGTCAGTGGGACCCAGTGGGCTTCATTCAGTCCTTACCTTGTCTTGATGCATCTGGTGGGCAGGACAAGACCTCCCCCTGGGCTTTGCATGTGAGGCTTAGGGAGGGAATTCTTGGTATAGCGGCAGCAAGCCCTACAGCTAGGGCATTATTGGGAGGATTCCACCCCCCCCCCCTTAACTACTGCAATGATTCCTGCAGTACTATGGAGATGAGACATCACATCTAGAGGGAGAGGCTGGATACCATGTAGACGAGAGCACAGCACACCATGATTCTGGCCTAGCAGTTGTTGTTGGCAGCAATTGTGTGGATTCGGGCAGTGCTGTAAGTTTGATTGATGTACAGAAGCTGTAAGCTTTGGTGAGACTTGCTGAAATAACCGTTTGCCTCCATCTGGACAGCTTTAGCTTCCTTACACCAGGTCTGTTCTGTCTTTGTTAATTCCTCAGTTCATAATTCTTCTAGAGTTTAGGTTCCACAGGACCAATTAGCTTATCAGGTACATAACAGAAGAATTCCCAGCATCTCTACTTAGGCCAAGGTGGTGTGGATGGCTCTAATAGTGTGTAAAATAGTGCTCTATAAAATGCTGAAAAATTTAGACAATTACTTTAGACAACTGAATTTGAGATTGTTGACCTTCTCACAGGTGATGACGGCGATGACATCTCCCCCACAGGAATTAAGTCCTGAATTAACCGAAGTCAGCTTTTCCTTCCCATGCCTAAGATCTTTTATTTGCTAATGAAGGAAAAGGGAGAACAGATGTTATTTAGAAGAGTCAGTGAATGAACTGTCCTCCAACAGCCTGGGCTTGATGGGGCTCTCAGAAAAATCTGGGGACGAGCTCCTCAAGAGAACTGCATTGTTAACTTTGTCGGTTTCCTACAAGATATTCTGTAACACGACTCTTCTCATGACTAGGCAGCACTTTGGTTTCATGTGTTCACAGTTGTGGCTCCGTTATGGAATCATTCGATGAGTTGCGTTGAGAGACTGACCTTCAGGTATTTCAAAAGAAAGGCAAAACATTTGTATTTAAAGCAGCTCAATTTTTGTATGATTTACCTATAATTTGCCCGATTTACAATGTTTCAGTGTTATACTGTAACCCACTGAGAAGCTCTGATCAATGGGAGATCAATGCTTTAAATGAATGGTCTCAATATTTCCTTTAGAGGAGACGGGATTGAAATGTTTCCCCGATATCTGCAGGAAGATCCAAGAGAGATGGAAGCAGTTCCTCACTATGCACTTGGAAAGCTTCCATGTAAGTGTATTATTTAGATGGAAAGTAGGCTCTCTCTTCTGCGATTTAGTTGTGTTTTTTCTAGATGGTAAAGGTGTGGGAATACCCAAGGCTTCGAGTGGTTAAGTTATGATAAATTGTGAGCTTCACAGGCTGATTTCTTTTCATTGTTTTTTGTTTTTTAATCCATCTTCCCAAGGGTTGGTTCTTGGATCCCCCTTTTATGGTGGTTTAAATTGCTCGTTACAAAATTACAGTGTCATTTTCTATTGTATATTTACATAAATTTCCCCTTCTGTTGCTTCTGTATTTGTAGCAAGTACTTTCTTTGTCAAAACTTCTTTTTTGATGTGTATTCTAAATGCAATAAACACACATACAAACAAGGATAAACAAAATCCCAGAAAACTGAAATAGCATTTCAAAGAAATGTATACTTATGAAGGTTAAATTTATGAATCGTTTCCACGAGCCCTACTATATAGGGGTTTTACTGGCCAGCGCTGTTCGGGTTCCTCCTGTATGCAAGCTCAGGACCTTGCCCCACACTCTGTCAAGTCAGGGAGTCTGTTCACAGCCAAACAGGTGCTTTCGGCCCCTACTAGTACTCTGAGGACTTTGTTCCTACCCAGCTGATGACTGAGGTTCCTTCTAGTGTTAACAAAAGAATCACTGCTCAGAGATGCACCCAAAAGGTCAAGGAAAAAAAATGTTTCTTCCATATCACCCCCTAGTCAAAGGTTTTCAACCCAGTCCTCGGGGAACCCTAGGCCAGTCAGGTTTTCAGGATTCCCACAATGAATATGCCTGACAGATTTGCATACAATGAAGTCAGAACATGCAAATCTTTTTCTCAGGCATATTCATTTCTGGGAATCCTGAAAACCTGACTGGCGTAGGGTTCCCCGAGGACTGGGTTGAAAACCCTCTTGCTAACCCTCTGAGGTCAGTCCTAAAGTGGGCACCGGGTAGAGGGTAGAGGACCTGCTTTATGCCTGCAGGTGCCTCCGGTAAGAAGGAATTGCAAGGTTCTCCCTAATCCAAAAATAAGGAAGTCTCTGCAGGCACACAATTCTTCCAGCTAAGCATATGGCCCGGGTGACTCTAGTTTAAGGCTGTTCATGACCCCTGTTACTCTCTGAAACCTAATATGGTCCTAGGAAAGGAAATCTAAGACAACAGAGGTGAAAACAAACACAAATGACATATGAAAAGGCTTCCGACTGGTCCTCATGTTTCCATTTTTCCTACATAATCGCTCCCCTCCCCCACACGCAGACCTGCCATGAACGTATTTCATTAGTCTACTGCCATGAAACCATATTGATTACCAGCTTCCATTGATTTCTATCAGGCTAATTAGCATATAAATTAGCCTTCTGAGGAAGACATTAGTTAAAATTGAATTTTCTTTTTCATCTAGCTTTACACGCGCTGTTGCTGCTGCGTCTACAGTGTTCTGGCTCTCGTCATCCTGGTTTCTCTGTTCCAAGGCCGCAAAGGAAAGCAGAAGGCAGACATGGTTACTGTGGCAGAGGGGTTTTAAAAAAAAAAACCCGCACATTTAGCCCAAATCCCAGCAAAGTCAAGGCATCAGCATCTGTCTCCCACGAGACATCGGGACTGAAATCCCGTGCAGCGCCGTCTCCGCAAGTAAAACACTGTAAATCAACCAACTGTATTGAACATTGGGCCAGTAATTAAACCAGAGTAAATAACCTACATTAGCCGTTATATACACCAGTGCCTCATAATCTCCTTCTGTGCGAGACCTACTTCCTCAGTCATCATCACAAACATTTTTAAAATTACTCACTGGACAATTACAACAAAAGCTGACCAGCTGTGCTTCATAATCACACTTGTTTCATGTTCGAGATCGGCCTTTGGTGTTTCTCAAAGAGGTGGAGAAAATGGAAATAAAGCATCCTCCCTCCTCCCACAGTTACCCAAAATAATGGGAAAAACCAAACAGCACTTTTGTCTCCGAATCAGAGATGCGTCCTTACATTTCAGACGCTTAGTCATTTTTCTGGTGAAATAAGTCTTTACATTTCCTGCCAGTTCCTGCTGATGAAGCCCTGTATGGACTAGGTCGCTGCTGTACTGATTATCATCACGAAAAACATGTGTGCACACAGCAGGAGGGTACCAGAAACCACAGCACATGCACAGGGTGACCGTGGACAGGAAAATGTAAAATCAGACAGCACGCTTCCCATTCCATTCAAATGCAAAATAAAATTGTTTCGTGGAATATGGAAAACGCCCAACGATAAGACTGCAAGAAAGATAAAAGCTAAGAAAAAAGGCCGAATAATATTTTGAGGACCACAGGTATTTACTGCTGCTTTAAGAGGTGACAAAAAACAAAAAGAGCGCCCATATACCAAAAGGAGCATCAATAACTGGAAAAAGTACCAGTTTACCTAACAAGCACAAATCACACCGATAAGAGAGAGAGAGGATAATTCAGAAGACTTCAGACGGCAATGTCTGAAAACTCCAGACATAGATCAATAGCGTTTCTTTGCATTATTGTTCATGGATTCTTTTTGCTGAATAAAGCACCATTTATGAGCGTCAGACATAAAAAAAGGCAAAGTTTATTTTAGGCTTAAGAAAGTCCCACACATTTTTCCCAAGGCTTAGTGATACATTAAATAAGACAGTGGTCCCCTTGCTGCTAAGCAGAGATATAAAAACCTCAACAGCTGTGCCCAGGCCGATGCCTTTTGCTGTGGATGCTTTCAAGAGAGGCAGCACAGCCCAGCACCAGCAGCAACACAGGCCAACACAATAAACCTATGTGCCAAGCCTATGCTGTAAACTATTGACAAGCAAATTACCACAATGTGCAATGACAAGGGCTGTCCCAAGGGTATCTGATGCCTTATGCACACCAGTCAAGTGCTTCCACCCCGCCTTGTCCCCGCCCCCATCCCCACCAATAGTCTAGCAGCTCCCCTTCTCTACTGCCCCCTTCCCAGGTCTCCAGCATCTCTCCTCGCCTCACCTTCCCCGTCTTTAGCATCTTTTTCATAAAAACATAAGGTTTGCCATACTGAGTCAGACCAAATTTTTCATTAAGCCCAGTAACCCAGTTCCAACAGTGGCCAATCCAGTTCACAAGTACCTGGCAGAATCCCAAAAGATAGATTTGATGCTGCTATCCCAAGGATAAGCAGTGAATTTCCCTCAGTCCACTTTAATAATAAATTATAATTTATGGACTTTTCCCTCCAGGAACTTGTCCAAACCTCTTTTAACCCAGCTACAAAAACAGCTTTTACTATATCCTCCGGCAATGAATTCCAGAGTTTCATTAACGGTTGAATGAGAAAAGTATTTTCTCAGATTAGTCTTAAATGTACTACGTTGTAGCTTCATTGCATGTTCCCCAGTCTTTATACTTTTTTGAAGGAGTAAATAACAGATTCACATTTACTCGTTCCAGTCCACTCATATGAGTCTTTCCATCCCGTTTATTATTTTGGTCACTTTTCTTTGTATCTTTTCTAATTCTGCCTTTTTTTTTTTTTTTTAAGATGTGTCAACCAGAACTGCATGAGATACTCAAAGTGCACTCAGACCATTAAGTGATACGGAAGCATTTTCATATGCTTGACTTTATTTTCCATTCCTTTCTTTATAATTTCTGCAACAGCTATCAAGAAGGCTAATAGAATGCTAGGAGATTTCAACGTATTATCCATGACGACGCCTAGACCCTTTTCCTGATTGACGATGACTAATGTCGAAGCTTGCATCGTGTAGCTACAGTTTGGGCTGTTCTTCATAAGGACTTAACTTTCTACTTGTCCAACTTAAATTTTATCTGCCATTGGGATGCCCAGTCTCCCAATTTCTAAAGGTCCTCTTAGGATTGAACAACTTTCAATAATTTTGTCTCATCTGCAAAATTTGATCACCTCACTCATTATTCCCATTACCAGGTCCATTTACAAACATCTGAAAAAGCATTTTCAGAAAAAAATGCTGCATAAAAGTTTCCTTTGAAAACTCCGCCAGTGTCTATACTGTCAGTGCAAAAAAAGGACCTGGGGAGTTTGCATACACCAGAAAGCACAAAGGTTTCAAAAATCACATCATTCTACATACTTTCACACGAGGAAGAGGGGTTTGGTTAGCGTGAGGGATGGAAAAGTTCTGAGAATGGTACGTACATTTGGGCGGGGGAGGGGGCAGGAGGGGAGGCCTGGAGGAGAAACGTTCAAAAGCCATTTTTCAAGTAGTAAACATGTAAAAACCTTTAGAAATTACCTTCTGCGAGGTGAATATCTGAACCTTTTTACCAATCTAAAATGACTTCAGAAAGACTAAAAACATTCCTAGTCACAGAACATACTGAACTATACATAACATCAATCCGACATGATCTAATTGCACCTTATGTTAACATAACTTGACAGATTACAGTTATTAGGTTAACTGTGTAATCCAACTTGTTCATGCCCTTGTTAATGTAATTAATCTAGTTTAAGTTCCAGTGTAAACCGCTTTATTCAAAGAGGTATAGAAAACCTGTTAAATAAATAAATCTAACTAGCCACATACAGAGAGGAAATACCAGCAGAAAGGAAGAGGTACTGATGCCACTGTACAAGTCATTGATGAGGCCTCACTTGGCGTATTGTGTTCAGTTTTGGAGACCATATTTCACAAAAGATATAAAAAAGACTGGAAACGGTTCAGAGGAAGACGACCAAAATGATTTGGAGCCTGTGCCAGAAGACGTATGAGAAGAAACTTGAAGACCTAAATATGTATACCCTAGAAGAGGGACAGGGGAGTTATGATTCAGACCTTTAAATACTTAAAGAGTATTAATGAACAAACAAACCTCTTCCAAAGACGGGGAAGCTGTAAAACTAGAGGGCATAACATGAAACTGTAAGAAGGTAAACTGAAAGACAACGTCAGGAAATACTTTTTCACTGAAAAGGTGGTGGATGCTTGGAATTCCCTCCCGATGGAACTGGTGGTGGCAAATACAGTGACTGAATTCAAAATGGCATGGGACAGACACAGTGGATCCCTTTACATCAAGAGGATAACATCAAAATAAACTCAACTATCTCATATCTCAACAAATAGGGGTGACCTACAAGGAGCAGTGGATACACCCCTAAATAAAGGCATGGGGAGGGGTGACCTGCACGGAGTGGCAGGTGCACCTGTTCTTGCCACCTCGCTGGACAGACTGGATGGACCATAGTGGTCTTTATCTGTCGTCATATACTATGTTACTATGTTGCATGGATGGTTGCAACACGGTATATCATGGAACAGGAGAATTACCAGTTCTAGGTGGATGTTTTGCCAAGAATCTGTTTTCCATTCTCTCGTCCAAGCTCTATTTATTTACTTAAATTCTTGGGAAACATTTGGGAGGGGTTTCGAAGGAGGATCTTTGGCTGGATTTGGCAACCACAATGTTTTTAAATTGAACTAAGAATAAAAGTGGCTTCAGCGATACTGAATTTAACTTGGTATTACAATGCATACCGAAGTTAGGAGCTATATTAAGAAGAAACATGTCTCAAGCAAAAAGAAAAAGAATGGGATAAAAATTGCTCAAATAATATTATAAGAAAATTAATTGAGGTCCATTGCTTGAATCAGTACAAAACATACCATTTATACAAAAGGGAAACACTGACCAACACGGCTCACATTCAGGTTTGGGAAATTATGGCTAATGAAATTTTGAATATTTACAGAAAATGACAACAGATAAAAAAATCATACACCCTATTTAGTCTTCCCATACATAAGAACTATTAAGTTCTACAATCCCTTCTCCCTCAGACATCCTCTGTATTTGTCTCATGCTTTTGTGAATTCAGATACAGTTCTCATCTCCACCGCTTCCACTGAGAGGCTGTTCCACACATCTACCACCCTTTCCATAAAGAAATATTTCCTCAGATTACCCTAAGTCTGTTCCCTTTCACCTTCATCCTATGACCCCTCGTTCCAGAGCTTTCTTTCAATTGGAAGACGACCAACTCCTGTGCATTTATATCAAGGAGGTTTTTAAATGTCTCTATGATATCTCCCCTCTCCGATATTTCCTCCAAAGGATATATAGAGATCTAAGGCTATTCCCATATGCCTTATGACAAAGGCCACTGACCATTTTAGGAGCCTTCCTCTGGACCGACTTCTCCCCATTTATATCCCTTTGAAGATGTGGTTTCCAGAAATGTACACAGTACTCTAAATGAGGTTTCACTAGAGGTTTACACAAAGGTATTATCACCTCCTTTTTCCTGCTGGTTATTCCTCTCTCTTTTCTACCTTTTTAGCAACGTTAAGACTATCCAATGCGATCATCTCCAGGTCCACCTCTTTATTTCTACACTGAAGTACTTTATCCCCTATATTGTACCGCTATCAGCTTTTCCTCACAGTTATCTTTTTCCAGAACTGTTTAAAGATGGAAATGATTGTTGTTGAGCAATATTGGTCAATTTTATTTTGGGAAGAGTTGGCCTACTTGACTCCTTGTCTGAAAAATGTTTTGCCTTATGCAGACTCGCATTCAGTGTTTCACAAATAGCAAGAGAATTAAAACACGTTTCTGCCTTGCCGTTTAGTTGGGAACAGTGTATTGCAGCTGATCTTTGTGACGGGTATGATTTAGATTTTTACTACTACTACTACACATTTGCATAGCACTACAAAATGTACACAGTTCTGCACAAATACATGTAAAAGATTATCCCTGCTCATCAGAGCTTACAATCTAGTCAAGACAGACAACACAGTAGCTATAGACATGAGATACATCTAGGGCACTGTTCCCTCTAAGCTGTGCGCGTGTGCGCGCGCACACACCTCGACGAGCGAGCACACATACTTTACAACATAGCGCACAAAAATTACAGTTCTGATTCTGATAGAAAACACAGACGTCTTAAAATTTAAAAGTAGTTGTGTATTTATGGTTTTCACAAGTTCTACAGTATTTTCTAGTGCAATCAATGTGGTGTACATACTGTATTCTGACGTGTAGTAAAATTTTAAAGTATATAATTCCGAGTGTCGTTATGTGGCACACAAAAATGTAACCTTCCTTCAAAAGCTGCACAGTTGATATTTTATACACACACAGCCTACAGAAAATTAGAGGGAACATTGATCTAGGGGGAATAGTAAGGAAATACAAAGGAGATTAGGCAAGTCAAGCACTTAGTCAGGACTTTGAACCTATTCTTTAGGGTTATTGTTGAGGCCGAAGATGTGCTAGCCCGCTGTGGAATTCATTACTGGAGGATGCCGTGAAGGTTGTTAGTATAACTGGGTTTAAAAAAGGTTTGGAGGAAAGGTCTATAAACCATTATTAAAGAGGGCCCGGGAAATCCTCTGCTTGCCCCGGGACATGCATTATGGAACCCGTGTGTCTTTTTGGGAACCTGCCAGGTACTTGGATTGGCCACTGTTGGAAACAGAATACTGGGCTTGATGGACCTCGGTCTGACCCAGTATAGTATTTCTTATGTTATGTTCTTACTGTAGGTTATCAACTCTTCACTGCCGGGAGAGTAGATTTATAGAGGGGACTAGCACATCCTTGGCCTCAACAATAACCCTAAAGAATGGGTACAAAGTCTTGACTAGATAAGTACTTAATAGCTAAGCATCTCAAAGGATTAATAAATTCTATCCAGCTGCCTCCCTATTTGTTGGCGACGACGTGGAACTCTGTGTTCCTTCCTACACATATGATCGCTTTCGCCGTACTTAGCAAATGCCTGATGTATTTCTTCTCAAGGACTCAGGAGTTCTCCTTTGGGTTTTCTCTAGAGAATATAAATTTAGAGCTCTTATTACATCTTCTAGAAAAAAAAACAGAAGCTTGTAGGAAAAAAAACTTTAATGAGGGTTATGCATAAGATCTAGATCTATTTGCCTTAATGTACAGTGCTTACTGTCTTAATTAAATATGTACCCATTTTAAACATATTGATAAAGATAATTAAGTGTTATGATTTTACAAATTATTTATAATTATGTATGTGATAATGTGTTTTATAAATCAGCATATGTTTATTTTGTTAATTTGTAAGACTTATGATGTGCCTCTATATTTTATAACATTTTGAACAGTTGTCAAGAATAGCGTAGTGCTTAGAGCAGTGGCTCAGAACCAGGGAAGCCGGGTTCGAATCCCACTGCTGATCCTTGTAATCTTGGGCAAGTGACTTAACTCGCCATTGACTCAAGTATAAACATAGGAGTCCTTTTACTAAAGGTTAAACATGCATTAATGAAGTTAGCACGTGTTAAGGGTTATTGCGCTCATAGAAATAAAATGGCTATGGGCACTTTAACAAACGTTAAAACCCTTACCAAAAGGGTTCTTTAGACTGTACAGGAAAGTACCTATTGTACCTTGAACTACTACAGAATAAGGCAGATCCTACATCCAAAATCCCTCCTTCTTCCAATTTGCTGCCTTACATTCGCAAACTCACATAAAATACATCATAAAATCTCCAAACTGTCTTCAATACATGTCAAACCCAAAAAAATCTTTTCATAATTCCCTGACTTTTTCATATCAAATTAATACATAGGGGGTCCTTTACTAAAGGGCGTCACACCTAATACGTCCCTAACTCTCAAAACCATGGTGCAACGCCACCATGTTAACCGTCAGAGGCGTGGAACGTATTACCCAGCATTTACTGGGGTGCACTCTGCCCAAAGGCACTCATCCCACCCATTCTCCATCCTTAATTCACCTGCTTACCATCCCTACACGTGCAGCACAATTATTGCAGAAATCAGGACATGCGGTGCTGACCCCATGCTAACAGTTACCACCAGTCACATCATGGGCTTAGTGCATGCTGTAACCTGTGCTAACTGCTTAGCACCCTTTGATAAAAGGGCCCCATAGTGTCACAATGTTGGTGGTTGTAAATAAAAGTAGCTGGATTGCAGTATTTAGAAATGGTGCTTTCACCAGCTTATATTTGCAGGTAATAACTGGTTTGCCATAGAGAATTCTAGATTGTGACCCTACTGGGATTCTTCGTGGCACCTGCACATTGTAGGAAATCACCAGGGACATATGGTGCCTCTCAAAAATGTCTTTGCACTCTTGTATATTTTTCAGATTCTGCCATCTATAAAATAGAATACATTTTTGAACTAGGAATTTGCTTTACTGCTCTATGATTTCAATGTGAAACAACAACAATTGCAGAAATGTTAAAAAAGTACTCAAAAATGCAAATGCAACGTGTGCCTTTGAGTCAGTGCTGACCCCTGGTGACCCAGCACCTCCTGGGTTTCCTTGGCAATGCGACCAGAAGTAGATTGCCCGGCCTTTCTTTCAAGGCAATGGAGAGTAAAGTGACATGCCAAAGGCCCCAAGGAGTGCCACTGGGAATCAAACCCTGGTCTCTTGGTCACAGCTCTAACCGCTAGGTTACTCCTCCACTTCTAAATAATCTTGATTAGGTAGGTCTTCACTTCCTTTGATCTGATGCATAGTGGAAACCCCTCTGTAGCAGTAACAGCCCTAAATCGTTTAGGGTAAGTATCTACAAACTTTGCACAGTGGGCTGATAAAGTTTGTGCCCGTTCTTCTTGGAAGAATAGTTCAGGCTCTTTCAGGACAGCTGGGGATCATCTGTAGGTTGCAGTCTGATACAGATTTTCTATTAGATTCAGGTCTGGGGTTTGACTGGGTCACTCGAGAACACTGCCCTTCTTGCTAAGCCGCTGCAGTTGCTCTTGCTTTGTGCTTGGGATAACTGTCCTGCTGAAAGGCGACTTCCCCACTGTCCCAAGAGATTGGAACAGGTTTTCCACCTGCACTTTGCACCTTCTGTTTTTCCCTCGGTCTTCGCAAGCCTCCCTTGTCCATGTTACTGAAAAAGCAGCCACAATGTAATTAGAACTTCCAGTTTAACCGAAAGACCCCAACAGAACACCCTGAATAGGGAATTTGGGCTTTTCAGTTACAACTGAAAAACCTTGAAAAATAGCCGCATGCCAGAGTACTGTGACAATAATAGAGGCCCCATTTCGCATCTCCTCTCCACCACCTCTGAGACTTTCCAAGGCAAGTGCACGCACTGCTTCTGAGTCCCCACCTCCTGCACTGCCACTGTTGCCGCCAAGCTGCTTGAGTGCCGACAGCCATTGACCCCCCCCCCCCACTAAAACCAACTGTGAATGCTGCAGGTTGCTGATATTCCTGCCGGCCCAGCCCCCCCCCCCCCCGCCCCCTACTATCCATACCGTTGCTACTGCTAAGCTCCCCGGCCAGCCGCTTGGTGGTTTCTGGACTCCATGGAGGGGGGGGTGCGTCTGTGAAAACAAAAAGAGCTGCCTGTGGAGAACGCGGGGGGGGGGGGGGCGGGAATCGGTGAAAGAAAGATAGTTCTTGTGTACAATTTTTATAAATACTGCAGCTTGGCCATGTTTTTGAGCAGTTTTCAGTAAACAGTGGAGAAAAGAAAGCTTGCTGTTGCAGATGACACAACATTATTCAAAGTTGTTAAAGTGCAAGAGGATTGTGAAAAACTGCAAAAAGAGGACCTTGATAAATTGGAAGGCTGAACGTTCAAATGGCAGATGAAGTTTAACGAGGACGACTGCAATGTTATGCATCTAGGAAAGGACAATCCGAAAGCATAGCTACTCACCTGTAACAGATGTTCTCCAGGAGCAGCACAAATCAGTCCTCACATATGGGCGCTGACGGAGCCTGCATGAAAGCATCTCCCCAGTTTTCAATGAAATCCTTTGGGAGATACATCACACATGTGTGGTCCACTTCCCGCCCAAGTGTGCCATCTTGCCCCAGTCTAATGACATAGCTAAGACGGCAAAAATAAAATAAGGTAAGGAAGCAAATCCAAGGGAGGGAGGGAGGCTTGTGAGGACTGATTCCTGCTGTCCCCAGAGAACACCTGTTACAGGTGAGTAACTAACTTCCTCTAGGAAAAAGCAGGAAGGAAGTCCTCACATCTGGGACTCCCCAGCTACAGGCTACTGAGAACCTGTAAAATGCCACAGTGACCTGCAAGGTTGAGTCGTGATCAGCAGCAGTCAAATCCTTATGGGAGACTCACAAGTGTCCGGCAGAGAACCAGCACTCCGGCAGCCTGAAAACAGAAGGGTCGGAGGACAGGAGTTGCCTACACCCCGAAGAGATTACGGAGTACGACCTGGCCGAAGGCACTGTCCCATCAGAACTCTCTCTCCAGGCAGTAGTGAGCTGTGAAGGTATGGGGGGGGGGGGATGGAACACAGATTTTCCACAGAAGTAGCCATGGCCCCGACGCGGTGCACCGTGACCCTCTGGTCCAATAAGATCCCTGCTTGCTTGTAGGCAAGGGTAGTGCAGTCTGTCACCCAAGTGGACAGATTTCACTTAGTCACTGGGAGCCCCAGACAGCTGGGGTCATAAGAATGAAAAGCTATAGTGCTTTACAGTGGCCCTGAGGGCCCTCTTACAAGCCAGATTATGGAGAACGGTCTCTGCCCTTCCAGCATGAGGCCTCGGAAAGAAGATGGGGAGCATCATCTCCTGGTTGAATGGTGGAATGGGGACACCACCTTCGTCAGAAATCTGGGATGTGTGCGGAGCACCACCCTGTTCTTGTAGAACCTCGTGTACGGTGGTTCTGCCATCAGAGCCTGGAAGTCACCAACTGCGTGCTGATGTGAGTGCTACCAGGAAGGCAACCTTCCAGGACAGATACCAGAGGTGGCAGGTAGCCAGAAGCTCAAATGGAGGCTTAGTGAGCTATGAGAGCACCACATTGAGATCCCACTCCGCCACTGGAGAGCGGACAAGGGGTTTGGATAACATGGGGCACCGCAGGAATTGGGACACAAGAGGCTGAGCAGAGAGGGTTTTTCCATCAACAGAATGGTGATGCGCTGGGATGGGGCTCAGGTGTACTCTGATCAAATTGGACTTCAGTCCCATCTGCAATAGGCGAAGCAGGTACTGGAGTACCACTTGTATTGAGCAGGAGATGGGTTTGCCCATCTTTCTGTGCACCACACTGAGAAATGGCACCACTGGAAGGCATATGCCCTTCTTGTGGAGGCCTTACGAGAGGCCAGAAGAATCTCTTCCACACTACCCTTTCAGCAGCCAAGCCATGAGTGAGAGGGACCCCAGATTGGGGTGTAGGAGAGAGCCCTTCTCCTGTGAGAGTAGCCCTGGGGCTTGGCCCAGGAGAATCGGCAGCACTGCTGATAGGGAGAGTGTAGGAATGGACAGATAAAGGGGATACCAGAATCCCCAATATGTAATTTAAAAAGATAGATACATTTCTTGATACAGATCTCTAAAATGTGCTGATAGAAGAACTTTTAACAATGACTGTCACTCACGGGTTTGTCCTTTCATCTACTTCCTCTTGGGTGGAGTGGGATATCATGATCATGAGTTGTGTGTAACTGTCTTTAAAATAGTTTGAGAACATTGTTAACACAAGCATAAAGAGTAAACATAGGCTATGAACTGCACAACCATAGTTCATTGTACAGTCAACTATAGGTCCCTGCTGGCACAGCGTAATTTCTGCAACTCTACAATTATAAATAATTCTGTCATAATCAAGTAAATTTCATCTAATACACTGCAAACAGCTCTTACTCTTTAAAGAATTCTAGCGACACCTTGTGTTATGTTATGTTTATGCTTAATGACTGTGTTACTTCCCCTTTTCTCTTCAATAAAAAGAGCTTCAAAGGAGGAAGAATCTGAATTCAACAGAGGTGGAACTGTGCTGTGTCCATGGACCTTCTGTTGTTTTCCCTCTGAGCTCAAAGAAAGTATCATTTTGTGTGTGATTGTGTTCTGTGTTACTCTCTGCTTATTTCTCACTGCTTGAGGGACCAGAGACCGAAAGATCCGTGGTATTGTGGCCAGATCACAGGTATTCTTCAGAGAGGAGCAGTGGGAACCAGGGCTGCCTGGGCCACCAAGGGGCTATCAGCATTAGCGATGCTCTGTCGCACTGAGCCTTGAATAGCATCTTGGCTACCAGTGGTGTCAGTGGAAAGATATACAGGAGAGGCCTTCCGTCTATGGGATGAGGAACGCATCTGCTGCCACCCGGGAGGGGTGCAGCTGGCAGGAGCAGATTCAGGGCAACTGCATGTTGTCCAGACTGGCGAAAAGGGTCATCAAGGGGATGTCTCAGAGACGAAACAGCCTTGACACTACCATTAGATACAGGTGCCACTCGTGCGGCTAGAGGACACTGCTCAGTTTGTCCACCAGGGCATTGTCCTGGCCCAGGAGGTACACTGCCTTTAGGAACATCCCTCTGCATGCAGCATAGGAGCAGAAGGCTACCGCCTCCAGGCAGAGGAGGTATAGCCCTGTTCCCCCCTGTCTGTTCATGTAGAACATTGTGACCTGATTTTCGGTCTGGATCAGTACCGAGTGATGCTGGAGTTGGTGGAGGAAAGCCTGGAGAGCTAGGTATATTGTCCAGAGCTCTAGCAGGTTGATTTGCATCTGGGATTCTCTCTGGGACCAGCAGTCTTGCATCTGAAGGCTCCCGCAATGCGCTCCCTAACCCATTTATTTATTTTATTTATAAAATTCTTTTATACCACCCTTTCCAGAGATCAAGGGCAGTTTCAATTAGAGAGGCGTTCATGGTGAGGATCTTCTGAGGGTTGGGTGCCTGGAAGGGCATCCTAGCCTGAAGGTGACATGGAATCTGCCACCATCCGAGGGATCCGCTTGCTGATGGGTCACTTTCATTGTCCCTGAGCCTGCCTGTGGCTTCTGTCCACTGAGAGCAGAGGCACCACTGGGCTGCCCTCATGTACAGGTGGGCATATGGGGTCACGTGGACCATGGAGGCCATGTGTCCCAACAGGCGGTGTAGGAGGCAGGCAGGTAGCATTCGGCGTTGGTGTACCATTGCGGCTAACTCCCCGAGGCATCCTGACCTTTCCTGAGGGAGGAAGGCTTTTGCCTGGAGAGTATCTAGTTGCGTCCCTATGAACTCTAGGTGCTGGGCCAGAGTGAGGTGGGACTTGGGGTAGTTTATGATGAACCCCAGGTGCTGCAGGGCATTGATGACGCGTCCGGTGTCACATTGTGCCTCTGCAGCCATATACCCCTTTATGAGCCAGTCGTCCAGATAAGGGAAGACGAAGGCCCCTTGGAGCTGGAAGTGGGCTGCGACTATCACAAGGCACTTTATGAAGACCCTTGGTGACAAGATCAGACCGAAGGGCAGCACCCTGTATTGGCAGTGCTGTCCTCCCACCACAAACCTGAGGTATTTTCTGTGGCTGGGATGAATTAGGATGTGCGTGTAGGCATCCTTTAGGTATAAGAAGCATAGACGATCTCCCTGCTGGAGGAATGGCAGTAGTGCCCCAAGGAAGACCATCTTGAACTTCTCCCTGACCAGAAACCTATTGAGCTCTCAGATGCCCCCGTCCTCTTGGGGACAAGGAAATACCTGGAGTAGAAGCCTGTGCCTCAGAGATGTTTCGGCACTGGCTCCACTGCTTTGTCATTGAATAGGCCTGATAGCTCAGTGAGGAGCATGGTCTGGTGAAGAAGAGACCTGGTGGGTTCTCCCAAAAAGTATGAGGGTGGTGCCCGCTGTAGGTGGAGGAGATAGCACGTCTTGACCACTTGTAGCACCCAGGTATCGGTGGTAATAGCTGTCAACCTGTGGGCAAACAGGGCTTGTGCCCCCCCCCCCGGGGGCAGCAGGGGACCACCTGGCAATGGGGAGGTTGCGCCCTGGCAGTCAAAAGCTCCCCCCAGGCTGGGCAGGAGCCAGTGCCTAGGACTTTGAGGTCTTTTGTTTTCTGGGACCATGTTCCTGGCCTTTTGTTGCTGGCCCTGTTGAGAGGCCGGGAAAGCCTGGAAGTGTCGCGAAGAAGGGTTTTATCCCCCAGGACTTTCTTCCAGGGTTGCACAGAGGTCTTCTTTGAAAGCCTGGTTCTCGTCATGAACTCGATCTCTTATCTCTGCTGTCTTCTGCCATGGGCTTCCCGAATAGGTTCTCTCCTATGCAGGGGACATCAATCACTTTGTCCTGCACCCATTGTTCCAGGTTGGATGACTGCAACGACCACCCTGGCCGATAACTCAAAGCCATCATAGGCTGCTCGGGACAAAAACTTTGAGCATTCTTTTACTGCCAAGGTCAGGGTCTTAAATCTTTGTAGGGGTTCCCCATCGAGGCCTGCCAAGAATCCACCAAGTTCCTTTGACAGTTCCTTTGGGTACATGCCGATATAGAGCTGGTAGGACTGTATTCGGCATGTTAACATCAAGCCCTGAAAGGCCTTCTGGCCGACGGCATCGAGGGTTCAGCCCTCCCTGCTGGGTGGCACCGATGAATGAGTTTTTTGGCTTTTAAACCAGTGTATGGCAGAGTCCACGACAATGGAACTGAGAGGAAGCTAGCCCTTTTTGAACCCAGGGCTTCAGCGTACCCGGAACATGGTGTCGAGGCACCTACTGATGATTGGTAGTGACGCCGGAAGTGGAAGATACGATCAAGGATCAAGGGCACTGGGACTGTAAGGGTTTCCTTTGGGGGTGCCTCGTATTGGAGTATTTCCAATTCCTCAGTGTGTGGGTAGACTATAGTAAGATACACACACGTATAGGTATAGGTATAGCAGTGTGTTCCTGCTGTCATGTGTGTGTTATAAATAAATAACATTTTCAGAAATATTTGGCATATCGTAGGTGGTGTATCTCAATTCCATAACATAAATTAACCTATTTCTGTGATGTAAAGTTTGTGCAATAATCACAGAACATATATGTGGCACAGGAAACCCTACGAAGCAACAGCTGCTTGAAGAGGGGACACTGCAGGGGAGAGGAAGGTACATGGCAAGGGACGGGTATGGGGCAAGGCGGATGTCGGGTTTTTCTCTTACAAAAAGTTGGCCACCCTATGCAGCAATGATCCTCAGCCCACTGCTGCTGGTTCTCAAGCTCCCTGGCCGAGATTCTCTACTCTTCGACTGCCGAATGTGCTCTTCAGACCATTGCCTGGGCCTCACTTTCCTCCCTCATTTTCCTAAGGAGCTCATTATGCTTTATTTCCACAGGGCCCGGACCAATTCCTCGCTCTCTGCTCTCCACTTGCAGCTATTTGAAGAGCTCTTCCCACTCACACCAGGCCTCCCCCCCCCCCCCACACCAGCTCCTGCTGCCACCATTCCTACTCCTGGGATATGAGCGGAGAGTATGGGGTAGAGTCTGAGCCCTGCACTCAAAAATAATTCTGTTTAATATTTAGGAACAGCTGTCTAAAAAACAGCCAACTTGCACAACCAGGGCTAGGAGATTAGAAAAGCCTCATTCGGTCATCAAAATTTATCAATTAAATTTGGAGCTGCCACTTTAAAAAAATGTAGCAATTGAATAACCTTGCACTACACAAGCTAACAATACTGCGGTGACAGGGGAGCACAGACCTCAGACAAACCCCCAAATAGGCATTGGGCCAAAAATTCGTCTATCCTCCTAGTCACCTTGGATGTAAATGCCCTTTTTACTTTGGGGCTTCAGCAACGGGGAGATGTTGGGGGTGAGTTGCTTGAATTTTTGTTGCAGTGTGCTGGGCTGGCTCTTGGTCAGAATTATTTTCAATTCAATTCAAGCAACTCACCCCCAACATCTCCCCGTTGCTGAAGCCCCAAAGTAATCGCCTCCATCGCCGCCCCCTGCGGGATACTAGTATAAAGGGCATTTACATCCAAGGTGACTAGGAGGATAGACGAATTTTTGGCCCAAACATCAGCTGCCATTAAAACATCCAAAAAATGCATAGTATCCGGAGAAAAGAAGGAATGAGCTTCAATAAAGGACGCAGAAATGAATCTAACAGCATAGAAAGGGGCTCCAAAACTGATCCCCTTGTCGAGACAATAGGTCTCCCCGGGGGATGTTTCAGATTCTTGTGAATTTTAGGAAGCAAATAGAAAACAGGTACAGAGGGTGATCGAACATTCAAAAATAACATTTCCTTCTTAGATATCAAATGTTTCTCTAGAGCTTGGGACGTTAACTCATGTATCTTCTATTGTAAAGCTGCAGTGGAGTCCCCTTCCAATTTAACGTACACATCCAGATCAGACAGCTGACGATAAACTTCTTTTAAATAATCACCCCTATTCATAACCACAATCGCACCCCCTTTATCTGCCCGTTTAATAATAATATCCGACCTAATAGTCAGACCCTCTAAAACAGATCGTTCCTGGGGAGATAACACATTCTTAGATTTGCGCATAGGCAGACTCTCCAGCCTAGCCATATCGCGCATTACTAACTCCCGAAAAGCAATTTTGGTGCGGGCATGGTAAGAACTCCCGGCTTTGATCTGTTTTGAAGTGAAAATGAAGTATGTGGTATGTAGTTGATATATTTAGCACTTTTTTATTGTTTTATTTGTTTTTATAGTTCACCCCCCTGAAGCAGCGTCTGCGAAACGCTAAGAGGGACGTCTGATTGTGGTGTCGGGGTTGAGATTTAATGCCATCTTATGCCATCTTGAAGCTGAGGATTGCTACTTTTACTGATGGGTTTTTGCTCTTTTTGAGCTTTTTGAGTTTTGTTTTGTTTCCATTTTGAGCAATGGCTATTAAGGGACATAAAATATGTTATTTGTTTGCTACTGAAGGTTTAAAGCATTAGCTACCTATTGATACATATTATATATTATGTCTCTTTCATTATTGTAGTTGGAATATGTAAGTGTTGTTTTCCCATCAGTACTGTATAAAAATAAGCTTTTCAATACTGTTCGATGGATGGTGGGGGTAGGTCACAGACCGTTGATGCTATTCTTTCCCCTTGGTTTACTGAAATCCGGTTTTTCCGGTTTTGAAGTACTCAATGCCTATTTGGGGGTTTGTCTGAGGTCTGTGCTCCCCTGTGTCCGCAGTATTGTTAGCTTGTGTAGTGCAAGGTTATTCAATTGCTACAATTGGTTAAATTAGTGGAGTTGTTTGTGTTTTGTATGCTGTACCATAGTTAAACTCCGGTTAGGCCATTTATATTTGTAACTTTAAAAAATGTGCCAAGATGATAAAATTTGAATCACCACACCCAGATCCCAGTAAGGGGCACAATCTCCAGATTTTTCGAGAGTAGGAAATATTACAGTGGAACACTGATACTTAATACTGTATCTTTACACAATGAGGCAAGTTTCCATCCAGTTCAGCGACATCATATATCACAAACACAAGTAACCAGAGAGCAAATATGGAAAATACCCCCCTGTATGTTCAAGGAGTAAAGACTAAATGGATCTCCGAAGAGTTCAGCTGACAGCCAAGAAAATTAACTGCAAGGGGGATGTGAAGCTCTCCCAAAATTTGGATGGAATGGTCCTATGAAAGAGATTCTCAACCCTATCCCGGAGGTCCATCCTGAAGCACTATAAACTCGCTCTCTCATGCACACATTCATGGTCCACTGAGCCCAGCATACTTTCTGACAGTGGCCAGTGCAGGTCCTTGGGAAGTATTCAGCAGATCCCAAAGAGCATTTCCCATTTCTTACAGATCATTCCCAGGAATAAGCTGTGGCTTTCCCACATTCACCTGGTTATTAATTATTTGACTTTTCCTCTTGGAACTCGTCCACATCTTTTTAAAATACAGCTATTCTGCCAGTTATCTGTTAGTGTTAGGACTAGGGTTGTTGTGTGCCATCGAGTTGATGCCAACCCCTGGCAACCCCGTGAATATAGTTCTCCCTATCCCCTATGTTTTCTTGGCAAGTTGTGACGGGAAGTAGATTGCCAAGCCTTTCTTCCGTGCAGCAAGTCTACAGCACCTGGTATTCCAAGGTGGTCGCCCATCCAAGTACTAGCCAGGCCCAACCATGCTTAGCCTCCACGATCAGACAAGATCGGGCTCACTCAGGATGGTGTGGCCATATGTACACCTTCAAATACTTTCATGATGTGTAAACAGTGGTAGAATGAGGGTTTCTGCCATCCTAGGTAGACCCTCAGACCCACCTCCACCAAAAGACTGCGCCTCCGTCCAGCCTGTCATGCCATCCCACCTTGCAATGAAAAGGTGGCGGCTAAACTGCCACTTCAGCACTACATCGAGCCTTAAAGTACCCACATGCATGCGTGCTCACAACCTGCTGCTCTTGCCCCCCTCCGATGCAACTTTCTTGGAGGGCAGGCCGGCCATCCAGAACTGCGCGAACATGCGCAGGTATTTTAAAGCATGCCATGGCACTGAAGTAGCAATTTAGCTGCCGCTTCCCGGGGTGGGGGAGGGGGGGTGTTGGGTTAATGATACCACCCACCAGGGTCTGACGCCCTAGGCAACCGCCTAGTGGACAGGCCAGCCCAGCCCTGGATGTAAACAATGCCCTATTAATCTGTTCCATCCCATTCATGATTTTAAAACCTCCATATTTCCATTCAGTGCAAGCCAAAAAGCCTAAGCATTCAGTCTTTCACAAAGGGAGCTGTTCCATGCACTTTATCAGCATTGCTGCCATCTTTATCTTTATTCAGACAGATAGGGTGACCAGAACTGCACACAATACTCAGACTTCAGTCACACCACCAATCTAGACTCAAGTATTATAATATTTTTGTTTTGCTTTCAATTCCTTTCCAAATTTCTAATATTTGCTTCTTGACTGCTACCACACATTGCGCTGAGGATTTTAACATATTGCTCAGAATGACTCCAGATCTTTTTCCTGGATGGCGATTCCTAATATACAGCTCACAGTGTATACCTACAGTTGGGATTCTTTTTGCCCCATGTGTATCAATTTGTATTTACCCACATTCACAGCTAGAGTTACTGATGTGCACTACGTTATTAGTACCTGCAGTAATGTGTGTTAGTAATGTGCTATACGTTTGCCATTAAGATGTCCAGTTTTCCAGTCTAAGTCCTTCTGCATGTCATCAATATGCTTCTGTTTTACTACTATGAATGTTTGCGCTATCTGCAAATTTAATAAAGTCACTCACTGCTCTCTTTTTTAGATTATTTCCACATTAACCATGTATCATCGCCTACGGCTGGTTCGCTAGCCCTCATCACCAACAACTTGTTTGCGGTTCTTATTCCCACATCTCGAAGTGAACTAAGACGGCGACCACAACTCTCTGCTCCAAATCATTGAAAAATATGTTAAACACCTCTTCCAGCAGACCTGAGGCGCTCCATAATTTCCTTCTTTCCAATGGATGAAAGCTGACTAGTGCTACTTTTTACCTCCTATATTTTAATTAGTTGCAACCACAGTAAGACATTCCTCCCTATCTTCTAACTTTTTAAAATTTCCAAAGAAGCCTCTTATGAAGGATTTTATGAAAATACCTTATAAAATCTAAATACACTAAATCGGTTCACCTTTATCACCCTGCTTATTCATACATTGGAGAATTCACCTTTCCTCTCTCATCTCTCCCTACACCCCTCCTCGGTAAATCCATCTTCTGGAAGATCCCTTCTCTTCTACTGCCAACTGCAGACTTCACTCCTTTGACCTTGCTGCTCCATATGCCTGGAACAAACTACCTGAGTCTGTACATCAGGCGCCTTCTCTGGCCTTTTTCAAACCCAGGCTAAAAAAACTCACCTCATCAAGGCCACTTTTGGAAGCTGATCCACAGTCTCCTGCTCGCCAACTATGTGTTCCCTTACCATTCCCCTAGACATTTCCTTGTCCCAACTGATGTGTTGTCTGTCTTGACTGGACTGTAAGCTCTGATGAGCAGGGATAATCTCTTACATGTCTCTATACAGCGCTATGTACACCTTGTAGCGCTATACAAACGGATCAGTAGTAGTAATAGAATTCTAATAGATTAGATTAGTTCGGCACAATATTCATTTTCTAAATCCATGCTGGCTCTTCACCATTAAGTTATATTATTCACATGATCAGTAATGTTTTTCTTAATAACTTTCACTATTTGACTCAGAATCAATTTCAGACTGATATTTAGTTGAACTACCACAAGAGCGCTTTTGAAAAACTGATGTTACACTGACTATTATCCAGTCCTCAGGTATAGAAGCAGATCTGAATGACAGGTTACAGAATACAGTATTTGGCATCTCTTTAAAACTCTGGGATGAATACCATCAGGTCCGTGTATTTGTTACTATTAAGTTTGACAATTTACCCTTGTACGTCTATCAGTCACACCAATTTTTTTTTTAGTCCTTCTGAATCATCACCTATAAACAAACGTTCTGGCATGGAGGTTTCTCAAACATCATCTTCATCATTTGGTGAAGACCAAAGCAAAAAATTAATTTAGCTTTTTTGCTACAACATTATCTTCCTCCTCCAATACCATCTTTACTCTTCAGTCATTCATTGGCCCAACTAAAATCTTTTGCAGGACTTCTTGTCCAGATCTCGGACAGATCCCAGCTGATCCCCATCTCCAGGGGGCGCCCTTTGCTGGGGACGCTTAGCCATAGGCAATTGAACAGGGCTGCCACTCTCAGCCTGCCCCTCCCTTCCGAATTTCCACATCTGAATGATGAGGCCTGTTATAAAAAGGAGAATTCCGGGGAGGACAATCCGGACTCCAGAAGCTCTCCGCACAAAACTGTCACCTTACAGCAGGGGACCCAATCGCCATCTATCACCTAGAAGATAAGGAGCAGCACACAGCACAATCACTGGAATCTCTGGCTGGCTGGTTATCCTTACCCACAGTGCCATCTGCCACCTGCTGCCCTTAGACAGGCAAGGCTGGACTAACCATATCCCCCAGAGTAAAGAGGAGGAGAAATCCCTCCAGGGACAACTCAGAAGTTGCCATGCCAGAAGAGAAGAGATGAGGCACCGTGCTTGCCATAGGCCAAACAATGATTCCTGGAGGACAACAAAGAGATAAGGCACGTATCACAACAGCGTGCACTAAGGCCATGGCGGCCTGAAGGTGCGCTTTTACTACGACACACGTTACAGGCATCAGGGTAGGAATGCGCATTGGAGCCACTTGGACAGAACCGCACAACCATCAGGTGCACAATAGGATAAAACGCTACGAACCTATGCAGAAAACAGCAGGAAACCCCCTACTGCACCAATGGTTGTCTGCAGTTTACCCAAAATTGCATCCCACACAGACAGAATTGAAAGCCCCCAACAAAAACAATGACAAGGTCAAGCCTTGGTACACACCCCCTCAGAGACCCAGGCAGAGGATTCATGCTGGGCTCAGATCTACTCCCCTGATACTGTTTCACTGGCTTTTGCAGCACTGCGTTTAAGGTGGCTGGCAGGCAGATTCCTCTGAGAGTCTTCTGCAATCTTTGAGAGAGAGCAGGGGGGAACAGAGAGGAGGGAGGGGCGCTGAGGTTGTGTGAGGCCGCTGCACTTTTCCAGATCCTTCCAATTTCTGGCTGCTCAACAGGCTCTTATCATGATAAGCACGTGGAGCTGAACCAAAATTTTCCCTCCTCCTATGGCTACCAAAAAGACTGCAGTCTAGTGGAGCCTCTCACTATGCGCTCAAGTGAGAGAGTCACCCTCAAGGTGGTTGTTTGAGTATTTAATCAATCCTTTCCTAAAATCTTCAGTGGAGAAAATCCACCACCATCTGCTGGAGACAAAGAAATGCGCTAGAGACCTCTGGTGGCTGAGGCATATAGAAGCATGAGAGTGATGTCATTGAAACCTGGGCTTTTCATTCGTTCTTTGTCTCCACCAATCTGCGGCAGAGGAACACAACCCACTTGTCTGGACTGGTCTAGCAAGATGATAGGGAATACAGAGTTACGAATAACAAAGCTTGGCTTTTTTTGTAATATTACCATTAAAGCATGCTGGCCACCTTCCAAACCAAAACGGCATGTCGGGCTTTACCCTCCTAAACCTGTGCCTCACTAGCATGTGTCAGCCCAGCCATACTAACAGGAAGAAGGGCCAGAGTAGAGAGCAGAACCCTCATCTGCACCATCTCCAGTTCCCATTACCCAAACAAAACCCCTTAATTAACTGCCTGAGACGTATGCTGGAAGATTAATGAGGAATACGAGGCACCCTCCTTCCCCCACCTCCCCTGAGAAGTCAGCAGCTGGCTTAAAGTCAGAAGGAATGCCGAAAGGTTATTTCTGTTTCACAGAAGATATGTTACTGGAATATTTAGCTCTCCCGCAAATTTGGTTTTATTCAGCCAGCCTCCGCTGCCTCAGGGACATTCACAGGAGCCCACAGCATCTGTGCCAAGTCAGCCCTTCCACAAAGCCCATTTCATTCAAGAACATTCCTGTTCCATAGCAAAGACCCTAGTATTCCAGTAGAAACTCAAAAAAGGTAGAACTAGTGCACAGGTTACATTCTGCAGCATTTCTGTGGGGTATATTTAAGTACATTCCTCAATGTGCACAAATTCCTTCAACTTTCACATGTTTTCCTTCAAGATAAAAAGGAATTTCTAACCTCTGTTATGCAAGTCTGAAATGGTTCTGCTCTTTTTTTCATTCGTTTATCTTGTTTTAAGCTTCCCTCCCCTCTTATTGCTTCCTCTCAAAAGCCACCACTTTTTTCCACATTCATATCTCCACCAGTTTCCCTCCTTCTAGTACTTCTTCCTTGCCTTGTCTCCTTTCTCATTCTCTATATACCGCACTCCTCTCCTTGTTACTGTCACTCACCCATCTCTCTCTCTCTCTCCTCCCATGCACGGTACTTGTGCAACCAATTTCTCTGGCATTGTTCAGCTGTTTTCTGGAACAACGACGCAGCAGCAATGGAGAACCTGGAGCGACGGCAGCGGTTCAGAGGATGACAGGGGAGTGGGTCGGCAATATCAGCTGGCTGGCAGCCTGTCAGGTATCTACAATGGCACAGGTTGGCGACGGTGGTAGCGGCCCATAATTGGTGGGAAGAGAACACAGTGGGCAATTTTTCACGATCCTATAAGCAGGTCTTGGCATAGTCAGATAAAATCAGTACTGATGGTTACAGGGAGTCTCTCAGTTCCTCTATAAAGCCTTTGCTGTACAATAGCAGATAAGGCAGCCTATCTACAACATCCCTGCTGTTTTCCACGTTCCACTTGAAACAGCAGAGGCAACAGGAACTCTCCGCATTTCAAACAACGTTAAAGCTTCAAGATGGCTTGACCAAATAAGATGCTCATTGATACTGGGGAGTTTTTCCCAAGATTTGGAGTCAACTCATAGCTGGGCTTAACTGGAGTAGATAATCTTCCAGCAGGTTTTCGCATCTGAGCCAGTCACAGCCCACCCCAATGCATCTAATTTTAAGCAGGTCTTTAAACAGATCTCTCATGTCTTAGGGAAAGTAGATCTTGAAGCTGTTCACCTGCTTTCATACCATATTATTTATTTTAAAATATTTACAACCTGCCTATGGCCATTTCTAAGCAGTTTATACTAACACCACACATAAATAACACATTAAAACAATACAGACCAGTCCACTCCATCCCCCCCCTCCCCATTCAAGAAAATGCTTGTCGAAACAAGCGAGACTTAACTTTCTTACAAAAACCTAAACAGTCCTGAAGAGTCTGAAAAATATCAGGCAGTACATTCCAAAAGGACAGTCCCATTGCTGAAAAGGCCTTGACAGGTGTAACTGTCCCTCAACTGCAGTGATTCGGCTAACTGTCAATACATCTCTAGGTGCTGATCATAAAACCCTCGCCGGAATATACAGAGTCAATAAAGCTCATAACTCGAAAACAGAGGCCAGAAAATGGCCCTTGAACAACAAACACTTGAATTGCAACCTAAAAAGAAATGGCAACCAATGCAGCTCTTTATAAGCTGGTGTAACATGATCCAAATGTCGTAGCACCTGAATCACACAAACAGCTGCATTTTGAGCCAGCTGCAATGACCTTAAAACATATTGGAGCAACCTCAAGTAAACTGTATTGCAATAATCAAGCTGGTACAATACCATTGCTTATACCACCTTTTGAAAATCCAGGTTCCAGAATAGTTCGTAATCTCCGCACCAAGCACAGCTTAAAGAACACATCCCCATCACTGTTGCAGCTTGCTCCCCTACAACGCCTAAATATCAAGCCTTCTCTTTCATGGGGATAGTATAACTATTCAAAATGAATGACAGAGGCGGCTGATAGGTCAAATATCTACAAACCATCAAACTTCAGTCTTCCTAAAATTTAGTAGAAGGCTGTTATCCTCTGGCCACTGTCGAATCACCAAAACCTTCTGCACAACCCGCAACGACGACTAATCTGCTGTTGCAGAGAATCGCTCAACTCCACATACAACCGGAAATCTAACATGTAAGCTGCTTCGTAGCTTGCAAACAGCAAAAATAAAGATTAAATAAAATTGGAGACAAGGCTGACCCCCAAGGCACCCTTCGTTGCAACTGCAAAAACAAGAGCAGAGAAACATTAAAAAGGACTTTGCTACATGCTGATCTACCTCCAGTACAATGACATAAAACCTGAAAAACCTACACACTGTTGCTTTCTTACTTTCTGTCAGCTAGACCAATGGCATGGAGAGCGGGAGAGGGGCTGGAGCACAAGCATGTTATCAGAGAGGATGCAGAGTTGTGTCAGAGAGGAAAGGTAAGAGATGACCTTTGGAAGTTTGTTGTACCCCAATCAGAACACACACGTCCATTCTTGATGGGAATATAAAAAGAGAGTCACCATCTTGACATCTTGGATGGGTGACCACCTTGGAATATCAGGTGCTTACTGAGTGGAAGAAAGGCCTGGCAATCTACTTTCAGATGCACCTTGCCAAGATAATCCAGGGGCTGGGTCACCAGGAGTCGGCATTGACTTGACAACACACACACACATTTTCCACCTTGAGGTCCACTAGACCTAGGGCGAGAGGTCAAAAACACACTTGTTCACATTTCACACTGCCTTATTACTCTTGGAGGAATCCTGCGCAACTACAAAATACAGGATTTGTGCAGAATTCTGCATGGAAACCAGGAACTGAAGATGTAGAATGGGCAGAAAACATTTCTTCTTTCCCCATGCTTCCCCTGTCCCCCAGGGCTGATCACAGCAAGAGGAGAGTGGCAGCACATTGGGCCATGTCCTCATCTCTGCCACCCTGGGCCCAATTGCCAATTTGAACTGCATGGGTACAAATGCAGTTTAAATCAGTAGTCAGGCCTCGGGGTTTCAGAGGAGAACATGGTTCAGTGTGTAGCCATTTTGCCATGTGATCACATGACAGAGGGAAGACCAGGAAGGAACCAGAAAGCAGATTATGTAGACAGAGCAGCAAGATAGTGATTTGCTGGGAGAGAGCTAGGGGTTTTGCTGTTAAGTTAGGGATAGAACTCTGGGGAGGGAGGGACGGATGTAGGGGAAGCAGAGAGAGGGAAGGAAACATGGAGGAGGCATTGGGGAAAACTGGAAGTTGGGTTGTAGTGGGAGGGAGAGATCTGGGGAAATGACGAAAAGCTTGGATGAGGGGTTTGAGCCCAAGGAGCAAGAAAGCTGAAAAGGGGGCTACAGTGTGGAGAAGCCAGGACTTATGAAATTCTAGTAATTGTGTAGTGAAATTCTACACAAGATAAGAATTTTACACATAATTTAAAATTTTGTAGCATTTTTGCACAGAATTTTTAATGTTTCTGTGCAGAATTCCCCCAGGAGTTGCTGGTATCATTAGATTTAAATGAAGCTTTCTATCTTACAAACCATGAGCTGCAGCTATCTACATTGGAAGACTTAGGAATACAGGGAAATGTCCTTAATGGGTTTAAAGCTTTTCTATGGTAATCTAGGGGGTCTCCAGTGATGCATGGGGGTCCTTCAGAGATCTATTTTATCGCTCTCATTTTTTAATGTTTATCTTTCATCACTTCATGTGCTAATTCTGAGTTTTTTAAATTTTTTTATTTTTTTTTTATACCGTGCTCTTTAGAATCAGTGCAGTTTACATGTATACTAACAGGTACTTTTTATTCCCTTGTCCCTGAAGGGCTCACAATCTAAGGGGTATGTTTACTAAACCGTCTTAATGTGCGCCCGGCGATAGTGTGCAGGCTGCCATAAAAGGAGTGGGCGTTTCAGTCTTAAAGTAGCAAAACGGGAGTATTGCGCAATAACGCGCGCTGCTGCGCACATTATCAGGCGAAATGCCGCTGAGCGCGTTAACGCGCGGTAATCTTAAGTAGGCGCCCAGACATTCAAGCACAGAAACAGAGGTGTAGCACAATGATTAATACACCGACTGATGATACAGGGGTCATGAGTTCGAACCCCCAGTGTGCCTAATGCATAAGGCTGGCTGAGGCATCAGCTTTGACATGTAAGTATTGTTTCTTGAGGCATTTTATTTGTATTTTAATTATTGCTGCCAGCAAACACACCCTAAAGTGCCGCATAAGGCACCCCATAACGTACTCCATAGGGCACATTATAAAGTGCACTGTCCGCCAAGGCACCCTATAATGTCCCCTATAGGACACCATATAAGGCACTTGATAGGGTGCCTTATGGGGCTCCTTATGAGGCACCTTAAGGTTACAGTACTCTGAGGGTGTTTTTGCTGGCAGCACTAATGTACATTAAAAATAGACAATGCCTCAGACAGCCCTATCAAATAACCCATGACCTCTGGCTTCACAGGCAGTGAAGTAACCAGTGGGCTACAGCTCTATAGCTGCTAACAAACCCCTGGCTGGCTGCAGAAGGACTGCACGTCACCACACAAACTGTCTGCTGTGGTGAACAGGATAGGGTTAACCTACCCGTACCCATGCTGCACTGCACATGCAAATCAGCAGCCGACAGATGGTAGGAGGAATTGACCGTGTGTGGTACTGGCACAGAGTAGCCACAGACCGTCACATTGTGCGGGTACTGTGCTCACCCTGAGGGTGAAGTGGGGCACCAACACCAGGTCCACAGCACCTTTCATGGCTGAAATACACTATGCTGCAGGTCCCCATCAGTGCTACTGTGTGTGATAGATAGCTCCTGCAGACACACCTAGGATACATCTGTGTCCTTCTGCATTTCTTATGGGCTATGATGCACCCAGAATAATGCATATCCTGTGTTGGTGCCATGGTTACATGATGTAGGTGAAGGGGGGGTGTTTGGACCCATAGGCAGATTATGTACCACCACACAACCCACCCTCTGGGGCTCAGGGTGGGAAACAGGATCACTCACCAATAGATCCACATTCTACCTCCCTGCAATGGTAGCAGTAGAGGGGACCATCAACCACAGTCCTGCTGGGGAACAGACACCCTACAGGGTAGGCAATGCAGAGCTGTACACATCCATAAAGCAATAACAGACAGACAGTAGGCCTGGAAATGCTCAGCTGCCCCCACCACTATCTGACATTCTCCAGCAGCAAGCCTCCAGCCGCTGCACCCTGCAAGGTGTTCCAGCAAGACACATATTAGCTGCAGACAGTCTGCTAGCTAGTCCATGGTCCTGGAGGAGATGCGTGTACCCAGAACTGGGATGTCAGCATACACACCAAGCAGATAAGTCAGTGATTGGGCCCCAAAAGGGACCCATAAGCATCACATGAGAGAAATACTATATAGCACTATGGGGGAACCTAGCCATGCCGTGGTCACTGCTCAGTCAGGGTGAGAGTGACCTTCCAGCAGGACATGCTGTGGCCATGCTGTCCGTGCAGGTGGTGGCTGGGCACTACAATGTCTGAGCCATTGCCCTATGCCCTGTGCAGATGCAGCCAGGCCAGGCCACCCTATCCAGGCTATTCCCACAGTACCTTGCTCCTCATTATGCACATTGGCAGGCCAATATTGGCAACAGTGCTAGCAGTGTGGGCTGTGGAGGGTGTTGGCAGCCACCACACACTGGATAGACAGACACACACACTTCACACACCTATGCCAACATTGTGCAACTATAGTGGTGTTTGGCAGCCCTGGCCACCACACCAGTCCTGGGCACAGTGCAGGCATGGTTATGGTACGCAATACTGTTGGGGTCACTCTGTCAGACACCAGACCTGAGGCACACTCCACAGACATCAGAAAGGTTGCTATGATGCAGCTCAATCAGCCAATTGTGCTTAACATAGGAATTGCTATCTGCCAGTTATCATAGCAACCTTTTGATAGCTGTGTACAGTTTTCCCATGTTTAGGGTGGCATTGCTAAGGTATGCAAGTGCTAGTATGGGGAGATGCACGCAGGGCCCAACATCCTGCATCTCCAGGAGGCTTGGAATAATGGAGCCTGTGGGGGCGCGTGTGTCTGCCCCTGTTGGCCGCTGCTCTAGGGCAGAGGTTCCCAACTCCAGTCCTGGAGGGCCAAACACTGTTCGGGTTTTCATGCTGTCCCTAATGAATATGCATGAGATACATCTGCATACCATGGGGGCGGCTCATAGCAATGCAACACAGCCACATTTATTAGAGGCAGCATGGAACCTGAATGGTGTTTGGCCCTCCAGACTGCATTTGGGGGACTCTGCTTTAGGTAATGCGCATGTTTATGGTGTCTGTGCTCTGTAGGGTAAAAGGTAGGTGTTTTGGGCATGTTTACGTCATCTGCATTAAAGGTTCTGTCTGCATTAGCACATTTTAGTAGTGTGTAAAATATGGGAGCTGGGTTGGCAGAAACCACAGCTGGGACTTGAACCTGTGACCTTCTGCTCCTGAACACACTGGCTGTGTGCACTGCACCACCGTGTTGCCACAGAGACAGTGCGTTCCCTGGGGATACCATGACTGTTTGTCAGACAGGGCCTGTCTGTTGCAATGCATGGCACCCACCTACACAGGGTTAGGCCATGGTCTGCTCTGGGCAGCTGCCACTGCCCCCTCCACCACCAGTACCCCTCTGCCACCCTGCTGACATGCCCTTCTGCTGGTGGAGCGCAGTCTCAGGCCATCCAGTGTGTGGGCAGGCGGCTGCCTATGGTGCGGGTTCTGGGGTAGGGGTGCCTGCATAGATGTCCACGCTTCCCCCCAGCACCGCCTGCCAATGTTCTGTGCCCTTGGGGGTACCTGCTGGGTACTATCCCCTGTGACATTGTGGGAAGCACACTCGTGCCCATGCTGGGCCCTCATCAGTTGCTGTCTGGCTGCTCTACTGTTTAAGCATTCCTATGGGCCACCTAGGCATCACCCTAGTCCGCACCATGGCCCAGCTGCAGTACAGTATGTGTCCCCTCTGTGTCCCCCTTTCCCAGCATCTGTCCAGTTGCCCATTCCGACATGCCCGCCCTGCTGTTGTGGAACATGTGCACGCCATAGGAAACCTGGCCAATGGAGAGGGAAACCCTGATCAGCGCAATTTCACTGTGGGATCATTCACCTAGTATGGGGACAGAGCGTAGACCCTTCCAAAATTCATATCTTTTTTTTGGAGCTTTCTTGGGAGTGTTTTTTGATGTTTCCCATTAATATCACTATTGCCCAGCTTGGTTATGTTTTTTTTATATTTCGTTGGGGTCACTTTCAATGTTTATTTGCCCTTTTGTTCTGTGCACATGTATCACACTTATCACTTTTTTGTAGGTTTCCCTGGTTTTGCTGTACATTGCTGACAGAAATGGTTTCTCTTCCCTTTAAATCAGCTCTAACGCCAGGGTTTCACTGGTGTTAGTTTTCAGCCTCAGATTTCACAGCGTTAGTGTGCGGGGAGCCTCTCCCCTCCCACTCTCCACCCATTGACCCCTTCTCTCTGCCCCTGGGGAGCCTTCCTCTGCCCTCCGGGAGCCTTTCTCCACCTTCAGTGCTCGTTTGCGCCGCTGCACGCGTTATCGCGCGCTAAGGTACCTCTGCGCCCAATAAAGCGCCACTATCGTGCGATAAGGTACCTTATCGCGCGATAACGTCACAGAGCGCACATTAAGACGGTTTAGTAAACATACCCCTAAGTGTACCTGAGGCAATGGAGGGTTAAGTGGCTTGCCCAAGGCCGCAAGGAGTGGCCATGGTACTAGAGACCCCAGTCCCTCTGGCCTAAGGTTGCTTGTCTCCATGTGGGAATTGAACCCCTGGCCTGAGGTAACCTGTCCCAACCACTGAGCCAACTCCTCCCTTCTATCATTGGTAAGATAGACTTGTGTGGCCTTTGTCTTCTCATATGCTGATGATGTGCAGAAGTATTTAAAAGGTTAATCCAATGCAACCAGATATCAATTCAATAAACTTCTGTTTGAACTGAATGGTCTCTTGGCTGAATACTCATAAATTGAAAGAAAACCCGGAAGAGGCAAGAGCAATCTGGTTTGAAGTAGGACTATGAGGTCTACAGTTGCTCCTCAAATTCAAAATCGGTCATTAACGATTAAAGATGTGGTCATGATTGTGTGTAAAACTAGATTCACAACTTTCATTCGATCAACGGACCTCACATATCATTAAGGACATTTGCTGTGTGTTCCAGACTTGTCAGGTGCAACAGCAGAAACAGCAAAGGAAGGCATTTTTGTGATAACTGTACCAATTTTGTGGAATCGGCTCCCCTTGAGCTGAAAGAGGAACAGAATTGGATTACATTTTGCGGAAAATTGAAAACCTTCCAGTTTCCCCATTTGATATTCGGGGTTATGTGGTTACGGGAAGCGATGGTCGGTTGAGAGTATGCATGGTGTAAGTATGGTTTCTCTTAAGCTGTTTAGGAATGATTAATAGATTTAATTGTTTCCATCTATGTGGACTGCTTTGAATGATGATATTTCATAATTGTGGTATATTAAAGCAATTTTAAAAAACTGACTTGTATGCAAACACACAAAAATCCAATTGGAGGTGCTAGCCCCTCCTCTCTGGAATAAGTCTAAGACAGTGGTTTTTGACCCTAGGCCAGTCAGGTTTTCAGGATATACATAATGTCTGTCTGTCTGTCTTTGGCTCCAGATATGCAGTATATTAAATAAAATTTATGTGGTTTACAATAAAATCATATTAAATAATGAATATGCATGCAAGATCTACATACAATGGAGGAAGTGCATACAAATCCATGGTCTGCAGATCTAGCTCCTGAAAACCCAACTGGCCTCGGGAGTACAGAAGGACTGGGTTGAGAATCACTGGTCTACGACATGAAAAATGACTCATGTAAACACCTCATTAAATAAATATGTTTTCAAGGCTATTTTATAATGTAAATCATTCTGCTCACTTCTGATTTTCTAAAGGAAGTTTATTCCATAGTGGTGGAGCCAAATAAGTGAACGTGGACCTTCTAGTTTCCTCCAAACAGATTCCCTAACAGTCGGTAAACGCAATGATGATATTTGAGTGGACAATGGTAGCAAACAAAATGCTATAAAGAGTGGGATAGCCATAAAAAGCATTTTAAATTGTATTCTAAAAACAATTGGCAACCAGTTCTCTTCATAAAATAATGGCATAACATGGTCAGTAGCCTCTTTAAAGGAGTTGCTCTGCAGTATGCCAGTAGAGAGTTACAGTAGTCTATATGGCCTAAAATCAGAGAATGAATCAAGTACCACAGGCCCTCCTTATATAGAAAGGGTTTAATTGGCAGAATCTACTTCAGTGAGCAGAAACAAGCCCTTATTTATTGAACATACTTTTTTAGTTTAGAATGTTTTGTTTAAAGTATTATGTTGTACTTATGTTACTATTAAAAAACAAACTATCCTCTAGAGCCACTTTGGTGGTATCTTTTCTCTCAGACCAGGATAGAATGCTTGTTTTTCGTAGTTATTTCAAAAATATGTCAGCTCTGTTCTGTGGTGCCAGGGTTCAATGTTCCCAGATATTAGTAGAGCGACTCAGACTAGAAGACAGGCCTTTTTGGCCCTTAAACCTAGACTGCTCGCTATCTCTGCTACTTTCTTTCTTAGATATCCTTGCAAATGTTTGGTCTTGTATCACGGTTCAAAGTTTGTTTTTCTTGATCCTTCTCAGCTTGAGGTATTTCTTGCTGACAAGGAACGACAGGGTAATTAGTAACTGGAGGTGGGTGGGTTAAGTTAGTAATGCTGCCTGATAATTTAGAGTTTGCTCTATTTATTCTTTGTGGTGATTTGTTTTCCCTTTAAGTATCTCCCCGGATTGTGGGCTATGATGATGTATTGCTATTGATTGTGTGTATTGCTAAATGTCTGTTTGATTTTGCCTTTATGACTACATCTGTGGTTTCTTTATGCTTGCTTTGTAAGTTGGTTGAAATTTCAATTAAAAATTTTTTTTTTTAAAAACCCTATCAATTAATTAAACACCATCAACAGATTAAAATAAATTATTTGTACATGACTGGTGGTCTTTGCATTATGTTAGTTCTTATATTTAATGTGGTCACAATTTGTAAACCACTTTATAAGGTTTACTTATATGAAACTGCAAGGGGGTAAACTGAAAGGCAATGTCAGGAAATACCTTTTCACTGAAAGGGTGGTGGATGCTTGGAATTCCCTGCCGATGGAATTGGTGGGGGCAAATACATTGACAGAATTCAAAATGCATAGGATAGACACAGTGGATCCCTTTATAGCAGGATAAAATCAAAATAAACATAACTATCTTTTATATCTCAACAAATAGGGGTGATCTGCACGGAGCGGTGGGTACACCCCTAAACAAAGGCATGGGGAGGGGTGACCTGCATGGAGCAGCAAGTGCACCTACTCTTGCTGCCTTGCTGGGCAGACTAGATGGACCATACTGGCCTTTAATCTGCCGTCATATACTATGTTACTAGGATTTGCTTTTTATAAATCAATGAATATGCTCAAAAGCAGTTACAATTAAGAATCGAAAAGGGGACAAAAAGAACATTTTTTAAGAAATTAAAGAAACATTCTGCAGAGGAATGTGGGAAAGCTTACACACAACAGAGAAAGTCAGAGCTCCACGAAATAGGTTTGGGAACAGCAGAGAATTTTACTAGACTGTCTAGACAGTCGCTTTCTCCATATTATTTTAAAAAGCATTTAGCCCACGTTATTCAAGAATCTAGGAGGTTTAGCACATACATACAAAGTCACCTTTAAAATAAACAACAAAATCAACATATTAAAATTACAAAAGTAAATATGAAAGCCACCCAGAAATCAAAACTATAGAAGACAATAAGAACCATAATACCACGTCAGATTCCTTTCAATACAGATCTTAAACAACTCCACACCTCCTCATGTGTTCATAAAGAGAATACAGGAATGAATGTTTTCTTCGTATCCGCCAAATATCTCTTCACTTCCCCACCCCACCCCCACACTCAGCATCTGGCATAACCCAATCTTCGACTGCTATTCATGCACTCAGAGGCTAAGAAAACACAGTACGATTCGAACAGAGTCTGATTATTACCGAGAGGCTTCCAGTTCATTTTGCAACTGTACCCGCCTCTTTAACTGGGAAACCATCCATCACGCCCAGGCCGTCTTTCGTCTTTTGGCAGAAACACACTTGGATATTTTGTTGAAATAGATCCTGTGACCTTTGACAGCGAGGAAGGAATATCCTAAAAGTGGCCGACCATAAATCAGTCGCTTGTCACTCTGAATCTGCTTCAGCTCCAGTTTCCTTAGAAGATAAAAGGGATGTTTGAAATACAGGAAGATGCAAGCGTCTGCTACTCTCTCACACATAATATGGGCTAGAGCTGGGCAAGCCACAGATGGCTCAGACTTAGCACCCAGCCTGGCTCATTGCCCCAGGGGACATACCACAGAGAAGTCAAGCTAGATATACACCCATCCCCCCTCCTCTCCCCACCGAGACTGCGACTTCTGGGTACTTTTTCCACAGACCACAAAAACAAGCACCCCGCTCCCCGTACCCAGGACCACTCTGCTTTCTTCCATTTGAAGCAGGATGCATTAGCGTAGGGGAGGCTGCGGCGACGAGGAGCGTAGCTCTGCCATCATCATTCATGCAGCCTGCATTGCCGATAGTGTGCTGACCTGGGAGAGGAGAGTCGAGGCTCTGGGGACAAATGAACTACTTAAAAACAAGGTCAGCTTAAAACAAGAGGTCAGGAAATTAGGGGGAGGGGAGGATCTTAAGTAGCAGATATTACCAGTATAGCAAGAAGGAACATAAGTAATCAACCCTAAAGCAAAAGAGCAAAGGGTAATTGTACTGTTTAGAAATTGTACCTTAAAATGCCTTTCAGTCACCAGCCAAGAGGCTCAGTGTAAGAGCATTCAGCACCCTAGGCAAATGCCCGGCCTTTTTACCCACCTAAATTACCTTTCAGACGCCTTGTTCCCCTTCCCATCACAAGATTTTAATGTTGAAAATCAGCAATCATAATATTACCCCAATATTATCCCTCCCAGAATGATTCTCTAAAAACATATTTAAAAACAATGTCCAATTTATATGTAAAGAGAACTAACCAAGTAGGTACACAAGGACTGACGACAATTCTACAGGTGAAGAGTCTTTTATTGTGCCCCTGCTCTTTGCTGCACCCCCCCAGGCAGCCACCTAGTTTGCCTGATAGTTAAGTCGGCCCTGGCTGTGCAGAAGACCAGGCATTAATACCAGATAGCCAGGCATTGCTAGCAAAGAAACAAATGCCTCTATCTAGCTCACTGGCGAGACCCCATATGAATAACTGCATCTGATTCTGGAAGCAGTAGCACTACAGGGACACAGGCAGAATGGAGGCGTCCAGAAAATGGTTTACCAGCGTGATCCACTGCATCACAAGCCCCAGGAGCCTCATATCCTAGAGGAAAGGAATGAGGAAATATATCACAGATAGCCAGATACCTCAAAAATATAAATAATGCTCATGCAGCCAACATTTTCTAGTGGAGAAGGACATAGTATGTGGCTCAAATCGTACATATGCAGGGGCAACAGAAGGAATTACTTCTTCACAGCAGAGAGCGTTCCAGCAGCCATAATGTCCAGGAGCAAACAGAACCTTTGCAGTCTTCATAGCAGGAAAACCAACAGAAAGCCCATGAGTTTTCACGACGTCACAGTCAAATGAAAAACAGCAGCCTGTGAGGTTCTGAAAGCTCACATACTACACCAATTTTTGTTGCATAAGACAGCTAGGCACCCAAACATTTTAGGGGTCCCCTACTGGAGTGGAAAATCCACGGTGGTGGTGGTGGTGAAGTCTCCTGAAGATCTAGGGGTCTCCTAGAGGTAGTGCAGTGGGACAGTCTTGGCTTCTCTGATACACCTCTCTGGCCCTTTCCTCCATCTGATCTTATGCCAAGCACAAAAGGAGACAGACTGTCCCCGCCCTATAATGCTTTAAGAGGGGAGGCTGGACCCCTATGAGTAGGTCAATGCTTATAGGCTCTTCTTCTTCCTGGAGTTTCCTGTCTGTGCAGAAACGAGGCCACAACCTGACTCTTCCTCATTAATGCAGCCCACAGATTGCTATGGGATACCCTAAAATGCACACCTGAAAAACAGATACACAGCCGGGAAAGAGACAAGCAAAGGAGCGATGGACAAAGGAAGTAGAGAACAGGAGATACAAATCTCATTCATTCGTGATATGAGAAAACTGAGCTGGGAAGGGGAAGAGAGAGAAATGAAGAGAGGCAAGTGGTATGGAGAGAGAGAAATAAAACAAAATTATATACAGTACATAAAAAGGAAGACAAAAAAACCCCTTAAGTTTGAAGAAAAGCAATAGAGGACAGGTAGATGAGAGAAACTGGAAAACAGAAGGCAGCGAGAAATGAGATGGAAAAGAGTGGACAAGCTAAGTAAAACCGAAAGATGCAAAGCGACGGGAAGAGATTTTAATTTTGGTTACTGTACATTTATGATTTTTTTCTGTGTTAATTAAATTGGTTTAGCTCATCTGTGTCACCTAGTCTATCAAATCTTCTGATTTGGCCACCTCAAGGACAGTCACATCAGCAGTGCAAGTCTGCCTCACACATACCCGCTGTCCCAGCACAGAAAGTTTGGAGGGGGGTGGTGTGTGCACAATATTCTGCCAGTGTATTATTTTTTGTTACTGAATCTGATGTGTGAGGGCTATTACAGGATTAAAGCGAAGAATTCTAAGCCCTGAGTACAGGAAACCGAGCAAATTGCTCCAGACTACATACAGATTTAGTGGCATGCCCCCGTCCCAGGTTTCCCTCCCCTCAACAAATTCCTCTCACTGCTCAGAAGATGACCTGTCCTCAAAGTGTGGGGTAACCTCCACAGAAAGCTCTCTAGCTCTTAATATTAAAAGGGCACAGGGGATGGTTAAATGTCTGGACAACCCTCTCACTTTGTATGCGGAATGTGTAACACAGGGGTTCTCAACCCAGCCCTCAGGAGGTTTTCATGAGAGTTACAATTAATATACATGAGAGATTTGCATACAATAGGGGCAGTGTATGCAAATCTCTCTCATGCATATTCATTGTGGTTATCCTGAAAACCTGACTGGCTAGGTGTGTCCCGAGGGCTGGCTTGGGAACCCTGGTGTAACAGGTGTGTGAGTGTGGCTTGTATATACACTAAAGGATTCAGTTTGCCCCCAGAATTATAGGGGCAACATATCGAAAATCAGCAGAGAAGTGTAAAGTGGGAACAAGGAAGACTCCCATCTCATCATGTTTATTAGCATAAGAGTAGGAAAAGTAGCTGCTCCTGCTAGGAATGAGAACGGGGAGAATCATAGGATATGATCAGTTCACAAGACACACACAGTCTCTGCTTGCGACATTAACGGGGCCTGCAATGAGAATTCCAGATCAGCCATCACTTGCGTTGCATGTACGGCAGCGAGGGTAATATTATAAGGAGCACATACAAGCTTTAAGCAGTAAAGTAGGTGCCTATCTTTGCACTATTTTAGTAAATTTACAAGCAAACATGGCTTCTTACGAAATACTGACCAATGCAATACGTTCACATGATGCTATGTACTTTGCCAGTGGGAATGCATATGGGAAAGGTTTCGGTAGATCATGGGAACAGCACGCAAGTGCACATGAGTAGGCACATTTTAGAAAGGCTGTCCAAGTCAAAACGTCTGAAATTCAGTGGAGGGGGAGGGAGCAGAAAAGATGGGAATGCGTAAATGCCTTGTAAAAATCGGCTTGCTTCCATCCTGAAAGATCAGCATGTCTGCTACATAAAAGGAATAAAAAAATATAAAAATAAAAAAGTGTAAGAGGTCAGACACGTCAAGGTTTTCGCCACATTTCAGAAACTTGCACATACTGGATACGGGCATCTGGGGCACAAGCATGTTTCTGTGCCCTGAATGGCGATTTCAGAAAGCACCTGTGCATACATCGCCCTCTACAGGCTTGCAAATTTACCTACAGGGACATGCAGTGGCATAGGAACCAAGAGAAAGCCCCTTTCACTTACTGCCATGGTTTCTTTGGAGTGAAAAATATCTTTTTTTTGGTAGGATCCTTGAAGGATCCTATCAAAAATATGAAGTTAGGGCATATCAGCAGAGAGGTTCCAATAAAGACAAAAGTAGCCCAATTGCCCTTGAGTACGCAGCAGACAGAACTTAAAGAATCCAAATTACCCCTGCCTACCAATAGCCAGATTAAAATGAATAAAATACAGTCTCTAAAATGCTTGTATGCAAATGCTAGAAGTCTAAAAAATAAGATGGGAGAGTTAGAATATATAGCACTAAATGAGAGGTTACATATGACTGGAATCTCAGAGACATGATGGAAGGAGGACAACCAGTGGGACACTGTGATACCTGGGTACAAACTATATCGTAATGACAGAGCAGATCAAATTAGTGGAGGGGTTGCGCTCTATGTTAGAGAGGGCATTGAGTCAGAAAGGATTAAAGTTTTGCAAGAAACAAAATTTGCTGTAGAATCACCATGGATTGAAATTCCATCTAAAAAAGGGGAAGGCGATGGCAGTGGGGGTGTACTATCAACCGCCTGGCCAAAATGAAGAAATGGATGATAAAACGCTCAAAGAAATCAGGGAAGCTAACAAAAGTTACAGCGCAGTAATAAAAATGGGTGATTTCAATTACCCTGGTATTGACTGGGTCAGTGTCATGGCAGGACATGCTAGGGAGATAAAGTTTCTAGATGAAATAAATGACTGCTTCTTGGAGCAGCTGGTTCATGAACCAATCAAAGAGGAAGCCATTTTGGACCTAGTCCTTAGTGGAACACCAGATCTGATGCAAGAGATAAGGGTGTTGGGGCCACTTGGCAATAGTGATCATAGCATGATCGCATTTGATTTAATTAGTGGAGGAGGGATAGTAAGGAAATCCACAGTATTACCTTTTAACTTTCGAAAGGGAGACTATGATAAAATGAGGAAAATAGTTAAGAAAAAACTAAAAGGAGAAGTTGCAAAGGTTAAAGACTTGCACCAAGCTTGGGTGTTGTTTAAAAATACTATCTTGGAAGCTCAGACCAGCTGTATTCCACGCTTTAAGAAAAGTGGAAAGAAGTTAAAAAAAAAACTGCCAACATTGTTTAAAGATGAGGTCAGAGAGGCTCTTGTTGCCAAAAAACCATTCTTTCAGGAAATGGAAAAAAAAGCCCCAATGACGAAAACTGGAAACAGCACAAGCACTAGCAAGTTAGATGTAAGGCATTGATGAGGCAGGCAATTTGAGAAGAAGCTTGCTGTGGAAGCAAAAACGCGCAATAAAGAGTTTTTCAAGTACATTCATAACAAAAAATCTGTGAGAGAGTCAGTTGGACCATTAGATGATAGAGGCATAAAAGGGGCACTAAGAGGGGTCAAGGCCATAGAGGAGAGACTGAATGAATTCTTTGCTTCGGTCTTTACTGAGGATGATGTAGGGATGTTACCCATGACTGAAGTGGTATTTAAAGGTGATGCTGCGGAAGAATGGAAAGAAATAGCGATACACCGGGAAGATGTATTACAACTATTTGATAAACTGAAGAGTAGCAAATCACCTGGATCAGATGGTATACCTCCAAGGGTGTTGAAAGAACTAAAATATGAGATTGCAGACCTGCTATTAGTAATCTGTGAATTATCATTAAAATCATCTGTAATACCTGAAGATTGGAGGATGGTCAATGTAACACCAATTTTTAAAAAGGGTTCCATGGGTGATTCGGGAAACTACAGACCTTTAAGCCTGACGTCAATACTAGGAAAAATGGTAGAAACCATCATAATGAACAAAAATTACTGAACATGTAGATCAGTGGTTCTCAACCTTTTTTGTACCGTGACCCCTTTTAACATTGGTCAACTTGTGGTGACCCCCAATGATAAAATCAAATGTGTCTCTCTTCCTTTACCGTTAACGCATTGTCGCTGTAATCATTTTTTGAATTATTAATATATTATAGGCCTTTGCAATATATTTTTATTTATAAAATTTACTTATTTAAACCACAATAATTAATCACAACATGTAACAATATTTGATTTCAAAATTATGATGATTTTGTAGTCAAATCACTAATATGAAATAAAATTATTTTTTCTACCTTTGTTGTCTGACCAATTTATTCTCTGATCATGCTGGTCCCGATCTGAGGCTTCTGCTTTCCTGTCTTCTCTTAGCTCTCTTTCTGTGGTCTATGGTCCATCTGCCATTTCTTATCTCTTCTTTCGTTTTCTTCACGTCTTTCCATCAGCCTATTTCCAGTCCCAGTAACCCTCCCCAGTTTCAGCCCCTTTCCAGTCCTCATTTTCAGCACCTTCCAATGTCAATTTGCATTCCAATGACTGCCACTGGTGTCCATTCCCTTCCAGTCCCCCTCCTTCCCAACTGACCAGTCCCTTCTAGTACAAATACCATGACAGCCCCTCTCAGATCCACTCCCTTCCAGTTCCATTCTCCCATCCCCTCGTATCAGCCTTAGCCCACAGTTTTCTTCCAGGGCCAGCAGCTCTATCCTCCCCTCCCCACAATCAGCCCATTCCCAGTCAAAGACCCCAATCAGCTCATTACCAGTGCTAGTCCCTCCTCCACCCCATTGCCAGTACAAGGCTCCCCTAATCATCCCATTACCAGACCTACCACTCCATCAGCCCATTACCAGTCCTAGCCTCCTCTAATCAGCCCATTTCTATGGGCTGCAGCAATCCAAGGGAGCAATACAGTATAGGAGGTGAAGTACTTTTGTCCACTAAAGAAGAGCGGGTCCTAGGCGTGGTTGTGTCTGATGATCTTAAAGTAGCTAAACAGGTAGAAAAGGCGACGGCAAAAGCTAGGAGGATGCTTGGGTGCATACGGAGAGGAATGGCTAGCAGAAAAAAGGAGGTGATAATACCTCTGTATAAGTCTTTGGTGCGACCTCATTTGGAGTATGGTGTGCAATTCTGGAGACCGCACCTTCAAAAGGATGTGAACAGGATGGAGTCGGTGCAGAGGGTTGCTACTAAAATGATTAATGGGCTTCATTATAAAGCATATGAGGACAGACTTAAGGATCTTAATATGTACACCTTAGAGGAAAGGCGGGATAGAGGTGATATGATTGAGATGTTTAAATACCTCCGTGGCATAAATGTTCAGGGAGAGAGCCTCTTTCAATTGAAAGCAAGTTCTGCTACGAGGGGACATGGATGAGGGTGAAGGGAGATAGATTCAGGAGTGATATGCGGAAATATTTCTTTACAGAAAGAGTAGTGGATCCATGGAATAGTCTCCCAGTGGAGGTGGTAGAGATGAGGACAGTAACTGAATTCAAAAAAGCATGGGACCAACACAGAGGATCTCTAAAGGTAAAAAGTGGACTGTTGTAGTTGTTATGGAAGGACAGACTAGATAGGCCATGTGGTCTTTTTCTGTCATCATGTTTCTATGTTTCTATTTCCAGTCCTAACCTCCCCGATCAGCTCATTTCCAATGCTAGACCTCACAGTCCATTACCAGTCCTACCCCCCTATCAGCACATTACCAGTCCCAACCCCACCTTGATCAGTCCATTCCCAGTCCTAGCCTTCCCTACTCAACCCATTACCAGTCCTAGCCCCCCCCCCATCTGCCCATTATAATCCTAACCCACACTGTCTCTCCCCTCTGTCCAGCATTTATCCCCCATCTGTCCAGTATGTCCCCCTGTCTCTTCCCTTTGTCCATGTCAGCCCCCCTCCCTCCCTGTCAGCCCCCCTCTGTCCATGTCAGCCACCTGCCTCCCTCCATCCATCGTCAGCCCCCCTTCCTCCCTCAATGTCAGCCCCCCTGTCCATGTCAGCCCCCCTCCCTCCCTCCCTCCATCCATCCCTCCATGTCTGTCCATGTCTCTAAACGGGCTCCGTGCAGCATTGTCCCGCCTCCAAAGGAAGTGGTGAACAACTTCCTTTGGAGGCAGGACAATGCTGCACGGAGCCCGTCGAGAGCCTTGAAGGCTCCGCAACAGTTTTACAGGCATAGCCGCGGTTCCCTAAGAGGCAGGGGGCCGCAGCTGCAATAGAAGGGAAGCGGTGAGTTAGCAGCTGCCGAGAAGCAGACTCGGCAGCGGCAGCAACTTGTGCGCTTTTTTTTTTTTTTTTTAATGGCAGAGTGAGGCGACCCCCGCTAAATCCTGTGGCGACCGCCATGGGGGTCACGACCCACAGGTTGAGAACCGCTGATGTAGATAGTCATGGCTTAATGGGAAACAGCCAACATGGATTTAGACAAGGAAGATCTTGTCTTACTAATTTGTTATGTTTTTTTGAAGGTGTGAATAAACAGGTAGACAAGGTGAGTTAGTTGCTGCAGTGTATCTGGACTTTCAGAAAGCCTTTGACAAGGTCCCTCATCAGAGACTTTTGGAAAAACAAAAAAGTCATGGGATAGGAGGCAGTGTACTACTGTGGATCAGGAACTGGTTAAAAGATAGAAAGCAGAGGGCAGGGCTAAATGGACAATTTCCCAATAGAGAAAGGTGAATAGTGGAGTACCCCAGGGATCTGTGCTGGGTCCGCTGCTTTTTAACATATTCATAAATGACCTAGAAATGGGAATAATGAGTAAGGTTATCAAATTTGCAGATGACACAAAACTATTTAAAGTTGCTAAAACTAATGAGGATTGTGGAAAATTACAAGAGGATCTCAATAAATTGGAAGACTGGGCATCCAAATGGCAGATGAAATTTAATGTGGACAAGTGAAAAGTTATACACCTAGGAAAGAACAATCCAAACTATGGTTACACGATGCAAGGTTCCATATTAGGAACCACCACCCAGAAAAAAGATTTAGGCGTCACAGTGGATAACATGTTAAAACCATCCACCCAGTGTGCAGCGGCGGCCAAGAGAGCAAATAGAATGCTAGGTATCATAAGGAAAGGAATGGAAAATAAAACAAAGGATATTATAATGCCTCTATATCATTTCATGGTGCGACTGCACCTTGAATATTCTGTGCAGTTCTGTTTGCCATATCTTAAAAAGGATATAGCGTTATTAGAAAAAGTACAGAGAAGAGCCACCAAAATGGTAAAGGTGATGGCTATAAAGAGAGGCTAAAAAGGTTAGGGCTTTTCAACCTGGAAAAGAGACGGCTGAGGGGAGATATGATAGAGGTCTATAAATTAATGAATGGAGTGGAACGGGTAAACGTAGATCGATTGTTTCCGCCATCAAAATATAGAAAGACTAGGGGACATGCAATGAAGCTACAGGGTAAACTATTTAAGACTAATAAAAGGAAATATTTTTTCACTCAACGTGTAATGAAACTCTGGAATTTGTTGCTGGAGGATGTAGTAAAGGCTGTTAGTGTAGCTGGGTTTAAAAAAGGTTTAGACAAGTTCCTGGAGGAAAGGTCCATAAACCATTATTAAGAAGGGACCCAGGATATCAATGCTTGAACCAATACAAGCATTGTGGAACCTGTGTCTTTTGGGGAAATTGCTAGGTACTTATGACCTAGATTGGCCACTGTTGGAAACAGGATACTGGGCTTGATGGACCTTGGTCTGACCCAGTATGGCATATCTTATGCTCTTAAGTGAGGAGGCATTGTCCTTATAATTGTTGATTTGTTGAAATGAGCACTTGTCTAATTCCTATTTGTTCTATAGAGCAAGTATAGCTATGAATTTCCAAAGGCACGATGACACACATCGTGCCACACAGTGCACAGCACACATGTGAATCCTTTTCAGCCCACCTCAGACACGCCCCTGTGCAATTTGGACCTGATCACGCCAGGCAAGTGTGTTTTTGTGACTTTTAAAAAATGGCTCAGGGGTTGCCCATGTGATTTCCGCATCTAAGTGGGTATTTTCAGACATGGAAATCATGAATACTGCTTCTCAAGACACCCCCATAGATTATAAAAAGCACATGCAATGCGATGTGTGCCTGAGTCAGTGCTGACTCCTGGCAACCCAGCAGCATCTGGGTTTTCTTGGCAGTGGACTGGAAGTAGATGGCCAGGCCTTTCTTCCAAGGCAATGAAGGGTTAAGTGACTTGTCCAAGGTCACAAGGAGTGCTAGCGGGAACTGAACCCTGGTCTCTTGGTTGCCAAGAAAATGTATTAAAAACAAGGATAATCACTACCACTCAGTATTACTGTATGTCAAACCCGACACAGCTATGTTTCGGCAGAGCCTTCGTCAGGGGTTGAGACTAAAAGCAAATTGAATCAAAACAACATTAAATCAATGAATCATAATAAACATCCAAAATTATTAAAAGGAATAAAATCATAAATAATGAATAACAATTTGTAAATAATACCATAAATAATATATATAAAAGGTACATATACCACGATAGAAAACTGCAAATAATAATAAATAAATAGTCATATTATATGTTGTTGTTATGTAAAGTGCCATCTAGTCGGTGTCGACTCATGGCGACCCTCTGGATAGTTGTCCTAAACTGTGTTCCGTCTTCAGTCAGGTGGCTCATTGTTGACAGTCTAGTACTCGTAGCTGCTGTTATTGTATCGATCCATCTTATTGCTGGCCTTCCTCTTTTGCGTTGACCTCCTACATTGCCAAGCATGATGTCTTTCTCCAATGATCTCTCTCTTTGCATGATGTGTCCAAAGTATGAAAGTCAAAGTCTTGTCTACTGAGCTTCTAAAGAAAGCTTAGGTTTGATCTCCTCTAGTACTGACTGGTTTGTTCTTCGGACAGTCCATGATATACACACCATATTTGTCACCAGCACCATAATTCAAAGGCATCAATTTTCTTCCTGTCTATCTTTTTCACTGTCCATCTTTCACATCCATATGACATTATTGAAAATACCATGGCTTGAATGAGTTGAATGTTTGTATCAAGAGAGACATCTCTGCTCTTGAGAATCTTGCCTAGGTCCTTCATAGCTATTTTGCCAAGAGCAATGCGTTGTCTGATTTCTTGAATGCTCGTTGTTTCTTTATTGATAGTGGACAACTTTAACCTACTTAGATCAACTATTTCAGTTTCTTCTCCATCAATGATGAATTTATTGATTTTGCCAGTTGTCAGGATCTTTGTCTTCTTTACATTAAGGTGCAGGCCCATTTTAAGACCAGGGCCGGATTTACCTTGAGTGAGGCCCTACGCCAACAAAAATTGTGGGCCCCCAGCAGGGGCGGCCCAAGGGGGGTGCGGACCTCATTTGCATAAGGGGCCTCATTTGCATAAATATTTGCATAATGTTACCATATACTAACTTTTAGTAAACGTGCCTCTTAATGAGTGTATGGATAAAGAAAGACTAAAAGATTTCTACATTACTATAATCCAGTGCCAACTGCCAGACACATTAGGAACTACTACAAACACTGCCCATAGTAAACCCGCCGTATCCTAACAGCACTACCAGGACTCACAAAGCACCATACTCTACCAATCAAAAGGCAACACTGCAAATATTAAACCAATACATTTCAGAGAACAACAATACATGACCTACTGGGGAAAGAGAACAAGTGGCAATGTCAAATAGGAATTATATAAACAGAACACCTCAGCTCAGTTACACATGCACAACATAGACCATCACCAAACAAGGAATCACAATTTAGAAACAGGAAGACAATAATTAAACTGGGAATCCCAAAAGCCAAACTTGGAATGTACAACACTGTAGAAATAAAACTATACATTAATTTGCTCTTGTACTAAACAAAGCGCAGACGTTAATGATGCACATTTACCAGAGCTGACATATTCCAATTAATAAATTCAAAATAAAGAGATATTTTTCTACCTTTTGTGCATTTTTTTCAGCTGCAATTGCTCCAGCCACTTTCTTCCGGTTTCTTCGTGTCTTCTGCTAACTCTCCATCGTCTGCTGTCCATTTGTCCTTTCTTCTCTCTTCTAGATTTTTTTTTCCATTCTCTCTCTACATCTGCTTTAACATACTAATCTTTCTCCTTTTGCTCTTTCCTCATTCCTATTTCATCCACTCAAATTTTACCCCTCCATCCTCAATCCCCACTTACTCTCCCAATACCCGGCCAATTGTAGATTTTTTATCCCTCCCACACAAAATATTTTTCCCTTCTCCATTTTACTCTTCCAGCCCCATCCCATTCTAATCCTCCCCCAACATCAGCTCCCTTCTAGTTCCAGCCTCACCCAGCATCCATTCCCTTCTAGTCCCTGCATCAGCCCATTTCCAGTCCTAGCCATCCATCAGCCCATTTCCAGTCCTAGCAAACCCCCCACCCAATACCAGTCCTAGCCCCCCCATCACCCCACTTTCAGTCCTTAACCCCCCATCACCCCATTTTCAGTCCTTAACCCCCCATCACCCCATTTTCAGTTTAAGCCCCCCCTATAACCCATTACCAGTCCTAACCCCCCATCAGCCCACTTCCAGTCCTAACCCCATCAACCCATTTCCAGTCAGCCCCCCATAGCCCATTGCCAGTCCTACCCCCCCATCAGCCCACAGCCCATTACCAGTCCTAACCCCATCATCCGACCTCCAGTTTTAACCCCCCAGCCCATTTCCAGTCCTAGCCCCCCATAGCCCATTACCAGACAACCCCCATCAGCCCACAGCCCAGTACCCGTCTTAACCCCCCCAACGCCCATTACCAGTTCTAACCCCCCCCAACAGCCCATTACCAGTCCTAACCCCATCAGCCCACCTCCAGTCTTAACCCCCCAGCCCATTTCCAGTCCTAGCCCCCCCCATAGCCCATTACCGGACAGCCCCCATCAGCCCACAGCCCATTACCAGTCTTAACCCCCCCAAAAGCCCATTGCCAGTTCTAAGCCCCCCCAACAGCCCACAGTCCATTACCAGTCCTAACCCCATCAGCCCACCTCTAGCCTTAACCCCCCCCCCAGCCCAGCCCATCCCAGCCCAGCCCCGCCCATTTCCAGCCCCAGCCCCCCAATAGCCCATTACCAGCCCTACCCCCCCCCAGTCCATTTCCAGCCCCAGCCCCCCCAATAGCCCATTACCAGTCCTACCCCCCCCATAGCCCATTACCAGTCCTACCCCCCCCCCGGCCTAAAGTAAAATTTAATTTAAAAAAAAAACCTGGTGGCTGCCGCCGCGGGGCCCCCTCTGCTGCCGCGGGGGCCCCGTCTACAAGCTGAAGGGGTCGGGTCCGGTCGGGTTGGGTCTCTCTCCCTCCCTCCCTCGCTGCAGGCTGCAGGCTGCGAGAGACGCGAAGGGAGAGCGTCTCCTCGCGTCTGTGTTAAGCCGGCAGGGGCTGATGGGAAATCCCATCAGCCCCTGCGGGCTTAACACAGACGCGAGGAGACGCTCTATCTTCGCGTCTCTCGCAGCCTGCAGCGAGGGAGGGAGGGAGAGACCCGACCCGACCCGACTCGACCGCACCGCACCGCACCGCTTCAGCTTGTAGACGGGGCCCCCGCGGCAGCAGAGGGGGCCCCGCGGCGGCAGCCACCAGGTTTTTTTTTTTAATTGTGTTTAAAAAAAATTACCTGGTTCTTTTTTTGTGGGCCCCTGCCGGCTGTGGGCCCTACGCCATGGCGTACATGGCGTATAGGTAAATCCGGCCCTGTTTAAGACTATGTTCTTTGATCTTCAGAAGCAAATGTTTCATTGATGGCATTCCCACTGAAGTATTAAAGCAATCTGATGCAGCTGTTACCATACTTACAAGGCTCTGTCAGGAAATTTGGAAAACAACATCATGGCCAACTGACTGTAAATGATCTGTAAACGTTTATACCAATACTAAAGAAAGGTGATCCAACTGACTGTGGAAATTTTTGCACAGTTTTTCTGATCTCACATGCCAGCAAGATTCTACTGAAGATTATTCAGTAGAGACTACAACCATACCTGGAATGAAAACTACCCCAAGTGCAAGCGGGGTTCAGGAAAGGGAGAGAAACGAGAGACATCATCGTGAATGTGAGATGGATCCTTGAAAAGACTAAAGAATACCAAAAGGATATCTATTTGTGCTTTATCGACTATAGCAAGGCTTTTGACTGTGTAAACCATGAGAAACTCTGGGCCACATTAAGAAGCATGGGTATACTAGAAACCTGATCGAACTGTTGCTTCTTGTTCAATGTAAAGATTGTGCAAGAAAACAAAACAGAACAAGGAGAAACAGAATGGTTTAAAATCAGCAAAGGTGTACGACAAGGCTGCATACTTTCCTCCTACCTGTTTAATTTATATGCAGAACAAATCATCAGAGAAGCAGGACTGTATGAAGATTGGTGGGAGACTCAACCACCTTCGTTATGCTGATAATACCCCATTACTGGCTGAAGGTGAACATGATCTGAAACATTTGCTTCTCAAGATCAAGGAACATATTCTTAAAATGGGCCTGCACCAGCATTGTTGGCATATTGTATAATAGGAAATAAATAGTAATATATAAAAGTCAAACAATATTCATGATGTGAGGAACTACTGTAGGAAGCTGTGAGAATTTATACCATTATAGGAATGCGATAGAGCAGTAAATGGTTTAATATATTACCCATGGAATAAAAATATTAAAGACTATAAAAAGGAGGCTATTAAGCTAACTTCAAAGAACTGAGAAGAAACATAGAAACATAGAAACATGATGACAGAAAAAGACCACAAGGCCCATCTAGTCTGTCCTTCCATAACAACTACAACAGAGTGAAGAGTGAATTAAATCTGCATTGCTCAGACAGTATAGGTCAATTCCCAGAAAGAATGGTGTGACACTCTTATCTGGACCTAAGAACCTGTAAAATACATAAGGGTTAAATGGAAACAAATCCACACATTGTTATGGTTTATGGTTATGGTTTAGGCATTTAATATACTGCCCTTTACTTATGCATCAGAGCGGTTTACATGTATATACTAACAGGTACTTTTTTTATTCCCTTGTCCCCGAAGGGCTCACAATCTAAGTGTACCTGAGTCAATGGAGGGTTAAGTGGCTTGCCCAAGGCCACAAGGAGCAGCCATGGGACTAGAGACCCCAGTCCCTCCGGCCTGAGGTTACTTGTCCCCATGCGGGAATTGAACCCCCAGCCCTCCGGCCTGAGGTAACCTGTCCCAACCACTGAGCCACTCCTCCCTGTTATGGGATGTAACAGTTAAAGACTAAACTTTTTGTGATAATTATACACCTTAATTGTTAGCTGCTACTACCAATTTTCATGTTTGATTCAAGACTGTAAATATGAAATTGAAAATGTTATAAACAGATATTGTTGATTCTCCCACTCTTTTTATGCTGGCCGCTACGGTGGCCAATGTGATTTTAATGACGGGGTGGGGGGGGAGTGTCCCATATCTTTTTATTTTATTTATTTATTTACATTCTCCTATATACCGCGTTATTCTGCATCAGTGCGGTTTACATTGAACAAACTGAAATTACATTGAACAGGGCATCATAACTTGGAGATAACTATTTTACAGGGAACATGGGCTATGGAGGGTTAAGTGGCTTGCCCAAGACCACAAGGAGCACCTGTGGGACTAGAAACCCCAGTCCTTCCGGCCCAAGGTTGCTGTCCTCTAGTGGGATTTGAACCCCCGACCTTCCAGCCTGAAGTACCTGTATTTATTTAGCTATATTTGTATACCACTTTTCACCAGGTCAAAACGGTTTCCAGAGAACAAAACATTATACATTGAACATTTTAACATCTGAACATTTCAACCTTTTGTTAATATAACTTAACACTTGATTAACATACATATTCAAAATAATATAAGTTAAAATGTTATTTACATATGTGTTGTATTGGGTTGTATTGTGTTTGATGATTATGGAGAGGGCCCAAAGTGTTCTGTAAATAGGTATGTTTTGGGGCATGTGCATAATGTAAGGAGATTGGTAAGGTTTCTTAGGGTGCAAGGAAGAGAGTTCCAAAAGGGATAGGGCGTATAGTTGAAATGCCCTGTGACATGTTTGTTGATTATATTTGCGTTTGTTCTGTGGAATGCTGAGATTGATTGTTGTTTGTCTTCATGATCTAGAGGCTGGTGGTTCTTGTAGAAGGAGTTTGAGACATGTTTCTTGTTGGGCGTGTAATGTTTTGTGAATGAGGAGTATGCATTTGTAGTTGATTCTGCTGATGAGTGTAACCAGTGCGGTTTCTTAAATATTGGGGTGATATGGTCGTATTTGTTTGTGCTTTGTATGATACGTTCAGTAGTATGTAGGGCAGTTTGTAGGGGAAGAAGTGTTGATTAGGGTAGACCTTTGTAGATGTTGTTGCAGAAAGCTGCATGAGAGAGTATAAGAGTTTGTAATGCTGATCTGAAGTCTGTTGGTTCCAGAAGAGGTCTAAGTTTCTGAAGGGTCTTTGCTTTGAAATATACTGTTTTTGCTGTTGTTGCAATTTATGTTTTGAATGATAGCTGCTGGTAAATTGTGATGCCAGTTATTGGTATGTTGTTTAGTTTGATGGTGGATGGAGGGGTGAAGGAGGTGTTCCTCGTGATGAACATAGCTTCTGTCTTCTTTAAATTGATGAATAGGTTGTTGGATGAGAGGCATTGTATAACATCTGTAAAATAGTCTTGGATTTATTTCTAGTCAGGGTGATTGGAGAGGAGTGGGCACTACAACATGATATCGTCAGCGTATGTGTGTTGGTGAATGTTGTGTTTTCTGATTATTGAGCATAGGGGTTGTAGGTATAAGTTATAGAGGGGTGTGGAGAGGGTGGATACTTCTTGTGTTTGGTTGTAGGGTTCGGATACACTAGTACCAATTTTTATTTGTTTCCTTTCTGTAAGGTATAATTTAAACATTTGAGAACAGTGTGATGGATTCCAAATAGCTGTAGTCTTTGAATTAATATGTTGTGGTTGACCGTGTCGAAGGCAGAGGATATGTCAAGAAATATCAGCAGGTAGGCTCATGTTTGGTCTTGTATTCCTTTTGTTATGGTGTCAACTAGATAGGTCAAGAGGGTTTCGACACCATGTAGTGGTCAAAATCCATGCTGTTGGGGATCCAATAGATTATTTTCATCCATGTGGTTTTGTACCTTTAAAAATTAAAACGCATGAGGAACAGAATTAAATTCTTCAATCCTCATATGCACGTACAGTTGGGGAAGTGGTGCCAACAGAAGTAGGTATAAAACTTATAGGGGGAAGCTACCGAATCCTTATATTATAAAATTGATAATGAACTTCATATGTGCTATATTTGGTAGTTCAATGAACATTGCATGTCGTGGCTGTTAAATAAATTTAACATGGGAAAGTTGTAACATTGAAGGACAATATCCCACCATGTAAATCAGTAAGAATCCACACAAGAGGAGGAAGAAAGCATTCTGAATCAGAAAAATTTGTCTGACTTATTAAACAACCACCTTTATCACCGATGTAAATGTTATAAAAGGTTATAACTATGTGAAATACATAAAGGGGTTCAAAAAGGTATGTGTTAAGGAGGAATACATACACTAACCACTGTATCCTCCATATCAATGATTTATTTATTTATTTATTTACATTCTCTTATATACCGCGCTATTCTGCATCAGTGCGGTTTACATTGAACAAACTGAAATTACATTGAACAGGGCATTATAACTTGGAGATAACTATTTTACAGGGAACATGGGCAATGGAGGGTTAAGTGGCTTGCCCAAGACCACAAGGAGCACCTGTGGGACTAGAAACCCCAGTCCTTCCGGCCCAAGGTTGCTGTCCTCTAGTGGGATTTGAACCCCTGACCTTCCAGCCTGAAGTACCTTGCCCCAACCACTAGGCCACTCCTCCACTCCATGATGCTAGTAGAAGAGACAAGAAATGCCAAGTCAGCGTATTAGAGACCTAGATTGGCGCCAAAGGAGTAGTCATGGTAATCTGAACGCTATACTTGTAAGGCAGAGACAGACATTTTAACCACAGGTTCAAGGGACAGGATTCTAAGGTATGATATGTGTATTCTGTGTATCGGAGTTGTATTTAAGAAACTACAGACATCAAAACATCAATATCATCAAGAACAAGGAAACAATTAACCTACTTTTTTAAAATTGTGTGACATAAAAGCTCTAAGAGGGGCACTATCATATTGAAGCTAAAATCAGGAATAAAAGGAAGCGTATCAGCACAACTGTTGTAACCAAATGAATCTCTCATGGAAAAAGCTAAATCATGGATATGTAATTATTTTTTGTGTTTAAAAGAATTAAGATGTAAAACAAAACCAAAAACATTGTGAAAACAATGAGGGCAGAGATAAATAACTCTTACAAAAATGATTGTTAGCAATTTTAAAAATGCATTAAAAAGATTAAAATGATATGAATAATAATAATACCATAAAAAACATGATTAAAAGCACATTATAATCAGACTCCGTGGGAAGGGGGGAAATGATCTAAGTGATTAAATATTAAGAAAATAAAAGTAAGACGGAGCGTAAAAGACAAATAAAAGTATGCAAGTAAAAACCAAAAAAACTGTAGACCAATTTGTCATAAAACCAATGAACAACCACTTATAGAACTAAATGAAAATTCATCTGGAAAGGAAAAGTGGGGGGTGGGGGGGGGGGAGAGGGAAAAAGGACCTCATTAAAAAAACTGGTCAGTTACCTGCATGCATTCCATCGAGCAGTGTGACAAAAGGATTGTGAGGGAAGGGATCCGAGCCCATTGTTTTATTACCTTCCAAGGAGCTTATAAAATAATGGCAAGTAAAGATCCATGAACCTAGTGTTTTGAAAAAATGTTAAGATGTTATTAACTAAAAATGAGTTATTAACCAAAATAGAATATAATCAATCAAATAATAAAAATGTTATTAATAAAATACATATAGAAGTAATAAAACATCAAGTACAAGTAGTGTAGATATAAAATGAAACCATCGAACCACCAATGATTACAACCAGAAAAACGAAACCATGGGAAGGGGGGAGGGGAGGTAGGTAGGTATGGATGGAGGGGAGAGGGAAAAAGAGAAAGGGGGAGGAAAGCCTCTAAAAACTGGAATCTGTGAGACAGTAAATAATCTAGGAGAGGGGAGAAATAATTCACATGATCATAAAAAGACAGAATAGTCAATGTCTAAACTTTAGCAATGGGAGGACATGGTATTCATCTGAAAAAATGTATTTCTGCTTCAATCACAACAATTTATCAATGTCTCCTCCTCTCAAATTCAGTTTAATAATTAAGCACAAAAAAACACTTAAGCTCTGAGATATGATGGGCTTTTTCTGTCCAGTGATGACGAGGGGATTATCCGGTAATATCCTATTATGGCAACTACGATGTTCCATAATATTTGAATAAAAAATGAAACACACTGCATCAGAGGACCTTAAATTGATATGCTCCAACAATAAATTAAAAGGAGCAGCAGATGTGCAACAATAGAAAAGAGAGATCAAAACAAACAATTTAGAGAGAACCCAAAATAGTTCTATGTGGAATTGCGAAAGAGCATTAATACAGTAAAAACACCAACCAATGTTGAAAAAGAAACCTTTTTCTAAAAAACTATAAGATGGCACAAACGAGAAGCACAACGGTAACCTTACATATGGGAGACTTTAGAAAAGGCAAACCTCAAGTCTAAGGAATGGCCTGAAGAAACGATGAAACAGATGGAAAGCAGGTTAAAAAAAGAGCCCCGAACTGGAAGAGTCCAGTCCAGATGGAATGACCAACTTTGACACATTTAACATCACTCCACCAAGATCTGGCAAACTTAAAAAAAAAAAAAAGAACTGGTCAAGCAGCCGGCTTATAACAAGACCACCACTTCTCTTTCCACAGAGGATCCTAGTAACATTCCCAAAATTTACAGACCAATTTGTCTACCTACATTCTATAAATAGTTAGATGCTACTGACACAGAAAGAATATACTATCATATTGATTCCAATAGCATCATGGCACAAAAGGGCAATAAGAGGAGAGCATATGGAACCAAAGACCAGTTAATATTGAATAAGGCCATCATGGCCAGTGCTAAGAAAAGCAGAATCTCATTATAGCATAGATTGACTATAAGAAAGGTGAAATTAGACTTACCTGCTAATTGTGGTTCCTTGAGTAACTCCAGTCTAGTCCCGAACCTCTAGAGTTGTGTACGTCCTCCTGCAGCCTGGAGACTGAGCATGTCACTCTTTTGGTGACCTTAGTATAAGTAGTCCAGGGACCGCCTCACCAGACTCACCAGAGCAAAACGTAAGCCAATCTCAACAATAAACCTTTAAACAGATATCTACGAATAACAAATGGACAATTAAGACTTACATTATCTCTACGTTAAGATTATAATACTGGAAACATGAGCTGCTCCTTCCCCAGCGCCCCCTTGAAGAGGCCCTTCACTCTTAGCGAGAAAGAACTATGATCAATACTCTTTTGCAAGCCTGACGCGCCTCGCGACTCGCCCCCTAAGAGCCCCTCAATATCCCCCTCCCCGGTCTTCAAGCTACACTCTGGCAGTCTACATTAGGGAGGGATGAGGGACTAGACTGGAGTTACTCAAGGAACCACAATTAGCAGGTAAGTCTAATTTCACCTTCCTTATCATCCCTCCAGTCGAGTCCTGAACCTCTGGAGATGTAACAGAGCAGTGAACATTTTACCGGGAGGGAGGGGCCTGCTAGACCAGCCTGAAGTACCGCTGATCCAAATCTAGCATCCCCTTCCGCTTGCACATCAATCCTGTAATGCTTGACAAAAGGTATGTAATGATGACCAAGTTGCCGCCCTACAGATTTCCGTCGCTGGAACCAAGCTAAACTCCGCCCAGGATGCTGCCTGAGCCCTAGTCGAATGTGCCTTTAAACCTTTCAGCACCACTCTGCCCTTTAAGAGATAAGCTGCCGCAATCGCTTCCTTAATCCACCGAGCTATAGACGCCTTAGAAGCCGGTTCTCCTTGCCTAGATCCACTAAACAGGACAAACAACCTGTCCGACTTGCGCAACATCTCAGTCCTCTGCAAATATTTCTTTAGTGCCCTGCCTATATCCAACCTATGCAGCCGCCCTTTAGTCACATCTTCAACTGACTTTTCAAAGACCGGCAAGGATACCACCTGATTGACATGAAAGGCCAATACCACTTTAGGCAAAAAGGACGGGACAGTCCTAAGCACTACTTTTTTTGCTTGAAAATGACAAAAACGGTTCCCTACACAACAAGATCTGCAACTCTGAGATTCTCCTTGCCGAAGTGATAGCAACCAAAAATACCACCTTTAGCATAAGATACTTCATAGTCGCCTTCGCTAACGGCTCAAACAGCTCCCTACCCAGTGCCTCCAGCACCACATTAAGGTCCCTCCCCAGAACCGCAATCCTGCAGGGGGGTCTCAACAAAGAGGCCGCTCTCAAAAATCTTTTCACATCCGGATGAGTTTCCAGCGTCCTCCCCTGCACCTTCCCCTCGATAACAGGACAGTGCTGCCAATTGCACCCTAAGAGAACTCACAGCCAAGCCTTTATCAAATCCATCCTGCAAAAAGGACAAAATCTGCACTATCGTGGTCTTCAATGCCTGCATCTTTCTATCCTCGCACCAGGCCTCAAACAGCTGCCAAACTCTCACGTATGCCATAGAAGTGGAGCGACGCCTAGACCTCAATAACATAGAAATCACCGCTGCCAAGTATCCTTTGGCCGTCAGTCTTGCCCTCTCAAGAGCCAAGCCGTAAGCGAAAACCCGATTCACCTGAGGCATACTAAGAGGGCCCTGCACTAGCAGGTTTCTCCTGTCCGGTAGCCTCCACGGAGGTTCCACCAGAAGATGTATTAAGTGGGCATACCAAGGCCGCCTTGGCCAATCCGGCGCCACCAGAATAACTAGACCTTTGTACCTTTCTATGCATTGGAGAACTCTGCCGATTAGCATCCACGGCGGGAAAATGTACAGAAGACTTTCTTCTGGCCACTTTTGCATCAGGGCATCTAATCCCTCTGACATTCTCTCTCTTCTCCTGCTGTAGAATCTTTCTACCTTTGCTGATTCGAACGTTGCCATGAGATCCATTACCGGCTGACCCCATTGCTGTACCAGCGAATCAAAGACTTCCTGATGAAGGACCCATTCTCCCGGATCCACCCTGACTTGACTCAAAAAATTGGCCGTCACATTGTTCATCCCTGCTACATGCGCCGCCGATAACGCTTCCAGGTGCAACTCGGCCCAAGCTAGCAAGCCATCCGCTTCCTCCTCCAGATGCACACTGCTGGTTCCGCCTTGCCGATTGACATACGCCACCGCTCTGGTACTGTCCGAGAGCACCCTGATCGCCTTTCCCTGTAGCAAACACTGCAAGGCCTGTAGGGCTAACGACACTGCCCGTAACTCCAACCTGTTGATGGACCACGTCTTCTCCTGGTCTGACCACTGGCCCTGGGCGTACTGTCCCTCGAAGTGCACCCCCCAGCCGAACAGACTCATGTCTGTTGTCAACGGCTTCCAATCCAGCGACTCTAGAGGCATTCCTTTCTCCAAACCACCCCGGACGAAGCCACCACTGTAGCGATCTGCGTGCCTCCAGAGGACACACCAACCTTCTGGACAATGGATCGGACTGATAAAACCATCTTCTGAGCAGTGCCCTCTGTAGAGGTCTCATGTGAGCTCTGGCCCACGGTACCACCTCTAGCGTGGCCGCCATTGTCCCTAATAGCCGTAAATACTGCCATGCCGAAGGAGTCCTGTTCGCCAGGAACACCCGAATTAACTGTCTCAATTTCTGACTCCGCGCTAGCGGTAGGTAGAGTCTGCCCCTGCGCGTGTCGAAGTGAGCTCCCAAATACTCTAACTCCTGTGATGACTCCAACTTGCTCTTTGATACATTGGCTACCCATCCTAAGTCCTGCAGGAAACTCACTACCCGAATGGTTGCCTGCTGGATCTCCACCTGCGACTTCGCTCAAATCAACCAATCATCCAAACAAGGGTGAACTAACACTCCTTCCTTCCTTCCTCCCTCAACGCCGTCGCCACAACCACCATAAACTTGGCGCTGTTGCTAACCCAAATGGCATTGCCTGGAACTGGAAATGCCCCATGGGCACCGCAAACCGATCCAACCTGATCGGAATGTGTAGATAGGTCTCCGACAGATCCAACGATGTAAGATACTCCCCCTGCCGAATTGCCACAATGTCTGACCGCAACGTCTACATGCGAAAGTGAGACACCCGGAGACACCTGTTCACTCTTTTTAGATCCAGAATGGGCCGTAAGGTGCCCTCCTTTTTTGGCACCACAAAATATATTGAGTATCGACTGCTTCCATGTTGATCTGCCGGCACAGGCACCATTGCCTCAAGAGCTAACAACCTTTCCAAAGTTTGCCTTACCGCGTTTATCTTGGATCTTGTTCTGCAGGGAGATTGCACAAACGTGTCTCTCACGTGGTGTTGGAACTCGAGCGCATAACCTTTCTCCACGATCTCCAACACCCACTGATCCGAAGTAATTTGGACCCAGGCAGGAACAAACTCTTTTAACCGACCTCCCACTGGTAGTATCCCTGCCTGGACCTCCCTCACTTCGTTGCAGCTTCTTGACGCTTGGGGAAGAGGAGGCTGAACAACCTCTGCCTGCACCTCTGAAGCCACGAAACCCCTGAGACCTATACGGAAACTGACCCCTCTGCACAGGGACAAACCTAGATGGCCGAAAACGCCTAAACTCTCTCTGCTGACTCCTAGACGGCGCCCCCGGATGATTCTGCTTCTGCTTGTCCTCCGGCAACCTGCCCCCTTTCGATTCACCTAGGTCCTTTACTAACTTCTCTAACTCCTCCCCAAAGAGGAGCTTACCTCTAAAAGGGAGCTTACTTAACCTCGCTTTGGAGGCCACATCTGCCGCCCAATTACGCAGCCAGAGATCCCTCCATGCCGCCACTACCGATGCCATACTCTTTGATAGGCCCCGAATCACATCATAATGGCTATCCGCTAAATATGCCGCCCCAGATTCAATGCGGGCAGCTTCCTCAGCCGCTTCGTCCACTTGCGTCCCCTTCAGTCTCTGGGACTATCTAAGACACGCCCTTGCCACCCAGGCCCCACAAATCGAGGCCTGTATGAACAGGGCATTCACTTCAAACACCTGTCTAAGCAAGGTATCCAATCTCCTATCCTGCATATCCTTAAGAGTGGCACTTCCCTCTACAGGGATTGTCATCTTCTTAGTTACCGCCGAAACCGCTGCATCCACCTTGGGAGGTTTAAAAATATCCTTATCCGGTTCCACCAGAGGATACAGCTGTGCCATTACCCTACCTCCCTTGAGGCTAGCCTCAGGTGTATCCTATTCCTCCTGAATCATCTCCTTGAACACCCTATGAATTGGGAACGCCCTCTGTGACTTTCTAATCGCCTGCAACAAGGGATTCTCCAGAGCACTATCCTCTGTCTGACCCGAGGCTGGCACATTCAAAGACTTTAGTTTTTCCGCAATCAGGGCCGATAGCGCCTCTCTCTGGAACACTCGCACTATTCTCGCCTGGTCCTCTGGCTCCGCTATCTCACCTTCCTCCAAGTCCTGTTCTATATCTGACTCTTCTGAAAGGTCTGACTGATCCTCCAAGTCCTGTTCCGCTCTGTTCACCTGCAGTTTAGCCCTCTTGCCTATGCTACTACCTGCGGCTTCATCTAACGCAGCCCCCAGCCTCTTTGACCCTCGGATCTCCGCCTCCATGGGCCCAGCCATTCCGCTACCAACCCCCCCCCCCCCCCCAAGAGCCTGCTGCAACATCGTCAAGAACTGCTGCGAAAAGATTGCCCCCAGCTCCCCCCTGCAGAGGAGCTTGGGGTAAGGGACCATCTGGAGCCGCCGATGGCCCAGGCATGGGCTCCTGACCTACCTATGGGGACACAGGAGAGCCCTTTACCAATGTAACCTCCTCTGTAGCATCAGAATCTCCTTTCTGCGCCATGTCTGCCATGGAAGCCTCGAGGGTACAGCCTCTGCACACTCCCGCTTCAGAGACTGTCCCTCTCCGTACCCCCCACAAGAGGCACCTAGGCCGATTAGGCATATTGACCGCTCTTCAGCACAGTACTCTGCAAGAGCCCAGAACTCCCGTTCTATTCTGTAAACTCCTCACTACTTTTTTTTCTTATATAAACAAGTTTTCGCCAATAAAACTATTGCACACCAGACTAAAGCTGATATAGGCCCCCGGGAAGCTCTCAGCGCCGCAACCCCGAAGCCCTCGTTTCCCGCACAAATACACGTGGTCAGCGGCTTCCCTGAAGAAAAACAAACTGCCTGCTTCCAACCGTGCGGCAAGCAAAACCTCTGTCCCCCACCGTCCCTGGCACATACCTCTAAGTTGCCGAATGACTGGTCTACGTGGGATACCCTTTCTCCGGAGCGGGAAGACTCCGGCCCCATCCTCTGCCTGCGGCGGCCGTCAAGCCTTTTACTTCCGCCCCCACCGCAGCACCTCGTGGCTTCCCGAGGAGCACAGAAGCAGTGCAGCTCCTCTACGGCCTCTTTCCCACCGCGGGGGAACAGACGCAGGAGGCCCCTGCACAACTCCCTCACACTACTCTGCAAGCGCTTCTCGCTACAGAAAGGGGGGAGAAGGGGGGCAGCCCATCTGCACAACTTACCGAATGAGCAAGCAAAATTACCAAAGCGCCAATTTAAAGGGGTACCGACCCCCTTTTTTTTTTTTTTAAACTTAAATTTTTTTTCCACTATCAACTAGATAAACCTAGCTGCTGCCTTAATCATTGCTGTAGTGAGTCCCGGACCTCTGGACTCGCACCTCCTTCCGCTGCGTGGAGACTGAGAAAACTGATTCAAGGAGGCAGTCCCTGGACTACTTATAATAAGGTCACTAAAAAAGAGTGACATGCTCAGCCTCCAGGCTGCGAGAGGACGTACACAACTCCAGAGGTTTGGGACTAGACTGGAGGGACGATAAGGAAGCCTTTGATAGCATCCCACACCCTCGGATGATAAATCGCCATGGAATGTATAAAATAAACCCTAGCTTGAAGGTGTGAATAGACAGGTAGACAAAGATGAGCCGGTTGATATAGTGTATCTGGATGAGTACCTTATAGCAAATGCGATATTGGACAGAAAGCCAGTGGAGACCGATGAGAAGTGGTGAAACGTAATCAAACCGGGTTGCACGTGAAAGGATTCGAGCAGCAGTATTCTGTAAAAGCTGTTAGCGTAGCTGAATTTAAACAAAGGTTTGCACATGTTCCTGGAAGAAAGGTTCATAAACCATTATTAAAGAGGACCTGGGAAATCCACTGCTTACCCTGAGGATACTGGGTCTGATAGACCTTGGTCTGACTCAGTATGGCATTTCTTATGTTATGTTCAAATACATTACCATAAAGAGGTGGCACTCTTTTTGAAAAAAGGATGATGGTCAATATGTCATTCCTAACTTCAAGGTCCAACGAGAAATATTTCAGTGAGACTCCCTGTCACCACTTGTTTTGTGTATGGTCCTTAATCCACAGAGTGCTCTCATCTGCTTTTTGGGATATGAATTTAGCCTTGATCCTAAAGAAGTTAACAGCCCAGAAGTTACATCACACTTATTGTTTGTAGACTTTTATTATTTTATTTATTTATTTACATTTCTTATATACCGCGCTATCATAATCATAATAACTGCGGTGTACAGTTGAACAAAACATACTACAATGCCACAGGAACATTGAGTTTACAATGAACAGGGAAGTAAAACATGGAAGTAACGGGGGGAACTAATTACAAATATAGTACACTTTTATGTAGGAACTTTATCCGAGACATGTAAGGGAATCCGAGAAAGTAAGTGTCTTTACCAAGGCATATTCTCAAGTGTCAGGGGTGGGGGCAGTGGGAGAACTGATTAACCATTCTCCTTGAGTGGCTGAGCAATGGGGGGGGGGGTTGGGTAGGGAGGGGGAATGGCTATGTGTTTTCCAGAATTAGTTTCTGGGTAATGTTTCAGGAAGAGGTGGTGTTTGAGGGCTTTTCTAAATAACGTTAGATTTGTGATGGCTCGGATTTCGGTAGGGAGGGCATTCCAGGCCCTGGGTGCGAATATGGAGAAAGCCCTACTGGCAGCTGTCTTCGTGCATTTTGTCAGTATCTTCGGGACTTCAAGCGTATTCATCAATGTGGATCTCCTGTTTCTGTTGATCAGCGTGCAGTGGATAAGTTTACTGATGGGCGTGGGAGGCTGGTTCTTTAGGGCTTTGAAGGTCAGGACTAGAACCTTGTATTGGGTTCTAGCCTGCAGAGGTAACCAGTGGAGGTTCATCAGGACTGGCGTTATGTGGACCTACTTCGATAATCCTACAAGTACCCTCGCAGCTGAGTTCATGGCGAGTCATAGTGGGTTTAGTGTTGACTGAGGAAGACCATGGAGGATGATATTAGCAAAGTCGAGATGTGGGAGTACCAAGGCTTGGAAGATTGTTCAGTAGTCGGTGAAGTCAAGTAAGGGGCGGAGATGTCGTAGAGTCCGGATCTTGTGGTATATTGCTTTCGTGGTGTTTTTCACATGAGTTGACATGTCGAGCCGCTGGTCGAGTGTAATGCCTAGGTAGCGAATTGTGGGTTTGGTTTTCAACTCGGCATTGTTGACTTGTAAGGAGGAAGGTGGCATGAACTTCTGATTCCTTGTAACAAATAGGACATCAGTTTTGCTGTGGTTAATCCGTAAGTTCTGTGATAGGAGCCAGTCTGCAACTGCATTGAAGCATCTTAATATTGGTGAGAAGTCTGGATGATCGATCTTGAACGGAATGTACATCAGGATGTCATCTGCATAAGCAAGTCAAGCAGATCAGGGTTTTCAGAGCAAAATAACCAACCATATATAAAATTGCCCTACTAATTATAAATATTTTAATTTTCTAATTTTTTAATTCTTTAATTACTTAAACAATTTTTATATTTGGATAAAGGTCTCAGAATGAACGGGGAGGATAGCTACAGGCCACAACTAGAAAACCTGAGAAAGTCCTTACCCCTTCCTTACATCAAGGACCTCGTATATCCAATTTTTATTAAATTAGCCTAAAAAATCTTTACTCTTGCTTTTTTAAGAAACTTTCGAAGAATATTTGAAAAAATTCCAGATTTGACAAAATTTTAAATTCTGCAAACTCTCTTTTGAGTAATGCTTGCTAGTATCTACAATAATGCAGATTTGACTGGATGATCAACTTTCCAGCTCTTTTTCAAAAAACTCTTTGTTAAAGGTTGAAATGTCCGTCATTTTATTAAGATGATATCAAAACAGAGTCTGGTAAGTCGCACAAGAAAATAGAAAATGACCAAGGCAGTTCTTAAATTTCCTGAATCTTCTTTAGCAGAAATAAATTCTAACAAAACAGGATCTTAACTGCAGGCTTTCAAAATTGGACTTATCTGTGAAGACCAGATCTCTGTATTCCCGACACGAACTTCCAGCGCTATCGCGTTTCACCGCTCCCGCGGCTTCTTCGGGGGAGACGAAATTCTCACGGCGTAAGCAAACGTGATTAGAAGATACTTTTGGGAGGAAGTGACGTCAGGGAGGAAGTGACGTCATCAGTGGAGATGGCAGCCTAAGCGCAGAGCTCCGGACTTGAACCCCGAAAGTTGCGGAAAACAAGCGACTCCCCTGCCCGATACCATACCCTGGATCGCGGAGAGTGGTGGCGGAACGAGTGGGGAAAGCGGCGGCGAGATGACTACTCGCAAGAAGGCGGCGGACCTGAAGGAGTTCGCCTACAGCGGCGGGCAGGCTGGAGGGAGAGAGCACAAAATGGCGGCGGGGGAAAGACAGCCTCGGGACTCTGTGGAGAGCCTGTTGCCACGTGCACAAGAATTAGAGCGGGGTGCTATGGTGGTGAGTGATGTCTCCAGGGCAGAATTGAAGGCCTGGTTTGGGGAATTAAAAGCCGAGATGGTGGCAGTGAAAGCGGAGGTTGGCGAGATGTGTAATGCCATGCGGGAGGAAGTACAGGAGCTGAGCAGGAGAACGGAGAGGCACGAGCAACAACTCAACTGTGTGAAAAAGCAGCAGGGTGAGCTGGAGAGTGCTGTGAAAGACTGGGAGAGGTGGCGAATGCAACTTTTGTACAAAATGGAGGATTTAGAAAACCGCACACGGAGGAACAATCTCCGTATAAGAGGCATCCCGGAGGACCCTGAGTTCACTGACAGCAGGCGAGTGGCTGAAGCAATTTGTAAGGACATTTTAATGAAGGGTGCAGCTGATAAGGGGATTGATAAAGTGGTATTGGACAGAGCGCACCGGGCCCTGGGGCCTAGTAGACCTAATCGACCGCGGGACATTGTGATCTGTGTGCAGGACTATACTTTAAAGGAGAAGATTGTGTTGCAGATGAGGAAGATGAAGGACTACGTTTGGCAGGGGTACAGTGTGGCGCTGTATGCGGACTTGGCGGCAGGGACTCTGCAGAGGCGCCGTGAGCTGCAGCCGGTGACTCTGCGGCTGAGGCAGGAGAATATACGCTATCGCTGGCTGTACCCCTTTGGGTTGTGCTTCACAGTAGGGCTCCGCAATTGGCGGGTGCAGAATCGTGAGGAGGCTGACAAGGCCCTGCAGGAAGCGGGTCTGCGGGGCAGGCAATGCCGGAGGGAGGAGAGACCGGTTGAGCAGTTGGAGCGGAGGATGCGGGAAGAGGAGCGGGAAGGCGTACCTGCTGGGGAACAGAGTCAACTTGTGGAGGAGACCCCATCGGGGCTGACGTGAAGTGAAGAATTGGGACTCTTGGACATTAAAATAATTGAGTAATGTTTCCCGATTAGATGTTGGGGAGAGGAGGGGGGAGGGGGGGCAGGGCGGAAGGGAGGGAGATAGCGAATGCAGTCCTGGGGGGGTTTGGTGGGGAAGGATAACGGATGGGGTGGGTGAGAGGGAAGGGCGAGGGGGAGCTGGGGTCCGTCAAGGTGTACTGGATGGGGGGGAGGGGACAGCGGGGGCGAGGAGACCTAGGGGGGTGAGGTGTGACACGGAGGGGCTGAAGGTGAGGGGGGGGATTATGTGGAGGTGGTGGGGGAGGGAGTCATGGAGGGGGCGGAGGGGTGGGGAGGGTGAGTGGGTGGTTCGGGGGGCGGCTGGGCTCCATTGCACTGATGGGCACTACTCTACAGGAGGCCTCGGGAGGGAGGAGGGGGGGGTTGGGTGGGGGTGGGGGTGGGGGGAAGGGAGGGGGGGAGAGAGGGGAAAGGGGGAGGGGGCAGCAGGGGGGGGCGGTGGGGGGGGTACGGAGGTTTGTGGGGGGGGTAAGGAGGAGGCCGGGGGTTGTGGGGGGGCAGCAATTGCGGGTGGTCACAATTAATGCTAAGGGGCTGCGAACGTGGCGGAAGCGGCGTTTGCTTGAGAAGGAAGGGGAGCGAGTACGGGCAGACTTCATGTGTATTCAGGAAACGCATTTGCGGGTGGGTCAAGAAAAAATGCTGGAGTCCAAGAAATACCCCAAGGTTGTATTAGCGGGGCAGAGAGCTGAATCACGGAAGGGGGGGGTGGGAATCATGGTGGGGGCAGCGATGAGGGATAAGGTGGTGGGGGAATATAGAGACAAAAAGGGGCGTTATGTGGGAATTAAGGTACAGTTGGGGGAGGAGGTGGTGTGGATTATAAGTGTGTATGGCCCGAATGAGGGACAGGGGGTGTTCTACGATCGTATGAGGGAGGATTTGGAGAAGTTGGCTGATTTGCCCCTCATTATCGGAGGGGATTTTAATTTAACTGTTAATCCCCGTCTGGACAATGGAGGGGGGGTGGGGGCCGGGAAACGCTCAGAGCGGTTGAAAATGTTGGAGATGAAAGAAGCATTAGGGTTGGTGGATGTTTGGCGTTGTAAAAATCCTGGGAGGAAGCAATATACATACTACTCGGCACCACATGGGAGCTATAGTCGGATAGACATGATCTGGGTGGGGGGGTGGATGGATGAGTAAGGTAGCTGAGGTAGAGCAGGGGTCTATTACGTGGACCGATCATGCCCCGGTGAATGTAGCCTTTAATTTGACGTATAGGGATACGGGTGTGAAGTTTTGGAGACTTAATGACTCGTTATTGGAGGACCTCGATATTGTAGAGCGGACGGTTGGAGTAATGAAGGAGTATCAGGAGTTTAATTGGAATGGGGAGGTCGCGTTGGAGATGGTATGGGATGGACTGAAGGCGGTGGTGCGTGGGCATTGGTTGGGGAAGCATCGCGTAGATGTAGGCTGCGAGGGGAGGCGGAGAGTACTTTGTTGCGTGAGATTCAGCAATTGGAGGAGAGTCATCAATGTGATCGGAATGAGGGAGTATTAGCAGAGTTGCAAAGACTGCGGGGGCGGTTGAGCCAGCTTCGGGCGGGTAAAATGGCATATGAACTTAACGTGCTGAAGCAAGCCATGTTTGAGGGGGGGAATAAGGCGGGGAGACTCCTGGCCAGTAGACTGCGGGCAAGGGAGGCTCAGATGGCTATCAGGGGTACCAGAGATGGGAGGGGGAAGCTCGTCACAGGGAATAATGAGATCCGCCAGACATTTCGGGAGTATTACCGGCAGTTGTATCGTAGTGAGGTATCGGGGGGGTTGGAAAAAAGTAGGAGTTATCTGGAGGGGTGTGCACTGCCCAAGCTGGATCCAGCAGAGGTGGAGAGGTTGGATAGGCTTATTACCGAGGAAGAGGTGACCGAGGCGATAAAAACTTTGAAGATAGGGAAGGCACCGGGTCTGGATGGCCTGACTGGAAAGTTTTACAAGGTATTTCAGGCCCAATTGAGACCTCTATTAGCGGAGGTGTTTAATGGGGTGCTTGGATCGGGAGCGGTTCCAGGCTCAATGAAGGAGGCGGGGATCACCATTCTACTTAAGCCAGGTAAAGATCCCATGGTATGTGGCTCCTATAGGCCCATATCGTTGTTAAATGTGGATGCTAAACTTTTGGCAAAAATACTGGCCACTAGATTGCAAAATGTATTACCCACGGTAATACATGGGGACCAGACGGGGTTTGTGGCAGGGAGGCAGGGGGGAGACAATATCCGCCGATTATGCAATTTAACCTGGGAGGTACAACGGACAGGGCAGAAGGCGGTGTTTATTTCTATCGATGCTGAGAAGGCGTTTGATAGGGTGGAGTGGGAGTTTTTGTTGACGGTCCTGGAAACGGTGGGGTTGGGAGAGAATTTCATTACATGGATCCGGGCATTCTACACCAGACCACAGGCTAGGGTCCGAGTGAATGGGAGTTATTCTCAGGGGTTTCAGTTGGAACGAGGAACTCGCCAAGGGTGCCCGCTGTCACCTCTGCTTTTTGCATTAGCTATAGAGCCCCTGGCGGATCGTGTTCGTCGGGCAGTGGATGTTAAAGGGGTGCTTATGAATGAATATGAATCTAAAATAGCATTATTTGCGGATGATATTATCTACACCCTTCGTGAACCTTTGGTGTCTTTACCAGTTTTGATGAACGAAATAGAACAGTATAGTAGAGTGTCAGGGTATAAAATAAATGGCAGTAAAACTGAGCTATTGGGATTTCATCTGGGAGAGAGGTTAGAAGAGAGTCTCCGTAGTAGCTTTCCTTTTCGGTGGGTGCGGGGAGGTTACCGGTATTTGGGGATACAAATGGGGAAAGACTGGCGGAGGCTGTGGGAGCAGAATATGATCCCACTCATGCAGGCGGTGTGAAGAGGGATTTGGCCCGGTGGAGGAGGTTGTATCTGACATGGCTGGGGCGCATTGCTGTTATTAAAATGAATGTTCTGCCCCGGTTCCTGTTTTTGTTTAGTTCTATTCCATGCAAGATTCCTTCGACGTATTTGAAGCGGGTTCAGAGTATGATTTTGGAATTTATTTGGGCAGGGAAGCGTCCTCGGGTGTCGCAATTTACTCTTTATAGGGATCAACGTGAGGGGGGTATGGGGGTGCCGTGGTTTGAAAAATATTATGGTGCAGCGCAATTAAAGGCCTTAGCGAGCTGGCACGGAGGGGGGGGAGAGGTTCCTATTTGGGTGGAGTTGGAACAGTTCAGAGGGGAGGGGGAGAACCTGCGGATGTGGATATGGGACCCAGGGGGGCGGAAGGGAGGGGGTGGTGGAGGGAATCCATTCACGGAGTATACGCAGGGACTGTGGTTGCGTCATAGGGACAGTCTGTTGCAGGGGAAGAAGTACACCCGGGGTACCTATATACGGGGGATACAAGATTTTGGTCCTGGGAAGGAAGGGAGGGTGTTTCAGGAATGGGGGGTGAAAGGCTTACACAGCTTGGGGCAATTGGTACATAATGGGGGGGAGCTTAGATCTTTTGCAGACCTGCAGGAAGTGTATGGAGTGGAGGATAGAGATTATTTTGCATACGTGCAGGTAATCTCCTATGTACGGCGGATGGGGGCCCTAGCAGATTTGCGGAAAGTGCCTACGCCCTTTGAATTAGCAATGAGGAGGGAGGGGGTACGGAGGGGGCTGATTACAATATTGTACAATGAGTTACGGCACTCTGTGGATGCCAGTAGGCAGGGGAGGAGTAAAGGGGAGGCGGCTTGGGAGCAACAATTAGGAGGGGAATGGGGGGAGGAGCGGTGGGAAAATATTTATAAATGGTCTCGACGTTTAGCTCCGGGACCGTCCTATCTAGAAAATAGTTTGAAGGTTCGCCATCAGATGTATTGGACCCCGTGGAAATTGCAAGCTTTCTGTCCTCAAGAGTCTGGGGCATGCTGGCGGGGATGTGGGCAGAAAGGGGACCTGTTCCACATAGTATGGGGATGTGATGAGGTGCAGAAAATGTGGAGGTCTGTGGGGCAGTGGCTATCGGGCATGGTGCAGGTGGATGTAGCCTTTACCGCACCTATGATCATACTGAATGAAATGCCTGAGGAGGGGGAGAAGGGGCTTCTTCGGCTTATGGGCAGTTGCATAGGGGCGGCACGGGGGGCGATTATGGCAAGGTGGAAGTGTACGGAGGCACCGACACTTCCCATGATCCAGCAATATATGGATCACCTGTGGACGATGAGTGCTATAGCAGCCCATAGGCATCATAACATGAAAGCATTTCGGGAAGTGTGGGGGAGATATGAGGAATGGAGGGAGGGGAGTGGGGTAGGGGAGGGGACTGGGGGGGTTTAGTGAGAGGGGCTGGGATATGGGATAGCGGGTGGGGTAGAAGGGGGGAGGAGTAGGGGGGGGAGGAGTAGGGGGGGGAGGGGGGGTTCAATAGCCCTGGGGGGGCAGTTCTGTTGATGGGACGGGAGTAGTTGGGTAGGGGGAAGTTGGATGTGCCCTATCGGGCATGTATGGAGCTTGGGAATGTCCGCTTACACTTTGGGGTAAGCTGTTGGATATTTACTATGTTGAATTGCATGATGTGTTATGTTATTGTGAACAATTATAAAGGGGGAAAAAAAAAATAGCTCGGGGAGATTATGATAAGGAACTATCGATGTTGTAGTATTTGTTTTGCACTGGAGCATAAGATTAAGGGGACAGATAACAGTTTGTGAAATGTGTTTGTTGGTGTATTGGTGTGCATTACGTTCTAGATCATAGGGTATAAAGAAGTGTATAAAAGAATGGGAGGCGGGGTAGATGGGAATGTATATATAGAAGGGGGTGTTTACGCTCAAAGGTGTATGCTGAGGAGGAGGTGGGAACTGCAGTCTGACTGTGTGTAAAAGTTGATGACTATGTCTGTAATAGTTGATGACTAGGAATGTACAGTTTGAAAAATAATAAAAATTATCAATTACAAAAAAAAGAAGATACTTTCAACAATGCTTTCAATAATCAACTGGAGCAAAAGAAGAAGAGTGTACTTCAATGCTGAAATCTAAAGCATATACCAACTCCCACAATGATAAGAAAAAGTAAAAGTAATATTAGCTAATTCAGGTCCCCTTCCTGAGTTTACCTTGTAACATGGCATGTAGAATTCAAATAGACGCCGCGCATGCGTACTATGAATGCATCTGGTAACTAGTTATATAGAATTGTAGACAGGAAATAATTAAGTATTCAATTGGAAGATGCAAACAATGATTATTATAGACAAGCTGACCATTCTATATGGGAATTTAGACCTCCAGGACTCACTGTTTTTAAACGGTATATCCAGCGCTGTTCAGTTATTAACAGGCTTTGGGCTCTAGTTCTGCCCATCGTTCCCTTAAAAACCTGATCAATACAAAAGCATCTAAGTTGATCGAACTGGTGGTTCAGGGCCAAGCAATGAGACACTATTGGCGCTTCCAATTTGCGACAGTGTAGACGGCTTCGATGTTCTCCTAGCCTAATTTTGAGCGCTCTTATTGTTTTGCCAATATAAATGAGATCACAAAGAAATAAATCCCAATGGGAGAAATTAATAAATACCCCACCAAAAAATCTCCCTAAGACTCCTTAATGAAATCAAAGTATCTTTTTGTCGGGCCGCAGAGAGGGAGGTTAAAACAAATTTTGAAACCACTCCAGACTACTGCGGACCATTTTAATCATCAAACAGTTCTTTAGTAAAACATGTGAAAAGTTGTGAAAAAATTATTTATGAAAACTTATCTCAGTAACCGAAGAGAAGAAATTCCAAAAAGCTTGAATGCTGAAGTCCACATTTGAGATGGCACGACGTGCACGTTTCGAGGTCGAAAACCTCTGTATCAAGCGCTCTTTATGGACGTCGCTAAGAAATGATTCTTCCCCCTGTACATAAAGAGCGCTTGATACAGAGGTTTTCGACCTCGAAACGTGCACGTCGTGCCATCTCAAATGTGGACTTCAGCATTCAAGCTTTTTGGAATTTCTTCTCTTCGGTTACTGAGATAAGTTTTCATAAATAATTTTTTCACAACTTTTCACATGTTTTACTAAAGAACTGTTTGATGATTAAAATGGTCCGCAGTAGTCTGGAGTGGTTTCAAAATTTGTTTTAACCTCCCTCTCTGCGGCCCGACAAAAAGATACTTTGATTTCATTAAGGAGTCTTAGGGAGATTTTTTGGTGGGGAATATAAATGAGATGGCATGGACATTTATGGCGGATTTTGAGAAGACATGGCTATATCCTTCAGAATTTTGGAATTATAATCCTTTCTGGGGTCGTTACATTGATGACGTTTTTATGCTATGGACAGCTTCAGAAGCACAATTTGATCAATTTCTGCAATGGCTCAACAATTGTGATCCTCACTTACAATTTACTAGTACTCGAGATTTGAATGCTATTACTTATCTTGATTTGGAAGTTCATCGGGGATTATCCTCGTGGGAAACGACAATTTTTAAGAAGAAGGTGGCTAAAAATGCATTACTGCATTATAATAGTGCACATCCCATGGCACTCAAGACCAGCTTACCGTTCTCACAGTTTTTACGGTTTCGCCGTAATTGCTCAGATTTACGAAACTTCAAGTCTCATTCAAAACAACTGTGTAAAGAGTTTCACGATCGTGGTTATCCTAAAGAGGTGGTGCATCAAGCCTACACACGAGCTAGGTTTAATAATCGTACCTTGCTGTTACAAGAGAATACTCCAAAAGAAACTCAAACTGATCACACAAATTTTGTTTCCAAATTTTCCCCGCTAAGCATGAAGCTAAAAAAGATCTTAAACCGTCACAGTAATATTCTTACCCAGATGCCAGGGTTAGAGAATAGTTCAATCCGCTGTGTCTGGCAGCGTGATCGGAATCTTAAAGAACTTCTTAGCCCTACAGAATTACGTCCTTTGAATCCTCTAGGATCTCCTAGTATTGAGGTTAGCCAAGCAGGACATGTCAAATGTAACAGCTGTGCCATTTGCAATATTACGTTAGAATTAACTCAATTCAGTTATCATGACGTTACATACCAAATCCGTTCTCATACAGATTGTACTTCAACTTTTGTAATATATGCCATCCAATGTCCATGCCATCTCATTTATATTGGCAAAACAATAAGAGCGCTCAAAATTAGGCTAGGAGAACATCGAAGCCGTCTACACTGTCGCAAATTGGAAGCGCCAATAGTGTCTCATTGCTTGGCCCTGAACCACCAGTTCGATCAACTTAGATGCTTTTGTATTGATCAGGTTTTTAAGGGAACGATGGGCAGAACTAGAGCCCAAAGCCGGTTAATAACTGAACAGCGCTGGATATACCGTTTAAAAACAGTGAGTCCTGGAGGTCTAAATTCCCATATAGAATGGTCAGCTTGTCTATAATAATCATTGTTTGCATCTTCCAATTGAATACTTAATTGTTTCCTGTCTACAATTCTATATAACTAGTTACCAGATGCATTCATAGTACGCATGCGCGGCGTCTATTTGAATTCTACATGCCATGTTACAAGGTAAACTCAGGAAGGGGACCTGAATTAGCTAATATTACTTTTACTTTTTCTTATCATTGTGGGAGTTGGTATATGCTTTAGATTTCAGCAATGAAGTACACTCTTCTTCTTTTGCTCCAGTTGATTATTGAAAGCATTGTTGAAAGTATCTTCTAATCACGTTTGCTTACGCCATGAGAATTTCGTCTCCCCCAAAGAAGCCGCGGGAAGTTCGTGTCGGGAATACAGAGATCTGGTCTTCACAGATAACTGCAGGCTTTCAAAATTGGACTTAAGATCCTGTTTTGTTAGAATTTATTTCTGCTAAAGAAGATTCAGGAAATTTAAGAACTGCCTTGGTCATTTTCTATTTTCTTGTGCGACTTACCAGACTCTGTTTTGATATCATCTTAATAGAATGACGGACATTTCAACCTTTAACAAAGAGTTTTTTGAAAAAGAGCTGGAAAGTTGATCATCCAGTCAAATCTGCATTGTTGTAGATACTAGCAAGCATTACTCAAAAGAGAGTTTGCAGAATTTAAAATTTTGTCAAATCTGGAATTTTTTCAAATATTCTTCGAAAGTTTCTTAAAAAAGCAAGAGTAAAGATTTTTTAGGCTAATTTAATAAAAATTGGATATACGAGGTCCTTGATGTAAGGAAGGGGTAAGGACTTTCTCAGGTTTTCTAGTTGTGGCCTGTAGCTATCCTCCCCATTCATTCTGAGACCTTTATCCAAATATAAAAATTGTTTAAGTAATTAAAGAATTAAAAAATTAGAAAATTAAAATATTTATAATTAGTAGGGCAATTTTATATATGATCTGCATAAGCAAGACATTGAACATTGAAAGAGCGGATTAGGGCACAGATTGGCTGCATGTAGATGTTAAACATCAGTGCAGATAGAGACGAACCCTGAGGCACACCTTGTTTCAGTAGAAATGGCTCTGAGGTGGTGGAGCCTGTTCTGACTTGTTGCCATGTGTTGGCCAGATAAGATTTACACCATGCTAGCGCTGAGCCTTGTATCCCTTTTTCCTTGAGACGGAGTAGTAGTATCTCATGGTTCACCGAGTCAAAAGCTGCAGCGATGTCCATAAAGATGAGAACAAATCCTTGGTGGATGTTATCAATTCCTGTGACTAGGCTGTTAAAGAGGGTTGTGAGGATAGTGTCAACACCGTGTGCTTCCCTAAAGCCGTGTTGGGATGGGTCAAGTGGTGCTTCAGTGTCAATGTGCTGTTGAATCTGTCGCTGGACTACCTTCTCAATGATTTTGGCAAGCAGGGGGATGCTCGAGATTGGTCTGAAAGATTCGACTTTAGAAGGGTCGAGTCTGCTGTTCTTCAACAGTGGACGGATTGATGTATGCTTTAGGCTTTGTGGGAAGGATCCTGTTGAGAAGGACTGGTTCAGAATTCTGCTTAAGGCGGGACTGAGGTCATGGCGCAATTCTTTAATCCAGCTGGCTGGGCAGGGGTCGTTGGGAGCAGTGGTGAGGTTGATAGAGGAGATGATGTCTTGGATCTCTTTATTGGATACCTCACAGAACTTAAGCAAAGGGGCTGGATGGGAAGTTTCATGTGGGGTGGAGAGGGTTATAGAGGTTGTATTCATGTTAGTCTGGATCATTTTCGACTGTAGATAGTTAGAGTAGTCCTGTGGCTGGGGCATGGGCATATAAGAAAGTTAAATAAATAAATGGGTGGTTGAACAAGTGCTGGGTCACCTGTTAAGGATTTCACAATATTGAACAGGTCATGTGGTTTGTTCATCGACCGCTTCAGTATATCTGAATGGTAATGTTTTCTTTTTTCCATCGTTTTTGCTCGATGTGTTTGTAGGTGTGAGGAGTATGCGCAGAGTGCCTCGGAGGTCCGGGTTTGGCGCCACTGTCTCTCGAGTTTGCGGAGGTGGAGGAGCGATGCTCTCAGGTCTTCAGAGTACCATGGTGCGTGTTCACGTTTCTTTGGTTTCTTGCTAGAGGTTGGGAGGCAGGCAGCGGTTCTGAGAGCGTCATCCCAGTTGGATACCAATACATCTGGTTCAAGGGATGCATTGGTAAGGAGAGGTAAGGAGATGACTTGATGTTCTACAATCCCAGTGACCAATAAATAGTGGAACAATTCCATGTAGTGAAACGCTTCTTTGACCTCGACAAATGTGCTAAAGCAACCTTCCTTAAAAGGAAAATTGAGCAAAACTGAAAAAATCTCCCTGAGGACTGTGAAATCAAAGAACTCGAACAGGGAGGCAAAAATAAATATCTAGAAGGGAGAAGCAACAATCAAGCAAAACTACTGAAAGACAGACTAGATAGGCCATGTGGTCTTTTTCTGTCATCATTTTTCTCTGTTTCTATGAATATTACAGAGCTTTAAAATCATTACTGAAAAGTGCTTTATCATCACAGAATAAGATACAAAAAACATTAAATCGGCTGGCAATTCCTGTACAGTCATACTCTGGGATTATACAATGGCATCTTAAAGATCCTGAAAAAAATGAATATACAAACAAGAAACTCCTCCATACCCATAAGGCAATTTATAAGGACCAGTGTATGCTAAGACTATGCACCAGGGGCGGCGGAAGGGTTTTTTCTTTGGAGGGGGAGGGGCTCCAAGCACCACCCCAAGTTCCACCCTAAGTCTGCCCCAAGCACCACAGGCAGAGACCCTTCCTGTTCTGCCTGCCAGGATCTGTTCTCCTGTAGGCAGACAGGAAGTGTCTTTGCCATGATCATTACTTTTTTTCTGTCCACAGGGGATGGGATCCCCATGGACAGCCTGCTGCCTGCCAGGCTGCAATTTGTGGTAGGGCAGGGGCCCCCAAGACCCATGCCTTTCTGACGCCTATGTTATACATCCCTAGAGACAAAGGAAGGTTGGGCTTCACAGCAATCGATTATGCATACAGCGCTACTAACCTAGGCCTCCAGGCCTACTTAAGAGCATCATTAGATCCAAATATACAAAAAGAGCTGAAATATGAAAGCAAACATCAGAAATCTGTCTCTATCTTTAAACTTAGATTTCAACAAGTAGAAGGGATGGGTGGGAGTCTGCCAGCATATATCGGAAAGGAAGCAACAGATTTTGAAAAACAAGAGAAAAGTTCTTCAAAGAATTAGATCAGCAGACGAGGAAAACCATGAGGCAAACACACAAATACAGTGAGAAATTCAAAAAGAGTGTCATCCCAGGAACCATTTGTTGATCACAAGTGGACATATGAATGGCTAAGGAGAGGTGAATGAGAGATTAATAGCTGCAGCACAGAACAGCAAATTCAGATGAGATGGTTCACAGCAAGAACAGAGAAAAAACTGACAAAAAAAAACAAAACCATAAGTAGCTTCTGTAAGAAAGGGCTGGAAACAAGTTACTCTTCTCGTAGCTGGTTGTAAAGATCTGATGGTAGAGAAGTGTCTACGCAGAAAAGCACAATAAAGTGTCACGTTTCATCTACTGCAAACTCTGTGGACACTACAACATCGCTGTAATGGAAAAGCACTGGGATCAAAACTCTAAGAGAATTATGGAGAGAGAATGAAGAGGTTGTGATCGCCTGCGATACTCCGATTCCGATGGATAAGAAGCTGGATGCCAGGAAACTGGACATAGCGGTAAAGGAGAAAAACACCTGAACAGCATTGATGAGAAGTGTCAGGTTCATGTGGTTATTCTGTGGGGTGTGGAGAGGGAAAAGATCCTCAAGTATCAAAACGTCTAGTCAGAAACCAAAGAAAAATGTGGCAGAAAGATGTTGGAAATTCCTCTTAATGAAGCCTTTGGCACCCAAGTACACTTTGATAAATTACCCATACGTGCTAAATCTTCTGAACTCCATAAGGCAGAACGCAAGCACCATGCTGAGCATTAGCAGTAAATTTGAGAGACTGAGATCATATTCTACAGACTCCGGCTTAGGAGCGAGGTTTATTACTGTCATAGCATGCGCAAAATTAACCCATTTGGCAAAACTGCCCCTGAGAGAAAATTATAAAATACCGCAATTTATGTGCGTACTTGAAAAAAAATATATGCATGAGCCTTTTCACTAGCTTTATGGCTGCTGTAAATGTCTGCACTTGAAATGCAGGCACACGGGTTACGCCACTTAAGTTAGTATATTATAAATAAAAGCAGGTGCCTGCTTGCCTTTATAAAATCGGTTTAGCAAAGGTCCCTCTTATAGAATTATCCTCATGCCCATCTCACACCCTGAGAAGTAGTCAATGGCTCAATGGGCAGGGATTAAATTGATAATTTGTTCACTTCAAGCTGGGAACAGGCCAAGCTTCATGTGATGAATAAGATAATGTAGCTTCTCCAAAGTGCGCGGGACAGCAAAGATGTTTACAGTGGTGGGCTGTTGGGCATCACAAAGGCATTGTTAAGTGCAGACAGAAACACCATGCAATGACTTATTTGGATCTTGCATTTTAATTAAAGGACGTGGCTTTATTAAAATAGAATTGTAGCTCTCCCGGTCAACCAACCAATAGTCGGTTGCGGTAGCCAGGATTAGTCAGTGGCACTGGGAGAATCAAATACCAAAGCCAGGACTTCTGTGGATCACATGAGCAACTTATACACAAAGGTACAACCAAACCATACTGCTGACTGTGTCCAGACATCAGCAGAAACCCTCAGTGCAAAGAGAGAGGTCAGTTATGGATGGAAATCCATTCAGTATTTCCTAAATAAGAATATTCATGAGGCCTTTCCTTTGGAATTCCTCATGAAGGCCAGACACTAAACTGAAGCAGACATACTTTCCATTACCAGAGTACATGTATGCATATTTCCTCAGGTTCAAATTAGGATATCAAGTGGGCAAAAGTCATTGTATTAACTCAAATTGTTTTACCATGAGGAATGTAATTTAAATGTTCGGTAAATAATGCAGGCCCCATTACTCTCAATGGGGCCTATTTTATAACTAACTATGAGCTTAACTCAAATTAAAGGTGTTAGTAAACAACGTGGAAGGAGATAAATGAAGTGGAATTGCAATGGGCTAAACTAAAGAATGCAATAAATGGGGCAACAGATAAATATGTAGGAAAAGTTAATAAAAACAAGAGGAGAAGGAAACCTATTTGGTTTTCCAAAGAGGTGGCTGCTCAAATCAAGGCAAAACACACAACTTTCGCAAAATTCAAAAGCTTGCAAACAGAAGAACACAGAAATGAATACAGGATCCAACTCAAAGGGGTATGTTTACTAAACCGGGTTAACAGTTAACCCGGGCTATCTGTCACTAGGTCCCATATTATTCAATGGGACCTAGTTGCAGATAGCCCGGGTTAACCGTTAGCCCGGTTTAGTAAACATACCCCAAAGAGTCTAAAAGAGTAATAAGGATAGCAAAATCAAAGGCAGAGGAAAGGATGGCTAAAGATGTTAAGGGTAGCAACAAAACTTTCTTCAGGTATATTTGGGAAAGGAAGAAGATCAGAGTTGGAATTGCAGGACTCAGAAGTGCTGGGAAAGGACTCGTGGAAAGTGACACTGAAAAAGCGGAATTGCTAAACAAATACTTCTGCTCTGTTTTTACTAAAGAAGATCCTGGAGATGGACCAGCTGTGACTCCCAAATATAAAAATGGGAATGAAGTAGATACCACACCATTCACAGAAGATGAGGTGTTAAAACAACTTGCTAAACTGAAAGTGGACAAAGCCATGGGACCGGATGGGATACATCCTAGGATACTGAAAGAGCTCAGAGAGGTTCTTACAGGACCGTTAAAGGATGTCTTCAACAGATCCTTGGAAACAGGAGAGGTTCCTCAGGACTGAAGAATGGCTGATGTCGTATCTCTACACAAAAGTGGTGACAGGGAAGAAGTGTCAAACTACAGGCCCATGAGCCTTACCTCGGTGGCGGGAAAAGTAATGGAGGCGCTCCTGAAAGAGCGAATAGTGAACTTTCTCAAAACCAACAAGATGCAAGATCCGAGGCAACATGGTTTTACCGAAGGACGGACTTGCCAAACCAATCTGATTGAGTTCTTTGACTGGGTGACCAAGGAACTAGATCAGGGGCATGCGATGGATGTCATCTACCTGGATTTCAGCAAAGCCTTTGATACTGTTCCTCATAGGAGGCTTGTCAACAAACTCAGTAGCTTGGGGGTGGGTCCCAAGATGGTAAACTGGATTAGAAATTGGTTGACTGACAGACGACAGAAGGTGATTGTACATGGAGCTCACTCGATGAGAGGAAGGTAATTAGCGGGGTGCCCCAGGGTTCGGTCCTGGGTCCGGCACTGTTCAATGTATTTGTGAGTGATATTGCTGAAGGACTGAATGGAAGTGTCTGTCTTTTTGCAGACGACACAAAAATTTGCAACAGAGTGGACTCTCCCGAGGGAGTGGTTAACATGAGGAAAGATCTACAAAAGCTGGAAGACTGGTCTAATGCTTGGCAACTACGATTTAATGCGAAAAAGTGCAGTGTCATGCACTTGGGTAGCAGAAATCCAAGGGAAATGTACGCAATAGGGGGCGAGAGGTTGGTATGCACGGTTCAGGAGAAAGACCTTGGTGTGATTATCTCTGATGATCTCAAGGTGGCAAAACAGTGTGACAAGGCGGTGGCAAAGGCCAGGAGGATGTTGGGCTGCATACAGAGAGGAATTACCAGCAGAAAGGAAGAGGTACTTATGCCACTGTATAAGTCACTGGTGAGGCCTCACTTAGAATACTGTGTTCAGTTTTGGAGACCATATCTTGCAAAAGATGTAAAAAGACTGGAAACTGTTCAGAGGAAAGCGACCAAAATGATTTGGAGCCTGCATCAGAAGCCTTATGAGAAGAGACTTGAAGACCTAAATATGTACACTTTGGAGGAGAGGAGGGACAGGGGAGATATGATTCAGACCTTTAAATACTTAAAGAGAAATGATGAACAAACAAACCTCTTCCAAAGACGGGGAAGCTGTAAAACTAGAGGGCATAACATGAAGCTGCAAGGTGGTAAATTGAAAGGCAATGTCATGAAATACTTTCACTGAAAGGGTGGTGGATGCTTGGAATGCCCTCCAGATGGAAGTGGTGGGGGCAAACACGGTGATGAAATTCAAAACGGCATGGGACAAACACAGTGGATCCCTTTACAGCAATAGGATAAAAACAAAATAAACGGTACCATCTAACTTCTGAACCATATAACGTCTCAATAAATAGGGGTGTCCTACCTGGAGTGGTGGGTTTACCCCTAAACAAAGACATGGGGAGGGGTGGCCTGCACAGAGTGACAGGTGCACCTACTCTTGCCATTTTGCTGGGCAGACTAGATGGACCATGCTGGTCTTTATCTGCCGTCATTTACTATGTTACTATGTTACGTCAGACTAGAAGTCTACTCCTTAAGGATAAGGAAATGCCTACTGTACCCAAATGCAACTCGCTTTGAATTATCAATAGAAATACACGAATATAAACACATAATAAAATACATTTTTTACATTATCTTAGGGTTCTCATGCCTTAGCATGGTATCCACCCAATCTCCATCAGCATTGCATTATGGAGGGTCAAAGCACCGGACACTGATGGCATACCTACTGAAGTAGTACAGCAATCAGATGCTGCTGTTACAATATTTACAAGGCTCTGCCAGGAAATTTGGAAGACAACTCATGGTCAACTGGTGAAGATCTGTGCTCATGCCAATATTGAAGAAAGGCAAGCTGACCGATTGTGGAAATTATTGCACAGTGCCAGCTAGATTCAACTCAAGATCATTTAGTGGAGACTACAACTGTACCTGGAATGATAACTGCCCAAAATGCAAGCAGGGTTCAAGAAAGGATGAGGAACAAGACACAAGATGGAGCCTTGAAAAGACAAAAGAATACCAAAAAGATAACTACATGTGATTTACTCGACTACAGCAAGGCCTTTGATTGCATAAAATCATGAAAGACTCTAGGCCCCATTAAGCAGCATGGGTATATCAAACAAACACTTGATGGTCAACGTAAACATTCTGCATGAGAAATAAGAAGCAACGATTTGAATGAATGGTTTAAAATTGGCAAAGGTATGAGCTGGATCCAAGATGGCGATATGAATGGACACACCTGAAGTTTGCTCTTGAGGTGTTCATGGTTTGAAGGTGCTCGGTGTTTTTGCCCAGGGTGACCATGGGCAAAAGGAAAAGGAAGAGCAGAGCCTTTCCCTCCGAAGCCAGCTCGACCTAGCCGTTGCACCAGATGACTCTGGATGCCTTTCGGGCTATTTCAGGCCCTACTCTGCACTGTTCTCTCTAAGCTGTGTGTGTGTGCGCGCGCACACACCTCGCCGAGCGAGCACACATACTTTACAACAGAACGCACAAAAATTACGGTTCTGATTCTGATAGAAAACACAGACATCTTAAAATTTAAAAGTTGTGATTATAATTACTAGAAATTTTCCACTTCATTTAGTAATCATCTATTTTCATTTAATTTGAATGCTGAGCGGCATAAAAACCGCCGTTTTCAGGGCGCGCCCGCGCCTTGCGGGCCCGCGCCTGAGGGCCTCGCCAGAGGGCCCTTTGGCGTGGCCCTTAGACGTTGGACCGGGGCGATGCATTATGGTTTGGATCATGATGCCTGCATTTGTGGTAACTTGCTGTCTCTATTTATCTCCTCTTCTTATCTGTTTGCCTGTTTCTTCGTCTATTCTGTCCTATCTAATAATGGCGTTCCTTCCTATTTCCTCAAATGATAGTATTGTAAACCGCTTTAATGTCTTTTGGCCTAAGCGGTATATCAAATGTCTAATAAATAAATAAAAATAAAAAAATAAAAAATCAATGTGGTGTACATACTGTATTCTGACGTGTAGTCAAATTTTAAAGTATATAACTGAGTGTTGTTACGTGACGCACAAAAATTTAACCTTCCTTCAAAAGCTGCACAGCTGATATTTTATGCGCACACAGCCTACAGAAAATTAGAGGGAACATTGCTACTCTGGCATCTTGTTTGACCCAGCCCACTCAGTCATCAGCAGACAGCAGTGAGGATGGGGCTTCATTAAGCCCCTTGTACAGATTGCTACCTCCGAGACCCAGAAGTGGATACGCAGCAGAGTTGCAGCGGGAGGAGAGCCATACGGGAGGAGTGTTGGCTTCTCCCTTGCTAGGAGGGTCCCCTATAGCGATTTCCTCCTCTCTCACTGAAGGGCTAGAGATGGATTCTCTGGAATAGCAGCAGCAACCTCTCCAAACTGAGTGACATCACCCAGGGGAGGGGAGATGCTGTTTCCAGTATGTTGTCCCGTGAGGTGAAGAAGCCCATTGTTGAATAGCATCCCAAAGTGACTCAAGCATCACAAGGCCTCAATTCCTCTTTGCTGACATTATCTGGTAAAATTTGTTGCTGATGTAACTGATTTCTGAAGCAGATGTGGATCAACATCAGGTGCTGGAACAGCATTGCTGCCAAATGTGACTCTTTGGAAATTAGGGGTATGTAAACGGCAGTAGTAGACTGTGCAATATCAGAGCCACAGCTCCAATATCGCATGGAGTCTGCTACCGCCGTTTAGTAAACATACCCCTTAGAGTTAATAATCCCCAAAGCTTGGAGGAAGCCTTGGTGAAGGACATTGCAGAACAGAGTACTTGGAAAACAAGTGTGGAGAACTAATCTGAGATTCTTGAACTTTCCAAGATATCCCTTAATATCTTCAATAAATGTGCTCAAGAAATATCTGACAGAGGTTTTGGGGATGCCATCTGATTCACTACCTCCATTGGTTAAAGCCCAATACTTATTGGGGGAGGGGGGGTGGAGAAGGAAGATTGTTCCCATCTGGTGAGCAAGGACATTCTGCAGTTACAAATCTTAACAGATTTTTTGGAATCATAATTGGAGGTAGTGACACAGAAGACTACTTCGATAGTTAATGTGCCCTGGAATTTGATTGCAATGCAGTACTTAAGTTATATTTCCGCAGTATGGATAAGCTGTTTTGGGTTCTAAAGTGCAGGTGTTTTCTGATTTGTCTGGATTTTCCCCAAAAACATCGCTAGGAGTCCTGGCGTTGAGACCTATGGCACTGGCCCTGGGGATAATTTTTTTGTTGCGACTTCCTTGTAATTGTGTGATTTTATTTGAAGGAAGGAATTGTGTGTTCTTTGAATCTAAACAGCTTTTCTATTTTATTGTGGCTAGAGAGGAGGAGAGGGTTCAGGTTCCAGAGGTTAACATTGTAAGGGCCGGCTGAAAACCTCAGTGCGGGAGTGCTTCTCGGTAAATTTAGTATATATTTCCCTATATCTTGGATCCATTGCTATTATTTTGTGAACAAATGTTATATTGTGAAATACAGAAACAGAAATAATCATTCCATTTTGGAAGAAAAAGCAACACAAGGAAATTACTTTATTTGTGAATGAATTTAATTGATAAATTCATTAAAAATACAAAAAATGTAAAATAGAACAGGCAAAGGTATTCAATGAGGCTGCATATTTTTCCCATACCTGTTTAATTTATATGCAGAACAAATCAGAGAAGTAAGAGTGTATGAAGACAACCGAGGTGTGAAGATCGGTGGTGGAAGACTCGACCTTCACTATGCTGACACACGTTACTGGCTGAAAGTGAAGATGATCGGAAACATCTACTTATCAAACTGAAGAAAATATACTATAGTCTTAAAATGAGCTTGCATCTTAACAAGAATAACACAAAGATCCTGGCAACTGCAAAAATCAATATTGTCTTCCTTGATGGAGAAGATATAGAAAATGATAGACAACTTTGATTGCTACTCCTACTAATTATTTTTTATTTTTATTTATTTAACATTTCTTATATACCGCCACATTATATCAAGGCGGTTTATTGTCATTTGTATAACCCTACAAGGCATACTGTATACATACACATCAGAGATTGTAAGCTCTACTGAGCAGGGATTTTTTTTTTTTTATTAATAGAAAAGAATATACAAAATTAAGAAACAAATGAAACGAATTGAACAATAAACGGAAACTATATCCCATCTACATATCCCAGACAATAAAAATAGTATCAATAGTCCACATCCAGGAGAAGCTCAAAATTTATACCAAAAGAAAAATAAAGTCTCTGATCAGACCCGGTAAAACCCCAGCCAAAAAGAGACAGATAAGAAGAAACTAAGAAAAGAAAAAGAGGAACAAACATCTAACCCTTATCCTTCAAAAAATCCAAAAGTTGATCCACTTCCCCAAAAATATAACGTGTATCCTGATAAATTATGTGGCATTTGCAAGGAAATTTTAAATAAAACAATGCTCCAAGGGCCAACACGCGCGGTCGGACTGCCAAAAAGGCCTTCCGCCGTTGCTGTGTGGCCCTTGAAACATCAGGAAAAATCTGAACGCATTGGCCACAGAATTTTTCAAGTTTCCTCTTGAAATATGCTCGAAAAATTCTCTATCTAAATCTGAAGCCACCGTTATTAACAAAGTCGCTCTTGTAGATATCTCATCCTGCGAGGATTCTAAAAAATCAGAAATATTTAACGAAGGTGAGTCCTTGGAATGGCCCTGTGCCCCTCCCTCCTGAGACTTAGCTACTGAGCAGGGATTTTTTTATACTGCTTTATCATTTCAATCAAAGCGGTTTACATTGTAACTTAAACTTGGTAATATACATTAAACAGGAACATTGATAACTTGGATTTTTTTTTTTTTTTTTAGATAATTTTACAATAAATCAAGAAAGCTTAACAATGCACTCTCTTGAAGAAATAGACTGGTAACAGAAAATTAACAAGAGGAAAACACCAAATATACATGCATAATAAATACCAACATTATCCAGTCAATCTAGTCCACTATAATGAGGGGGAATCCCTGTAATTATATATATATGCCAAAGCAAACCAAACATGAAAGTACACAGGCAGCACAGCTATTCAAACAATCACTATCTGAGCTACTTATAAAGAGGAGATGGAGTACTCCAAACACCTAGCATTAATAAATGCTAGCAGTTGGGAGGGCTCAAAGAATACATACGATACATCATGGTATTTCACCAAACACTTACAGGGATGTTTTAGAAAAAAGAGCCCCCCCAGCTGTACCACCCCAGATCTTAACAAAAGAAATTCTTTACGTCTTTTTTGCGTTTCTCTGCATAAATCAGGATAAATACGAACAGCATAGCCCCAAAAGGGAATTTTCCTTTTACGAAAGAAAAGCTTCAATAGCCACTCCCTGTCCGAAAGCAAAGCAAAAGTAACTAAGAGGGTAGAAGACTCCATAGGTTCCCGTGACTCTTCCAACAAGTTAGTAACATTTAAAGTATCCCCTTGTACCAACCCCCTTCTGTGGGGCTACTAGAGGCAACACGCTTCACTTTGGGCACATAATATACTTTAACTAGAGGAGGCATTAACTCTGAAGAAACCCCCAAAACCTCTAGTAAATATTCTTTAAACATCTCTTTTGCCCCAATAGAAGGGGATCTTGGAAAATTTACAATTCGTAAGTTATTAATACGTGACACATTTTCTAACTGTTCTAATCTCATAAGAACAGACGAGTTCTTTTTATATACGTCAGAATGTTCTTCCAAACCAATAAGTCTATTTCGTAGCTCTTCTTCCCCCAAAGAAAGATCCGAAACCATTTTCTCCAAGACAGTCACATGCTGTAACTTGGATTTTTCTGAGCGATGGAGGGTTAAGTGACTTGCCCAAGGCCACAAGGAGTGCTAAGAACATAAGATATGCCATACTGGGTCAGACCAAGGTCCATCAAGCCCAGTATTCTGTTTCCAACAGTGGCCAATCTAGGTCATATGTACCTAGCAGTTTCCCCAAGAGACACAAGTTCCACAATGCTTGTACTGGGTCAAGCATTGATATCTTCGGTCACTTCTTAATAATGGTTTATGGACCTTTCCTCCAGGAACTTGTCCAAACCTTTTTTAAACCCAGCTACACTAACAGCCTTTACTACATCCTCCGGTAACAAATTCCAGAGTTTGATTACACGTTGAGTGAAAAAATATTTTCTTTTATTAGTCTTAAATAGTTTACCCTGTAGCTTCATTGCATGTCCCCTAGTCTTTCTATATTCTGATAAGGTAAACAATCGATCTACGTTTACCCGTTCCATTCCGTTCATTAATTTATAGACTTCTATCATATCTCCCCTCAGCCGTCTCTTTTCCAGGTTAAAGAGCCCTAACCTTTTTAGCCTTTCCTCATAGGAGTATCCTTCCATCCCATTTACCATTTTGGTGGCTCTTCTCTGAACCTTTTCTAAAATCGCTATATCCTTTTTAAGATACGGCGACCAGAATTGCACACAATATTCAAGGTGCGGTCTCACCATGGAACGATATAGAGGCATTATAATATCTTTTGTTTTATTTTCCATTCCTTTCCTTATCATACCTAGCATTCTATTTGCTCTCTTGGCTGCTGCTGCACACTGGGCCGAGGGTTTTAACATGGTATCCACAATGACGCCTAAATCTTTTTCCTGGGTGGTGGTTCCTAATGTGGAACCTTGCATCGTGTAACCATAGTTTGGGTTGTTCTTCCCTAGGTGCATAACCTTGCACTTCTCCACATTAAATTTCATCTGCCATTTTGATGCCCAGTCTTCCAATTTATCAAGATCCTCTTGCAATTTTTCAGAATCCTCTTGGGTTTTAACAACTTTAAATAGTTTTGTGTCATCTGCAAATTTGATAACCTCACTCGTTATTCCACTTTCCAGGTCATTTATGAATATGTCAAAAAGCAGCGGACCCAGCACAGATCCCTGGGGTACACCACTATTCACCTTTCTCCATTGCGAAAATTGGCCATTTAACCCTACCCTCTGCTTTCTATCTTTTAACCAGTTCCCGATCCACAATAGTACACTGCCTCCTATCCCATGACTCTTTAGTTTTGCCAAACGTCTCTGATGAGGGACCTTGTCAAAGGCCTTCTGAAAGTCCAGATACACAATATCAACCGACTCACCTTTGTCCACCTGTTTATTCACTCCTTCAAAAAAACATAACAGATTAGTAAGACAAGATCTTCCTTGTCTAAAGCCATGTTGGCTGTCTCCCATTAGGTCGTGACTATCTACATGCTGAGTAATTTTATTCTTTATGATGGTTTCTACCATTTTTCCCGGTACTGACGTCAGGCTCACCGGTCTGTAGTTTCCCGGATCACCCCTGGAACCCTTTTTAAAAATTGGTGTTACATTGGCGATCCTCCAATCTTCAGGTATTAGAGATGATTTTAATGATAGTTCACAGATTACTAATAGCAGGTCTGCAATCTCATATTTCAGTTCTTTCAACACCCTTGGATGTATACCATCCGGCTCAGGTGATTTGCTACTCTTCAGTTTATCTAATAGTTGTAAGACATCTTCCCGATGTATCGATATTTCCTTCAATTCTTCTGCACCTTTAAATACCACTTCAGTCATGGGTAACATCCCTACATTTTCCTCAGTAAAGACTGAAGCAAAGAATTCATTCAGTCTCTCCGCTATCGCCTTGTCGCCTCTTAGTGCTCCTTTAACCCCTTTATCATCTAATGGACCAACTGACTCTCTCACAGGTTTTTTGCTACGAATGTACTTGAAAAGGTCTTTATTTCATGTTTCTGCTTCCGCAGCAAGCTTCTTCTCAAATTCTCTCTTTGCCTGCCTTATCAATGCCTTGCATTTGACTTGCCAGTGCTTGTGCTGTTTCCAGGTTTCATCATTTGGCTCTTTTTTCCATTTCCTGAAAGATGCTTTTTTGGAAACAACAGCCTCTCTGACCTCACCTTTAAACCATGCTGGCAGTTTTTTGGACTTCCTTCCACTTTTCTTAAAGCGTGGAATACAGCTGGTCTGGGCTTCCAAGATAATATTTTTCAACAACATCCAAGCTTGATGTACGTCTTTAACCTTTGCAACTGCTCCTTTTAGTTTTTTCTTAACTGTTTTCCTTATTTTATCATAGTCTCCCTTTCGAAAGTTAAAGGGCAGTACTGTGGATTTCCTTACTATCCCTCCTCCACTAATTAAATCAAAGGCGATCATGCTATAATCACTATTGCCAAAAGTGGCAACAACACCCTTATCTCTTGCACTAGATCTGGTGTTCCACTAAGGACTAGGTCTAATATGGCTTCCCCTCTGGTCGGTTCATGAACCAGCTGCTCCAAGAAGCAGTCATTTATTTCATCTAGGAACTTTATCTCCCTAGCATGTCCTGCTGTGACACTGACCCAGTCGATGCCGGGGTAATTGAAATCACCCATTATTATTACTGCACTGTAACTTTTGCTAGCTTCCTTGATTTCTTTGAGTATTTCATCATCCATTTGTTCATTCTGGCCAGGCGGACGATAGTACACCCCCACTGCCATCGCCTTCCCCTTTTTACATGGAATTTCAATCCATAGAGATTCTACAGCAAATTTTGTTTCTTGCAAAACTTTAGTCCTTTCTGACTCAATGCCCTCTCTAACAGAGCGCAACCCCTCCACCAATTTGATCAGCTCTATCATTACGATATAGTTTGTACCCAGGTATCACAGTGTCCCACTGGTTGTCCTCCTTCCACCATGTCTCTGATATTCCAATCATATCTAACCTCTCATTTAGTGCTATATATTCTAACTCTCCCATCTTGTTTTTTAGACTTCTAGCATTTGCATACAAGCATTTTAGAGACTGTATTTTATTCATATTAATTTGGCTATTGGTAGACATGGGTAATTTGGGATCTTTAAGCTCTGTCTGCTCCATACTCGAGGGCATTTGGGCTACTTTACTCTTTTTTGGAACCTCTCTGCCTTTTGTAGTATCCTTCAAGGATACATTCTTCCGAACCATGCGCTCTTGGGCGACTGTCGGCTTTCCCGTATTATCTAGTTTAAAAGCTGCTCTATCTCCTTTTTAAAGGTTAATGCCAGCAGCCTGGTTCCATCCCGGTTAAGGTGAAGCCCATCCCTTCGGAAGAGCCCCTCCTTTCCCCAGAATGTTCCCCAGTTCCTAACAAATCCAAACCCCTCATCTCTGCACCATTGTCTCATCCACGCATTGAGACTCCAGAGCTCTGCCTGCCTTTTGGGTCCTGCGCGTGGAACGGGAAGCATTTCGGAGAATGCTACCCTGGAAGTTCTGGATTTCAACTTCCTATCTAAAAGCCTAAATTTAGCTTCCAGAACCTCCCTACCACATTTTCCTATGTCATTGGTACCGACATGTACCAAGACAGCAGACTCCTCCCCAGCACTATCTAAGATCTTATCTAGGTGGCGCGTGAGGTCCGCTACCTTCGCACCGGGCAGGCATGTTACCAGGCGATCCTCACGTCTACCAGCCACCCAGCTATCTACATGCCTAATGATCGAATCACCAACTATAACTGCTGTCCTAACCCTTCCCTCATGGGCACTTGGCCCTGGAGAAACCTCCTCGGTGCGAGAGGGGTTTACATCACCTGGAGGACAGGTCCTAGTTACAGGATCACTTCCTGCCACACCAGGGTGATGCTCTCCTGTCACGTGACCTCTCTCCTCCATGGCAACAGGGATGCTGCCAGACTGGAGGTGGGACTTCAGGACTATATCCCTGTAGGCCTCGTCTATGTACCTCTCTGTCTGTCTTATGCTTTCCAAGTCTGCTACTTTAGCCTCTAGAGAACGGACTTGTTCCCTGAGAGCAAGGAGCTCCTTGCACCTAGTGCACACGTAAGACCTCTCACCAGCTGGGAGAAAATCATACATGTGACACTCAATGCAAAAGACTGGAAAGCCCACATCCCGCTGCTGGACTGCTGTCTGCATCTTAGTTTTAAGTTTGTGTTTAGATCTTTAAGTTCTTTACGTACTAAAGGGTGCTATGGATATTTATACCACTAAAACTGTACCTAATAAGTTTAATATACCTTGTTCACCTGAAGCTTAATTAATCTCAGGTCCTTAGTGTATGACTGATTTGGTTAATGAGCTTCACCTGAGAGCACCTCCTGTCTTTTAAGTTGTGCAAGTACCTATAAAGCTGTGATTATCCCAGGGGAGGGTGGGTGTGGGGAGGGAGGGAGGGATATAACACTTATTAAAAGAGGGCTGCTACACAGTACCCTGTCCTGTGCTGCTGAGGTAAGCTATATTCTGATTTGATTTAAATTATAGCTCTTTGCTGCTGCTAGGCTCTAACCTATTATGAAATTTAAACTACAAGCTATCTGCTGGATTCTAAATTTAACCAGAAAGCTCTCTTCTGTGTTTTAATTTGAAACTAAAAGTACTTAGCTGATGCTAGGCCCTGAGTGACTATGAAATTTAAACTACAGCTCTCTACTGGGTATGAAAGGTAACCAGTGGGAACTGAACCCTGGTCTCTTGGTTCCCAAGCCAGTGTTCTTAACCATTAGGCTACTCCTCCACTCCATGGAATCAAGACACTCTATGCAAGACAGATAAATACAAGAAACAAGTGACTAGGGTAGAACTAAGGGGAAATGGTTATAGCGCACATGGATGGTAAAAAGAGATACCAATTGGTAGGCTGTTCCAGACACACGGTGCAGCATGGTGGAAGTGGGAGAGAGGCACAAATAAGAGGAATTTGCCTGATGAGTGGAGTTCCCAAGGAGGGGTATAGGAAGAGGTAAGAGAGGAGAGGTAATAATGAGCCACAGAACAAATAAATGCAACTTCAACCTGCTTGGATCCATAAGGAAACAAGCAGTCAAGAAATCCAGCAACGCACTGCTCTTTGCAGAGCAGCTATGAAACACCAAGATAAACTATTCGAGTGCAGGGATGTATCTCGGTGTACAGAGATTCAACTTGTTCAAACCATGGTATTTTCAACATCAACTTATGGATGTGAAAGTTTGAATTATGGCGCTGGAGAAGAATATTCACTCCTCCACCCCTGATATCACCCCTCTCAAAGCCTGTCTCTCCTAGATCAACTCATGGATGTCTTCCAGCTTCCTTCATGTTAACCTTTCTAAAACCATGGCTATTTGGTTCACTTTCGGCCGTCCCGCACCTTCTATAGCCCCCTTGTTCTCCTCCTCCCCATCCCTACTGTCTCTACCCCGCGCTAATCTCGGTGTCACCCTTGATTCCGCTTTGTCATTTTACGCTCACATATCAGCTATCGTCCAGCGCTCCTTTTATTCATTAAGGCAAATTTGTGCCGTTCGTCCCTTTCTCCCTACTTCTTGACTACTCTACTTCTCTCCCTCGTGTCTCGCTTGGATTACTGTAACGCCTCTCTAGCTGGACTCCCTTAATACCAACTGCACAGACTCAAAAACTTGTACAGAACAGGACAGCCCACATTCTTACACACGCCTCCCACTCAGGCCATGTCACCCCCCTCCTTATCCATCTCCACTGGCTCCCCGTGGCTTCCAGAATTCAATACAAAATCCTCACTTTCATCCACAAAGCAATTCATACTGGAGTACCACAATACCTTTCTAACCTGGTCCACCTCCACGCCCCCCAGTGTTCACTCCATGTCTCTCCCTTCCCCTTCCCCTTCCCAGGCCCATCTGGAGTCCACCCATTCCTCTGTTTTCTTTTTTCTTGGCCCCAAACTCTGGCATTCACTCTCGCTGACCCTCCGTATGGAACCCTTCTTTACTAGTTTTAAAGCGAGGTTAAGGACTCATCTTTTCCACACTGCCTTTGATCTCACCCCTCCACCCTCCCCTCCCACAGTGATGTCTTGCCCCTCTTTCGCCTAAGGCCCTTCCCTTACGTCTTCTTTATCTTTGCTCTATTTGACCATTGGCATTCTGTTTCCTTTCCTAGCAGCATTTAACCTTATATTGTAAACCACTCCAATACTCACGTGTGGGCGGTATATTAAAAGCTGATTAAAGATAAAGGGCGGCCCATCCACTAGGCGGCTGGCCCTGGTGGGTGGTAGCAGCAGTACACATGGGCAGCTGTGACACCCCTCTCTCAGCTGCTGCCAATTCCATTTGGGGGGAGAGGAGGAGACGGACAGCAGCAGCTTTTACGAAAACAGCAGCGCCTTTGGAAATACTGCCGCTGCCCGCCTCCCATGACAGAATCGGCAGCAGCGGGGGCAGAGGATGGGGTTTCTGACTAGGGTGGCAGACACCCTTGGGCCGGCCCTGAGAATACTGTGTATATTATGGACTGCCTGAAGAACAAATCCATCGGTATTAGAGGAGATTGAATCTAAGCTCTCATTGGAAGCTCAAATGACAAGACAAACGTCATACATCATGCGAAGATTATTCGAGAAAGACACAAGGCTGAAGGTTGATGCAAAATGAGGAAGGCCGGCAATGCAATAGATTAGCTGTTATTATAGCAGTCTGTCAACAATTGGTTGCCTGGCTGAAGATCAAAGACTGTTTAGGACAACTATCCACAGGTTCACCATTGACTCAATGGCACTTAACAATGGGAGTCAACCAGACTGTGCTGGAGAACTCTGCAAGGAAAGTTAAAAAACACGCGTGTAAAAGTTATCTGCTGATTTCTCCTTTCAGGATTTCTTGAAAGAATTCTGTATCAGCAGTGAACTGATAACACTACAGACACCTATTTCCTAAACCAGTTTTTGCTTTATCAATAACACCAATTTACTATAGTATTGCGCTCTGCGTCATTAAGGCATTTCAACTTCTGGGCATAACCAGAGATTAATGAACTATCAGTACAAGATGTCCTAGGTCTATACCTGAGATAAGGGAAGGTGAAGCGACTCGTCCAAGGTCACAAGAAGCATGATCAGCATATGAATCCTGACTTCCCCAGATCACAGCCTGCTACTGTCACCACTAGGCTACTCCTATTCACAGACCTTTACCTTTGTTTCTTGCAACACCTTCATCCTCCCAGCAATGTTCCCTCTAATTTTCTGTAGGCTGTGTGCACATAAAATATCAGCTGTGCAGCTTTTGAAGGAAGATTAAATTTTTGTGCGCTACATAACAACACTCGGAGTTATATACTTTAAAATTTGACTACATGTCAGAATACAGTATGTACACCACATTGATTGCACTATAAAATATTGTAGAACTTGTGAAAATCATAAATACACAACAACTTTTAAATTTTAAGACGTCTGTGTTGTTTTCTATCAGAATCAGAACCAAAATTTTTGTGCGCTCTGTTGTAAAGTATGTGCGCGCGCGCGCGCGCACACACACAGCTTAGAGGAAACAGTGCCTCCCAGGTCTCAGAAGCAAAATAAACTTTAGCAACAGCCTACAATTCACTAGCATCACACCAGCATCCTGACATTTCAAACAGTAACGTCATACTGATGAATTCCAGACAGCAAAGCACAGGACTAAAGACCAGAAGAGCCTGCTTCCATGGTGTAGGACTTCCAACAAGCTGCAATGCTCCCCCTGCAGGAATTTAATGCGGCAGCTAATACCAGATGGCTCACTCCAAAAAGCCAGCAGAGGAGCAAGAGATGCTACTGAACATTTTATCACAACTCATTTAATTTTGTAACTAGTGAACTGATTTTACCTATACCAGTATTATATACTTTTTGTGGGAGGGTGGGAGAAATGGGGTGAAATGTATAATCACTTCCCACCCCCCACCCCTCAGTCAGGTTGCAGCATATCCTGAATTTTGACACAAGGCTTAACCTCCCTGTATTAGAAAATGCTGTAAGCTCTTTGTCTGTGAAACATTATAAGGCCACATATCATCTTGTAAAATGCAATACACAAAATTATTACGCCAGGATTTTTTTTGAGTCATAAAAATTAACGTCACTATCCAGAGTATTACGACATTATATATCACGACGAAATAATTTTCAAAGGAACGTGCTACCATCTTTTTAAAAATGGATCACATAAAAAGGCAGAGAAGACGCAAACGCAGCGGACCCCAAATTTAAGGTCTGGGCCAAGCCCGATCTGCACTCTGCTAAATCTGGGGTGAATGCAATAATGTCTGTACTTTTTTTGCCTCGCCCTTGATGCACGCTTTGGGCAAGTCGTGCACTATGTCAAAGTTACACATGGAAATGAGTTGCCGCATTCTCGCAGATATTTGCCTGGCAGGAGATGTTAGAGGGGGCGTGGAGCACAAACGCGTAAAATCGAAAGCTAGAGCGCGATGAATTGCGCGTGCAAAATGCTCGCTCCTAGCCGTGCCTGCCAGCGCTGGGACGTGCAAGCTCCCTCCGCTCTTACCTCCAAGCCCGTCCTTCCTTCCTTCCCCGGCCCGTGTCCTCGCCTCGCTCCTCACGCCCCCTCTCCTCCGAGCCCCGGACCCAAATACTCATTAGCATTCCATGGCCGGTCACGTGACGGCCTTGGCCAATGGCGGGCGGGGCGCCCGGGCCACTGCCGGTCTCCATAGCAACCGGAGCCCGGGAAAGGGAGGGGGTGGGGCGGGGCGGAGCGGCGGCGGCGGCGGCCAGACGGGCAGTGTCCCGGTGGGAATGTGCTGCTGTCTGAGTCGCCCCTCCCCCCCCCCTCAGGTAGGGCTCCCACTTGCCCTTCGCGAGACAGGGTCACTCACAAATGCATAAGCAGGAATTAGACTGGTGCACGGGAACAGGGAGGGATGGGAATTCGCTGTCCCTCTCTTTCTATGGTGGTGGTGTCCTCTTTGGGTCCCGCGATTGTATTTTATCCCAGTTTAGAAGTCTTTAATGATTTGACTTGAACCTGCACAATAACCTTTTATTCATTTAAGTAGGGGCTTATAAAATTGTGCCGGGGACATGGATGCAGAAAAGGGTACTGGGGACACCTAGCCCCCTCCTCTCAAGTGATATGCGCCTAGTGCTCTTGGATTCTGCACGCTCAGTTTTGCGCTTTTTTGTGATGTTTTGTTTCTATATTATCGCTCAAAAATAATAGGCTTTGTTATTCTGACAAACAAAACATGCAGAATTTTGCTTAAACCAGACCTTTGGCACAGAAGTTTGAATTTTGTGTACAGAATTCCAGCAGGAGCAACACTCGTGTTTCAATTTTACTAAGTATGCGCCCATGCTTCTGTTTGTCCTGATACAAAGTTGCTCCTGCCTCTGGGGGCAGGTGTCAGTGGTGCTGTAGCTTTCAGGGACGTGAAATATAAGTTTAGATATTAAATAGAGCCTGATATTGAAAAGGGGTTATGAGCAGGGGCGGCTCAAGGCAATCTGCTGCCTGAGGGGAAGAAAGAGATGGCGCCCCCCCCCCCCCCTTAGAGGGGGCGGGGCTTTTTCAGAATTCCAATTAGGGACTGAACTAAACCAAAAAGCCAATTAGATTATATGGAGGGAATGCAAGATGTTTGCACACAGGGCCGTACCAAGCTGCAATCGCGCCCTGTGCAACTTGCAGCTTGGGGCGCGCACCCCCTCCTCCCCCCCCCCATACCTCCGTCCAGCGCTGCCTGCTCTTTCCCTGCTGCTGCCGCCCTTTTTCTGGCAGCAGGGAAAGAGCAGGCAGCGCTGGACGGAGGAGGTATGGGGGGAGGGGGTGCGCGCCCCAAGCTGCAAGTTGCACAGGGCGCGATTGCAGCTTGGTACGGCCCTGTGTGCAAACATCTTGCAAATTATAAGTCATTTTTATTTTGTTGTTATAAACCGTGTTATAGTTCTTGCTTTTTCTTTTTCAACATATATTTTGCGTCCACAGTGGGTGCAGAGCAGAACCAAGATATTCATCCAAGAACTCAATATTTTAAAACAAAAATCTGATTCTGATCATCTCACTAACAACAACCACTATTCTCCAGTACCAGACATATTGTGAACTAATACAAAACCCTACAACGAAGAGCAAACCTACCATACCATACCATATCAGCGCAAACTTCCAAAACTCACATAAGGAGCCCATCCAAAAAAAGCATCACTGTAAATACTACAGTGGGCCCTGGAACATCCATACACCTATCTGAAAAGCTGAACAAGTCAAATTACTACTAGTGGTTAGAACTACTGGCTTGGTAACCAAGCAACCAGGGTTCGATTCCCACTAGCACTCCTTGTGGCCTTGGGCAAGTCACTTAACCCTCCATTGCCTCGGAAGAAAGGCCTGGCAATTTACTTCCGGCGACACTGCCAAGAAAACCCAGGAGCTTCTGGGTCGCCAGGAGTCAGGACTGACTCGAAGGCACACATTGTATTGTTGTTTGTTGTACAGTATAGAGCTTTATGTACAAACTCCATGTTAACAGAACACCTGGCCTCAGTCACACACTCACATCGACCCTCACCAAGTAGAGAATAAGTAACCATAATCTAAAAGTAAAACTAAAACATCACAAGATTCTCCTAACCACATTTAAACTAATAAATAACTTAGCACCATCTGTACTCAATACACTCATCAATGTAGAGATAGATAAACGATCACAAAGGAGTAGAAACACAAACACCATAGCAGTACCAAAAGATTACACAAAAGCTAGAAAACAAACCAACAAGAGGGCCTTCTCACATTCAGCACCTATCCTCTGGAATAATCTTCCTGACAACATTCGCCTACTGTCGGACATAAAGGAATTTAGAAAAAAATTGAAAACCCATTTATTCTCTTTACACTACAACAAAGGAGCAGAAACTAACCAGACTACACAAAGAGACACAGGTTAACAACCATACTACAACAATTTATAACTATGTGATTCGTCACTCTTAAAATAATTTATGCAACCACAGGTGATCTATGATATAATTTGTAAATACCCACAATGTAAATAGGTTCTAATAGTTTACTGTTCTAACTTTGTATTGTTACCTGTAAATAGTTCCAACTGTTCTATGTAAAATGACTTGGTATGATATTTCCCATACCATATAACTTACTGTTCATTGTAAACCGCACTTGATACTTGGGAAAGAGCGGTATAGAAATAATTGTTAAATAAATAAATAATAAATAAATAAAACTATGTAGACAAAATGTAAACTGAAACCCCAAGAAGCCAGAGTCCACATGCATTGCAACATCAAATAAATAAGAGATGGAGTACCCCAATACTGTGTAACATATAAAAATAGCACAAAGTCAAATCACTAATATTAAATAAAATTATTTTTTCTACCTTTGTTGTCTGACCAATTTATTCTCTGATCATGCTGGTCCTGATCTGAGGCTTCTGCTTTCCTGTCTTCTCTTAGCTCCCTTTCTGTGGTCTATGATCCATCTGCCATTTCTTATCTCTTCTTTTGTTTTCTTCAGTTCTTTCCATCAGCCTATTTTCAGTACCCGTAACCCATCCCAGTATCAGCCCCTTTCCAGTCCTTCCCTCCCAGTACCTTCCAATGTCAACTTGCATTCCCATGACTGCCACTGGTGTCCATTCCCTTCCAGTCCCCCTCCTTCCCCACTGTCCAGCTCCTTCTAGTCCAAATACCATGGCAGCACCTCTCAGCATCCACTCCCTTCCAGTCCCATTCTCCCATCCCTCGCATCAGCCCATTTGTAGCCCTAGCTCCCAGTTTTCTTCAAAAGCCAGCAGCTCTATCCTCCCCACCATCAGCCCATTTCCAGCTCACTTTCAGTGCTAGTCCCCCCTCAACCCCATTACCAGTGCTAGCCTCCCCTAATCAGCCCATTACCAGATCTACCCCTCATCAGCCCATTACCAGTCCTAGCCTCCACTAATCAGCCCATTTCCAATCCTAGCCTCCCCGATCAGCTAATTTCCAATGCTAACCCCCCTGTCCATTACCAGTCCTATCCCCCTCAGTCCATTACCAGTCCTATCCCCCCATCAGCCCATTACCAGTCCCTAGCCTCCCCTGATCAGCTCATTTCCAGTCCTAACCTCCCCGATCATCTAAGTTCCAATGCTGGCCCCCCATCAGCCCATTACCAGTGCTAGGCCCCCTAATCAGCCATTTACCAGTCCCAACCCCCCCCCCCCCTTGATCAGTCCATTCCCAGTCCTAGACTTCCCTAATTAACCCATTACCAGTGCTAGCCCCCCCCCCGATCTGCCAATTACCAGTGCTAGCCCCCCCATCAGCCCATTATAATCCTAACCCGCACTGTCTCTCCCCTCTGTCCAGCATTTATCCACGTCTGTCCAGTATGTCTCCCTGTCTCTCTCCTTTGTCCAGCATTTGCCCCGTCTCTCCCCTTGGTCTAGTACTTATCCCCTGTCTCCCCATCTCTCACCTTTGTCTCTCCTTGTCCTCCTCCTGTCCCCACTCCCTCCACCTGCACTTCTCATCCGGCAGTGGCGGGGGCACTCTGGCTGTTTTAATTTTCGATTTTGCTGCCTCTGCCCTGCCTCTGTCTTCTCGCTGCGTTTTTTTCCTCAAGAATGCTTACAGCAAAAAAAAAAAAAAAAGCGGCGGGAAGGCAGAGGTAGGGCAGAGGCGGCAAAATCTAAAATTAAAACAACCAGAGTGCCGCTGCCGCACAAATTGATTTCTTCGATGCCGGTTGTTCCTGCTGGATGAGAGGGAACCCTTGTCAGTTCCATTCCAACCCCCTCCCTCCATCCATACATCCATGTCAGCCCCCCTTCCCCCTCCCTCCCTCCATCCATACATCCATGTCAGCCCCCCTCCCTCCCTCTATCCCTACATCCATGTCAGCCCTCCCTCCCTCCATACATCCATGTCAGCCCCCCTCCATCCATCCATCCATGTCAGCCCCCCCTCCATCCATCCATCCATATCAGCTCCCCCCTCCCACCCATTGAATTGAAATGGGTGATTTCAATTACCCCTGTATCGACTGGGTCAGTGTCATGGCAGGACATGCTAGGGAGATAAAGTTCCTAGATGAAATTATTGACTGCTTCTTGGAGCAGCTGGTTCATGAACCGACCAGAGGGGAAGCCATATTAGACCTAGTCCTTAGTGGAACACCAGATCTAGTGCAAGAGATCAGGGTGTTGGGGCCACTTGGCAATAGTGATCATAACATGATTGCCTTTGATTTAATTAGTGGAAGAGGGATAGTAAGGAAATCCACAGTACTACCTTTTAACTTTCGAAAGGGAGACTATGATAAAATGAGGAAAATAGTTAAGAAAAAACTAAAAGGAGCAGTTGCAAAGGTTAAAGACTTACATCAAGCTTGGGTGTTGTTGAAAAATACTATCTTGGAAGCCCAGACCAGCTGTATTCCACGCTTTAAGAAAAGTGGGAGGAAGACCAAAAAACTGCCAGCATGGTTTAAAGGTGAAGTCAGAGAGGCTGCTGTTGCCAAAAAAGCATCATTCAGGAAATGGAAAAAATAGCCAAACGACAAAACCTGGAAACAGCACAAGCACTGGCAAGTCAAATGCAAGGCATTGATAAGGCAGGCAAAGGGAAAATTTGAGAAGAAGCTTGCTGCGGACTTTTTCAAGTACATTCGTAGCAAAAAACCTGTGAGAGAGTCAGTTGGTCCATTAGATGATAGAGGGGTTAAAGGGGCACTAAGAGGCGACAAGGCGATAGCGGAGAGACTGAATGAATTCTTTGCTTCGGTCTTTACTGAGGAAGATGTAGGGATGTTACCCATGACTGAAGTGGTATTTAAAGGTGTGGAAGAATTGAAGGAAATATCGATACATTGGGAAGATGTATTACAACTATTAAATAAACTGAAGAATAGCAAATCACCTGGGCCAGATGGTATACATCCAAGGGTGTTGAAAGAACTGAAATATGAGATTGCAGACCTACTATTAGTAATCTGTGAACTATCATTAAAATCATCTCTAATACCTGAAGATTGGAGGATCGCAAATGTAACACCATTTTTTAAAAAGGGTTCCAGGGGAGATCCGGGAAACTACAGACCAGTGAGCCTGACGTCAGTACCGGGAAAAATGGTAGAAACCATCATAAAGAATAAAATTACTCAGCATGTAGATAGTCATGGTCTAATGGGAGACAGCCAACATGGCTTTTGACAAGGACGATCTTTTCTTACTAATCTGTTATGTTTTTTTGAAGGTGTGAATAAACAGGTGGACAAAGGTGAGTCGATTGATATAGTGTATCTGGACTTTCAGAAAGCCTTTGACAAGGTCCCTCATCAGAGACTTCTGGCAAAACTAAAGAGTCATCGGATAGGAGGCAGTGTACTACTGTGGATCAGGAACTGGTTAAAAGATAGAAAGCAGAGGGTAGGGCTAAATGGCCAATTTTCCCAATGGAGAAAGGTGAATAGTGGTGTACCCCAGGGATCTGTGCTGGGTCCACTGCTTTTTGACAAATTCATAAATGACCTGGAAAGTGCAATAACTATGGTTACACGATGCAAGGTTCCACATTAGGAACCACCACCCAGGAAAAAGATTTAGGCGTCATTGTGGATAACATGATAAAACCCTCGGCCCAGTGTGCAGCGGCGGCCAAGAGAGCAAATAGAATGCTAGGTATCATATGGAAAGGAATAGAAAATAAAACAAAAGATATTATAATGCCTGTATATCGTTTAATGGTGGGACCGCACCTTGAATATTGTGTGCAATTCTGGTCGCCGTATCTTAAAAAGGATATACCGTTATTAGAAAAGGTTCAGAGAAGAGCCACCAAAATGGTAAATGGGATGGAAGGATAATCCTATGAAGAAAGGCTAAAAAGGTTAGGGCTCTTTAACCTGGAAAAGAGACGCCTGAGGGGACATATGATAGAAGTCTATAAATTAATGAACGGAATGGAACGGGTAAACAACTTCCTTTGGTGGCGGGACAATGCTGCACGGAGCCCATCGAGAGATGGAAAGGACCCGCAATGGCTTCACCGGCACAGCCGCGGTTCCCTAAGAGGTAGGGAGCCGCGGCTGCAGAAGAAGGGAGGCAGTGAGTTTTCCGCTGCTGAGAAGTGGACTAGGCAGCAGCAGCAACTTGTGCATTTGTTTTTTAATTTGAAGGCGAAGTGAGGCGGCTGTTTTGGGGGCATTTGCCGCCCTCAAAACCTTGCCGCTTGAGGCAGCCGCCTCACTTTGCCTCATTATAGAGCCGTCCCTGGTTATGAGCCTTGCAGGACTTGCTGATGGCATAAATACTACTGAACCCAATCTTGGCACAATGGACATGGTCTGTGGGTGGGACTGGGGCAATCCTGTTACTTATCCAATTAGCAGCAATCTTTAACTCACTAATCGGATAGGTAATCGCATAAACAGGCCAATGCAGAAAGCTTAGCATGGGCTTTACGAGCTCCTAACACCACCTTTAAGCACTTTTAATGATCCTGCAAATGCAGGAAACAGACATAAACACCGGCGGAAAAACTAGCACCCAACGCCATTTGTATTTAAATGAACTCAGATGATCAGGCATCGGGAAAAGCCCCCGAAGCAATGAAAATACTGTCGGGGGGCCGTGCCTGACAATAAAATTATCCCTGGTGGTCCAGCAGCCCCAATCCCACCCCCGACAATATTTTGATGGCATCGGGAAAGGTCCCTGATGCCATCAAAATACTGTCAGGGGCTATGCTCCACAATAAAATGATTCCTGGTTGTCTAGTGGCCCCTTCCCCCACCTCCCTAAATAAAAGAAGAACCTGGAGGTCTAGTGGCCCCTTCCCTCCCCATTAAATAAAAAACAGAACCTGGTGGTCTGGTGGCCCCTACCTGGTGGTCTGGTGGCCCCTAAATGCACCTTAAGCAGGAGCGCTGCCTATGCGTTCCTGCTCTGCGACACCCATCTTGCAAGATGGCAATGTCTGGCCCTGCGTGATGCATCCTGGGATGCACCAGGTGAGGTCAGACTGCCATATAAGGTAGATTATGCCTTATATGGCAGTCTGGAGCTGGCAGACCACCAGCCTCACCCAGTGCATCTCAGGATGCACTGTGTGGGGCCAGACACCACCATTTTGCAAGATGGGAGATGCAGAGCGGGCGCGCGTAGGCAGCGCTCCTGTTTAAGGTGCATTTGGGGGCCACCAGACCACCAGGTAGGGGCCTCTAGACCAGCAGGTTTTCTTTTCTATTTAATGGGGGGGGGGGGGGGTGAACGGGCCAACTGACGGGTTTGGCAGTGATGATCAAGATGGGGGATAGAAGGCCTAGAAGAACAATAGGTACCGGTAGTAGTAATCAGGTTATTTCATAGAGAAGAATTTGCAGGGCTAATAGAATAGGTTACAAAGGCTCTGAAGACCGGTGACAATCAGAATAAGCCACAGGTGGTGGAATCCTGTGAGGTATAACGGAAATTGGTGAAGGCTTTCCCCTTCCATGCATCGGTGCAGGAAAAGGTGCAGGAGTTTGGGAGGAACTGAGCAATGCAATTATACCCTTTGCGTAGAGAGCGGGAGGAGAAGTTGTTGAGAGTTCCAAATATGGGTGCCATGGTGTGCGGCGCTCCTGCCCGGCCTTGGGGCTAAAGACAGGAGCGGCGGTCTGATGCTTCGTGAGGAAGGAGAGTAACCTGTATCCAGGGAATGCTGGGTATTGTAGTTCCTGCTCCTCTCGCTCCGAAATAAAGAGTTGTAGTTATGGGGTTTCCAGAATATTTATTATAGTAAAGAATATTGTTCCATCACATGGCAAATAAATGCAAACAAAATAGGTGCTTCAAATGCTAACAGGAAAACTTAGGATAAAGGCAACTTAAAGTATAACTGCTTCTTTTCACTTCTAAGCAAATTACTCACTTTGCCCCAAGAGGTCAGTTAGATTCACTGCAGACTCTTTCAGCCACTGTTACCTTCACAGTGCTGGGGAAAATCAGGTGCACATAATTAGAGCTTTCTCAGCAAGGCAATACAACAGCTCCGTAGCATTCAATTCACATACGGTAAAAAGCAGTTTCCTTCAGCTTGGCATCTCTACACAGCAGACCGTGCAATCCATGCTCTCACAATCTGGTAAGTCTGTATTACCTTGTGTTAACTCTTCAAGCTGTATGGAATTACTGGCTTCTGGTAACACTGGCTGTCTTCTAGCTTGCAACTCTAAAAACTGCTTAAAACTCTGTAGGAGCAATTCAGCCTGCTGTTTGGGAGGTAGGGAATTGCTATCAGCTATACAACTTCCCTCTGGCTTAAGGCTGTTTATTTTCTCCTCTCTTAGATTAATTGTGTCAGAGTAATTGCTAGTCTCTTTTGCTAATGTTTCACACACAGGAGAGTTAGCTTTACGTTCAGCCTGGAAACTTTGTGGCCATTCACTTATTTGTTGCCATGCCGTTCTGACTTCAGATGGCTCCAACGTTCTCCAGCTGTTAGAATGTTTGTTGCTCTCTGGCTCAAACGGTACTTCACAGAATGATTGTTTTCTTTCTTGTGCCTGCCTTGAAGGCTTCCTTTCCCAGGGCTGTGCCTTCCAACGGTTGTCTAATTCAGGGCTAGGTCCTCTCTCCTTGGGACTTCTACTCACTGCCTCTGAATAAAACTTTGCAGGGTTCTTTCCAATGCCAGGTTCCCAAGTATCAGCATACTGTCTTCTGGACTTCCAATCATTCCTCCTCCTCTCCTTCTTTCTCTTCTCTATCTTAATCCCATTCTCATTCTGACTAGCAAAGCCATGCTCTGGTTTAAAACCACGTTCTCTCCTGGACACGCCCCTTCCAAGGGCAGGGTGTGCCCAATCAGGACTGCAGGACTCCTCCCCTGGGCTGGTCTCCATGCTCAGCTCTGTGGAATAGAGTCTCTCTTTCTTCCTTGGTTTCTCAAATAGGGATAAATCCTGCTGAACCTCAGGATTTTCATCCGTTTCCATAGGCTCAGGAGGGCGCTGTTCACCACAGATCCCCCCCTTAAGATATCACGGGCTGGCTTCTGACCAGAGGCACAGCACGTGATTCTACTCAGGGCATCTGCGTTCTGGTGGAGCCGTCCGGCTCTATGTTCCACTTGAAAGTCGAACGCTTGGAGGGCCATAAACCAATGAGTTAACCTCGCATTATGGTTATACATCTGGTTTAGCCATTTGAGTGGTGCGTGGTCGGTAATCAAGGTGAAACGTCTCCCCGTGAGATAAAAGCGCAGCGCGTCTATGGCCCACTTAATAGCCAGACACTCACGTTCAATTGTTGAATAGCGCTGTTCCGCTGGGGCTAGCTTCCTGCTGAGGTATAACATGGGGTGTTCCATACCATCATGACGCTGGGACAGTACTGCGCCAAGGCCCGTCTCCGACGCGTCAGTCTGTATCAAAAATGGTTGGGAAAAATCCACACCTCTGAGAACCGGTGCTGCACACAACTTGTTCTTTAACAGGTGGAATGCTTCTTCCGCCTCTTCCCGCCATCTCAGTTGGTTAGGCGCGTTCTTCTTTAACATTTCAGTTAGAGGGGCACTCTTCTCTGCAAATCCTGGAACAAACCGTCTGTAATACCCCACTAACCCTAGGAAGCTCCTTAACTGCTTCTTGTTAAGTGGTTTGGGGAATGCTTGAACAGCGGCTATCTTATCAGTAAGGGGCTTCACCACCCCATTACCCACCAGGTGACCCAAATATTTAACTTCCCGGCCTCCAAATAAACACTTAGCCGGGTTTAACGTAAGGCCAGCATCCCTAAGTGCCCTAAGAACGGCTTCAACTCGTGGGAGATGTTGTGTCCAATTGTCACTGTGAATGACCACATCATCCATATAAGCCACAGCATATGTTTGATGCGGTCGCCGAACCAAATCCATTAATTGCTGACACGTAGCAGCAGCTCCGTGTAGGCCGAAAGGCATTCTTTTAAACTGGTACAGGCCTACCGGGGTGCTGAACGCAGTCTTCTGTCTGGCATCCCTGGTTAGTGGGACCTGCCAGTATCCTTTCGACATGTCCAATGTGGTGAGGTATTTGGCACGGCCTAGGCGATCCAGAAGTTCTTCTATTCTGGGCATCGGATATGTATCGAAACGAGATATTAAATTAACTTTCCGGAAGTCGATACAGAACCTTATGGAGCCGTCGGGCTTGGGAACTAGAACAATTGGGCTGTTCCACAGGCTCCGCGACTCTTCTATAACGCCCATCTGCAACATTTCCTGTACCTGCCGTACGACCTCCTCCTTCTTGGCTTCTGGCAGCCTATATGGACATTGGCGTACTATTTCGCCAGGTGGCGTTATGATCCCATGGGCGATCAAGTCCGTCTTGCCTGGCATTGGTGTGAGGACATCCTGGTATCTTGTTAGTAGCTGAACCAACTCCTGTTTTTGTGCCCAAGACAAGCCTTCATCTACTCTAGGCTCTGGGTGGCTTTTACATACTGCGATTTGTGGCCCCAGGTCTTCCTCTTCCTTTTCTTCTACTACTGCGGCTAGAGCTTGGAAACTGGTACCCCCTGTTGACCCGAATCCACCTGCTCCACGAGCCGTTGTTGATAGGCTGGATACTTCTTCCAGCGGAGGCAGACCCACACGCTCGCAGATTAGTTGAGCTACTCGATCTCCAACCTTGACTTTAAAGTCCTCCTTGCCAAAGTTAAACATAAGAATTTTAATAGAACCTCTATAATCCGGGTCTATCACTCCGGCTCCTATGTCCAGAAAATGCTTTACGGCAAGGCCTGATCGTGGGGCTATCCGGCCGTAACAGCCTAGTGGCATTTCCATCTGTAGAGCAGTATCTATTAATGCTTTCCCTTGCTTAGGAACTATGACCTCCTCAGCACTACAGAGGTCATAACCTGCTGAGTTACTTGAAGCTCTCTTAGGGGGTTGAGCATTAGGGTTCATCTTGCAGAATCTTAGTACAAACACTGGTTTCTTCACTATTTCCTCTCTTGAAGGCGGTGTTTTCCCTTTTTGCTTTTTCGGGTGGGCAAACAAAGGACTAGGCACTATACTTTTCTTGTTGGCTTGGGTTAGAGCTTCTACCGGGGACTCTCTGGTAGCTTCTTGCTCTTTTAAGAATAAGCCTTGTTCCACCCCTTTATGGAAATGTGGCCAGTCTTTGCCCAAAACTATATTATGAGGCAGCTTGGGGACCACTGCGATGGGAATTTTCTTAAGCACACCTAGCGCTTTCACTTGAAGGTTGTATACAGGGTATAGTGATGTACCTCCGTGAACGCAGCGGATCTTCACATTACGAACAGGCTGAATTGCTACCCCTGATGCTTGGACTTGCTGCCACAGCGCCTTGGAGAGCATTGTCTGCTCTGCGCCAGAATCCAATAACGCGGTAGTAGCAACTCCCTGCACCTCTACCTCAATGAGAAATCCTTCTCGGGTTTTTTGTGCACTTTCTGCTACTAAGGCAGTCCTAAAACAATTCTTCTGTATATGCCCTTCTCGCCCACATTTAAAACATTTCCTAGGCGGTAACCTATCCTTCACAGTTGGCATACACATTTTGCTTGCTTCATTCTGAAATTTCCACTTCCTTTCTGACTCAGGTATTGCTGCCCCCTTTAAATCACTACTGCTTTCCTGAGCCATTACCTTGGCCTGCAAGAAGCGTTCTGTGAGGTCTACTGCCTCCTGTGGGGTTTTGCAGCTTTGCAGAATCAGGAAGGTTTTTATTTCATTGGGTACAGCATTCAGGTATTGCTCTACAATTAAGCTTTCCAATATAGACTCTTTAGTCCTATTCTCTGGATTAAGCCATTTATTTAACAACATGCTTATCCTGTATACTAAGGCTTTCGGTGTCTCACCCGGTTTTAATTTAACCGCTCGCAGGAGATTATGGTAGGCTAGCGGTGTAAGGCCTAGCCTTTCCCGGACCGCTCTTTTCACCTCCTCATAATTTCCGGCAAGGTCGGGTGGCATGCTCCTATAGGCACCAGTCAGAAACCGTGGCAGGAGGTTCAAAAGTAACCTTTATTGATCCACGGATAAGGTGCGCCAAACCCAACACAGGCCGTGTTTCGTACACCACTTCCTCAGGGGTTATAGGCTCACACTGCACCAAGCCAATTTCAGAAAAAACCTTTTGCTGAACAGAGGCACAGATCCCACCTGCCTCTGATGCGCGATGCACTTATGATTGTTTGTGAAAAAACACATGTGATGATTATCAAAACTTGGACAACACACGGTATCACCGTGAAGCCAGGTACCTCGCACTGATTATAGCATCGCCCAGGTGGGATCCGTGCCTCTGCTCAGCAAAAGGTTTTTTCTGAAATTGGCTTGGTGCAGTGTGAGCCTATAACCCCTGAGGAAGTGGTGTACGAAACACGGCCTGTGTTGGGTTTGGCGCACCTTATCCGTGGATCAATAAAGGTTACTTTTGAACCTCCTGCCACGGTTTCTGACTGGTTCCTGTTGCCCACGTGGTAGTTTGCTGTTTCTTGGTGGACCATGCTCCTATAGGCAGCCATTGCTTCTCCAGTAAGGGAAGCTGCAAATCTGATGGCCCAACATTCCTTTGGCCATGCACTTAACTGTGCCACTCTTTCAAAACACTCAATAAAATTGTCAACATCCTCATTGTCCTTTAACTGGCCAAAATTAAACATAGTCCCTGCATTTAGACTATGCGCAGCTGTAGCAGAAAAACCTGGGGGAACGGACGGTTTCTCCTGTGTCGTCTTCTGCTCAGCTACCCACGCTTGTAGCATGTCCAGTAGGGGTCGCTGCTGAGCCTGCAGGGCAGCAGCACTCTTTTCCTGGAATTCTAGACTCAAGTCTCGCTGTCTCTCGAGTTGAGTGGCCATCCATTTAAATACCTCTGCTGGATCCAGAGACATCTTTAGTACCTGTGAATACAAACAGACAGAAAAAAAACCAAGTGCGGTACCTCACACTTTTTAAAAAAAAAACTTTTCCTTTTTTTTTTTTTTTTTCAACTAGCTGGCAAACACTCTCAGCCCTGTATCCTTATCCTTTCCCAGGTGGACACTTATTACCTGGCTCAGGTGTTGCGTCACGCTTTCACAACCTCGTTGCAGCTGACACTCCGATGCTGGGACTCCTTCCTTCCTTTCAGGATGGTCTGCACTCGGGGTCTTTCTTGCAGTTGCTTTTCTGTAGTTTTCTGTGCGGCACCTTGCGCATGCGTGGAAATATCCTGCCACGTAGCCACTTGCGGCGCTCCTGCCCGGCCTTGGGGCTAAAGACAGGAGCGGCGGTCTGATGCTTCGTGAGGAAGGAGAGTAACCTGTATCCAGGGAATGCTGGGTATTGTAGTTCCTGCTCCTCTCGCTCCGAAATAAAGAGTTGTAGTTATGGGGTTTCCAGAATATTTATTATAGTAAAGGATATTGTTCCATCACATGGCAAATAAATGCAAACAAAATAGGTGCTTCAAATGCTAACAGGAAAACTTAGGATAAAGGCAACTTAAAGTATAACTGCTTCTTTTCACTTCTAAGCAAATTACTCACTTTGCCCCAAGAGGTCAGTTAGATTCACTGCAGCCTCTTTCAGCCACTGTTACCTTCACAGTGCTGGGGAAAATCAGGTGCACATAATTAGAGCTTTCTCAGCAAGGCAATACAACAGCTCCGTAGCATTCAATTCACATACGGTAAAAAGCAGTTTCCTTCAGCTTGGCATCTCTACACAGCAGACCGTGCAATCCATGCTCTCACAATCTGGTAAGTCTGTATTATCTTGTGTTAACTCTTCAAGCTGTATGGAATTACTGGCTTCTGGTAACACTGGCTGTCTTCTAGCTTGCAACTCTAAAAACTGCTTAAAACTCTGTAGGAGCAATTCAGCCTGCTGTTTGGGAGGTAGGGAATTGCTATCAGCTATACAACTTCCCTCTGGCTTAAGGCTGTTTATTTTCTCCTCTCTTAGATTAATTGTGTCAGAGTAATTGCTAGTCTCTTTTGCTAATGTTTCACACATAGGAGAGTTAGCTTTACGTTCAACCTGGAAACTTTGTGGCCATTCACTTACTTGTTGCCATGCCGTTCTGACTTCAGATGGCTCCAACGTTCTCCAGCTGTTAGAATGTTTGTTGCTCTCTGGCTCAAACGGTACTTCACAGAATGATTGTTTTCTTTCTTGTGCCTGCCTTGAAGGCTTCCTTTCCCAGGGCTGTGCCTTCCAACGGTTGTCTAATTCAGGGCTAGGTCCTCTCTCCTTGGGACTTCTACTCACTGCCTCTGAATAAAACTTTCAGGGTTCTTTCCAATGCCAGGTTCCCAAGTATCAGCATACTGTCTTCTGGACTTCCAATCATTCCTCCTCCTCTCCTTTTTTCTCTTCTCTATCTTAATCCCATTCTCATTCTGACTAGCAAAGCCATGCTCTGGTTTAAAACCATGTTCTCTCCTGGACACGCCCCTTTCAAGGGCAGGGTGTGCCCAATCAGGACTGCAGGACTCCTCCCCTGGGTTGGTCTCCATGCTCAGCTTTGTGGAATAGAGTCTCTCTTTCTTCCTTGGTTTCTCAAATAGGGATAAATCCTGCTGAACCTCAGGATTTTCATCCATTTCCATAGGCTCAGGAGGGCGCTGTTCACCACAGGTGATGGTGGTGTCCAAACACACTACTATCCTGATGATAGATGGTCAGCATTAAGGGACCCCATGATAGGAAATTAGATGCATGTCTTAAATAAATTTATGAGATAGCAGCAGTTTCCCAACAGGTGCTGATAAATAGTGGGTATGTATGAAGACCTATTGAAATGGTTGCAGCAAGATCAGGAACAGAAGCATGCGCAGACAGCCCTAGACTGGAGTTGGCATCCGTGTTCTTAGCAGATGTACAATATGACTTAATTAGGAGCATGGCAACAATTATGCCCACTTCTGTAATGGGTAGGAAAGCAGTGCGGCTGTGAAATTCATCAGCGGACTTGGGCTCAAAGGCTTGGCTTAATAAGCTTCCATACAGAGGACATTGGTGTTTGGAGAGGAATTGCAGAAATTGGTGCAAGATTGGTGACCGCAAGAACAGATATAGGGCTGCCTCTAGGCAGGGGTTTGGCAGAACAAGATTCAGAGATACTCATACTGTAATGCAGCAAGGGCTGATGAAAGCCCAGAGGAGAAAAAAAAAGCTGTTTTTCAGAGAAAAAAAGATGTGCACAAGTTGCAATATTCGCAGGAACTAGCTAGAGGGAGCAGGAGGGCATTCAGAGAGACTGAAGGGCCACGCCCAGCTGGTCACGAGGAACTGACAACCAGCTCCCAATCCTCAAAGGCAGGAGTGCTTTATAAGGGGAGAGTGGAAGACTGGAAGGGAGTGAGGTTGAAGTGGAAGCCTGATTTCTCCGGAGCTAGAGGATCACCAGGAGTGAGAGGTGACGCACCAGGAGCTGAGGAAGGACCTAAGGAGGGACCAGCTCAAGCTAGAGAGAGAGCTGTTTGCCCGAAGAGGCAAAAGCACTGCACTAATTGCAAGCAGAAGCAAAAGGAGAATCAGCTGGGGAAGCTAAGCCACGCTGAGCAGGAAAGCCAGGAGCTGGGCTTATGCAGAAGCAGGCGCTTACCAGGAGAATGGGTTCAAAGGCTGCAAGGTAAACCAAACTTTCAAAGAAAAGGATTTCATCAAGCTGCTGACTATGAGAGGCAAGCAATTGAAGAAAGCCATTTACCTGCTTGTTGCTGCAATACAAGGTATGATAAATATATGCCTGTGAAGAAAGCTATAAATGTTAAAGACTCTGGTAAAGCTGCTATAAAACCTCTAAGAAGAGAAAACACATTTAATCCTAATACAGCACGTGGCCGACGCCCTAGGCTAGGCCAAGGACATTGGCAAGTACTGCAAGAGATATACAAAATCCCTGGAGGTGTTTCCCAAGAAACTAGGGATACAGAGTCAGACATATCTGATTATGAGCCAATGCAAGTGGAACTGGCAGGAGAATTATCAGACCAGGAAATGGATTGTACTCTCTGTGTTTCTGGTAGCATATAGTCCTTGCCAGACTTATGAATTGCTTGAATTGCTAACCGAGCATTCTTTAATTGACTAAGCACTGCTATTCCTGTGAAATTCAACAGTTTTGCTTTAAACCCTGAGTTTTCTTTCTTACCTGAATTAAGGACATTTACTTTGAGTTGTAACCCAACAATTGGAACCACTGTGTAAAGGGAATAAAAGCCTTCTTTTTCCCACCACTCTGCTTTAATGGTTTCTTTAAAGATTGGAGCGAAAAACTACAAGGACCAAGTGCCTTTTGGCCCTTAAAAGACTCTCCTATCTTAATATTAAAATTTTTATGTCCCACCTGCCCTGGCGTCCACTGGCCACCAGGGAGGCGTGCCGACAATACTCAGACAGGCTAGGAAAATTAGAAGGCGATAGGAAGACAGAACCAACATGTAGTGTCTCTTCCTTTCATGGGATCAGGGGGGTGGCGCAGTGGCTAGTTGGCAGCAACAGTGATCATTGGGGGGTCCTCCTCCAAGATTTGCCCATAGGGGGCAATTAATTTTTTATGTGGAGAGGTACGGATCACCAATGACAGATGGTTGCTACAGATTATCAGATAGGAATATGTACTGGAATTACAGTCTCCTGTACAAGAAACATTTTTAAAATCCCCCTGTACCTCTTCATGGTTAAGGGCAGCAGTCAGGGAGATGTTGTTCAAGCTGGTAGACCTCAGTGTGATTACTTGAGTCCAGAAGCAGAAAAAAGGATGGACACCTACTCTTGTTATTTTGTTGTGCCCAAAATAGAAGGGATGTTCTGACCAGTGTTGGACTTGAGGCAGGTGTTGGACTCAGAGTGCAGTCAGGCAGTTTACTGGGAGAATACTGAACATCATTAAAGCTGAAGGAAACTTACCTGCATATATATCCCTGTGGGATGGTGGTTTCAGAAGTATCTCAGTGCAGCATTTCCAGTTTCAGGCGCTACTGTTTAGCCTGACAGTGGCACCGAGGGCATTCATTTATTTATTTACATTCTCTTATATACCGTGCTATTCTGCATCAGTGCGGTTTACATTGAACAAACTGAAATTACATTCAACAGGGCATTATAACTTGGAGATAGGATTCATCAAAATAATGATGGCAGTGGTGGCCTTTCTGCATAAGGATGGAATCAGCCCATCCGTAGCTAGATGATTGGTTAATAAGAGCAAAATCCAGGGAAAAGAGTAGCAGAGAGACAGCGAGGCTGGTGGTGAACAAGGAGAAGAGTGTGATGGTTTCACGTATCTGGGAGTGCTCTTTGATATGGAGCGCAGCAAGGTATTCCTTCCTCAATCTAGGAACGTGCATTTGCAAAACCAGGTCAGTCTTCTTGAGGAATCCTCTGCTCAGGGGACTATTTGCAGGTCTGTGGTTTGATGACTTCATCGCTGGAGGCATTTCATGGACAAGAACTCATATTTTATTTATTTATTTATTTATTTATTTTAAAGGATTTATATACCGCTTTATCCTGAAATCAAAGCGGTTACACATCAAACGAATCAAGTGGCAGGGTGCGTGGGTGTGGGCATGCAGTGATAAATCGAGGCGTGTGGGTGTGAGTGGTGTGAAGATGATTGCATGGTGAGCTATGAGGCTGCTACAAATGGCCTCGCTATCCAGATGGAACCATGCATGGGGTGCTGTGAAGCAAGGCTGCAGCTTGGGGGCATAGCAAGATCAACCCCATATTGGTGGCTCAGCGACTAGTGTCTTGCCAAAGACAAAGCCCTGGAGTAACTGAATTTGGTTCCTCGGATGCTACCCTTAAAGCAGGAGAAGCACTTTGCCAGAGTCAAGCAATCCAAGGGTGATGAATATAAGAAGAAATTAACTGTTCAATAAATCTGTTTGAAGCTACAGTGATCAGGCTAGGACTAATTCATTTTTTTCACTCCTCAAAGACAAAGCAGTGAGGATGTTATCAGACAGTGCCATGGTGGTAGCATATATAAACAAGCAAGGAGGTACCAACAGTCACACTTAGTGGCAGAAACAAATACCATCATTGCATGTGTGGAGAAGCATCTAGAGGCACTGAAGGCAAGGATCATAGGACTAAGAATGTACAGGCAGATTTCCTGAACAGACACAAGATAGATGCCATGATCATTAACAGATGGGATCAGTCAAGCATGAGCTTGATGGTGATTGCAATGAATGTCAAAGTATCAACGTTCTTTAGTTGGGAGAAGACAGCAGGCACTAGAGGTGTCAATGCCTTGATACAGTGTTGGCTAGTGGAAGGGACACTGTACATAAGAACATAAGATATGCCATACTGGGTCAGACCAAGGTCCATCAAGCCCAGTATCCTGTTTCCAACAGTGGCCAATCTAGGTCACAAGTACCTACAGTAGCAGTTTCCTCAAAAGACACAGGTTCCACAATGTTTGTATTGGGGCAAGCAGTGGATATCCTGGGCCCCCTTTAATAATGGTTTATGGATCTTTCCTCCAGGAACTTGTCCAAACCTTTTATAAATCCGGCTACATTAACAGCTTTTACTATATCCTCCGGTAACAAATTCCAGAGTTTGATTACACATTGAGAGAAAAAATATTTTCTCTTATTAGTCTTAAATAGTTTACCCTGTAGCTTCATTGCTTGCACCCTAGTCTTTATATATTTTGATGGCATAAACAATCGATCAACATTTACCCGTTCCACTCCATTCATTAATTTATTGACCTCTGTCATATTTCCCCTCAGCCGTCTCTTTTCCAGGTTGAAGAGCCCTAACCTTTTTAGCCTCTCTTCATAGGAGTATCTTTCCATCCCCTTTACCATTTTGGTGGTTCTTCTCTGTACCTTTTCTAATAATGCTATATCCTTTTTAAGATACGGCAATCAGAACTGCACACAATATTCAAGGTGCGGTCACACCATGGAATGATACAGAGGCATTATAATATCTTTTGTTTTATTCTCCATTCCTTTCCTTATGATTCTATTTGCTCTCTTGGCCGAGGCTGCACACTGGGTGGAGAGTTTCAACATGTTATCCACGATGACGCCTAAATCTTTTTCCTGGGTGGTGGTTTGTAATGTGGAACCTTGCATCGTTTGGGTTGTTCTTTCTTAGGTGCATAACTTTGCACTTGTCCACATTAAATTTAACTGCCATTTGGATGCCCAGTCTTCCAATTTATCAAGGTCCTCTTGCAATTTTTCACAATCCTCATGGGTTTTAGCAACTTTGAATAATGTTGTGTCATCTACAAATTTGATTAGCTCACTCTTTGTTCCCATTTCCAGGTCATTTATGAATATGTTAAAAAGCAGTGGATCCAGCACAGATCCCCGGGGTACTCCACTATTCATCTTTCTCAATTGGGGAAATTGGCCATTTAGCCCTATCCTCTGCTTTCTATCTTTTAACCAGTTCATGATCCACAATAATACACTGCCTCCTATCCCATGGCTTTTTAATTTCGACAAAAATCTCAAAGGCTTTCTGAAAGTCCAGATACACTATATCAACTGACTCACCTTTATCTACTTGTTTATTCACACCTTCAAAAAAACATAACAGATTAGTAAGACAAGACCTTCCTTGGCTAAAGCCCTGTTGACTGTCACCCATTAAGCCACGACTATCTACATGTTCAATAATTTTATTCTTTATAATGGTTTCTACCATTTTTCCTGATACTGACGTCAGGCTCATCAGTCTATAGTTTTACGGATCATCCCTGAAACCCTTTTTAAAAAACTGGCATTACATTGGCCATCCTCCAATCTTCAGGAATTACAGATGATTTTAATGATAGTTCACAGATTATTAATAGTAGGTCTGTAATCTCATATTTAAATTCTTTCAACATCCTTGTATGTATACCATCTGGTCCAGGTGATTCAGTTTATCAAATAGTTGTAATACATTTTCCCGGTGTATGGATATTACTTTCAATTCTCCTGCAGCATCACCTTTAAATACCATTTCAGTCATGGGTAACATCCCTACATCTTCCACAGTAAAGACCGAAGCAGAGAATTAATTCAGTCTCTCTGCTATGCCCTTGTCCCCTCTTAGTGCCCCTTTTACCCCTCTATCATCTAATGGTCTTCTCACAGGTTTTTTGCTATCAATGTACTTGAAAAAGTCTTTATTATGTATTTTTGCTTTCACAGTAAGTTTCTTCTCAAATTCTTTCTTTGCCTGCCTTATCAATGCCTTGCATCTAACTTGTCAGTGCTTATGTTGTTTTCAGTTTTCGTCATTTGGCTCCTTTTTCCATTTCCTGAAAGATGCTTTTTTGGCAACAACAGCCTCTCTGACCTCTCCTTTAAGCCATGCTAGCAGTTTTTTTGACTTCCTTCCACTTTTCTTAAAGTGTGGAATACAGCTGATCTGGGCTTCCAAGATAGTATTTTTAAACAACACCCATGCTTGATGTAAATCTTTAACCTTCGCAACTGCTGCTTTTATTTTTTTCTTAATTATTTTCCTCATTTTATCATAGTCTCTCTTTTGAAAGTTAAAAGGTAGTACTGTGGATTTCCTTACCTTCCTTCCTCCATTAATTAAATCAAACGCGATCATGCTATGATCACTATTGCCAAGTGGCCCCAACACCCTTATCTCTCGCACCATATCTTGGGTTCCACTAAGGACTAGGTCCAAAATGGCTTCCCCTCTGGTCGGTTCATGAACCAGCTGCTCCAAGAAGCAGACATTTATTTTATATAGAAACTTTATCTCCCTAGCAGGTCCTGTATGTCTTCCTGCCCTAGTCATTGGGAGGCAGAGTAATCCAGAAGGTAGTGAAGCACCTGGCTCTAGTCATTCTGATAGCACAGACTGGCTGAGGCACCCATGGAAAGCAGGTCTTATAAGAATTCTGGTGGAGCATCCAATAGAGTTCCCTCAGGGCAGGAGACTCTTTGTATACAGGATCCAACACCATTTTTGCTCATGACATGATCATTGAGAAGTGATGCCTAGACTGTGGTGGCAACAGTGCCAGCTCCCAGGAAGATGTCTGCCTCACAGGCATATGGTAGAATCTGGAGTATATTTGAGGCTTTGTGTGTGCAGCATAAGGAAGATCCCTTTAAGTGTCTGTAATGTGGATGTTAGACTTCCTGCAAGAAGGTTTAGAAAAGGGTCTGTCATTAAACACCGTTAAGGTGTAGATAGCAGCACTGTTTTGTTTTAGAGGTAAAGTGGGGAGGGGAAATGGGGGGGGTGGGTCATTCACATCACTCCAGGATGTTGCCAGATTCCTGAGGGGAGTGGAGCATATTCAGCCCCCTCCAAGGCCACTGTTACCCTTCTGGAACTTGAATTTGGTTCTAAAGGCACTAATGGTAGCGCCATTCAAGAGCTGAAATGAATCCATCTTAAAGAGATGACTAGGAAAATACTCTTCTTGGTGGCAGTATATTCAGTCAGGAGAATACTGGAACTGCAGGCTCTGTCGTGTAGAACAACATATTTGAAAATTATGGACTATGTAGTAAGCCTGAGGCCGGTGCCCTCTTTTCTTCAACAAGTGGTATCCCACTTCCATGTGGATTAAGAGGTTCACCTTCCAACCTTTAAAATGGACCAGAAAGGCAGGAATCATTCTGAACTTCATTTCCTAGATATAGGAAGGTCTCTTAGGAGGTACCTGAAGGTCACAGAGGAATTCAGGAAGACTGATAGACTTTTTTGTGTTACATTCAGGTGCCAAAAGAGTCAGGCAGCAATGAAGGCAATGCTGGCTAGATGACTAAAAGAAACAATAGAAATGGGGCATATGGTGAAAGGCTGGGCAGTACGAAAAGGGCTGAGGGCATATTCCACAAGAGTATAGGTGGCATCCTGGCCACAGTGAAAGCTGCACATTCAGAGGATATCTGCAGGGCAGCTATTTGGGCATCTCTGCATTCTTTCATGAAGATTATAGGTTGGATGTTCATATGCAGAGAGAAGCAGACTTTGCGGTGGTTCTGGAGGCCATGATGCAATCAATCCATCCTTGAAGGGTTAATGCTTAAGTATGTTCCCCTCATCTGGATTTGCCATTTTCTATACACTCTCATAGTGAGAGTTCTGCACAAGTTCCAACAGAGCAGACGCACCATGGTTTATGGTTTATTAGAATTTGATATACCGCTCTTCATTACATTATTAGAGCGTTTTACATAAAAACAGGGGACTAAATTAACTGAAAAGAACTCCATTATTATAACAGGAAAGGACACTATTATATGGCTAGGGAGAGGGAAGGGCAGGGGTAAGAGGTGCAGCTGTGATTGCAGTGTCCCAATAGGACTAAGAAGAGACATTAAATGCTAATTGAAACAGGTGGGTCTTTAGGACTGCCTTAAGTAATCATTAGGAAGGTTTGTTACGGAGAACAGGTGATAGCGAGTTCCAAAGACTAGGGGCAAAAGTAAAAAGCTGAGGATCTGGTGGAGGTATAACAGGCATGATTAACAGAAGGGAGGTAAAGGCGATTGGCATTAATGGACTGGAAGATATGCAGAGAGGCATGAGGAATGATCAATGATGAAAGATAAGGAGGAACGCTGATATGGAGAACTTTATGAACAAGTGTCATAGTACCATACATACCTTGACAAAACTAGCTTCCTCTTCTTCAAAGGCTAGCAGTTCTTCCTCCCAGATGACTAAGCTACCTCCCTTCCCAACACTGACAACGCAACATTGATGCTGACTCCTTCATCCAGATTTGAAGTCTCTAGTCTTCATAGCGATGATATTGAGAAGCACTTAGTATCTGCCCTTGGCTTACTAAGATCTGTTCAACACATTGTCATCTCTGTTAGAAAACCATCCAGAAGACAGACATACTCGTTCAGGTAGAGAAGGTTTTCCATTTGATGTTTCTCAAACAGCTGGGATCCTGGCACATGTCTGCCCACTACCATTCTGCAACATCTTTACCATTTATACTATCTGGACTTTCAGAGGTCCTCCATTAGAGTACACCTCAGTGCTGTAGCTGCATATATCCTGTCAATAACCTTCCAGGACCTCAGTGTGGTAAAATTGCTCACTTCATGAAAGGGCTTCTTCATGTTAGACCTTCACTGCAGAAACCTCCTTTTCCTTGGGACTTTGCTTTTGTGGAAGCCTCACTTGTGGAGGCACCCTTTGAACCTTTGGAATCGGTTACACTCATATTCCTCACCTGGATGGTACTCTTCATAGTAGCATTTACCTTAGCTAGAAGATTCAGTGAAATTTAAGCATTGGTCACTTAGGAACCATGCCTTCAATTTCACCATCACAAAGTGATTCTGTGACTTACCTAAGGAGATCACTCCATTTCATATAAATGAAGAAAGGATTCTTCTAACCTTTTTGTCCAAAATTGCATTTAAATCTGTGCGAGAAAATGTTCCAAACATGACTTGCCAGTCACAAAAAGAACTTTGGGCAATTAGCTGGTATCCTGCATCCATTTTGTTACGAACAAGTGAATGGTCCTCTCAGCTGCAAAGTCAAGTCACATGATATTACAGCTAGTGCAGCGATGATGGTACTCCTAAGATCTGCTTCATCGTCTGAAGAGCAGCTACCTGATCCTCTCTTCATTTATTAGTGCTTATTTACCGCTTTTCGTGAATCAAAGCGGTTTACAGAGAACTCAAGGATTGAACATTACATTAAATATAACTTTATTATGTATTACTATCTGGATCAAACTTCAACAAAGGACAGGGCCTTCTGTCAAGCTGTGCTGATCATCCCATCAATCTCAACAAGCAACTCTTGCACTCTTTGTTGTAGACTGCTCTAAAGACTGAGGGCCTGATTTTCGGAGGCCTTTACACAGGTAACTTCCCTAGTTACCCATGTAAAGGCCTTATCCGACATTTTTGAAGGGCACCTACACGGCAAGTGATCTTAGAAAATGCCGGATATGTCCCTAACGATCCCAGATGCTCTCCACATAGTATCGGGGCATGTTAGGGGCATTCTGGCTCAGAGGAAAGGGCTAAGCAGGTAGCAGCGATTTTCAATGCTACCCGTTTAGCCTTCTGAGTCTTAAAGATAGGCGAGGTTTTTGGGAAAAGCTCAAAACCATAAAAAGATACCCAACCAGGTCAAAATTATAAATCCATAAAAAAGCCTGGTATAGCTTACAAAAAACCACCAAATCATAAAAAACATACATATATTTTTTTTTGTCGGAAAAGCCGCAAGTATGGAGGACTCCACCCCCTTACCACTGCAGCCCATCCATTTTATTAGAAAAACTTTAATATCTTGTGTGTCAAAATTACTTAGCTGAAGGAGGCTGTTGTGAATCTTCAACGGAGGACAACCAGGACGACGTGTCACGTTTCGGGGATTATTTTGTTCCCCCCTGCCTCAGGTCCAGTCGTCACGAAATATCCAGCCTTCTCTGAATGAAACGCTGAAAGAAGCGGTTTTTATAAAGGCACCAACTAGCACAGCTGTGCCATTCACGGAGCTACTAATTGAAAAACCCGGTAAAAACTGAGCCAGCCAATCAAAACAGTTAGGGGAGGAACCACCACCCAGGCCCATCCCACTGAGTTGACAGCGGTAAAGTTTAAACACTGTAAATGTTTCACCGGATGGTGTGCCAATCCAACTGCATGTTAAGACCATTAGGATGAATCGAATTTAGCATAAAAATCTACTTTTGTTCAAGATTCTGTAATAGCTGAATTCTGTTTCCTCCCCGAGGGTTCTGTGGCACAAAATCTATAACTCGCCAATGTAGGTCCTCAAAAGAATGGAAATAAGTAAGACAATGATCAACAAGGGGGACCGACTGCAATCGTGTGCGAAGTCGAGAAGCATGTTCCCCCAAGCGGGTCTTAAGAGAGCGGGAAGTATGACCCACATAATTGAGACCACAAGGGCAAACAATTAAATACACCACATATTCTGTGACGCAAGAAGTGTGCCAACGTGTTGTGAAACTTCTTCCTGAATGTAAGTCAGTCCAATCAATGCCTGAAAGGGTATTATTGCAATATTGACAAGAACCACAAGGGAAGTGGCCAGGGGAAACATGAAAAGAAGGAGGGCGATCTTCCAAAACTGTAGTCTTGACTAACAAATCCCTTGCGAGAAAAGGCAGTCCGTAGTGGTTTTATGAAACAGGTATGTAAGCCTAAAATCGGCCACAAATCATGAATTATCCGAGTGACCAAAGAAGAGCCTCGCATATATGGAAGAATTAGCATAACTTTATGTTCATCCGAATGATTATTAGACCTATGGTCAAAGAGCCAATCACGTTGAAGGTAGCGGGCTCGCAAATAAGCAGAACGTATTAGCTTATTCTTCCATATATGCGAGGCTCTTCTTCGGTCACTTGGATAATTCATGATTTGTGGCCGATTTTAGGCTTACATACCTGTTTCAGAAAACCACTACGGACTGCCTTTTCTCGCAAGTCCAATCTTTGGAATTTGTTAGTCAAGATTACAGTTTCGGAAGATCACCCTCCTTTTCATGTTTCCCCTGGCCACTTCCCTTGTGGTTCTTGTCAATATTGCAATAATACCCTTTCAGGCATTGATTGGACTGACTTACATTCAGGAAGACGTTTCACAACACGTTGGCACACTTCTTGCATCACAGAATATGTGGTGTATTTAATTGTTTACCCTTGTGGTCTCAACTATGTGGGTCGTACTTCCCGCTCTCTTAAGGCCCGCTTGGGGGAACATGCTTCTCGACTTCGCACACGATTGCAGTCGGCCCCCCTTGTTGATCATTGTCTTACTTATTTCCATTCTTTTGAGGACCTACATTGGTGAGTTATAGATTTTGTGCCACAGAACCCTCGGGGAGGAAACAGAATTCAGCTATTACAGAATCTTGAACAAAAGTGGATTTTTATGCTAAATTCGATTCATCCTAATGGTCTTAACATGCAGTTGGATTGGCACACCATCCGGTGAAACATTTACAGTGTTTAAACTTTACCGCTGTCAACTCAGTGGGATGGGCCTGGGTGGTGGTTCCTCCCCTAACTGTTTTGATTGGCTGGTTCAGTTTTTACCGGGTTTTTCAATTAGTAGCTCCGTGAATGGCACAGCTGTGCTAGTTGGTGCCTTTATAAAAACCACTTCTTTCAGCGTTTCATTCAGAGAAGGCTGGATATTTCGTGACGACTGGACCTGAGGCAGGGGGGTACAAAATAATCCCCGAAACGTGACACGTCGTCCTGGTTGTCCTCCGTTGAAGATTCACAACAGCCTCCTTCAGCTAAGTAATTTTGACACACAAGATATTAAAGTTTTTCTAATAAAATGGATGGGCTGCAGTGGTAAGGGGCTGGAGTCCTCCATACTGTGACGGCTTTTCTGACAAAAACAAATATAAGTAGTTTTTTCTGATTTGGTGTTTTTTTGTAAGCTATACGAGGTTTTTGGGAAGGCAGACAAAGTGTTTTCTCTGTCTCCACCTGATGGAGGAGGAGGTGTTCCCCATGTCTTTGGACTGACCTGGCAAGACAAAAGGAAAGAAAATAAATAGGTAACCATAATTTCACCTTACTCAAGTAAATAACTTTTGGAAATTGTCCTCATTATGTACATATTTAATTATTGTAAAATACGGAGGTCAGTATTCAGCCAGCTGCCAAATGCATAAAGTACAACAGATAAAAATACGCACAAGGTTAAACAGATAAATTTATGAAACTGGCCATCCAGGGGTAAATACTAAAAGCACCAGCATCATTTTAAATAGATATTTAATCCATTTAAATTTATTTCAGCAACTTCTGCTTTTAGACTTAGGCAGACAAATTATTCAGAAAGTGGCTGAATATCGCCGCTCACCCTACCCTTTATTTTTCCCAAATCTCATTACAACTTAAAATGGTTAACTTTGGTGGATGAGCAAATTCAATGGCCAATAGTTATCCATTTAAATGCTGGAAGGTTTTTTAAGAAGTACTTGTGTGGTCAGCACAAGCAGACGACTGTGTAAGCGCTTTTGAATAATCAACCCATGGGAGGTAATTTTATAAAACGTTTTCACACATAAAATGCTGTTTTACGCTCATAAATGGCCTCTTATAAAATTAGGTTACATCTAAACGTTTACATGGTACAAACTGGCACATACTTGTAGAGTAGGTGTGTTCTGGGGAGAAGTTTGGATATAATGGGCCTGGTATTCCAAGGCTTTTACCTGGTTTATAGACCTGTAAACTGTGTAAATGCTGCTTAGAGGGGTATTCAGGGGCATTAACACAGTTAGTGCCGCTGATAATCCCCGCATAACCCCACTATCAATGTTCCCTCTAATTTTCTGTAGGCTGTGTGTGCATAAAATATCAACTGTGCAGCTTTTGAAGGAAGGTTAAATTTTTGTGCGCCACATAACGACACTCGGCGTTATATACTTTAAAATTTTACTACATGTCAGAATACAGTATGTACACCACATTGATTGCACTAGAAAACATTGTAGAACTTGTGAAAACCATAAATACACAACTACTTTTAAATTTTAAGACGTCTGTGTTGTTTTCTATCAGAATCAGAACTGTAATTTTTGTGCGCTCTGTTGTAAAGTATGTGCGCTCGCTCGTCGAGGTGTGTGCGCGCGCACACGCGCACAGCTTAGAGGGAACAGTGCCCACTATACACTCCAGTGCTAACCACTTTGCATCAGAGCATGTCAGGGCATTCTGGGGTGGAGGCGGAGCCAATTGCAAAATGGTCAGCGGCCATTTTGCAAGACCAAAATCTTGATGATGGCATATAAGATCATTAGGAAAATAGCTCCCACTACTCTCTCCCACCTGATCAAAGCAGTATCTAATGACCGGCAAAGAAGAAATCAAATGACCAACTGCCTCACTACTCCTCCAGAATTCCATAATACTAAACAATGCACTAGGAATAGGGCATTTGAATACATATCCCCAACACTTTGGAACTCATTGCCAACAAGCCTTAGGAACATAACAGACCTACCCACTTTCCGATCCCACCTTAAAACCCACCTCTCCACTGAACTTTTTGGTCACAACATAATCTCAACTGCTACCGACCCTATCTAATAGCTACTTCCTTCTCTAATCTTACCCGCTCCTTCCCCCAAACCTACTCCTAAATTTAATGACGCTCGGTCATTAAAATTGTAAATAAGTTATTTTAGTTGAATTATCTCGTAACACCTTGTTTCTTCACCAGTTATACTGTTAACCTGTTTTATGTATCTGTTGTTCATTTGTAAACCACTATGATTACTTGAAGTAGCGGTATAAAAAACACACAAATAAATGAATTAAATTAATAAATAAATACGATATTGAGCTGCTGCCCGGTTTGTGATTTGCGGTGAAAGCCAGGCACAGGACACCCTGGCCTAACTTTCACGGCGTATGGCTAGCTGGGCAGCACTCAGTATCACCGTTGCCCGGCTAGAGAGCGGGCTCTGCAGCAACCCTTGATATTCAGTGCCAGGATCAGATATGACTCTGGCACTGAACATCCAAGTTTAATGTTCAGCGCCGGTGGTGAGTCACTCTAATTGTGCTAGCCGCCGGCACGGAATATCAGGCCTAGTGTGTTCACACACATATTGTAAATAATACTCGCATAGCGTGCAGACTAACATTTACCATGCTCTTGAGCTGGATAATGTTCATGCCTTTGATGCAGATATAATTTCAGCAGGATTTGTGCTAGTATTCTACAAGGACTCACAGGCGCCTATGCGTTTTTGTAAATTAGGTGCCCCCCTGCCCTATGAACTTAGACATCGTGTTATAACATGGCCCCCATGATATCTAATTGTGCATTTTTACAGGATCGTTCTGGGAGGGCAGATGCTCAGGTGATCAATTATCAAAATCTTAGGGGTGCCTATGGATCTGGAATTGAAGTAGGTAATTCTGTGAGGAGGCTTGTTTACACATGTAAATCATTGTATGCTAGTGGTTTATGCGCATAAAGTAGCCAGTGGCCATTCTGAAAGTACACATCGACCAATCGTGTGTACTTTCAATGTGGGCGTATACATGGGCGAAGTGCACTTTTGCACAGGCATTTATAGAATATGGCTGAACACATGTAGGATAGGTGCAGTAATTTACAGGGCACCAGCTCTAGAGATGGTACTAGGGATCACAGCCTAATTTATGTGCATTAGCAGTCACTTACGCTGCTCTTCTATAAAGTCATATCCACATATATTTTACTTTATAGAACATAAGAACATAAGATATGCCATACTGAGGAAAGGCGGGATAGAGGTGATATGATTGAGATGTTTAAATACCTCCGTGGCATAAATGTTCAGGGAGAGAACCTCTTTCAATTGAAAGCAAGTTCTGCGACGAGGGGACATGGGATGAGGGTGAAGGGAGATAGATTCAGGAGTGATATGCGGAAATATTTCTTTACAGAAAGAGTAGTGGATCCGTGGAATAGTCTCCCAGTGGAGGTGGTAGAGATGAGGACAGTAACTGAATTCAAAAAAGCATGGGACCAACACAGAGGATCTCTAAAGGTAGAAAGTGGACTGTTGTAGTTGTTGTTATGGAAGGACAGACTAGATGGGCCTTGTGGTCTTTTTCTGTCATCAGGTTTCTATGTTTCTATGTTTCTATGAGTCAGGCCAAGGTCCTTCAAGCCCAGAATCCTGTTTCCAACAGTGGCCAATCCAGGTTGCAAGTACCTGGCAGGTTCCCAAAAAGGTACACAGGGTCCACAATGCGCTTCCCAGGTTAAGCAGTGGATTTCCCGAGTCCTCTTTAAGAATGGTGATTAACACGTGTAATGATGCACATTAATCCCAGCAGCTCCTCCGCATACCCTTGGACCGACTATGAACTCACCAGTTCGTTTTTATTGGGTGTGTGAATAAGCTCTTCAGGAGTGTAGGTCTGCCAGCTCTCTGCCCTAGATCAATCTGATCCATCCCCCTGCCCATCATCACCTCTGCATGCTTGAGATGGTTGTTGTAGAAATCTTGTTTGGTCTGGTTGGTGGATTCATGGTATAGTTTGAGATCCTATAGGCAATGGGATTTGAGTTGTGAACATTGGGTCTTTCTCCAGAGACATTTGAGATGGCATAAATTGCATTTCTATGTTTTTAGGTCTGAGGAATACCAGGGGGTGTGTGACTGTCTGGTTTTAGTGGGGACTTTTGTTGGGGCTAAGGTGGTAGCCGAGATGGTTGAGTTCCATAAGCATACTTTGGTTTCAAGATCTGCATGAGCTGGCAAGGAGCTTAAGGCTGGAATGATATTTTGGATGAATGTTTGTTCGTTGAATTAGATGAATTTGCGAGCTATTGGAGGGGAGCTAAGAGGTGTGGTTTGTGGGCATGAAATGAGTATGATAAATGAGATTAGGTTGTGGTCAGACCAGGGGACTGGGAGCATTGATGGTGGGATAAATCCCTGGGCATTTCTGAGTCAATTTGAAAAGAAAATCATGTCCAGGATGCCACCCTTAGCATGGGTAGGGGAGGATATAATCTGATTGAATTGTAGATCTGTCATGGCTTCGAGGAAGGCTGATGAGTAGGTGGATGATGCCGTAGGTAAGTTCAGATCTCCGAGTAAGATGAAGTCTTTGTGTGTGGATGAATGTGAGCAAATCTTTTCCAGTAAGGTGGCGAGGTCTTCAGTATTGGTGTGAGGGGGTCTGTAGGCAAGGCAGATGAAGAAGAAGCAGTTAGAGATTGTGATCGAGGTTGTGGGTGGATGCATGGTTTATGGTGTTGAATTCAAGGCACTTCCTTGTGAGTATGAAGACCCCACCGCCTCTACTGGATATCCAAGGGCAGTTATGCATGCAATGGGAACAAAAGCAGGACTGGATCAGTGTGTTTGTACTAGCCCTATAGTGCAAGAATCTCCCCTCCCTCTCTACCATCTTCCCAGTGGACCTGTATTGATAGCATTCCCCATCCAGTCCTTTAAAATGAGTGTAGAGAGAGTAGTAGAGGGAAATTGAATTACATTGTGCCATGATTTCTGAACCAGCTGGGCCGTTCTGCTGAAAGCTATAGGGAGAATGTTAGACTGCAGCATTTTTTAAACATAAAATATTAAACAACTATAATGCACAGTTCATAAGTGCTTTATGCAGTGTGTGCCATTGAGTCAGTGTTGACTCAGCCCCAGTGTTTTCTTGACAAGATGCAACCAAAAGTAGATTGCTAGGCCTTTCTTACACACAATCAGCTTACAGCCGCTGCTATTCCAAGGTGGTCTCCCTATTGTGTAACTTATGATTACACGATGCAAGGTTCCACATTAGGAAAAAGATTTAGGCGTCATCGTGGAGAACACGTTGAAACTCTTTGCCCAGTGAGGGAAGATGCAAACAGAATGCTAGGTATCTTAAGGAACGGAATGGAGAATAAAACAAAGGATGACATCATAATGCCTCTGAATCGTTCCGTAGTGCGACTCCACTTTGAATATTGTGTGCAGTTCTGGTCGCCGTATCTTAAAAAGGATATAGCGTTATTAGAAAAGGTACAGAGAAGAGCCACCAAACTGGTAAAGGGGATAGAAGGATACCCTGATGAGGAGAGGTTTAAAAGGTTAGGGCTTGTCAACATGGAAAAGAGATGGCTGAGGGGAGATATGATAAAGTAATGAATGGAGTGGAATGGGTAAACGTTTACACCATCAAAATATAGAAAGTCTAGGAGACATGCAATGAAGCTACAGTGTAACCTATTTAAAAGTAATAAGAGAAAATATTTTTTTTACTCAAAGTATAATCAAACTCTGGAATTCATTATCAGAGGATGTAGTAAAAGCTATTAGTGTAGCTGGGTTTAAAAAAGGTTTGGACATGTTCCTGGAGGAAACCATTATTAAACCATTATTAAAGAGGACCTGGGAAATCCACTGCTTATCCCAAGATAAGAATTGTGGAACCTGTGTGTCTTTTTGGGAACCTGCCAGGTGCTTGTGACCTTGATTCGCCACTGTTGGAAGCAGGATACTGGGCTCGATGGGCCTTGGTCTGACCCAGTATGGCATCTCTTATGTTCTTATCCAAGTACTAGCCAGGCCTGACCCTGCTTGGCTTCAGCGATCAGCTGAGAGCAGATTCAGGGCAGATGAAGACTTAAGTGCTTTATAATAAGTTATTGTAAGCTATTGGTGGCATCTGTTTATTGTAGGCATGTTATCCGCTGACTGTATATTTGGCTTTCCGGAGCAGCTCAATGATATAACAAAAGGCCCTGACAGCAGCGCTTATTAAGAGGGTGCTGCAGGAGATAATGACTCACATACAGGGGAACAGTGGCAGGGCACATTTAATTTAAATAGTGATGCACATCACGAGTCAGGAGCATTCAGCACTGATACCAAGTGGAACTGTAGAACCGTTTAATTGTAACTCCATTAAAATCCATAAAGAGGAAAGAGAGCACATGGGGTCGAGCTAGTGCTATTTTGAAATTTGGTGCAGTAGGGCAGGAGTGAGTAGGGATTGTTCACAACTACCACAGGAGGGCATGGGGAGCAGAGGGGGTCTTTCTGAAAGGCAGACACGGTTTGCTAAGGGATGGGACTTCAGGCACAGGGGCAGAGCTTAAACACCACTAACTTTAAGACAAAATGTATGCGCCATTTAGAGGTGTGGAGGAGTAACCTAATTGCTAGAGCAGCAGGTTGAGAACTAGGGAAGCCAGGTTTAAAGCCCACTGATGCACCTTGTGATCTTGGGCAAATCACTTAACCGTCCATTACCTCAGATGCAAAACTAGATTGCAAGCTCTCTGGGAACAGGAAAATACTTGTCTCGCAGAATTCCAAAGCAAAGGCATGAGCTAAATCCAATAGTGGTGCTGTGGTGGAGAGGACAAGGATTCACCCACAGATTACCAGGGGACAGCAAACCTTTACAGGCCCTTGTGGCCTCTTTAAAAGAGGGTATGCTTAATTTTGATAATTCTTAAGCCAGTTTGATATTTTTGATTTTTCTTTGCCGTATCCATGAAACTGCAATGAAGGCTATATCTTGGATATTTTTAATATTTTATGGGGGGATTAGAATCACTTCCTTGCCAAACTCTATACCCAATAAATTTAATTGCAAAATTTAAGGAACATTATGGAGTTCCAGGCAGACAACCAGTTTGCCACCTTTTAAGTATTTAGAGGGGTAGAGGGGGGTATTCAGGAGCGGTGGCTAGCACTTCTAAATCTAACCCTGGATATTGAATGCTGGGACCATATCTGACCACCAGCACTGAATGTCGGGGTCACTGCATAACCTGGAAGCTAGCTGGCCGCTGCCCAGTTAGGGAGGAATGCGGCCTCTACTCTGCCCTGGAACGTCCACGACACCCCCCGATGCTAACTGCTTAGCATCGGGGCATGCATCAGTGGCAGCTATGGCTGTCCCATTCAGCGGCATTTACACGGTTTGCAGATCTGCTAACCGTGTAAGTGCCTTTGAATATAAGATGTGTTAAGGGAATAGCACACATGTATACAGGATATCAATGCTTGACCCAGTACAAGCATTGTGGAACCTGTGTCCCTTGGGGAAACTGCTAGGTACGTATGACCTAGATGGGCCACTGTTGAAAACAGGATACTGGGCTTGATGGACCTTGGTCTGACCCAGTATGGCATATCTTATGTTCTTATGTTCACAGTTTTTTGGCTAAATAATGTTAAATGATAAAAGCATGTCTTATTTGTGCTTAGCGCAGGTTTTGAAAGTGCAACATGCTTTGCATCTCATTAATAAGTGAATTGAACAATATAGCTAGAGTTTAACATTGCCAGCTGTGTTATTTGTGGAAAGATAATACCAGCTTTGCCGGGCATGGTCTTTCCTCCCCAGGAGCCTCAGGGCGCTAATATGCTGCCTGATACGTCCAGGAAGCCCTTTAAAAGAGCCAGTGCCCGCACTTGAAACCTTCCTGACTGACCCCCCATGTACACCCCTGACATTCAAAACCCCATCCCCCAACATCTCGGCACCTGCTGGAGCTAGCAGGCGAAAATGTGTGCAGGCGCTTTATTTGGCATCTTGCCTCTTGGTGATAATACTGCAAGACTACCGTTAAGGGATGACCAGTGCCATCTTGAACCCCGGTGACTGATGGAAGAAGAGCTCACTGGGGATTGCGCTTTCTCTCTTCCTACTAGCCAGCAGCGAAACCCTCAGTAGGTGTTCGGGGGTGTCAGAGAATGGAGGGAATGGGCTTTGAGCGTCAGGGGTGTTGAAGGAAGTCGGTGTGGTGTTTCTTTTAAAGCTAGTGGGTCCAGCTTAAAACCTGCTATCTTTGTGCATCTCTGGCTGCAATAATGCAATGTTCCCGCTTGGAGCAACACAAATTTATGTTTATCTTGATAGCTAATAGCTGTGGTACTGAGGCACGATAGGTTAGTACTTTCTGTAGTAAATATCGCTACAGTAACATGAACTATTTTACTGTAGCATGAAGGCACATTTTACAAAGGACATCTAAGTGCAGTCTGAGACGTCCAAGTCAGAATGTCTGAAAAAAGCAGGTATGTCCAATTTCAGGCACGAGTTCACAAATATGGATGTACCCGATACGGAAGACTATGGGGACGTCTACAAAGACGTCCTCAGAATGGTATTTGAGAACAGCCTAAGGGTTAGAGTAGTGGGCTAGGATCAGGGAAGCCAGGGTTTAAATCCCTCTGCTGCTTGTTGTGATATTTATTTATTCTTATATACCGCATTTCCGAGGATCAGTGCGGTTTACAGGAAACAAAGTTCAACATTACACAAAACAGGTGTACAAGGAATGGTTAACTCTTCTAAATGGAACAGGCAGATAATATTATTTATAACGCAGAACTCTAAATATACAATTAGAGTCACTTATATCTCTGAGTGACTATGTACAGGTAGAAGGTTGCTTACATCTAAGGGTATATTAGGGATAGATAGGTAATAGGGGGTTATGTTATCTCATCAAAATGTTCCTTGTATAGGTAGGCTTTAAGCAGTTTGCGGAAGGTTGCAAGATCGTGGGTGTCTCTGATTTGTGGTGGTAAAGCATTCCATAGGCGTGGGGCATGCAGGGAGAATGCCCTGGAGCAAGTTGACTTGTTACACTTAGCACTAGAGCCAGGTTTAGAAGATTTGATCTGTTGCTTCTCCTTAGGCGGTTTTCCGGTGTTCTTATAATAATCGACTGTAAACATTTAGGGGGTTATTTTGTCCCCCGAATAGTGGGGATGGACGTCCCAATGGAGCGTCCATCCCTGCTATTCATGGGCCTCCCTGCCGGTGTCTAACTTCCCTGCCGGTTGTACAGGGAAGCTAGATGGGGTGGATCGGGGACAGAGTTAAGGCAGGCAGTGGGTGGTCGCTGGCCCTGGATGTACAGGGCCAATTCTATTGTCGGCCCTGTACTTCCAGGGCCAGCGACTTGTACTGGGAAGTTATTCCACCTCCGAAGTGGAATAACTTCCCTGGACAGAGTGGATCAGCGGGACCGGAGCATGAATGGGGCAGGGGGGCAAGGACATTCCTCGCAGCATGATCCTAACCGGATCGGGGGTCAGGCTGCAGGGGAATGCAGTGCATGAGTCGGCGGCCTGGATCACGGCTTTTATATGGAGCCGCTGTGCCATGGCAACTGGACAGAGTTAGTCGGGCATATCCTATACGTGAAGGCTGGGCTGAATCGCAATCCCAGCTTGCACGTACAGGACTGTTCACGATTCTAATCCCGCGAGGCTAGATGTACCCTGCGGGATCAGAATCGCAATGCCCTCTGTACATCCAGTTCTGTACGGGCGCACAGAGGACTTCTATGTCCGCACTGGAATCGGGCCTTCAGGGGATAGTTGATGGATTATTTTGAAGGTTGTCATGAGTGAATTATAATTAATGTGAATCTGGAGAGGCAGCCAATGCTACTCCTTTAGAATAGGTGTAATGTTGTTGGTTCAATGGAACGTGTCAGAATTCGCGCAGCTGTATGTTGTGCAAGTTATTTATTTATTTTATTTATTTTATTTATAGACTCTTATATACCGCACTATTAAGCATCAGCGCGGTTCACAAAAAACAGTGAGATACACAATTCAACAGTACTTTGTGTTTACAGAAAACAGGAGAATATAACTCGGATAACAGGGTATATAATTAATAAACATAGTCATAATATCATCATGGCTTCAGTTTTGTGTGTATGTGGTCTGTGGGGTATCTGTATTGTATGAGTGGAAGGTCTGTGGGTTGGTTGAGATGTCTTTATTGTTTACTGGATAAGATAAAAGGAAGAGGTAGTGTTTCAAAGCTTTGCGAAACTGCAAAAGGTCTGGTATTGCTCGGATGTTTTGAGGAAGGCTATTCCAACACCTTGGTGCACAGAATAAAAAGGCCCTGTCTGAAGTAGTTTTGGTACACTGTGATATTGATTTAGGGACTAACAGAGTATTGAGTGTTACTGACCTTCTGTCTCTATTGAGGGGTGGTGTTTGGATCAAGTCTGATATTGATGAAGATGAGAGTTCTTTGAAGGCTTTGAATGTAATTAGTAAAATTTTGAAAGTGAGTCTACTTTGAATTGGGAGCCAATGAAGATGTTTTAGAATAGGTGAGATATGGTCTTTCCGGGAAGCTCCATGAAGGACTCTAGCTGCAGCATTCATAGCCATTTGAAGTGGGTGTAAGGTGGTTTGTGGAAGACCTTGTAAAATTGAGTTCGCATAATCAAAATGAGGTATGATTAGCGCCTGATAGATGGTTCTAAAATCGTCTGGCTCTAGCAAGGATCGAAGGTGTCTAAGGGAGCGTATTTTGTGATATACCGCTCTTACAATATTACTAATATGTGCTTTCATATCTAATTTCTGGTCTAAAGTGACACCGAGGTATCTGATGGTGGTCTTGGTCTGGAGGTTAGCATCATTCACTTTCAAAAAGGATGGAGCAGTGAAATTTTGGTTACGTGTAATAAATAACACCTCCGTTTTCTTGTGTTGGATCCTTAGATTTTGGGATTGTAGCCAGTTGGATACTTCATTTATGCAGTTAGTTAATGGATTGAGATCAGGGTTCTCAGTTGTAAAAGGAAAATATAAAAGTACATCATCTGCGTATATCATGCAGTTAACTCTAAAGGATCGAATCAGGTTACAGATAGGCTGCATGTATATATTAAACATAAGGGCGGAAAGGGATGAGCCTTGAGGGACCCCTTGTTTTTGATGAAACTGATCTGATGAAGTATCGTTGGATCGTACTTGTTGCCATCTGTCAGAAAGGTAGGATCTACACCACTCAAGTGCTTTATCAGTAATTCCCTTCCCTTTGAGACGCTCAAGGAGGCGTTCATGGCTAACAGAATCAAAAGCGGCTGCGATATCAAGAAAAACAAGGACGAACCCTTGGCGGATGTTATCAATTCCTGATAATAAGCTGCTGAACAGAGTAGTTAGAAGCGTTTCCACACCGTGGAATTCTCTGAAACCGTGCTGGCATGAGTCCAGTGGGGCGTTAAGATCTATATGATCCTGAATTTGTTTTTGTACTTCTTTTTCCAAAATTTTTGCTAGTAATGGAATACTTGAAATAGGTCTATATGATTCTGGTTTAAGAGGGTCAAGTTTGTTGTTTTTTAGTAATGGCCTTATGGATGTTTGCTTAAGGGTACGAGGGAAAGTTCCTGTTGTAAATGATTGAATCATGAGTCTGGATATGATGGGACTGAGATCAGCTCGTAGATCTTTGATCCAGAACGCAGGGCAAGGATCAGTATGAGCGGTGGTCATGTTTATGCAAGCAATGGTGTCTTCGATTTGTCGTTTAGATGGTATTGAGAAGATAGTGAGTAGAGTTTGATCTACTGGATCTAGGACTATGTTAGGAGCCGAGTTATTGTCAATTTGGCAGAGTTTGGATTGTAGATAGTTAGCAAATATTTGAGGGTGGATTTCATATTTAAGTTGTGAGGCAGGTTCATTTGTCAAACGCTTAACTATGGCAAACAGGTCATGAGGTTTGTTCAGAGATCTTTTTAAAGTGACTGCATGGTGACGTTTCATTGATTCAGTAACTGCCATGCGATGAGATGTGAGATGTTGGATATATACAGCTCTGTCAACTTCAGAGTGTGAGTGTCGCCATCGTCTTTCAAGTTTCCTTAGGGTTGTGCGCGAGGCCTTCAGCTCAGATGAGTACCATATAGCAGAGTGTCGCTTGCTTTGTAGTTTGTTGGTCGACGGACATGTGGCAATCGAACTGAAAGTACTATTCCAATTAGAAACTAAATCATCAATGCTGCACTCTGGTAAGTTGGTTAGTGGAAGTGTTGTTTTTAGGATTAGGTCTTTGTCAAATGGCTTGAATCTTCTCAGAGGGGTACTAGGATGGTCGTTTATTCCTCTTTCATCCTTTTGGTTACATCTAGCCTTGAATATAATTAGTTTGTGATCTGACCATGGAACTGGGTTGATTGATAGATCCAAGATAGATGGTAAATTGGCGGTTGTTTCAGTTGTAAATATTAGATCTAATATACCACCTTTAATATGGGTTGGATCTTTAATTAATTGATTATATCCCAAAACTTGTAGAGCTTCAAGAAAAGCTGTTACATGGGAGTCTTGGAGAGAAGGGAGATTAAAGTCTCCTAGCACCCAACTTGCTATGTGGGGGTTTTGTGTATTGGAGGCCAAGTCAATTATCATAGATAGAGAATCAGAATTGGAAGAAGGAGAGCGGTATAGTAAAGTGAAAGAACAACATTTATTTGCTATTGTAAAAGTATCTAGGAGTGATGAGCTTGTTGCTTCTTTAAGGTTGAAATGAAGGTCAGATTTGGTGATGGCTAGAACACCACCTCCCCTCTTGCCACTTCTATGACATGTATGTATAGAAAAATTAGAAGGCAAAAATTGGTTGATTAATACATTGTCAGCACAAGAAAGCCATGTCTCAGTGATTAGGAGAAGGTCAAGGCTATGTAATGAAATTATGTCAGAGATGATAGGCCATTTCTTGCGTATGGATCGGGCATTTATTAATGCACATTTCAGATATTGGGGAATTGGATTTCCTACTTGTTTCTTTTTTGTGGTGTTTTGTAATGAGATGAGTAACAGATGATGGTGGGAATTTTGGGTAGATACTCTAGAATTGTAGAAGGGAGTATCAGACCACTTTCTTCTGTGATTATGGATTGTTGGTATTCTATTATAGCTAGTGTGTAGGCTGGTAACATTAAGTTGAAGCGGATGTAGGGAACTTTTTGGGAGGTCTTGCAGAATGGCATTTCAAAAGTCAAAATGTGGTAGTATCATTGCCTGGTAGACTTTATGGAAGTCGTGAGGCTAAAGTAGGTGTGTTGGAGTGACTGCAGCTTGCTTTAGATACACTGTGCTACTTTGTTTATGTGTGATTGGAATGTGAGATGTTGGTCGATGGTAACTCTCAGGTATCTTACTTCAGATCTAACTTCAACATCAGTTTTTTCAACCTTTAGCACCTTTGGAGGGAGAAATGTTCGATTCTTGGTGAGGAATAGGACCTCGGTTTTCTTAAAGTTGATGTTTAGTTTATGTTCTGATAGCCACTGGTCTATGGCATTGAAGCAGCTTATGATAGTTGAGTAGTTTTCACTTGTGGTGGTATATGGTGCATAAATCATAATATCATCTGCATACACGTGATAGTAGACGTTAAAGGTGCTTATGATGTTGCAGATGGCTGTATATAGATGTTAAATAGAAGTGTAGAGAGGGCTGAGCCCTTAGGGACTCCTTGTGTCTGGCGGAATGGGTTGGAGGTTTTTTGGCCAATTTGTTCAAACTGATTGTGGTTTGCGAGATAGGAGTGAAGCCATTCGAGGACAGTGCTGCAAATTCCTATGTTGAAGAGATGCTGTAGGAGGATCTTTTGGCATATAGTGTTGAATGCCAAGGTAATGTCCAAAAAGATGAGGATATAGCCTTGCTGAGTGTTTTCTATACCCTTGATGAGACTGTTGATTAGGGATATTAGTAAGGTTTCCACTCCATAGTGAGTGCAGAAACCGTGTTGCTGCAAGTCCAGGGGGGCATTTGTATCGATGTGATTTTGGAGTTGAAGGAGGACTACCTTTTCAATTATCTTCGCAATGAATGGCAAGCTGGAAATAGGTCTGAAGGAACTAGGGACATTTGGGTCGAGTTTAGGGTTTTTAGTATTGGTCAGATAAAAACTGTTTTCAGGTATTTTGGGAAGTATCCTTGTTCGTTTCAGAACGATATGTTTGTAGGGTGAGTAGGTATAGATTCTTTTCTTGATCATTGAGTGTGATTCTCCATCTGCGTTACAGTTTCCATGGTTTCCTCTTTAATACTTTAAGACTTGGTGTGTACCAGGGGCTGTGGATGCAGTGTTGTAGTTTCACATTCCTAGTGGGCGATGCTAAAACAAAAGTTTCCATTGTATTTATCCATTTTTCTGTCATGAAGTAAAGGTCCAGTGGTTCATATTCAAGAGAGGGGAGAATTTTGTTGGTGAATGTTTGTCTGTCGAAGGCCATGAAACGGTGGTGGTGAATGCTGTGATAGCATTTGTTTTTGGAAACGATTGTTGTAGAAGGTGGCAGGTGATGGTGCTGTGATCTGACCAAGGGATTTCAGTGAGCAGAGGGTTGGGGATTGCATGAGTATTAAGGAGTTTGGTTTTGGACGAATATGAGATCTAGTATGTGTCCTTTGGTGTGGGTCAGAGCTAGGATCAGTTGGGAGAATTGGAGTTGTTCCATGGCTTCCAGAAAGGACATGGATTGGCTGAGAGGGATGGATGATAGGTTCTGGTTACCCATTATTGTGAGGAAGTTAAGTGGATTGATGTGGATACTTGCGAGTTCTAGGATGGTTGTTAACTCATCTGTATTAGCTGTGGGGGCGTGGTAGGCGAGACACAGACCATCTTTGGTAATTGATTCGGTAAGCTTAAAATGTAGGCTGCTTCTTTCCAGGATGCAGACGCCACCACCTCTGCGGCCTGAGCGAGAGCAGTTGAAAATGTCATAACCCAGTGGTTTGAGCTGGTTGATTAGAATAATATCCGAGGTGGTGAACCAGGATTCTGTTATACAAAAAATTTCCAGGTTATTGTCCAGGAAGTAGTCATTTAGTAGCTGAGTCTTGTTCCTTGCTAAGTGTGCATTTATTAGAGTGAATTTTAGGAAGGTTGTGGGTTTTGATGATTGCGTGACATGTTTCAGGTTGTTTTGGTTCCGAGGTGAGATATGAACCAGCTTGGAGTAGTTTCTTTGGCGTGGCTTTTGTGGGACACATTTGCTGCAGAATGGGCTGTGCCTATGGATTACTGGGATAGTACTGTAGCTTGGGGTGAGGCATAGGGCATTATTTAGGAACATAGCTAGTATAATGAGGCAGATGGTGAGGAGGAGGATTCTCTGCGTGCAAGGCATTGTGCTGATATAGGAGAATGGTTAGTTAGTTGTTTGCTCATTCACCTCCGTATATGTTGAGCTGGATCCAGCGTTGGTTATCTACTGCTTTGTGGGTCTGAATGAGTGGGCCACGGTGCGTTGTTCTCTTCGTTAGCTGCTACAGGTGCTGGATGGTCATGAGGGGGTCAGGGAGGAAGCCGGTGGAGGGGAAGCTGTTTCTATAGGGTGTGCAGTTAGGCTGGTCTGCCTAGTGGGTTGTAGCCCTACCTATGGGCCCACACCTAAGGGCGAGTCAAAGGGCTCTCTGGCGAAACCCTCAGGTGTGGGCGCACTGGAGCACTGTTTGAATTTTAAAAGTTGGTCTTGGTGGTGTCCTTCGGCCCCTCTCCTGTGGCTGACCGCGATCTTGGGCAAGTCACAACCCTTCATCTTCTCGACACCCTCTGAATGTTTTACATTTTCTCTGAAATTGAGCGGGGACATTTAAGTCCATTGCACCACCCCATATATGCCTCTGCCGTGCCCTCTGCCTACTTGACCATCTGTGCACTGGACATGCCTTTAAAAGCCATTTGTCAAATGGCTCTGGGGATGTCTCCGTGATATGAATAACCAAAGGCACATTTCTGGACGTCCAACTCACAACTAAGGCTTTTAAAAAGAGCCTTGTAGTGACTATGACTGTTTCTCGTGGATGGCTACGTTATCTGGAGAGCAGTGTAGTGTTCCTTGGTCTTTGAAAGGGCAATATTCAAAGCCATTTACAATGACTTACCTCCTCCACCTGGCTGAAAATCCATTCCAGCTTCCGCAGTGTGCATATTTTTAGTCAGGTTCAAAGGAGGCGTTCCCGGGCATGCGTTTTAGGTGAAAAGGCCTGAGCTACAGATCGGTGAGCCTGACATCATACCGAGCAAAATGGTAGAAGCCATTAGGAAGAATGAAATTACTGAACACGTAGATAGTCGTGGCTTAATGGGAGAAAGCCAACATGGCTTTAGCCAAAGAAAGTCTCGTCTTACTTACCTGTTATATTTTTTTGAAGGTGTGAATAAACAGATAGATCAAGGTGAGCTGGTTGATATAGTGTATCTGGATTTTCAGAAAGCGTTTGACAAGGTCCCTCATGAGAGAGACTTGGCGAAATTAAAAAGTCATGGGATTGGAGGCAGTGTAGTATTGTGGATTAGGAACTGATTAAAAGATAGAAAGCAGAAAGTAGGGCTAAATGGCCAATTTTCTTGATGAAGAAAGTTGAATAGTGGAGTACTGCAGGGATCTGTGCTGGGTCCGCTGCTTTTTAACATATTCATAAATGACCTGGAAATGGAAATGAGTGAAATGATCAAATTTGCAGATGATACAAAAATGAATCAAAGTTGTTAAAACGCAAGAGGATTGTGAAAAATTGCATGAGGACCTTGGTAAATTGGAAGACGGACGTCCAAATGCCAGATGAAATTTAATGTGGACAAGTGCAAGTTATGCACCTAGGAAAGAACAACCCGAACTATGGGTACACGATGCAAGGTTCCACATTAGGAACCACCCCCCAGGAAAAAGATTTAGGCATCAGCATGATAATACGTTGAAATCCTCCACTCAGTGTGCAGCGGCGGCCAAGAAAGCAAATAGAATTCTAGGAGTCATAAGGAAAGGAATGGAGAATAAAACCAAGGATATTATAATGCCTCTGTATCGTTCCATGGTGCGACCGCACCTTGAATATGGTGTGAAATTTTGGTTTCCATATCTTAAAAAGGATATAGCAGAATTAGAATAGATACAGAGAAAAGCCACCATAATGGTAAAAGGGATGGAAGGATACCCCTACGAGGAAAGGCTTAAAAGGTTAGGGCTCTTCAACTTGGAAAAGAGATGGCTTAGGGTAGATATGATAGAGGCCTATGAATTACTGGATGGAGTACATAAGAATATAAGAAATGCCATACTGGGTCAGGCCAAGATCTATCAAACTCAGTATCCTGTTTCCAACTGTGGCCAATCCAGGTCACAAATACTTGGGAGGTTCCCAAAAAGGCACGCAGGGGTAAACGTAGCTCGGTTGTTTACTCCATCTAAGAGTAGAAAGAATAGGGGACACGCAATGAAGCTGCAATGTAACCCATTTAAGAGTAATAGGAGAAAATATTTTTTCACACAACGCGTAATCAAACTCTGGAATTCGTTATCGGACGATGTAGTAACAGCTATTAGTGTAGCTGGGTTTATAAAAGGTTTTGGCAAGTTCCTGGAGGAAATGTCCATAAACCATTATTAAAGAGGACCCAGGAAATCACTGCTTGACCGGGGTCAAGCACTATGGAACCTGCATGCCTTTTTGGGAACCTGCCAGCTATTTGTGACCTGGATTGGCCACTGTTGGAAACAGGATACTGGGCTTGATGGTCCTTGTTCTGACCCAGTATTGCATTTTTTATCTCAAAGAAATATGTCAGAGCGGAAAACAGTGTGCAGACATTTGCTTTCCAGAGGGGTGATTTTCATACTTCCTGCATAGCTGCAAAGCTTGCAAGTCTGTCTTTTGCCTAAAGCAACCTCTGAACTTGTGAGAATACAATATTATTGTTTCAATGCCTGCCCTAACTCTGCCCCCGGGAACACACCTATTAAATGCGGCAAAAACATACATCTGCACAATCAGAGGGCAATTTTCGAAGAGTGGATAAAATGATTTTCACTTGTGAAAATTGCTTTCCAAATATATGCACTGTGTCCCTCCCCCCTCAGCAGGTGTAAAGGACATGGCCACTTTTGACACCCAGAATTTGTGGCTGCTAATTTTCAAAGGCAAACAGCACTCCTGATTTTCCTTTGAAAATTAATGTCCGCAGGCTGAAAGTCCATGAATCCCTTGCAAAGAACACAGACCATTAAAATCATCCTCTGATTCTTCCACAATGTCACCGTCTCCCAGCCTCTGGTATCGGTTTCTTCCTTGCACCTTCCTCGTGCTCTCTCTTCCTTCTTTTCTTAATTTTAGTTCTAAATTTCCTATCCAGTTCTTTTTATCTTTTACTTTCTCTGGGGGTTTTTCCATCTCTTATTTTAGTGAGCCCCGTTTACTTTGCCATTATTGCTCTTTGTTAAACTGCATTTTCTTTCTTTCTTTTTTTAAGTGCCTTCAAGCCAGTGCTGACTCCTGGTGACCCAGCACCCCCTGGGTTTTCTTGGCAAGGTATGACCATGACCGGAAGTAGATTACCAGGCCTTTTCTTCCTTTATCTCATCAATTTATCTCTCTGTGCCTCGGCCACTGCCTCTCAGTGTGACCCTGAGTAATTTAGGTTTGTGGAGCTTTTTAATCTTTTCTTTTTTTACTGTAATCAATTTATCAGTGTCTTCTTACTGTTTTGTGCTTCCAACTGAATTGGAATTGCCCCTGTCTGAACTGGGTGCCATGAACCTTCATTCATAACTTCTTGGGAGGGGGGGACACTTATTTGTATCTCTCTCCCATACTGCGGCAATATCCTTGGCTGAGGCCATGAACTAGGGTTCCTAAATTTGGCCACTAGGTGTTGCTATTGTACAGTAGTTGTGATTCCTCCTCCCCCAAGGGATGTGACTGCTGCCTCCCTGACATCCTCAGCCCCAATCAGCTCAGGGAGCCACAGCCTGATTCAGAATTTATATCCGGGCCCTCGGTATAGCACCTGCCATGTTTGCCATTAAACCACCAGGCCAGCCCCGTGCTGCTGTGTTTTTTTTCTCAGTTTATCCAGCTGAAACTGAGCAATAATATTTCTTTCATGGTCCTTGGACTCCACCTATTAACAAACATACATAAAAGCTGTTATTAGAATATATTACAGAGGCAATTTGTTTCCTCCATGCTTCATTAGCTATTGCCATCAAAACACGTACAAAGATGAGCGTGGGTCTGTTTCTGCGCTGATATAACTGAAAAAATATGTTGGAATCCAGCTTGGAGATAAGGCAGCATAAGAACTAGGGTGAGAATTTCAATCAGAAATCCCTTTAACCCTTTGTTACGCGAGCCATTCTGGAAACACATCGGACCTAGCCACTGGTAGCGCGGCACTGATGATCTGATCGTGCATGTCCTAAGGAGGGCCTAATGTCCTTGGTAGTATGTGATCTGGTACTAGCTGGGATCAGACATGCTTAATGCCAGCTGACATTTATGGCCCTGTCTGAAGTTCAGGTTGGGGGCTGTGTTCCTTCCACCCAGCCAGGTCAAGGCAAGCGACAGTATAGCTATCCGCAGACACTATAAATCAACCAGATAAACTGTGATCCTTGCACGTCATAGCAGAGACATGGTCCTGAAATGCAGGGCAGCTGTTATGCACATTGTAGATAAATTCATAGGGAACTGCCAGAAATCTGGATGTTAAACCTTTAGGGGAAAATGAGGAAGGGTAGAACAGAAGAAGCAATTATTGACTTTCGGAGCCCTATTCACGAAAATAATGCGTGCTGACTCATGTTAATGTTACACTGGTAATAATGCGTGCTGACTCATGTTAATGTTACACTGGTAATAATGCGTGCTGACTCATGCTAATGTTACACTGGTAATAATGCGTGCTGACTCATGTTAATGTTACACTGGTAATAATGCGTGCTGACTCATGTTAATGTTACACTGGTAATCATTTGTGTTTAGGGGGTAATTTTATAGGTGACCCAAACACATAGGACAACATTTTGCACACTTAAGTAAGTGCTTATAAACTTGCCTGAGGGAATATGTGCATGAAAGTAGTCATTCGGAAAATGTAGGGTTTATCTGCTTAGCAAGTCCCTCTGACTAGATAAATCCCGCTGAGTCCAGTATTGAGCAACATTATCCAGATAGTGGCAGGCTGGTCTGTGGGCTGTCTCAGCCCTTATCTAGTTAGTGGCAATTTATTTATTTAAACCACTTATCAACATTTCTAAGTGGGTACAAAAAAACATACATAATCTTCAAAGGAAAACAGTACAATAAATAAAATCAAACATAAGTCTCCTGAAACAAGTAGCTTTCACCTGCTTACGAAAACCTAAATAATCATTAATAAATTTTTGTCTGCCAAGCAGATAAGGGACTGACTAAAGTTAGACCAAAAAAATGCAAGCTTAATTTTATATGGAGCAGGAGGGACATGGAAATGAAACCGGCCGCAAATCTATGCTAATTTTAGAAGAGAGGGCATGCATGTGAGAGGCCAATGTAAAATCAACTTATCCCCGCCCCTGAAAATGGACCTGATTGCTAAAAGAGGGTCGTGGAGAGCACAAGCAGCCATTTTACAAAGATACTGTACATGTGAGAAAACCTGATGGAGGAAAGCCGACCCAGAATTCCACAGTGAGCAGGGCCGGCCCGTCCATTGAGCGAGAATGTTTTTTGCACAGGGCCCCGCGTTTCAGGGGGCCCCGCGCAAAAAACATTCTTTTCGAAAAGTAAAATTGAAAAAAAAAAAACAAAAACCTGTCTGCTGCCGCGGTCGGGGCCGCCGCGGCAGAATCGAGCGTGCCGCGGGGCCCCCCTGTGCACGGCAGAGCCTGCCCTCCCCTGTAGCAGCTCTTTCTTTGGAGCTGAAGTCAGACGCGCCGGCTTGCAGAGCGCGAGGGAGGAGTTTCTCCCTCGCTGCTCTGTTAAGCCCGCGGGGGCTGATGGGAAGTTCCCATCAGCCCCCGCGGGCTTAACAGAGCAGCGAGGGAGAAACTCTTCTCTCGCGCTCTGCTCTGCAAGCCGGCGCGTCTGACTTCAGCTCCAAAGAGAGAGCTGCTACAGGGGAGGGCAGGCTCTGCCGTGCACAGGGGGGCCCCGCGGCACGCTCGATTCTGCCGCGGCGGCCCCGACCGCGGCAGCAGACAGGTTTTCTTTTTATTTAATTTTCCCTGGGCTGGGCTGGGGGGGGAGTTGTTAGGACTGCTAATGGGCTGGGCTGGGCTGGGCTGGGCTGGGGGGGGTTGTTAGGACTGCTAATGGGCTGGGCTGGGCTGGGCTGGGGGGGGGGGTTGTTGGGCTGGGCTGGGGTGGGGTTGTTAGGACTGCTAATGGGATGGGCTGGGCTGGGCTGGGGGGGTTGTTAGGACTGCTAATGGGCTGGGCTGGGCTGGGGGGGGGTTGTTAGGACTGCTAATGGGCTGGGCTGGGTTGTTAGGACTGCTAATGGGCTGGGCTGGGCTGGGCTGGGCTGGGCTGGGGGGGGGTTGTTAGGACTGCTAATGGGCTGGGGGGGTTGTTAGGACTGCTAATGGAATGGGCTGGGCTGGGGGGGTTGTTAGGACTGCTGCTGGGCTGGGGGGTTGTTAGGACTGCTAATGGGCTGAGCTGGGGGGGTGTTAGGACTGCTAATGGGCTGGGCTGGGGGGGGGGGTTGTTAGGACTGCTAATGGGCTGGGGGGGAGTTGTTAGGACCGCTAATGGGCTGGGGGGGGGGGTTGTTAGGACAGCTAATGGGCTGGGGCTGGGGTTGGGGGTGGGTTAGGACTGCTAATGGGCTTGGGGGGTGTTAGGACTGCTAATGGGCTGGGGGGTGGGGGTGGGTTAGGACTGCTAATGGGCTGGGGGGTGGGGTTAGGACTTGAGGTGGGCTGATGGGGGGGGTTAGGACTGGTAATGGGTTATAGGGGGGGCTTAAACTGAAAATGGGGTGATGGGGGGGTTAGGACTGGAAGTGGGTTGATGGGGGGCTAGGACTGGTAATGGGTTGGGTGGTTGCTATGACTGGAAATGGGCTGAGTGGAAGGGGAGGCTTGAACTGCAAATAGCTGATGGGGAGGGAGCTTGGAATGGAAATGGGCTGTGAGGGAAGGGAGCTAGGACTGAAAATGGGCTGATGGAGCAGCTAGGATAGGACTGGAAATGGGCTGTTGGGGGGAGCTAAGATTGGAAATGGGCTGTGGTGGGGGCTTGAATTGAAATGGACTCATGGAGGGGCTAGAACTGAAAGTAGGCTCATTGGGGGGGGCTTGGACTGGAATTGGACTGAGTGGAGGGGAGCTATGATTTGACATGGGCTGATGATGGGGCTAGGAAATGACTAGAAATGGGCTGATGGGGGGCTAGGATTGGAAATGAGCTGATGAAGGGACTCAGACTGAAAATGGATGGGGGAGCTAGGACTGGAAATGGGTTGATGGTGGGCTAGGACTGGAAATGGGCTGATGCAGGGACTAGAAGGGAATGGATGCTGGGTGAGACTGGAACTAGAAGGGAGCTGATGTTGGGGGAGGATTAGAATGGGATGGGGCTGGGAGAGTAAAATGGAGAGGGGAAAAATATTTTGTGTGGGAGGGATGAAAAATCTACAATTGGCCTGGTATTGGGAGAGTAAGTGGGGATTGAGGATGGAGGGGTAAAATTTGTGTGGATGAAATAGGAATGAGGAAAGAGCAAAAGGAGAAAGATTAGTATGTTAAAGCAGATGTAGAGAGAGAGAATGGAAAAAAAAAACTAGAAGAGAGAAGAAAGAACAAATGGACAGCAGACGATGGACAGTTAGCAGAAAACATGAAGAAACCAGAAGAAAGTGGCTGGAGCAATTGCAACTGAAAAAAATGCACAAAAGGTAGAAATATCTCTTTATTTTGAATTTATTAACTGGAATATGAAACCTCTAGGAAATGTGCATCATTAACGTCTGTGCTTTGTTTGGTACAAGAGGAAATTAATTTATAGTTTTATTTCTACAGTGTTGTTGTACTTCCAAGTTTGGCTTTTGGGGTTCCCAGTTTAATTATTGCCTTCCTGTTTCTAAATTGTGATTCCTTGTTTGGTGATGGTCTATGTTCTGCATGTGTAACTGAGCTGATGTATTCTGTTTATGTAATTCCTATTTGACATTGCCACTTGTTCTCTTTCCCCAGTATTCTCTGAAATGTATTGGTTTAATATTTGCAGTGTTGCCTTTTGATAGGTAGGGTATGGTGCTTTGTGAGTCCTGGTAATGCTGTCAGGATACGGCGGGTTTGCTATGGGTTCTAAATGGACAGCGTTTGTAGTAGTTCCTAATGTGCCTGGCGGTTGGCACTGGATTATAGTAATGTAGAAATCTTTTAGTCTTTCTTTATCCATACACTCATTAAGAGACATGTTTACTAAAAGTTAGTGTATGGTAACATTATGCAAATATTTATGCAAATAAGGCCCATTATGCAAATGAGGCCCCGCACTGAGTCTCCGCACATGGCCCCGCACCCCCCTTGGGCCGCCCCTGACAGTGAGCACGTGTAAATGTCGACACTTACATGCATGTCTCAGCCATTTTGCAAGCCTAGACGTGCAGCCGCTCGTTCTCACCTGCAGAAGCTTCTCTCATTTCATTCTGGAGGGGGAAATAAACATCGGGGGAGTAAGAAGGACATCTCCCTTAATCCCTCCTGTAAAGGGCTGGCTGAAACGAACACTCTTTAGATGCCTGTTGATGGAGTTAGGGAGTAGGCATAAATCTGGATGTGGACAATTTTGGTCTTGTACGTGCATGTCCCAATATGTATTGGAGAATACATGTATAGATTTTGGTCCCTCCCAGACCATATCCCTGACACGTTGACATCTACTTTTGATGTGGCATGGGCATCCAGTGTAAAATGAAGCTTTCTAAAATGGATATTTACATGTGGATGCAATTCACATATGAAGTGGGCTAGGTATGGTGCTGCCCTTAGCTATCTGGATAGCTTGTGGCGGTCACTGCTGAAACCAGATATTCAGCAGAAACCCTACCTATTGAATTTTGCTGAATATCTAGTTACACTTATGCTCACAGTGGTCGGCATTTTAAAAAGCACAATGGGCTGAATATCAGCCTGATATAGGCTCATTCCATAGCATGTTCCTCCTTCCGACCCAGTCTAACTTCCCCGCTCGTTGTACGGGGAAGTTAGATGGGGGTGGGGAAGGGACAGATCGGGGGTGGCATTAGGGCGGGCGGTGGGTGGTCGTTGGCCCCAGATGTACAGGGCCGATTCCAATGTCGGCCTTGTATGTCCAGGGCTGACGGCTTGGATGGGGAACTTATTCCACCTCCAGTGCGGAAGGAACGGCAGGCCTGGGGCTGGAAAGGGGCTGCAGGGGGCAAAGGGCATTCCCCGCAGCCCGATCCTGGCCTTGGGAGGCCAGATCGAGGGTCAGGCTGCAGGAAAAGCACTTTGGCAGCCGGCAGCCGGGGATCACGGCTTTTCAATGGAGCTGCAGTACCATGGCAACTGGTCGACATGGCGCCGCAGCTCCATTGAAAAGCCCTGACTGAGTTAGTCAGGCAAGGCCTGTACGTGCAGGCTGGATGGAATCGGGGTCCTGGCCCGCATGTACAGGCCTGTTCACGATTCTGATCCCGTGGGGCTAGACGTGCCCTGCGGGATCAGAATCGCGACTCCCTCTGTGCATCCCGTTCTGAGCAGGCGCACAGAGGGCCTGGATGTCCGGGATGGAATCGGGCTCATAGTGTCTATGTTCTCTGGTCAATCCACTCCAACCTTTATCTCTCCGCAGCTTCTCAGGCCAGGTTAGAAACCACACTACATCCTGCCTTCTATTTCCTTGGCCCCAGCCTCTGGAACGACCTCCCCCAAACTTTGCCTTGAACAGTCCTATATCAGATTCAAGGCCCAGCTCAAGACATTTTTGTTTCACAAAGCCTTTGACCTCCCCATCCCCTGACGCCCTTTGCAGTTCCAATCCTCTCCCACCACTCCCTGTCCTTGCTGCTGACTGTGCTCATTTCCTTCCCTGGACCTTGAATGAAGGATTTCTTTTCCTTTTTTCTATGCTAATTTTATTTTATTGTAAACTGCCCCGCTGCTTGCAAGGGGCGGTTTATCAAGCCGAATAAACATAAACAGAAGCGACATGTGAAGGTGCCACAGCAAGCTATCAACTTTGAAAAAAACCTGAAAGCAAAATCACGTGCTCTTGCAACTCCGGCATGCTTCTAATGCTCCGATGGGTCCCACCCCTTCTGATGATCCTTTTACGTAAGAGGGGGCGGAACCAGCAAGGACTTAGAAATGCTGGAGTCTCGAAAACACCCCACTTTTCCTGTTCTGATGTCGATATTCAAAGGTAGATGGCAGATGCTGGACAATGGGGGGGAGAGGGGGGGGGGGGAAGGGGTAACAGGAGGGCAAATGTTGGACAATGGGGGAAGGGACAGGAAGACAAATGCTGGACAAAGGAGGGGCAGGAGAACAAATGCTGGACAACAGGGGGGAGGGACAGGAGGGCAAATGCTGGACAAGGGGAGGGGCAAGAGGATAAAAGCTGGACAAAGGAGGGAAGGACAGGAGGGCAAATGCTGGACAACAGGGGGAGGGATAGGAGGACAATGGCTGGACAAAGGGGGGCAGGAGGACAAATGCTGGACAATGGGAACAGGAGGGGCAAATGCTGGAAAATGGGAGGGGGCAGGAGGATAAATGCAGAACAACAGGGGGAGGGAGAGGAGGACAAATGCTGGACAATGGGGACAGGAGGGCAAATGCTGGACAATGGGGACAGGAGGGCAAATGCTGGTAAATTGGAGGGGGCAGGAGGATAAATGCTGGACAACAGGGGGAGGGACAGGAGGACAAAGGCTGGACAATGGGGACAGGAGGGCAAATGCTGGAAAATGGGAGGGGGCAGGAGGATAAATGCTGGACAACAGGGGGAGGGACAGGAGGACAAAGGCTGGACAATGGGGACAGGAGGGCAAATGCTGGACAATGGGGAAAGGAGGGCAAATGCTGGACAATAGGGGGGAGGGACAGGAGGGCAAATGCTGGACAAAGGGGAGCAGGGGGATAAATGCTGGACGACAGGGGGTGGAGGGACAGGAAGGCAAATGTTGTACAAAGGAAGGAACAGGAGGACAAATGTTGGACAATGGGGGCAGGGAAGGAGGACAAATGCTGGACAATGGGGGCGGGGGGAGCATGAAGACAAATGCTAAACCAGTGCTGGCACTACCCGCTAAACCGGGTAAGTGCGGCAGGGGGACCCGGGCATTAGAAGGGTTCTGTTACTAGCCACCTGTCCCCCACTCCCCATTCAGGATTGTCTACGGAGCACCGCTGGCTCAGTAGAGACCCTGCCCATAGGACACACTGCTTCCGCAGGCAGAAGGCTGTAAGAGGCCACAATCGCTATTCACAGTCTTGTGTCCTGTGGGCAGGCACTCGGCTAGGGAGTGGAATGGGGAGTGGAGGTGGGCAGCCAGTGATGGCGCATTCCTGACGTCTGCTCTTGCAAACAGGCTTTGTTTCTCTGGGCCGCAGTCATGGCTCCCACAGGCAGAATGGTATGAAGATGGGGTAGGTGCTGGTTGCAGGGGGATAGGAAGGGAGAGGGCAGACATGGAAGGAAAGAGAGAACAGAGGTATTGGATGGCAGGAAAGAGGGAACCAGGGAGAGACACTGGATGGGGAGAGAGATATTAGACATGGAAGGAAAGAGAGAGCAGAGGTACTGGATGGCAGGAAAGAGAGAGACTGGACGGGGAGTGAGAGATATTAGACTTGGAAGGAAAGAGAGAGCGGAGGTAAGAACATAAGAACATAAGAACATAAGACATGCCATACTGGGTCAGACCGAGGCCCATCAAGCCGAGTATCCTGTTTCCAACAGTGGCCAATCTAGGTCCTACGTAACTAGCAATATCCCCAAAAGACACAGGTTCCATAATGCTTGTACTGGGTCAAGCATTGATATCCTGGGTCCCTTTTTAATAGTGGTTTATGGACCTTTCCTCCAGGAACTTGTCCAAACCTTTTTTAAACCCAGCTACACTAACAGACTTTACTACATCCTCCGGTAACAAATTCCAGAGTTTGATTACACGTTGAGTGAAAAAATATTTTCTTTTATTAGTCTTAAATAGTTTACCCTTTAGCTTCATTGTATGTCCCCTAGTCTTTCTATATTCTGATAACGTAAACAATTGATCTACGTTTATCCGTTCCACTCCATTCATTAATTTATAGACTTCTATCATATCTCCCCTCAGCCATCTCTTTTCCAGGTTAAAGAGCCCTAACCTTTTTAGCCTTTCTTCATAGGAGTATCCTTCCATCCCCTTTACCATTTTGGTGGCTTTTCTCTGAACCTTTTCTAATAATGCTATATCCTTTTTAAGATACGGCGACCAGAATTGCACACAATATTCAAGGTGCGGTCTCACCATGGAACGATATAGAGGCATTATAATATCTTTTGTTTTATTTTCCATTCCTTTCCTTATGATACCTAGCATTCTATTTGCTCTCTTGGCTGCCGCTGCACACTGGGCCGAGGGTTTTAACATGTTATCCACAATGACGCCTAAATCTTTTTCCTGGGTGGTGGTTCCTAATGTGCAACCTTGCATTGTGTAACCATAGTTTGGGTTGTTCTTCCCTAGGTGCATAACTTTGCACTTGTCCACATTAAATTTCATCTGCCATTTTGATGCCCAGTCTTCCAAATTATCAAGATCCTCTTGCAATTTTCCACAATCCTCTTGGGTTTTAACAACTTTAAATAGTTTTGTGTCATCTGCAAATTTGATAACCTCACTCGTTATTCCTCTTTCCAGGTCATTTATGAATATGTCAAAAAGCAGCGGACCCAGCACAGATCCCTGGGGTACACCACTATTCACCTTTCTCCATTGGGAAAATTGTCCATTTAGCCCAACCCTCTGCTTTCTATCTTTTAACCAGTTCCTGATCCACAGTAGTACACTGCCTCCTATCCCATGACTCTTTAGTTTTGCCAAAAGTCTCTGATGAGGGACCTTGTCAAAGGCTTTATGAAAGTCTAGATACACTATATCAACCGACTCACCTTTGTCCACCTGTTTATTCACACTTTCAAAAAAAAACATAACAGATTAGTAAGACAAGATTTTCATCGTCTAAAGCCATGTTGGCTGCCTCCCATTAGGCCATGACTATCTACATGCTGAGTAATTTTATTCTTTATGATGGTTTCTACCATTTTTCCCGGTACTGACGTGAGGCTCACCGGTCTGTAGTTTCCCGGATCACCCCTGGAACCCTTTTTAAAAATTGGTGTTACATTGGCGATCCTCCAAACTTCAGGTATTAGAGATGATTGTAATGATAGTTTACAGATTACTAATAGCAGGTCTGCAATCTCATATTTCAGTTCTTTCAACACCCTTGGATGTATACCATCCGGCCCAGGTGATTTGCTACACTTCAGTTTATCTAATAGTTGTAATACATCTTCCCGATGTATCGATATTTCCTTCAATTCTTCCGCACCTTTAAATATCACTTCAGTCATGGGTAGCATCCCTATATCTTCCACAGTAAAGACCGAAGCAAAGAATTCATTCAGTCTCTCTGCTATCGCCTTGTCACCTCTTAGTGCCCCTTTAAGTCCTCTATCATCTAACGGACCAACTGACTCTCTCACAGGTTTTTTGCTACGAATATATTTGAAAAAATCTTTATTTCGCGTTTTTGCTTCCGCAGCAAGCTGCTTCTCAAATTCTCCCTTTGCCTGCTTTATCAATGCCTTGCATTTGACCTGCCAGTGCTTGTGCTGTTTCCAGGTTTCGTCGTTTGTCTCTTTTTTCCATTTCCTGAAAGATGCCTTTTTGGCAACAACAGCCTCTCTGACCTCACCTTTAAACCATGCTGGCAGTTTTTTGGACTTCCTTCCACTTTTCTTAAAGCATGGAATACAGCTGGTCTGGGCTTCCAAGATAGTATTTTTCAACAACACCCAAGCTTGATGTAAGTCTTTAACCTTTGCAACTGCTCCTTTGAGTTTTTTCTTAACTATTTTCCTCATTTTATCATAGTCTCCCTTTCGAAAGTTAAAAGGTAGTACTGTGGATTTCCGTACTATCTCTCCTCCACTAATTAAATCAAACACGATCATGCTATGATCACTATTGCCAAGTGGTCCCAACACCCTTATCTCTTGCACTAGACCTGGTGTTCCTCTAAGGACTAGGTCTAATATGGCTTCCCCTCTGGTCGGTTCATGAACCAGTTGCTCCAAGAACAGTCATTTATTTCATCTAGGAACTTTATCTCCCTAGCATGTCCTGCCGTGACACTGACCCAGTCGATATCGGGGTAATTGAAATCACCCATTATTATTACTGCGCTGTAACCTTTGGTAGCTTCCTTGATTTCTTTGAGCATTTCATCATCCATTTGTTCATTCTGGCCAGGCGGTCGATAGTACACCCCCACTGCCATCGCCTTCCCCTTTTTACATGGAATTTCAATCCATAGAGATTCTACAGCAAATTTTGTTTCCTGCAAAACTTTAATCCTTTCTGACTCAATGCTCTCTCTAACATAGGGCGCAACCCCTCCACCAATTTGATCAGCTCTATCATTACGATATAGTTTGTACCCAGGTATCACAGTATCCCTCTGGTTGTCCTCCTTCCACCATGTCTCTGATATTCCAATCATATCTAACCTCTCATTTAGTGCTATATATTCTAACTCTCCCATCTTATTTTTTAGACTTCTAGCATTTGCATACAAGTATTTTAGAGACTGTATTTTATTCATGTTAATTTGGCTATTGGTAGACATGGGTAATTTGGAATCTTTAAGCTCTGTCTGCTCCATACTCAAGGGCATTTGGCCTACTTTACTCTTTTTTGGAACCTCTCTGCTTTTGGTAGTATCCTTCAAGGATACATTGTTCCGAACCATCCGCTCTTGGGCGACTGTCGGCTTTCCCCTATTATCTAGTTTAAAAGCTGCTCTATCTCCTTTTTAAAGGTTAATGCCAGCAGCCTGGTTCCATCCCGGTTAAGGTGAAGCCCATCCCTTCGGAAGAGCCCCTCCTTTCCCCAGAATGTTCCCCAGTTCCTAACAAATCCAAAACCCTCATCCTTGCACCATTGTCTAATCCACGCATTGAGACTCTGGAGCTCTGCCTGCCTTTTGGGCCCTGCACGTGGAACAGGAAGCATTTCGGAGAACGCTACCCTGGAAGCTCTGGAGAGAGAAAGACACTGGATAGGGAGTGAGAGATATTAGACATGGAGGGGAACAGAGAGTGAGCACAAGACTAGGGAATAATGGACCAGGGAAGAAGAACTGGGGAATGGAAGGACTGGAATGAAGGTTGAAAAGCAGTAGATAGATGGCGCATAAAAGAGAGAGATTGAGAACTGGATAGTGAAATCTGGGTGGAGAGAGAGAGAGGGAGAGAGAAATAAATGGAAGAAAGCTAAAAGGAAAAAAAATCAATATCCAAGATGGAAGGAAGTGAAAAAAACAAGAAATGGCAGATGGACTAGAGACTGTAGAAAGAGAGCTCAGAGAAGACAGAGGAAAGCAGAAGCTTCAGATCGGGACTAGCATGATCAGAGAATAAAATGGTCACACATCAAAGGTAGAAAAATAATTGTGTTTTCATTTTAGTGATTGAACTTTACACTATATTTATATTTTACACAGTATGGGCAACTGCATCTCTTATGTCTCTGGTGTTCCTCCTCATGTAGAGTCTTGCTTCTTGGGGTTTCAGTTTAATTTTTGTCTACATATTTTTATTTATACTTTAGCTTGTGGTCGCTTATTCTGTACTTGGTGAAGGTCTGTTTTCTGAGTTTGTGGCCAAAGCCAGGTGTTCTGTTAACATGGAGTTTGTATATAGGGATTTGTATTGCAGTAATCTGAATTGTTCACCTTTTCAAATAGATTTGAAAATAGAAATATTTTCAAAATAAGCCTTTGACAAAGTCCCTCATGAGAGACTTTTGGCAAAACTAAAGAGTCATGGGATAGGAGGCAGTGTACTATTGTGGATCAGGAACTGGTTAAAAGATAGAAAGCAGAGGGTAGGGCTAAATGGCCAATTTTCCCAATGGAGAAGGGTGAATAGTGGTGTACCCCAGGGATCTGTGCTGGGTCCGCTGCTTTTTGACATATTCATAAATGACCTGGAAAGTGGAGTAACGAGTGAGGTTATCAAATTTGCAGATGACACAAAACTATTTAAAGTTGTTAAAACCCAAGAGGATTGTGGAAAATTGCAAGATGATCTTGATAAATTGGAAGACTGGGCATAAAAATTGCAGATGAAATTTAATGTGGACAAGTGCAAGGTTATGCACCTAGGGAAGAACAACCCAAACTATGGTTCCATGATGCAAGATTCCACATTAGGAACCACCACCCAGGAAAAAGATTTAGGCGTCATTGTGGATACCATGTTAAAACCCTCGGCCCAGTGTGCAGCGGCGGCCAAGAGAGCAAATAGAATGCTAGGTATGATAAGGAAAGGAATGGAAAATAAAACAAAAGATATTATAATGCCTCTATATCGTTCCATGGTGAGACCGCACCTTGAATATTGTGTGCAATTCTGGTCGCCGTATCTTAAAAAGGATATAGAGATTTTAGAAAAGGTTCAGAGAAGAGCCACCAAAATGGTAAAGGGGATGGAAGGATACTCCCATGAAGAAAGGCTAAAAAGGTTAGGGCTCTTTAACCTGGAAAAGAGACGGCTGAGGGGAGATATGATAGAAGTCTATAAATTAATGAACGGGTAAACGTAGATCGATTGTTTACCTTATCAGAATATAGAAAGATTAGGGGACATGCAATGAAGCTACAGGGTAAACTATTTAAGACTAATAAAAGAAAATATTTTTTCATTCAATGTGTAATCAAACTCTGGAATTTGTTACTGGAGGATGTAGTAAAGGCTGTTTGTGTAGCTGGGTTTAAAAAAGGTTTGGAGAAGTTCCTGGAGGAAAGGTCCATAAACCATTATTAAGAAGGGACCCAGGATATCAATGCTTGAACCAATACAAGCATTGTGGAACCTGTGTCCCTTGGGGAAACGGCTAGGTACATATGACCTAGATTGGCCACTGTTGGAAACAGAATACTGGGCTTGATGGACCTTGGTCTGACCCAGTATGGCATATCTTATGTTCTTATTATGTTGGATGCTCTAGTTAAGCGTTTTTTGGGTAGGCTCCTTATGTGAGTTTTGGAAGTTGGTTCTGGTTTGGTATGGTAGATTTGCTCTACACATCTTCAGTGACTTTACTGTAGGATTTTGTTCACCATATGCTGGTATTGGAGAATGTTTGTTATTGTTGGTGAGATGATCAAAATCAGATTCTTTTTTTAGATATTGGGTTCTCTTGGTGAATGTCCTAGTTCTGTTTTGCTCTGCACCCATTGTTGAGGGAAGGGATTCTGTGAATGCAAAATATATGTTCAAAAAGAAAGAACCATAATGCAGCTTATAACAACAAAATAAAGATGGGTTATAATTTGGTGTTATACTGTGCTGTGGTTCTTGCTCTCTCTTTTAGTTCCTTGGTGTGCGAACATCTTGTATTTCCTCCACATTATCTAATTGGATTTTTGGTTTGGTTCAGTCCTTGACTGGAGTTTTGAGAAAGCCCCCCCCCCTCCACCACTCCAGGGTGCAAGGGCGCCATCTCATCCCTCACCTCAGACAGCAGATTGCCTTGAGCCGCCCCTGATTGTATCTTAAAATTGGCAATGTACATTAAACAGGGACACTGATAATTTGGATTCTTCTGTGGCAATGGAGGGTTAAGTGACTTGCCCAAGGCCACAACTTAAAAAAAGAACGCACTAATTAATTTATTGAGGTTTCTTAGAGCATGATGAGTCTGTGATTACACTAAAACTCTGGACCTTAGTTACAGTGGGAAGAAATGCGTCACCTGTTTGAAGCATTACTGGGCAGTCTTTTAGTTCTGATCTACACATTGTCATTACTTCGATCTTCTTGATACCGATGTTGAGCTGATTACTAGTCATCCATCCTTCATTCAGTGCAAGATAATGTACGACAAGAGCAAGGGACATTTCAATTGGAGATAACAGGGAAAAAGAATTTGTCAGCATAGATCCAGTAGTTTTTTACCAAATTCTTAAATAGCTTGCAAAGCTGCTCTTGTGTTACCTGCAGGGTGCTGGCAGTCAGAGGCCGAGAGGCAGGCAGAGCTGTGGGAATGAAGGAGTGAGCTCCCGCCACTCTGCAGTGCCTTACTGCACTTAGAAGCAGGTAGAAGAAGGGGCTAATGCTGGAAGCAGCTGAGGGAAGAAAAATGTGGTAGGGCCAGGGCCCATGTGCCCCCTCTCCCCCTGTATTCTGACATTTAGGGCATGGGAGAAGGATATCGGCTATAGACGCTTTGCAGAATGGATGCAAAACTAAAGAAAGTGGAGGTCAGCCAACATTGGAGCTTGATATGCCTTACACAGTGGGGAGGGGTGGGGCAAAAGATTCCTAAGCAGAAGAGAATATGGTGTTCTAAGAAGAAACAAGCTCATCCCCAGACTCTGAAAAGGTTTTAGATGAGACGACGGTATGGGTGAGGGTGCAAGCATCAATAGCCTTGCTCTTCCCAAAGGTGGTGACTGAATGAGACTATGCTGAAGGATGAAAGTTATCAGATGTGGTAAGTGAGCAAAGAGGTGGAGAAGACAGTTGGAAGAACTACATCAAGGTAGTGACCATGCTGGTGTGTGGGAGCAGTAGCGAACAACAAGAGCGGATTAAATCTGGTTTACTTGAGCAGGGTAGCCCCATGCTCCTCGTTTGGGGTATTTTATGGTATGTAACTTGCTTCTGGTGGCTAGACAAGGAATAAGTATCCCGGAGGCACCAACAATTTTAGAAGATAAAAAATGATCAGGGCCAATATTTAGTAGTGGCGGTGATCATATATTTTTTAAAATAATTTACCAGCTGCCACATTTAAAAACAAAAACATATAAGGTGGTCACAGCCTCTAGTTTATGTATCACCAAGAAAAACCGCGATGAGGTAACCAAAATTGTAAATCCAAAATGAAAAATTCACCCAATATTCAGCTGGACAGTACTGCTGAAGCTCTGTGGTTAGAGGACTTCTACGTTTAGCTGTGGTCACTAAGAGGGTTATTTTAGAAGCTCTATTCATGCTTTGGACATCTGAAACTAGGCATGGAGACATGACTGTGGATGTTCCCGAGGTAAAGACGTTCAAGTCTGAATGGGGGCATGGAGTGTCCAGGATATTCCCAGTATATGGATGCCCTCACCCGATTTCCGAAATGTCCTGGATGTTCCATACTGCGTCCAAGGTTATACCTTCTCCAGTTATGAATAGTCATCAGAAAAGTGTTTGTTTTGTTAGACAGACATCTGGAGAGTATATAGAAGGAGGTTCACTCATGTTTTTTATATTTTCCATGCCGATATCAAACTCTGACGGGGAATGAGGGTTCACATTTTCATTTTGCTATGCCTCTGGATGTCAGGCTAGCTTGCATGAGATGGACATCCCTGCCCCACGCTTTCCTGAATGGCACATAAATGTGACCGCTGGCATGGATGTCCACCTCAGGGAAGTCTATGTTATTAATATCGGGCGGAGACATAGATGTCCTCGGCATTTCTCAGCACGTTCTGCTATGGGTATCTCATCCTTTCTAAAATGCCACTTTACATATATCAAATCCTTTTGAATATTGACTCAATTATATTTACAGACCTTTAGTTCTGCACAAGGTATATTGAAATGTACTCAGTTCCCCACCTTTCCTTAGCATAGAAGATAAATTTGTCAGGGCATAAGGAAAGATAGATTGTGGAACTAGACCGAGAGAGCAAGAGCTTGAGAGAAAGAGGTGGGGGTGGGGAGAAAGGAGGAGAGAGTGACAGAGTGAGCGAGCATACTGCGCTTATTTCCAAGAACAACCAGGAAACAGAACAAATTGCAGTGACTGCTTGGCCCTAACCCATCCGCTCTCATTCAGATTGACTGAGAATGCCTGTCGAGGACAAAGACAGTTCTTCCAAACGGGTCCCTAATGAAAGCAGTAGCCTGGTCCGCGAACCAACACGGCAGAAAGAGGTAGGAACTAAGGTGTTACTTTTTATAACCCTCGCCTCCTATGTCTCTGTTGACCTTGCTTCACCAACTCTTTCTGCATCCTACAATGGGGATTCACTGCCATCGTATGAAAGATTAAAACAGGGAAAGGATGCATAGTATTATCCAGCAGCAGGTGTCTGAGTCGACTTAGGGATGGTGTAAGCTTCTCAAATTCCTAATTGTCACCAAGGTCGCTTGCTTGGAGGGGCTCTGGGACGAGCACATTGCTCTTTCCTCTTCACCGACCTGTTTGGGTGCACTGTGGTATTGCTGAGACAGCTGGACATTCTTCCAGCAGTAACCCCCTCTCCCCATCTGCCCTTGCTTGCGGGGTATAAGATTAGGATGCCAAGATAGGAAGCGCTGTTTCATGCTGACAGCTTCACTTTATTCCATCCAGAGATTTGAGTCTGGTCTTTTCTTTCTAGTTTTCATCCCAAAACTCTGGTTGTTCATGTGCTCCTTTAATAAAATGACAGAGCTAAGAGAAAGTTAGAAAATCAGAAATGCATCTACAGCCTAAAATGCTGAAAGCACTGGGCTGGAAAGCTGAAGTACAGTTTCATGAAGGTAATACCAGTAACGAGATTGTTTAATTCTGATACGGCCCTAAGCACAGCACGGCTAGAATCAGGTGGTTTGTGCAGTTTCCCAGGAGGCAGAGCTCTTTGTTTTTCTCAGGGATGGACATTTCTTATACTTGGGTTGTTGTTGTTGTGGACCGTCAAGGCAATGCAACTCCTGATGACCCTGTGGGTAGTTTTCCTATCCCCTGGGTTTCTCTTGACAAGGTGCGACTGGCAATAGGTTGTCAGGTCTTGATTCTGCACAGTAAGCCTAGCCTATGGTACCTGCTATTCCAAGGTGGTCTCCCATCCAAGTACCAACCAGGCCTGACCCTGCTTGGCTTCCAAGACCAGATGAGATCAGGCTCGTTCAGGATGTGGCCATAGCCACACTTGAATTAAAATTATTTAAAAATATTTGTATGCCCCAAATCTTAGAGAGGAGCACAGTATCACAATATCAAACCACTGAAGTGCTTCACTCTTGGGATCGCACAGGAATACAGATCTGTAATGTTCTATAAAATCCAGTAGATTGATGCTTTTCATGGTCTGCAATTGGTTGTTGCTGAAGTCAGGTTTAGATGTCCGATCAGACCTACCTCTGGGTGAACTGCCACCTTGCCCTCTCCTGCTGCTGTTGAGTTCTTAAGATGGCATCTAAGCAGTGACTTTCAAGTCACCCAGCTCATCTGTATCTGTTGAATGGAATATAACGGGATGCAGGATTTCAGATCGCCATAGCACAGATGTCCTCTGGCTACACCCAACTTACGGAGAACAAATACAATAGGCTCGTGTTTGGAAACCCGAACCCACAAAAGCCCTGAGGAAAGGTGATACAGCTTCAGATCTTAGTCCAGACAAGTGCCAAAAAACATTTAGGGGTCCGTCTGCTAAAGTGGTTGAATGCTTGGATGTGTGTTCACTGCCTGGGTTGGTATCTGATTCAAATGAAAATGGCATGAATGCGCATTATCAGTAATGTATAAAAGGCCTTAACACACAGAATATTTCTAAAAACTGCAGTGCATGCAAAACAGTTTATTAATCTGCAAATTGCATTAAGCCGCATGATTTGCACTAACCCACCGGCTAATGTGAAAACTTAAGTTCATCTCAGGAGGTGGTCAACACATTAGCCTTGGGAAGCTAACACAAACCTGAATGGGGAATGGGGAATGGGGCTCCACTAGTCCTACCCATCCCCAAATAAAGATGACGGCCCCTCTGGGCCATAGTCCCCACTTCCCTCCTGTTACACAAAAGTATTGTGCCATCTTCCTCCCCTTCCCCTGAGTACAAATGTCGAACTGTACAGCACTTGAGTCCCCCCACCCCTTCTTGAGCACAAAATTAAAAGTATTGTTTAAGAGATCGACTTGTGCAATATATATCCCAGAGAGAACCTTGCATTCGTCAGTTGGAAAACTTGTTACCATCTTTGAATGTGATTAAGTTAGAATTTATGAGGCAAACATCATTTATGTATTAGGAACTATTGTTGTGAAATTCGTCGTCAGTGCCTCTCCAAGAGGAAACATCTTATAAGTCTTTTAGGAAACAATTAAAAACCTTATTGTTGACAGATTGGATTTGAAGGGGGGTGGAAGGGAAAGGTTTTGTTGTATTTTATAGACTGTATAAGGGAGGTTCGTTTGTAGGGGTTAGGCAGTTACTTAATTTTAATCTTGATTGTAATTTTGAATATATTATTTCCTTTATTAAATGTATCATCCAATTGTAATCAGTGGGGCTGGCCCCAGAGATGGCACAAGGTATTGGCGCCATAGGCAAACTTTAAGCTTTACACCCTCCTTGACTGTCAAAATCTAGAGTTTAGCTTTCAATGTCCTGCTCTTGACTGCCTCACAGAACTTGCCACCCTAGGCAGCCTCCTAGTTTGCCTAATGGTTAGGCCGGCCCTGCCTATCAGTAAATCAATGAGATGAAGTACAGTAAAACCAACATAAAACTTTTTTACATACATACACTACTAAAATAAATAAATATCAATCAAATAAAAATTAACCAATAAATGTGCTTTCAGTTCTGTTCTCCATTTCGAGATTCCCTGAGTCGTAAGCCGATTATCAAATTGCAAGATAAACTAAACTAAGCCTAAGTGCCCCTGCCGCTTGTAATTTTGTGGTAAGTCGTTCTCTCTTATTTTATTTTATTGTATTACATTTTGTTTTACTTTCCATAATCACCACAAGATGCTCCAAGCAGAATGGGTTAGAAAACCAATTTAATGCATAAATTAAGAAATAAGAATGTTGCAGATGATGAAAACAATGGGTGTCTTGGCTGAAAAAGTACCATGAGAGACTCGTAGGTGATGCTTCTCTCCTTTTTATGTAAAAATTGTTAAAACATTTTTTCAAGAATAATAAGATATAGAAGGAATTTAGGGGTATGTTTACTAATCGGCGGTAGCGGCTTCCGTGAGGGGCTGTGGCTCCAATATCACAAGGAAGCTGCTACCGCCGATTAGTAAACATAGGTAGCTCTTGGTGTATTATTCTGGTATGGTGATTGATAAGGGGCTTAGTATTTCAGCTGCAGGCCCAGATTTAGATTTAGGCAACTGCCTAGGGTGCCAAATACCCAGGTCACAGAAGACCCCGCTCCCAATTACTTTAGAGCCATATGCATGTGCTGCTTCAGAGGGGCGCCATGTGGCGGTACAGCCTCCTTCTCCTCCTCTTCTGGCGCGCCTGTCTTTGGCTTTAGACAGTCTTCCTGCGTTCAGTGATCTTTTGAGATGTCAGAATCTTAAATCTGACCCTGGCACTGTTCCATGTCAACCAAATGCTTACATTTCTCTGCCGAGCCGAGCCGAGCCCTGTCCTTCCCCCTCCCCCCAGTCATAGCTGCGGTGGAAGAGCTGCCGGCCCTGGCTGCAGTGAGTAATCTGAGCTGAAATATCAAGGCCTGGATGGCAGCAAGCAGTCGGTTCTCGCTGGTTCATGTATTCTGTGGCACTGCTAGATGTATGCAGCGCTGTCCACACACACCTAAGGGAGAATCCCTGCTTAACAGAGCTTACCATCTATTTAAAACAGACAGACAGGGCATATAAGAGATTAGGGCGTCATATTTAGTATGGGAAATGATTAAAAGTAACATCAAACCGGAGAATAAGGAGTTTGGGATTTAAAAGCAATCTGAAAAAGGTGGACTTTTCGCTTGAATTTGAATAGGGACAGAGACGGAGAATGACATACCAGTTCAGGAAGTCTGTTCTGGGCATATGACACAGCCAGACAGGGGGAGAACAGGGCTGGGCTGTCCACTAGGCAAACTAGGCCATCACCTAGGGCGGCAGACCTTAGTAGCAAGCATTGCAACCCCCCCCCCCCCCATGAAGCATCACATCAGCTGAACTGCTGCTTCACTGCCGTGGTGGACTTTAAAACGCCTGCACACGTGTGCAGTTACAGCCTGCTGCGCCTGCCCCCTCCAAGGAAGTAGCATCAATGAGGGGCAGGTGTGGCAGGCTGTGATCGCACACACACACACAGGCACTTTAAGGCCCAACACAGCACTGAAGTGGCAGTTCAGCCACTGCTTCAACACAAGCAGAAGGTGGAGGGTGGCAGAAACCCTGGGGCCGGCGCTGGGGAGGAGAAAGGCACAGGGAAGAATAACTGACTTGATGAGCAGCGTTCCCAAGGAGAGGTGCAGGGAGAGATAAGAGAGCAGAGGTCATGAGCTGCTAGAGAATGAAAGAGGCCTTATGTGACTAAGGCTACACTGGCAGAAGATCAGTCCTGCAGCTGAATTCTGAATAGGTTAAAGGGGAGATTGATGGTTCAATGGCAGCTGTGTGAAGAGTAAATTACAGTAATCTGCTGGATATATACAGAGAAGGAGAGAGAGAAGGGAGTCAAAGATGACGCCAAGGTTATGAGCTAAGAAGACAGGGAAGCTGACAGTGCTATATATTCATATGGGGTAATTTTTCCTATATGCACTTAACAGTTTGCACGAAGGTCCATTACATGTTCACTTTTCTGCACAGTAAGGAAAGGTGTTCTTGTGGGTGGAGCTGAGGTAAGATTGGAAATTCTGGGCCCAATATTCAAAAAAAGCTGAGCTCCTAAGTTAGGCTCCTATATGTGTGCTCTGTTGTCAGACAGACTTAGGAGTCAAAGTTTTCAGGTTAAAGTTTATCTTAATTTAGGAACTTAAACGTTATGCTTATAGATGTAGGCTTGCCATTCATTTGTCTATCTGTGAACCTAATTTATGAGCGTAGAACTGAAAATTGTTGCTGAGTTCCTAACTTTTCCCCCACCCTAAATCCACCAGTTTTGCTACTAAATTTAGGAGGTTAGTGAAATTTTGAGTATAAATTTAGCAAAGTGTTCATTTTAGGAGCAGGACTCTCAAAGTTAGGAGCATAAATTCTTTGAATATCAATCTTTATGGATGTATTTTTTTGTTGGGAAAATCCTTTTAGGGATCATTTCCAACTGTTAAACCTCCCAGTGAAGCAGAAGACTGGAGAAAAAGGCAAAGCAAACATGCTGAGCGCACCAACAACTGACAGAAACTACATCGAATAAAAAGAGCAGAGAGAGAAAATTTAAAGAAAATGGATCAAGACTGTTGATGCAGGCAGATAATAACCTTATGCACTCTTGAACTTGGGGTTGTCTGCGATTCCTACTTCTTTTTTCATTGCTTCACAATAGTCAAAAGGAAAGGTAAGAATAAAATTTACTTGGTGAAGTCCCCAATGTCAACCCAAGTCCTGATGGATGATTTTATTCAGCCTATGTTTAGCAGGAAGCCAGAATGAGTATGGGAAGGCCTTGCAGTAGTTGCAAACTCTTTGGAGGGGGACGTTGCCTTGATTATGATCATGCCGCTCTGTGCGTACCCGATCGCATATGGTTTTAGAAGCTAAGTGGTTAGTACTTGGATGGGAGACCACCTTGGAATACCAGGTGATGTGGACTTACTGGGCAGACAAAAAGCCTGGCAATCTACCTCTAGTCACACCTTGTCAAGAAAGCCCAGGGGTTAGTCACAACATGGACAACTGTCTACAAGGTCTCCAGGAGTCGGCATTGACTCTACAGCAGCAGAGTTTCTTGGATGGTTGTTTATAACTTGGTAGCTAGACCTTTTAATTTGTGCCCTGGGGTCCTGCAAAGATCTTGTTTGTCACTTTTGTTGCTCAATATTTTTTTCCAGTGGGTAAGTTAAAATCACTGCGTTTCATTTTATCATCTATATAGATGGTATCCAGCTAATCTATCCTGTTGAGGGTGGTCATAGAAAACAAGATTTATTATAATTGAAATCAAGGTTTGCCAGCAGTTTCTAATTGGCTTTAGTGAATAACTTAATGTTGAATTTTCAGAAAACTGAAATATTACAGGTAGAGGGACCTGAGCCTTTTAATGATTAATTCAGTAACATCTTTGGATTTAAGTCAGTGGTGCAAATTTCACCCATGCAGCCCCCACAGTGTGGGGGGAACCCATTGAAGAAGGGGGCTGAGCAACACCATACTGCACAGCAAACATAACTTACTTTATAAAACGTTGACAGGTGTCTTCTTCCAGCTTTCACCATGACAGGTCTACTTTTGCCTGGGCCCCACCAAAGCCTATAGGGTCCATACCTCCTGCTATTGGGCCACAGTCTCGCAACAACCACCTCATGGGACTTTGGCTCAGCAGCAGGATGTGAAGTGCTCATGCACTTCTTCAGTAGCCGGGGGCCGGACCAGCGTACTACTATCCTGGTGTGAAGCAGAGGGACGTGGTGTGGTAACTGTTTCAAAAGGAAGTTGTGTTTACTACGCTCTGCTTCCTCTATGCTAGTTGATTCAAGAATGACATCCATTGTTGGCTTCTTCTTTAGTCGGCACTGCAGTGCAGTCTCTGGTTATTTCTTATTTCTATATCGTTCCATGGTGCGACCGCACCTTGAATATTGTGTGCAATTCTGGTCGCCGTATCTTAAAAAGGATATAGCGTTATTAGAAAAGGTTCAGAGAAGAGCCACCAAAATGGTAAAGGGGATGGAAGGATACTCCTATGAAGAAAGCTAAAAAGGTTAGGGCTCTTTAACCTGGAAAAGAGACGGCTGAGGGGAGTTATGATAGAAGTCTATAAATTAATGAGCGGAGTGGAACGGGTAAACGTAGATCGACTGTTTACCTTATCAGAAAATAGAAAGACTAGGGGACATGCAATGAAGCTACAGGGTAAACTATTTAAGACTAATAAAAGAAAATATTTTTTCACTCAACGTGTAATCAAACTCTGGAATTTGTTACCGGAGGATGTAGTAAAGGCTGTTTGTGTAGCTGGGTTTAAAAAAGGTTTGGACAAGTTCCTGGAGGAAAGGTCCATAAACCATTATTAAGAAGGGACCCAGGATATCAATGCTTGAACCAATACAAGCATTGTGGAACCTGTGTCCCTTGGGGAAACTGTTAGGTACATATGACCTAGATTGGCCACTGTTGGAAACAGGATACTGGGCTTGATGGACCTTGGTCTGACCCAGTATGGCATATCTTATGTTCTTATGGATTGCTGTAATGGTCGGCATTTAGGATTGTCAGAAAAACCCCCTCCAATGATTGCAAGTCATTTAGAATGTGGCAGTGAAAGTGATTTTGGGAGCTCATGGGTGGTCTTCTGTTGCGCCTCTTTTGAAGACTTTCCTCCGACTACCTGTTAAACTTTGAAATGTATGCAAGTCTTATCTGTTTTCTGAGTGCTTCCAACAAATGGCCGCAGTATTTTTGGGAAAGATAGATCGGTATGCACGAGGGTGAGCTCCGTTCCCAAGTCAGGGAACACCGCTGAAAGCCCCTACAGTTAAACTGGTGAAAGCAGTGTGGATTTGCAGCAGGATATTTTCCATTGCCGCCCCTTTTCTTTGGAAAAAGGTTGCCAAGACAGTTGTGCAAGGAAACCAATTATAAAAGGGAAGAGTCGGGTCTTCAGTTTTTAACTGGATAATAGGAAGTGAGGGGATAGTGACCTTTTCATTTCAACGATCTACTAATAAAGCCCAATTAAATGGTACAGTAACTTCTAAGTCATTCTGATATTACACCCCACCCCCCACCCCACTCCCTCATTACAAACTCAGCTATGGTTAAGGTCATCAGATATTGTTCAAATGAGTCAAAGGTGCTCAATGTCACTTATGTAAATTTGAATATTTTGAGCTGTATTATCGCATCATTAGTATTTTTTGTAATGTAGAACTAAACTGAACCGCTTCTGAGGAGTGGCCGTGTTTGAGGTAGTAAAATGACAGAGGCTAGTGGTATTTGAAAAGTTAGCTAGTTTATTCAGGCATGCGTTTTTGAGAACAAGTGTGGAGGGTAATTAGATAAACTCTCATGGAGGCCTCCTTTATAAAGTATGGCGTTTTATTTTACAAAATAGGGACACAAGTGCTGCAAAATTGCACGAGCACTTACATCTGTTCTATGACAGGTGAAAATACCCACGCCTAGATTTTTCAAGTGTGTGCAAGCCGGGGGGCATTACCCTACTTTGCCTAGATGTTGTGAGCGTCACTGGTGGCCGAGTTACCTCAGGTAAGCCACCAATGTAAACTCCCTGCTTACAGAGAAAATATTTTTTATTTTTTCTTAATACACTTTACAGTACAATGTTTTGAACCTTAAATTCAAATCAGAGCTTACCAAAGGGGCAAGAACCAATGGGTGAGATCTCTCTCACAAGGAACATCTTGAACAAGTTTAACTTTTATAATTTTAATTTTAAAATGTCAATTCAATTTTTATAAATAAACGACAACAATATTTATAAATGTAGTCAAGTATTTTCCTGTGAACAATATTTACAATGCTTCTATTCAACATGGGTACAACTTGTTTCTTTCAAAAACAGGCAATTATTTGTTAACCCATTTAAAGCTTGCAATTTCTTTACTCCTTAGGGGTATGTTTACTAAACCGCGCACTTGTGCGTTTTTGGTGCCCTGCACACGTGCGTGCTGCCCGCACACGTGCGCGCCACCCGCAAAAGTGCGCGGCGTGCTGATGTGCGATAGAGGCGTGGAAAGGCATTTCGAGGACGGAGGAAGGCTCCCGAGGGGCGGGGGGACGGGGTCAATGGGTGGAGAGTGGGAGGAGAAAGGCTCCCCGCACAGGAGCGGGGCTGAATTTCGGTCCAAAAAATACCACGAGTGAAAACCTCGTGTTAGAGCCTATTTAAAGGGAAGAGAAACCATTTCCGTCAGCAATGTACAGCAAAACCGGGGAAACCTACAAAACGTGAGCAGTGTGATACATGTGCACAGAACAAACTGTCAAATAAAACTTTAAAATGACCACAAGAAAAAGTTTAAAAATTATAATTGAGCTGGGCAACAGTGATATCAATGGGCAACAATAAAAAACACTCCCAGGAAAGCTCCAAAAAAAAGAAATGATTTTTGGAAGGGTCTACGCTCCGTAGACTCTTTCAAAAGTCACATCATATTATTGGAGCTTTCTTGGGAATGATTTTTATGTTGCCCATTGCTATCACTGTTGCCCAGCTTGGTTTTGGTTTTTATCCCCTTTTTACGAGGTCATTTTTGAGGTATATTTGCACTTTTGTCCCCATACAAGGTAAATGAGCCCACAGTACAATTGTGCAGAGCAGGGTTTCTGACTCATCCGGCCAGGTTTCCTATCTCCAGGGACTACACTGTCTCTGTGGCTACAGTGTGGTGTAGCAGACACAATCAGTGCCTGTAGGACCAGAGGGTCACAGGTTCAAATCCCAGCTAGGGCCCCTGCCAACCCAGTCCCCATAGTTTTACCCACCACTAAACAGTGATAGTACAGACACATCTTTATTGCAGAGAACATAAGCATGGTTCCAACACCTATATTTTACCCTACACCTATATTTTACCCTACACCGCACACAAACCATAACAATGGGCATTACCTACAGCCGAGTACCCCAAATTCAGTCCTGGAGTGGCACAAGTCAATCAGGTCATATGCTTTTACCCAGATAAGGACATGTCTGCATGTTGGTGGAAGGGTACAGGTGGTGGAGGGGGCAGTGGCTGCAAACCACAGCAGACAGTGGCCTAGGCCTGTGCAGGCTGGCACCGTCCACCGCAAGAGAGGCTCTGTCGGATGTACAGTCATGGACTCCCCAGGGAACACAGCATATCTGTGGCAACATGGTGGTGCAGTGCAGTGTGTGCAAGAACAGAAGGTCACCGGTTCAAAGCCCAGTTGGGGCTACTGCCAATCCAGTCCACATATTTTTCCTACAACTAAACCGTGATAGTAAGGACAAACATTTATTGCTGAGAACATACGCATTGTTAATACGCCTATAATTTACCACACCCACCACAGACACCATAAACAGGCGCATTACCTAGAGCAGAGTCTCCCAAATGCAGTCTTGGAGGGCCCCACACCATTCAGGTTCCATGCTGCCCTTATAAAGATGCCTGTGCTGCATATCTATGCACCACCCCCATGGTATGCAGATGTATCTCATGCATATTCATGAGGGACAGCATGAAAACCCGAACAGTGTTTGGCACACCAGGACTGGAGTTGGGAACCTCTGCCGTAAAGCAGCAGCCAACAGGGGCAGACACACCCACACCCACACCCACAGGCCCCATTGGCCAATGCCTCCTGGAGAGGCAGGACATTGGGCCCTGCGTGCATATCCCAAGAATAGCACTTGCAAACCTTAGTAATGCCACACTACACCTGGGTATATGGTACACAGCTAGCAAACTTTTGGAATGGGTACTGGCAAACAGCAAAGTCTACGTTAAGCACAGTTTGCTGATTGAGCTCCATCAGAACAATCTATCTGATGTCTGCGGTGTGTGCTGCAGGTCTGGTCTCTGACAGTGTTTACCACCCTGGGGAGCGACCCCCAACAGTATTGCGTACCATATCCATGCCTGTACTGTGCCCTGAACTCCTCTATAGTGGCACAATGCTGGCATAGGTGTGGGGGTGGCTGTCTGTCTATCCAGTGTGTGGTGGCTGCAAACACCTTCCACAGCCCACACTGCCAGCAATGTTGCCAGTATTGGGCTGCCAATGTGCATAATGAGGAGCAAGGTACCATGGGTATAGGCCGGACAGGGTGGCCTGGTCAGGGTGCATCTGCACAGGGCATAGGGCACTGACTGGGACATTGTAGTGCCCGGCCACCACCTACACAGACAGGGTGACCTCAGTATGTCCTGCTGAGAGATCACTCTCACCCTGACTGTGCAGTGACCACAGCATGGCTAGGCACCCCCATAGTGCTATATAGTAGTTCTCTCATGTGATAGATATGGGTTTCCTTTTGGGTCCCAGTCTCTGATTTATCTGCTTGTTGTGTATGCTGACATCCCAGTTCTGGGTGCATGCATCTCCACTGGGAACATGCACTATGGACTAACCAGCACACTGTTTGCTGCTGGTATGTGTCTTGATGGAGTGGCTTGTAGGGTGCAGTGGCTGATGACTTGCTGTAGGAGAATATCAGATAGTGTTGGGGTGCAGCTTACCATATCCAGGCCTAATGTCTGTCTGCTATTGTGTTATGGATGGGTATAGAGCTGCATTGACTGCCCTATGGGGTGTCTGTTCCTCAGCAGGACTGGGGTTGATGGTCCCCTCTACTGCCACCTTTGCAGGGAGGTAGAATGTGGATCTATTGATAGGAGACCCTGTGTGCCACCCTCAGCCCTGGAGGAGAGGCTTGGTGGTATACAGCCCACCTAGGGGTCCATAGGGGCTACACCTGACTGAAACAGACAGAGATAGCCAAGGTGTTTGTGCAGAAACTACCTATCTCACACATTAACACTGCTTTGGACCTCCAGCATGGCCTCCTTCAGCCATGGAAGGTGTTGTGGACCTGGTCCTGGGCGCCTCATTGCACCCTCAGGGTGAGCACAGTACCCGCACAATGTGACGGTGTGTAGTTACTCTGTGCCAGTAAAACACACGGTCAGTACTCCCTACCAGGCCGAGGTGCTGTGTGGGTGCACATGGTCACTACCCCCTACCAGGCCGAGGTGCTGTGGGGGTGCATTGCCCATCTTGTGTTTATCTGTGGACAGCTGATTTGCATGTGCAGTGCATCATGGGTATGGGTGGGCTAACCCTATCCTGGTGACCACAGCAGACTGTCTGTGTGGTGACATGCAGGCTCTCTGCAGCCAGCCAGGGGCTTGCTAACAGCTGTAGCCCAATGGTTACTTCACAGCCTGTGAAGCCAGAGGTCATGGGTTCAAACCCACAGTGGGGTTATTTGATAGGGTTGTCCACCGCATTATATTTTTTTAATGTACATATTTTGATGCCAGCAAAAACACCCTCAGCGTACTGTACCCATAAGGTGCCTCTGAGGGTGCTTTATAGGGCGCCCTATAGGGCACCTTATGGTTCCCGTCCATATAAGGTGCACTATACATTATCCTGTGACGCAACTTATAGGGTGCCGTATAGGGGACATTTTAGGGTGCTGTGGCGGACAGTGCAATTTATAATGTGTCCTATGGAGTGCCTTATAGGGTGCCTTATATGGCACCTTCACTTACGGCACGTGAGGGCGTGTTTGCTGGCAGCAATTACGAACATAAAAATAAAGTGCTGCAGACAAAATATGTACAATGCAAAGCTGATGCCACAGCCAGCCTTACGTATTAGGCACACTGGGGAGCAAACTCATGACCCCTGTATCAGTAGACAGTGCCTTAACCATTGTGCTCCACTGCTGCTCCTCCTTGCCTGTCAGCACACCTACATATGCTTTTCATTCCTTAAACTGCACAGTGCTGCCATAAAAAACAGTACTCTGACCTTGCGGTACCTCATACGGCACCCTCTAAAGCGCCCTATAAGCAACATTCTAGGGTGCCTTGGCTGACAGTGCACTTTAAAATGTGCCTTATAGGGCGTCTTATGTTAACATGCTTTGAGAGTGCGTTTGCTAGTAGTGATAGTTAAGATAAAAATAAAATGACTCCAAAAACAATCTTCACCATAATATGTAGTGCCTCAGCCAGCCTTGTTCATTGGGCACTGTGGGGGATTGAATCCTTGATCCCTGCACCATTGGTCAGTGTCTTAACCATTGTGCTGTGGTTCTGTTCCTGTGCTTGCACATCAGCGCGCCGCCTTATGCCGCCCAGTATTACACTGGCTCCTAAAGTAATGCCTCAGCTAGCCATCTTCATTGGGCACTATGGGGGATTGAACCCTGTAAACGGGGGTGCTGGTCGTGAAAGTTCACAGTCTTAGCAAAGGCAAAATATTATTATGACTTGCAAAGGATTGTGGGGGTTGTAGTTCATTCGTACCAGAATCAGCCATTCACAAAATAATGAGTTGTGATGCTCGAGTATAAGCAAAGAAAAACAGATTTTATTCATGGGGTTAATTCTCCCACACAGATTTACTTGGTAACACAAAAGGATACTTGCTTTCAGTATTGTACTCAGGAAAAACAAAACAAGATATAAGGTAACTGAACTTCTTAAGCAAAAATCAATAAAGACCTTGATGGGAAACAGAAAAGGTCTTTTTTGATGGCTCCTGCTAATGACTCTTAGCAGTGCTCCAAAAGCAAAAACAAAACCCAAAAGTAACAAAAAAACTGTTCTTTATCAAGGATAACTTTCTTCTATTTACACACACAAAAAAAAGTTTCCTTTCAGAGCTCACGTGCACTTGTGCCTGGCTCAATTACCAATAATTAGCCAGCTGCAAACCCCTTTGCTGGTTCACTCTCTCTACGTGGCTCAATCCTACCCTAAAGCTTTCTTGCAGACTTTTCTGGGTAGATAAAAGAACAAGTTACAGTTCCTTTTGGTGGTTGTTGTATTAGTGAGAAACTATTTTAAAACAGCAGCCTAGACAGAGAGCAATCCATGTATTCATTCTGATCATTTGATATATCTCCTTCTTCCTCAAATATCATGGAATCAATATCATGGTCTGGCTCAGAGGAGTTCCTTAATTGATCACTCTCAGGATAATATTTGTTTCCCTGCTGTCTTCCTGGAGAAGAGCTAGGGCATAGATCAAAGTTCATACCTGAGCTTCCTTTGCTGTTAGGTTTCCTCTCCAGGTATCCTGGCCAGTAAGTAGTCCAGCTTTTATGTCCAGCCTTCCAATCAAGATCCCTGGACCCTGGGTCTCTCTTCACATACCTTCTTGCACCGGTCTCAGGGCCCCTTCCAAATGCAGCCGTCTCCTTCAAAGGTGCCGTCTGGGAATTACTGGCTCTATAACCCCATTCCTCTGGCTTCCTCCAGTCCAATGGAGTATGCTTGCCTCTGGAATCACTCCTAACACACGTACTGCTGTGGGCTCCTTCTTTAGACCTCCAAGATGTCTTTCTCTTCTTCCTTCCACGTTGCTTCTGCTGTTGTAGTCCTCTCTCTTCTTTCTGTCTGCTCTCACCATTCTCTCTGTTCCCACTGTTCTGGTTCTGTGTAGAATATCCTTTACTTTTAACGTGCTTAGAGGGACACTCCACCCTAGCACAGCCCAGGTGTGCTGAATCAAGCCCTGCCCTTGGAGATGAGTGATTGGGGATTACCTCATAGCTCTCCTGATTGAACACACGTTTCCCCACTTCAGCTCTCCTAGAGGCTGTTTGAAACCTGGTGCATTCTGGGACTGGTAGTATTTTATGAAAACATTCTGTTTTAGTATTTCTACCAGCAAATACAGGTTGCTTGTTCAGAGGCAATTCACCTCTTTTATAGCTCCCTCCTGAACTATGATAAGCTTCCTTATCACAACCCCTGATCCTTGCACCATTGGTCAGTGTCTTAACCATTGTGCTGTGGCTCTGCTCTTCTTCTTGCACATCAGTGCGCCACTTATGCCGCCCAATACTAAAATGCCTCCTAAAACATTAGCGCACCGCCTTATGCCGCCCAATATTACACTGGCTCCTAAAGTAATGCCTCAGCTAGCTGTCTTCATTGGGCACTGTGGGGGATTGAACCCCTGATCCCTGCACCATTGGTCAGTGTCTTAACCATTGTGCTGTGACTCTGCTCTTTTTCTTGCACATCAGCGCACCACTTATGCCTCCCGCGCAGCTATCTCATGCGCTAAGGTGCGGGGCGCACATGGGCGCCGCGCACCTTAGCGCATATGTAAATTCCGGCTTTTCTTTTTCAGGACGGAACGCCCACTCCTTATATGGCACCCGCACACTACCGTGGCCCGCACTTTACCGGGGTTTTAGAAAACATACCCCTTAGTAGAAGAAACGTTCCATTCTAATATTGTCTTCTATCTGTAACTTTGCAGGTGACTGAGTATTATCATTCAGGTAAAGACACGTTTTGTTTGAAAAAACTTTAAAACCAAAATGAATGAATGAACTGGTGTTGGGCCATAAAAATAGTCACTGTGGTGTGTCAGTCACTTATCTAAAATCTTCTTTTCAGGTCTTGCTGCTTTCTTGACAGTAGGCACCTTAGGATCCCCTCTGCTCTAACAATGTCCAGCTGTAGTTTGGATACCTACTACCTGTCTTCAAAAGAAATCAATAAAAGAAACTACCTCCCTAGCTGTGTGTGCAGTAACTAGAAAGAGTTCCTATCTTTTTTCTTTTTTCTTCTTTTTCTTTTTCTATTTCTGTTACTTGTGACACTTGAATTTCCCAAAAGTCAAAAGATCTGATTCCCTGTCTTTTCCTCCCATAGAATTCTTTGTGCAAAAATCAATTTTTCTTTAGGTATGTGCCAGAGTAAATCCTTACAACTGCCAATCAGTTCAGGATAACTATACCAATTGCCAGTAAATTTATTTTTTTAAATAAGGCAATGTGTTTTCTTTCTTCAAAAACACATTCCATCCTTCACTCTTTCAAATATACCCTCTTTTCCTCACTGAAACAATTCAATATGTTTCAGGATTCAATAAATCCTGTGAGCAGTACACTGCTTTAAAACAGCTTACTTTTAAGTTTTTTTTCTTCACTGCACTGGGAGTTTTATATCTTCAGCCATACTTTTCCTTCACTGGTTGAAGGACTCCAATGCTATAGAAAGCAAGTCACACATTGTTAAGCCTTTAACTAACACAGTGCTTAAAATTAAATCACTTCAATAAATCAATTCAAATTCTTATTCTGACCAGTCAATTCAAATCCTCATTCATCTTGCTTTGAAAAGTGCTTGAATGAGCTTTAGGGTTCCTTCAGACCTCTTCCATTCACTAAGGGGGAATAAAAGTTCTCTCATTTACTTTTACATTTTCTCTCCAGCTTTCATGCAAGCTCTTTACACACTCCTTCTGTAAATAATTTTCAGTTACTTACAATTCTGATATCAAACAAATCCTTTCACAGCTCTCCCACATAGAGACACCTGGCACACCTTTCTCCATCAGAAATCTTCTTCCTAAAAAATCTCCAGCTAAACTGTTTATTTATTTTATTTTATTTAGGTATCCTGCACATGGATTCTATCCTCTCTGTAAAAGTGTTCTTACACCCAGCTATATCCAGAAACAGTCCCTTACTACCTTCATTTTAACTCACACAACACAATTTCAGTGCTCTAAAGTCCCTAGCAGACCTTTTTGCACAGAAAAGTAATTTTACAGGTCATTTTCTTTAAAGTTTGCTTAGTATCTGTTATTATTTACTTAACTAGGCCATGCCTTTTATCTTCTTATCTCCTGTGTGCTCTCCCCCTGCTTGCCCCAGGCTCAGCTGCTTCCTGCATCAGCCCTGCTTTGTGCATTAACTCCTTCAACACGGTATTGAAACTGCAGTCTGATTCCCCAGACATTCATACACACATATGCCCACATATATTCCTTCAGAATCAGTAACTATTTATTTGGCATGTTTCCTCGACACTTCATTTGAACTAGCCAGCCTTTCATTTTAGATGCTTATTTCCTTATTCGAGACTTTACTGACCCTTTTCATTTATTTTTTTAATGTGGCTGTCAGCAGGTACTTTTAACATTTTTCTCTGCCATTATGTGTGTGTGTAAGTTTTAGCATTTTATAACTTCCATGTGTAATTTTGCACTTTGCCCAAACTCTGCCCTTGTGCATGCCCACAATGGAAGTATGAGTGATTGCACGTGCTTGCAGAATAGCAACCGCCTAAAGTAGGTGCATAAGTCTCTGCAAATAGGGGACTTGAGGAGTTAATGACGTATGTCTTTATGGAGCTCCGAAGTGTCAAGCACTTTTCAGTATTTTTCTCTATACCCTCTATTCTTCTCCTCACCGCATCCATCTCCATGTATAATTTACCCACCCTTTGAATTACACTTCATGCATCTGAGAAAGTGACTCTTGTCTTCAGAAGCCTGCATAAACTGGTTAGTCTATAAGATTCTGCCAGCCAGGACCAGTGCAAGGACTTGAAGTGCCCTAGGGGACTCCTCCATCCTGCCGCCCTCCCGCTGTGCTCTCCCTCTCCCCCACTGCCATCGTCGCTGCCCTTCTCTGGGGCCAGCAGTGGTGGCAATTGCAAGGGAACCATGATGCAGCGCTTACCAAAGGCACCAGCGCTGCAACACGGTTCCTGTTTGCTATCATCAGCTGCTTCTGCCCCCTGCCACGCAGGTTTGGAGGAAGGTGGACATGAGCAGGAACTATGATGCAGCTCTGGGGCTTTTGGTAAGTGCTGCATCATGGTTCCCTTGTGATTGCTGCCACTTTTGGCCCAGAGAGGGGGGGCAGTGGTGACAATGGGCACCTCCAAAGGGCCGAAGTTCTAGGCGACCATCTAGTTCACCTAATGGTAGCGTCAGCCCTGCTGCCAGCCTCTGTCATTCCTTCGTATCTCCTTAGCAAGGACAAGAGCTTTTTGCAGTTCTAAAACCTGCATAATATGGTTAATCAGCATCAATATAACTGATACGGGGATAGACAAATCATACTGACAACACTGACATGAGAAACCATAAGCCGATGATGATGTGTTCTTCCTATAATTACTAGGCTACCTTACTCAAGAGATAATTACATAATAAAGAAACGGGCATTATGATGTCAGTAGCATGTATTCCCTTGGAACCCTTTTGTGTAATAAGCAAAATAGAACCCTCTAAGACCTGCTTGCCTCCAGTTTTAGACAGTCATCCTGAATGAATCTCGAAGGGAGAATCTTTGTGCTTAATGTCATTGTCCTGAAACCCAGCTTTAGGCTCCTACAACTGCCAGCTAGCTCTATTTCTGCTGGTCTGGTTGATCAGCCATGATTGTCCCCTTATTGCATGTATCAAAGTGTCGTCCTGCTTTAAAGAAAAGTTAGAACTACAGGTCCATGAATGAACTGGGATGGAACTGGGACTGGATCAGCCTAGCAAGCAGAAATGGTGCCTGTAGTAGCTCTAGCTCCAGTTTTAGGGCCAGCAGGAGCTGGAGACATCATGGAAGCAGGACCAGCCTTATGCGTGTGCAAATATGTTGTTGGCAGAGGGCCCCGCTTGACAGGAGGCCTTGTGCCAACCTCATGCTGCACCCACGCAGGGTCTAAGCCTCCCTTTGTCCGTGCTGTCGCTTTAACGGGGAGCAGTGAGGGACTGACAGGGCGCACACAACCATTAAGGGTGCCTGAAGCCTCCTTCACTGATTCACCCTTTAAAGCGGCTGAGCACAGCCGGAAGAGTATTCTCCTTTGCCCCCACGGCTGTGCTGCTTTAAGAGCTGCTGGACCACGGCACTTCTAAAGGTAGTAGAAAACATTTCCTGTTTCTCGCAAGAAACAGGAAATGCTTATACTAAATTTAGAAACACTGCAGTCCGGTGGCCCTTAAAGCAGCACAACCACAGGGGCAAAGGAGAATGCTCTCCCGGCTGTCAAAGTAGGAGGTGAGTGGTGACCAGTACTGGGGAGAGGCAGGCTGGGACTGTAGACAATGGGGGGAGGTGGATGGAAGCTTACAATAGGAGGGTTTGAAGAGGACTGGAAGGGAGGTTACAGTGGCGATGGGACTGGGACTGGGGCTAGACAGTGGGGGAGGGCGATTATGATTGTAAGGGGGCTGACACAGGATGGTATTAGTATTGGAAAGGGGCTACTTGGGGGGGAAATCGGACTGTAAGGGAGCTCATAGGTGTTGGAAAGGGGGGCCAGAAGGGAATAGCCATACCAACACTCTGCTGTGCTATCAAGGCTTCCTCTACTGCGGCCCGAGGGGATCCAAGGCAGAAGTAGGGGAAGGGGGGCAAGCAGCAGGCTGCCTGTGGGGATCCCATCCCCTGTGGGCAGAAGAGCACTTCAATCGCAGCTTCTCCTCTTCTGCCCGTGGGGAATGGGATTCTCATGGGCAGCCTACTGCCTGTCGGCCGCAATCATTGAAAACACTTTTCCTCTCTGCTCGCACAGATCATGGGCAGACAAGAAGGGTCTTTACAGTGATTGTGCTCCTCAGGCAGTGGTCTGCCCACGGGTGTCCGTGGATTTCACTTAGAATGTTAAAGGGTAATAAAAAGATAAAGAAGCAGAATTCCTTAAGCAATCTTTCAGGCTAACTGACCTAAAAGAAGAGTACAAAGCACTATTGACTGAAGGTTGCTTCTCTTGATGAGATAGATTCCGAGCATCTTAAGTGAAGCAAATTAGACTTACAGTAAAAGCCAGAAGGGCTTAACCTTACCAAGCAGCATGGGGAAAGGGGGAGGGGAGATTTGTACTCGGCCCTGTTAGAAATAGATGTGGAGTTGCATCACTCTGTAACCTGCGGCTGCTGCCTTGCCACTAGCTGAGAGCGTCAGTGCTTTCTAGTCTCTAAGGTGTCTCACCTGTGCAAACAGCAGCAGCCACACAGAGAGGGAACTGGTCTAATGTTTCCTCTCCCCAAAGCATAAGACACAATAACTGCAGAATCCCTTTAATCCAGAGATTGCCAGAACATTAATGTGACACAGGGCGGCTGATGATGTGCTGTTCCCGTGATGGGAAGATTGAGGTGGGTCACAGCTAGTCCTGCTCTATTCACGCCACTGTCTACTGTGATATGGCCTCTTGTGGGAAGAGAGAGACGCAACTGTGCAGGGCCAGCCCAGCGGCTGGCACCAGACTATGCAAATCATGTGTGGCTCCAGTTTCAGAAGAAGCCAACAGAGAGCATCAGATCCCTGCATCACAGATTCATCTAGCTGGCTGGAGGCAGTCCAGGGAGTAAGAGGAAAGAGAAGATGGCGCCAGTGCTAGCGGATGGGACTGGAGGGATTGTAAAGTACTGATGGAGGGGGAGGGGGAGAGGAAGATAAGGTATGATTGCTGATCTCAGTAAAGTGAGAGGGGGGTTGGGAAGGAATTATGCCATAGGATGCATTGGAGAAGGGAGGGGAAAGGGTTGCTGTCAGAGGTAAGACGTAGGACCAGTCCTATCATTAGGCGAACTAGGCAGTTTATTTAGAGTGCCAGCCCTCCCGATGTGCCCGCTGCTGCCCAACGCCACTGCTGCCACCCTCTCTAGAGCCAGTAACGGTGGTGGCAATGGCTCAGAAACGGCAACGCAGCGCTTACCTACAGTCTCTGCAGCTGAGTTGCTGTTTCTCTCTTGCACAATCTTTTGCTTCCAGAAGTCAGTGTTGGAGGGGGATGGAAGCAGCAGCAATGGATATTTATTTTATTTAACAGTTTTTATATATCGCTTTATCATTTCAATCAAAGCGGTTTACATTGAAACTTAAACTTGGTAAAGTACATTAAACAGGGACATTGATAACTTGGATTTTTCTGAGGCAATGGAGGGTTAAGTGACTTGCCCAAGGCCACAAGGAGTGCTAGCGGGAATTGAACCCTGGTCTCTGGGATTTCACGAGGGGGGTGGGGGGTGGCAGAATGAAGGGCTCGCCTAGGGCACCTCCAGGCCTTGCAGCAGCTCTGGTAGGTAAGGGAAAATGATAATGGTGTGCCACAACGAAACAAACTCAGGACCAGCTGTGTTAGGAGATAAAAGCGCCATTGCGCTAGCATTTAACTTCAAAAGGAAAACTAACATAACATGAGGAAAATGGTTTAAAACACAAAAAAACACTCTTCTGCCATAAGCCTACACACACTCATACAACCCGACACAAGCACACGACCAAGAAGAAGAGGCACCTCCAATTGGGTAAACACCCCAAAAGACTTCATCAAGACCTGCAAAGACACCACACAACGAGCAATCTCCCTGGCTGCCCCATCCATCTGGAACTCCCTCCCAGATGAACTGAGACTAACCACAGAAATCAAGGACTTCCGAAAACAGCTGAAGACACCCCTGTTCATCGAATACTATGGCCATACACCCTGAGCCAACATACAAGTCAGATCATCAGCCCCCCCACCCCGAAACTGTATATAAGAATGTATAATAGCTCATGATGTATAATAGCGCACTATGTATATTTATTTATTTATTTGCACACCATTTTTATACCGCTCCTTCCGGTGATCAGCAGCGGTTTACATTTTAACAATTTGTTCTGCAATGGTAGCAGTTACATAGAACATCAGTAACATATAACAATTAACGGTAGTAACAGTAGGCAAATAACATCAGTAATAATATAAAACTATGTATAACCTATGGATATCTGTTAAATAAACAATATTAACAGTAGTCATCCTATGTAGAGGGATATAAACCAACTCTAATCATTCCCCCGCCAACACATACACACCACACTGTGCACTGCATGAAGACACTTGCTCCCCCCCTTGAGTGTTTGCCGTGGAAACCGCTTTGATTGAATGATAAGGCGGTATATAAATACCATTAAATAAATAAATAAATAAATAAAAAAGAGAAGCTGTAAAGATTAAGGGGTTATTTTATTCATTGATTTAAAAAACTTTCTATTCCACACTAAAACCTAGGCAGAGACCATGAACGAGATTTTTTTCATTGTGCATCTGTATGTACCAGCACATAAACATGCAAACTACATCCATGTCCATACAGCCATGTAGACGTGTTTGTGATGCACGGGGCATGCCAGGGGTAGGGGATGCATACTGAAGACGGAAATTTTCCACATCTCTCTTTACACCTGCACCCAGTGGTCATTTCGGAAAGCTCTTTACAGTGTTTATTTCCCCCTCCTTATTTTAATTGGATAGGCATCCAGGCCTCTGGGAGTGATTAAGAGTGGCTGGACGTTTAGGTCTGCAGAATACGTTCTATAAAGACAGCACTAGCACATTCCTGCACCTATTTTTCCCACATGTATGTTTGTAAAATAGCATCTCCTACGGCACATGGATGCCCATCCCCGTGGGTTCCTGCGCTTGCTTCTTTGATTTAAAACACACCTCCATAGTGAGGGGTAGAAATAGTGCCTGCCCTCTCTTCTAAACGTGACATAGATTTGTAGACATTTTCACTTGGACATCGCTGCAATCACATAAAACAGCCTTTCTAAAAATGTGTCTTTAAGAGTTTACATCACGCATGGAGAGAAGGCCAAACAATATCCAGCACAGTCAAAAGGTGAGGTGAGAGAGGCTATTATAGCCAAAGGAACATTATTCAAGAAAATGAAAAAAGAATCCGAAACAGGAAACAGCAAAAGCATTGGCAAGTTAGATTTAAAGCACTGATAAGGAAAAAGAAAAGAAGAAAAAAGAAAAGAAGGAAAAACCCGGGGGGAGGGGTCATGTGATGAGGCCAAGCTGAGCGGACACCCAAAACAGGGCCCCCAATCTTCACGTCCCTTAAAGTGCAATTTCTCAGTGATTTACCCACGATGCAAAGGCAAGCGCAGGTGGTATATGTGAAAGAAGTCGGTGACTCTTCAGTGGGGTGCAGAGCCAGTTGTTCAGCTCCTGTGGGGCAGGGATATCTGGAAAACCTCAGCGGGCCACCAAGGATAAGGGATAAGGGGTGGCAGAGTGAAAGCAAAATGGCATCTGAGGCTCGTGCCCTGGTTTTTACCCTGGCGGAGGCAGCAGTTCAGGGGTTGACTAAAAAACTGACTGTGGTGATTAAAGCACAATTAACAAAGGTACATGCTTTGTTGGAGGAAATTAAGGAGAGCTTGCAGAGAGCAGAAGAGGGAATAGCACAGCAGGAAGATCGTGCGGCAAGCGTTGAGGCACGGTGTGCTACAGTCGCTGGTTTGCAATAACTTGTTTCATCAGTGGTCACATTGTCGTTGGATGTTCACTACTAGTTTGCTTGTTATCAAGTTTGCATTGAAGAGTTGGAATGCTCTTCAGTGGAGGACCTGCACGATTCAAGCCTTCTGTGGAGCGGGGTACTGGAGCAGCTAGGCCCTGAAGACGCCAAGGGACTTGTTCTATGAGCTTGAACTAGGAATTCTTGGATGAGCCAAGTTGTCAACTTGGTGACTGGCCCCATTCGCTGAGTCTTCAGGGTGGAGGAGGTCATACTGTGGAAAGCCTCGGGGAGGACATTAACTTGGGTCCCCTTCACAGGGGGGGGGGGGAGCCAGCATGAAAGTACTTTTTAAATGCTTCCTTTCTTGCATAGCAAAAAGACTTGTGTAGACATTCAGTTGTAAGCTTGTATGTTAGGGGGTAAGCTTGTGTTCTAGGTGGGAAGGGGGCTCTGTAGTGTAGGAAGGGTTGCTTGATGGAATGTTTGGGGGGATGGTGTGGACAGTTGGGAAAGGAGGGGGTGTAAGGGATGGGGAAAGGTTTTGTGATTGATAGTGGGGGAAACGGGTCGTGGAGGGGGAGGATGGATGGTCTGCTTGTTTGGTTGGAAGGAAGTAAAGGGTCTGTATGTGGAGTGGTGGGTGTATGAGTGGTAAGGCGATCCTTCTGGGTGTGGAAAATAGAACACAAAGGGATCACCTGTGGATAAGAAAAGGTGTTGGCTTGTTTGAGAATACAATCTTTGAATGTGGATGGGGTACACTCCCAATTAAGTGTATAAAAATCTTGTCTCTTTTAAGTAAAGAGAGCGTCGATGTAACAATGTTGCAAGAAACGCACTTAAATGCATCCGAGCGCACCAAATTGCGTAAAGGGTGGGTAGGGGAGATGAGCTTCTCGGCCTACAACAACAGACTGAGAGGAGTCACAATTCTGATTCACCAAGGCGTCCCGTTTCAATTGCACAAGCTGATACAAGATACAAGGATGGTTTGTGTTCATGCTGGGCTGGCTTTGGGGGCAGAAGGTCTTGTTTGGGAGTTTTAATGCTCCTAATATCTATAACCGCAAATTCTTTTCCAAACTGATTTCTTGCATTTCTCCATATAGCGAGTATGCTATCATTTTGGGAGGAAATTTCAATTTAGTAGCGGATCCACAGCAAATCCCCCTAAAGTGGGCAGGAAGGGGAGCAAAAACAGGGGTATCCCCTTATTGCTAAATGAATTGCAGTTATTGGATGCCTGGAGGGTGTTGCACCCTTCGAACGAGATTTTACATTTTTTTCGCATGTGCATAAAGTCTTTTTTAGACTGGACTACATTTTGGTAGCTGAGGGCCTATTTTCAAAGGTAAAATAGGCCGGGTGGGAGATCCTATACTGTCTGACCATTCCCAAATTAGTATTGACCTTGCTTTGGGTGAGCCGAAGGAGGATTTTGTTTGGAGGATGCCCCCCTCCTTGTATGGGGATGAGGAATTTAAAAAATACAAAAAAGTGATTAGAATAGCAGGAGCACAATGACAATAGGGAGGTAGATCTCCTGATATACTGAGAGGCAGCTAAAGTGGTGCTGAGAAGCATATGTCACGAACAGGTGGAAGAAACTGAACGTACAGCTGTTGGAAATATCCAAAGAATTGTGAAAATGTAAACGTCATCATGTATCCACACTTACCGATGAAGATATTCAGGCGATGGGGTCTGTTAGCATTCAGCTAGATTGCCCGCTGCATCAAAGGGCTGAAAGGAACATGTTGAACAAACGCATTACGCCAGCTGGCTTCCAATGTACTAACCAATCAACTACCAAAAGAGCCCCTTCCCTTGCAGCACCTGCATTTTGGAACGCTCTTCCCGAACCACTGCGCTCAACAAAGGACATTAAGGATTTTCGTAAGATGCTTAAAACCCTACTGTTCTCTGATCACTATGGCCTTACCAACCAATGACCCCCTTCACCACTATCATCTTACAACATCCCTGACCCTATAACTATCTTATAACATCCCTGACCCTATAACTACTTCTTCCCTCTGTTTGTTCCCATCCATTATGTAAACCACTTTGATTGAAGGAAAAGGCGGCATATAAAACATGATTGATAAATAAATAAATAAATAAATATACATGAAGAGATTCCACTAGATGGGGCAACGAAACAGGCAAGTTACTAGCTAATCTGGTGCGTTCTTGCCAGGTTAAATAGTTTGTCCCATTTATACAGGACAGCGGAGGACAGCAGTACACAAACCAAGAGGAGGTGGGGAAGCAATTCCTAGCTTCTTATCAACAGCTATATGCATGAGATCCGAAAAATGTACAAGAACGCAATATGTTTTTTGAGGGGCTCCATCTGCTCTGTATTTCTACAGAGCAACTTGAGACTTTGGGGTGTCCCATCACAGGAGGGGAGATATGAGCAGCAATTAAAAAGTTAAAACTTACCAAGACACCTGGCCCGGATAGTCTAGGCCCTGAGTTTTACAAATTGATAGTGAACTTGATCGCACAACCTATGGAGACTATGTATGGAGAGACCCTGTGGCAAGGACAGTTGGGACCGGCACAAAACTAAGCTTATATCATTTTGCTCTTGAAACCAATACGAGATGGGGAACATCTGGGCTCATATCGTCCCATCTCGTTGCTAAATCAAGTGTTAAAATCATTGCTACGATCTTGGCTAGCAGACTGAACCTTCTTCTACCATTCATGATGATCAAGTTGGTTTTGTGCCTGGGCTGAATTTGATGTGATTGGGGTGAATCAAGGAAATGACGAGACTAGGAACACTTTGCTTAGTCTCAATATTGAAAAGGTGGTGGCAATGTATCCTGGTCGTATTTGTTTTGGGTTATGGAGCAATTTGGTTTAGGTGATCAATTTTTACTTTGGCTCTGAACTCTTTATAAAAACCCCATGGCACAGCTTGTTATGGAGCTTTTGGCTGTGAAATTGCAACTGATGAGGAACTGGTTGATATAAAAATCAACCAGTGGGAATGTCAAGTCAGTCTATTCGCTGATAATATGCTCTTGTATATGGGTGCACCTCATCTGGGCGGACGCAGGATATTGCAAAATGTCAACCTGTTAACCAGACTTTTTCGTGTCTGAAGACAAACAAAGAAAAATCGTTGATGTTATTTTTGGGACAGAATGGGAGGGAGTCATGGCAGGACAACTTTGAATTTGGATAGCCGGACGACCCACTCAAATATATATGAATCTACCTTAGTACCAACCCCTTAGTCATATATAGGGAAAACATAGTGAATAAGTTAGAAAAAGTCAAGAATGGGTATTCTTCTGCCAGCCCCAATGTACTCGTATAACCCCTCTTCTCAAATCGTTTCATTGGCTTCCCTTCCGTTTCTGTATCCAATACAGACTTCTCCTTCTGACCTATAATTGCATTCATTCTACTGCCCCTCACTGCCTTTCCTCTCTTCTCTCTCCCTACACCCCTCCTCGTGAACTCCGCTCTTCCTCTCGCTTGCCTCTCTCTGTGCCCTTCTCTTCAACAACCACTTTCAGACTCAATCCTTTCACCTTGCTACTTCTTATGCCTGGAATAAACTACCTGTATCCTTACATCAGGTTTCGTCTCTCCCCCTTTTCAGATCCATGCTAAAGGCTCACCTCTTTCAGGCCGCTTTTGGATCTTAATCCTTTGCTCTCCTTCTGTCTCATTACCCTTCCCTATTGTACCCTTCTTCTCATCTATTGTACTGTCTGTCTTAATTAGATTGTAAACTCTGATGAGCAGGGACCATCTTTTATATGTGTCTGTAGAGTGCTGCGTATGCCTTGTGGCGCTATATAAATGATTAATAGTAGTAGAAATAGTAAAAATAGCAAGAGTTACCCTTATCTCTAATAGGGCGCATGGCCTTGGTAGAAATGATAGTGCTACCGAAAGCACTTTACTCACTACAGGTCTTGCCTTTGTGGATGAGGTGGCGAGAAGAGAGAGTATAGGTCAATGCTGCGGAACTTTCTTTAGAGAGGGAAAAACGCCTGCATTAGTCATGCTAAGCTGATTAGGTAACAGCATCAAGGGGGCTTGAATCTTCCCAATCTGCATATGTACACTGCAGCTGCCGCATGAGGTGGATCCTTGAAGATCTGACTGGAGTGATGTGTGTAAACCCTATTCCCTGCTAGCCATGTTCCATGTGTCTCCATTAGGGTGGGAAAGGCTATTGGTTTGGCCTCTGCAGCTAGCTTGGAAATGGTGGCGAGGACTGGGGGGGAGGGGGGAAATGTAAGGCCTCGTTACTCCTTCCCCTGATGGACTGTCCGGGATTCCCCCCTAGGATGGGCCCCTCCATTTTTGATCTTGGATGGTGGCAGGTTGCTGCACTCTGGGGCACTTATTGGGGTCTGGGCAAGACCAATTGCACTCTTTTTGTCAAATTAGGGAGCTGCGGCATCTTCCAAACAAACATAAATATGTTTGGGAGTCAGTGGTTCAGGAGTGAGCTGGAGAAGCTATTTCAAAAAGTGATACCTAAATTTAATAGAATGACATCATGGTATTAGATGGGACAGGCAGAAAAGGGAATTGGTCACTTGCAGAGTTAGTAAGGAACTGGTCCATGGAGGTGGACAAGAAGTGGGATGATGCTGAGCTGTTCTCCAAATTAGGGGACTTGCAGAATGTGCAGTTTCGGGTTCTTCACAGAGCTTGTGATAAGGGAGCATGGGTAGGGCGTTGAGATACAGATCTATGTCTCAAATGCAAAATAGTTAAGAGCATCTTCCTCCCCTCATTTCTGGAATGTTACAAGCTTAGAGGGTTATGGGATGGCGCTCTGAACATTCTGGGCCCGATTCTGGAACACGGGTAGCGGGGCTTCACGTCCCGACAGTACATGCAGCTCCACGAGCAGTTCAAGCCCGATTCCCCCTCCGGCTCTTTCCATACGTCCTGAGCAGCAGGGCAGGGAGAGTCGGGGGGGGGGGGGGGAGTGCATGGGAGGGGGGGCGAGATCAGGGTGGACTGGGGGGTGGGCCAGCCCGGCAGGATGTACAGGGTCAAATCAGGTCACAGCCCTGTACTATGATCTATGACAGGACCTGTCCCGTAATACCAAGTTTCTGACAGCGCTGTAACAAGAGGTATTTCTCGACCACATCGAATGCTGCTGAGAGGTCAAGTGATATCAGCGACACCGATGCCCCCTTGTCCAACCAGCCGTAAATCTGATCCATCATTGCTACCAACAAGGTCTCCACCCCTCACTCCGGCCAGAACCCACCCTGCTCTTCATCCTAAAATCTATTTCCTCGATATAACTGCCAACTTATGATACCACCTCCTTCTCCATAAGCTTCACCAGTAGGGGCAAATTGGAGATGGGATGATATAAAATAAATAGGGGAATATATTTCAGTTATTCCATAGTTCAGCTTTGGAACTAATTTCCAGAGGACATGGTAAAGAAGTTACTACAGCCGGATTTAAAAAAGGTTTAGAAAGTTCATAGAGATGTGGAGGGCTATTCACAGATGGATGTCCAGTCTCTTGTTTGGCTGGGCAGAATCGAGACGTACAGCGGTAGACCCGATTCTGATTCCATGAGGACTAGCCGCATAGCTGGCAAACTCAGCCTGGCTCCGTAATGGAGCCGCAATGCCATGGGGTCTCATTGCCATAGTATCATGGCTCCATTATGGAGCTACAAACACCACCTGCTGCTGAGATCGTCCTTTCCCCGCAGCCAGACCCCCCAATTCAACCTCCCATGGGTCCAGCTGTGGGGAACCTCCTGCATGCCTCCCTGCTTTGTCTCTGCTGGCCGCCATAGCTACTTTCTGTCCAGGGGGACTTATTCCACCTCTGAGGTGAAACAAATCCACCATCTAATGGGCATACCCTGGACGTACAGTGCTGACCTCAGAATCAGCCCTTTATGTCCAGGATGACAGCCCACCCTCACACTGCCCTTGCTCCAACTTCCACCCACTCCTGTATAAGGCTCCCCATACAACTCAGCTACTCATATAGGGAGCCTTGCACAGGGACGGCAAGGGATGAATAGTACGGATGTACGTCCAGGCAAGGCATACACCCCCGCTGGGAAGTACATCCCACTATTCGTGGCTTGGAATAGACCCAAAATTAACAAACTCTTATTAAGATAGACCTGCCGAAAACCACTGCTTATCCCTGAAGGTAAGCCGCATGGAATCAGGCTACTTTTGGGATATAGATCAAAACAGGAAATCCCAAATCCTCCCTAGAAAGTCACTCGAACAATTATATAGAAACAAAACACTCATGTATAAAGGGAAGGAAAAAAGGCCTCAGTGGTGACTTCGTGGCCCATAATGTCACATGAACACCATTGGTCAAAAATCTTCTTCTGTTTTCTTATGCAAATTTAAACTTAATTCAAATGATTTTGTTTTTTCAATTTCAAATACATAGATTCTTCCAAACTCACATGTGCAATCCATATTTCTTTGTCTTTAAGTTGAATATTTAGTCACTTAATCACAGGGATACTTCCCTTTTAAAGAACATAAGACATGCCACACTGGGCCAGACCAAGGTCCATCAAGCCCAGTATCCTGTTTCCAACAGTGGCCAATCCAGGTCACAAGTACCTGGCAGGTTCCCCAGAAGACACAGGTTCCACAATGCTTGTATTGGGGCGAGCAGTGGATTTCCCGGGTCCCCTTTAATACTGGTAAAGAGCTCAGCCTTGTCAGGAGTGGGATGGCTAAGCTCGTTACCACTTTAAGCCAGATTTTACCAGAAGTAAATCTCCATTATGTGGAAGCCTCTCCAGCCCTAGCAGCATTTTTGCCGTATTGCTGCTTTACTCCATGAGTCGATTCCTTAGCCACACACTCCACGCACAGCCATCCGGTTTCATTCCAAAACCTTTGGGATATGCCATGTGCTTGGGAGCTGCATTGGTCGTTCCTGGAAACAGAATATTGAGTTTAATGGACTTAGAGCTGACCCAGTATGGCACTTGTTATATTCCTATGGTCTTGATCAACCTTTGGTTTGACCCAGTATGACAGTTCTTATCTTCGGGAACCACTGCTTTAACTTTCTGGCACGAAGACAGCACAGAGGCGTAACGTGGACTGTCAGTGCCTCATCTCTGTGCTTGGGGCTGGCTGTCTCCAGAGCAACAGAGATCTGTGTCAGAGCACAGAAATCAAGGCTGGAAACTGAACACTAATTAGAAATCGATGGAGTTTCCCATGTGACGGGAAATGTGAACCAAGAGCACCTAGGGGCAACCTGGAGACAGCAGTGCTGGTCTTGTTTTGGGTTGGCTTTTTATTTAGTTAAACTCCTCATCAATAGCACTAACAATTAGAGACTGCTGAAGTCAATTGTATTTGATTTATATTCAGTGTGTCTAGTCTAAGCATGAGGTACCAGAGATTTATTTTTATTTAAACAGTTTTTCTATACCGCCCCTTCCAGAGATCAGGGGCGATTTACATTTATTTATTTAATTGATTTATTTAAAGTCTTTTCTATACCACGCTCTTTAAAATCAGCTCAGTTTACAGTCAACAGCAAATTTGTACAGTGCAGGTAACTATGTACTGGCGACAGGGCTGCTTGGCTACTCGTTTAAGTAACTATATACAGTCTAAGCAGTCGGGTCAACAGACGTGGTGTGGCGACAGGACTGCTTGGCGACTATTTACAAGATTAGGTGACTATATACATGTGTATACCAGGGTGTCTGGTAGCGCTAATGTGCAGGGCTGAGACTGTGTGTTGTGGGTGTTTTGGGGGGACTGTCTTGGTGGTTGCTTATGGCTGGATGTGAATTTAAACAAATCAGATACATGGAACAGTTATTGCAAACCATAATGGTATAACTATGTACAGATACATAAGAACAAGCAAACATGAAAAGTCATTAATTATGTACAAAGCAACTTCCTGGATCAGGAAGTTAGAGGGAGGCTTTTAACAATATACTTATATTTGTAGGTTACATATGAGCAGAGGTAATAATTATGCATTAGTCATCATTGTTAAAGTGTTCTGTAAAAAGAAGGGTCTTCAGTTCTTTCCTAAAGGTCTGCAGATCTTTGATTGCCCTAATGGGGTGTGGTAATGAATTCCATAGAGTAGGTACAGTGAAAGTAAAGGCCCTTTTGCTGGTTATTTGTTTCATTTTACGTACTGAGGAAGGTATGGCAAGTATGATCTGGTTACTCTTCCTTCTGTTCCTGAAGTCCGTTTGTGATTGAATTCTAGATTTGAGGAAGGAGGGAGAGATGTCGTTAATTAGTTTGAATGCGGTGATTATTGTTTTATATTTTACTCTGCTCGCTATTGGAAGCCAATGCAGATTCTTGAGTACAGGTGTGATGTGATCTGTTAGGGCGTTCTGGAAATAATTCTAGCAGTCACATTTTGGGCTAGTTGTAAGGTGTTGATAGTTTTTTGGGGAGACCCTGTAGTAAGATGTTGCAGTAGTCCCAATGGGGTGTTATAAGTGCTTGGACCACTGTTCGGAAATCACTAGGTTCAAGGAGAGGTCTGAGGTTCTGGATGGTTCTTAGTTTGAAAAATATGGTCCTGGCTGTTTGTTTTATATGGGTTGACATACTAAGGGACTTGTCCAGAATGATTCCTAAGTATTTTACCTCATGCTTTACTGGGATGTGGTGTTTTGTTTGTTGAATTCGTTGGCGGGGGAGGGGGAGGGTAAAATCTAGGTTTCTTGTGAACATAATTTCAGTGTTTTGGAAATTGATTTGGAGGTTGTTATTGGCGAGCCAGGTTTGTGCCTCTAGAATGCATTCAGTCATGCTGCTATAGATGGGGCTTTTATATTTACCGGTGTAAATAACATAATATCATCAGCATAAATTAGGTATCCTATTTTATGCTTCTTGAAAACTGAGCAGATTGGTTGTATGTACAGGTTGAAAAGGAGGGCAGATAATGCTGAACCTTGTGGGATTCCCTGTTCTTGCGGAAAGGATGAAGAGGATTCTTGGCTGAATCTTACAAATTGGTATCTATTTGTAATGTATGATTTAAACCATTGCATAGTAGTACCTGTTATTCCTAGTTGTGCTAGTCGCCGGTGACACTGCCAAGAAAACCCAGGAGCTTCTGGGTCGCCAGGGGTCAGGACTGACTCGAAGGCACACATTGCATTTTTGCTAGTCTAGTGATGAGGGTAGGGTGGTCTACATCAGTGTTTTTCAACCTTTTTTGTGCAAAGGCACACTTTTTTCATGAAAAAAATCACGAGGCACACCACCATTAGAAAATGTTAAAAAAATTTACCTCTGTGCCTATATTGACTATATAAAGTAATTCTCTTGAATAGGAATCAAACACTCACCCCAACCCCCCTCCCCTGCTGGTTCACTCACACCACCCCCCCCTCCACTGCTGGTTCACTCACCCACCCCCCTGTCACTTACTCACCCCTCCTGCTGGGTCACTCACTCACTTACCCCCCCTCCCCTGCTGGTTCACTCACACCATCGCCCCCCCCCCCTTGCTGGTTCACTCACACCACCCCCCCCTCCACTGCTTGTTCACTCACACTCCCCCCCTTGCTGGTTCACTCACACTCCCCCCCCCTTGCTGGTTCACTCACACACACACACCCCCCCCTCTGCCCAAGCCGCTGCTTCTGCTTTGTACAGAGCAGCGGCTGCACTACACTTACATTGAAAAGTAAAGAGAAACTGTGTCAGGAGCCCTCCGGTCATTGCAGAGCCCGAGGAAGTGATGTCATGGGGGCGGGCTCCTCACAGGCTGTCTTTCCTTTTCAAATTAACTTTATTGCAGCTAAAGTTAATTTGAAAAGGAAAGCCTGTGAGGAGCCCGCCCCCATGACATCACTTCCTCGGGCTCTGCATGATCGGAGGGCTCCTGACACGGTTTCTCTTTACTTTTCAATGTAAGTGTAGTGCAGCCGCTGCTCTGTACAAAGCAGAACCAGCGGCTGCACTGCTATAGGGAATCGCGATTGCGTTCGCGCCGCGGACTTCGGCACAAAAGCCGGTTTTTTGCCCTGGCCGCTCCCGATCTTGCGGCCAGAGCAAAAAACCAGCTTTTCAATGGCCGGTTTTACAACTGTGCCGGCAGCCGGCCTGGCCATGGAAAAACCGGCCAGGCCGGCTGAAAACCGGCCGGTTGGCAACCCTAATTTGTGAGCCGAGGCCACATGTTACGGATGAAATTGGAATTTTTCCCACGGCACACCAGACAATATCTCATGGCACACTAGTGTGCCGTGGCACAGTGGTTGAAAAACGCTGGTCTACATTCTCAAAGGCAGAGGCAATGTCTATAAAGACAAGATTGAAAGCTTGATTAATATCATCCATGCCACGGATGAGGGCGTCAAATAAGACTGTTAGTAGAGTTTCTACAGCATGGTATGGACGGAAGCCATACTGGTGTTTGTCCAGAGATGCGTTTGTGTCTATGAAGTCCTGTAACTGTAATTGGACTATCTTTTCAATGAGTCTTGCTAGAAAGGGGATGCTTGCAATAGGCCTATAGGATAATGGGTCATCGCTGTTTAAGGATCTGTTCTTAAGTATTGGGCGTATGGCAGAGCGTTTAACATCATTTGGCATATATTCTTGGATGAGGGATTGATTAACCATATATTAAGCAAGAATGGGGCTAGTTCAGCTTTAGATGCTTTTATCCAAGAAACCTGGCATGGATCTAGGTGTGAAGTGGTAGTGTTAATTTTAGTACTTGTATCAATGAGCTGTTTTTCATTGATAACGTGAAAATGATTCCAATTGCTGTGGGTAGTTTGAGTTATCTGTGATATAGAGCTGGTTGTATGTTTATAACTTTTAGCTTGGTGGCAAAGTGGTCTGCCAGGATTTGTAGGCGGACGGCAGATTTTGGGATGAACTTCAAATAATCAAATCCTTTCAGTCTTCTGTAAATTCAGCCAATGGATTTTCTTGCAGTAATCCATGCAATGGTTCTCCCCATTCTTTACAACAGTAATGTCATTTATGTGGGGTTGTCTCTGGTTGCCCAGAATTCAATTGCTTGTGTTATCACAAACACAAAATGTTGGGACTATATTAGCCCAAACATAATTTAAATTCTTATATTTAGTTTCTAAATCTCTGTGTATACAAGGTTCACCTGATCTCAGAGCATCGCTTTAGGGCCATGTGCTGGATAAATATTGTGATCCTTATACCACATGCTTAGAATGTGCAATGGTTCAGAAAGTCCGCTTTGCAGCTACTCAACTGCACATTTTTTTCAGTGGCTAGGGGACATGCAATGAAGCTACAGGGTAAACTACTTAAGACTAATAAAAGAAAATATTTTCTCACTCAACGTGTAATCAAACTCTGGAATTTGTTACCGGAGGATGTAGTAAAGGCTGTTAGTGTAGTTGGGTTTACAAAAGGTTTGGACAAGTTCCTGGAGGAAAGGTCCATAAACCATTATTAAGAAGGGACCCAAGATATCAATGCTTGACCCAACACAAGCATTGAGGAACCTGTGTCTCTTGGAGAAACTGCTAGGTACATATGACCTAGATTGGCCACTGTTGGAAACAGAATACTGGGCTTGATGGACCTTGGTCTGACCCAGTATGGCATATTTTATTTATTTATTTACATTCTTTTATATACCGTGCTATTCTGCATCAGTGCGGTTTACATTAAACAAACTGAAATTACATTGAACAGGGCATTATAACTTGGAGATAACTATTTTACAGGGAACATGGGCAATGGAGGGTTAAGTGGCTTGCCCAAGACCACAAGGAGCACCTGTGGGACTAGAAACCCCAGTCCTTCCGGCCAAGGTTGCTGTCCTCTAGTGGGATTTGAACCCCCGACCTTCTGGTCTGAAGTACCTTGCCCCAACCACTAGGCCACTCCTCCACTCCACTTATGTTCTTATGTGGCTGGGCCTGAGCTATGGAATAAGTTGCTGTTATCTCTGGTCAGGAAACTGATTTGTTAGTTTTATACATTTCCTCCTAGTTAAACCTTAAGATCAGATGGGGCTCGAAGGCCTTTGTTTCTAAGTTTGTGTTTTATTTATGTGTATGTATCATTGTATATGAGCGAAGTTAGCAATTAATTTATTCTTTCTCTATTTTATGTTACATAAAAGTGTATTTAGAAATAGAAATATGATGGCAGAAAAAGACCACATGGCCTATCTAGTCTGCCCTCCCATATCAACTACAATAGTCCCCTTCTTTTCCTTTAGAGATCCTCTGTGTTGGTCCCATGCTTTTTTGAATTCAGATACTGTCCTTGTGTCCTCCACCTCCACTGGGAGACTATTCCATGCATCTACCACTCTTTCCGTAAAGAAATATTTCCGTATATTGCTCTTGAGTCTATCCCCTTTCACCCTCATCCTATGTCCCCTTTTAGCAGAGCTTGCTTTCAATTGAAAGAGACCCTCCTGTGCATTTATGCCATGGAGATATTTAAATGTCTCTATCATATTGCCCCTATCCTGCCTTAGCTTTAAAGTATACACCAAAATTTCAAATACCTAAGCCCAGTGTATCAAATACCATAAAAATATAAACCAGGCCCCAAAAGTACCACAAACCAGCTGAGCAATGTTGTTGACCTGATGCAGGGGTATCGCTGTTTAGAGCCCCGAAACGTGCCACGTCGTGATTGTAACATTGCTGCTAAAATGGACACCACTACAAAACGTCAGTTAAGTGGTTACTGATTTTTAACAAGTTTTTTGAATAATTAAAAACGATTAAAAAGGAAACGCCACAGCGGTATGAGGGACTTTCCCTCTTTACTGTGCTGGCACTTCCGACAAATAAAAATAAGATATAAGGCTTTTTGGTTTTTGGTACTTTTGGGGCCTGGTTTAGCTTTAAAGTATACAGATTAAGATCTTTAAACCTGTTCTCATATGCTTCATAATGAAGACCTCTAACCATTTTAATATCCACCCTCTGCACTGACTCCAACCTGCCTATATTCTTCTGAAGGTGCGGTCTCCAGAATTGCACACAATACTCCAAATGAGGTCGCACCAGAGACTTATACTGAGGCACTATCACCTCCTTTTTTTGCTGGCCATTCCTCTTCCTATGCACGCAAGCATCCTTCTAGCTTTTGCCGTCACCTTTTCTACACGGACTCCAGAAACCTCAGTATTCTCTCCTTTAGTAGCCTTTCCAATAATTTACTAACCACAGAGGTTACACTAACCGACCTGTAGTTCTCAATGTTTAGATTTAGATGTATTGTGCACCGCTTTGGAGTAATAACAGATAGAGCAATATATCAGTGTAAGCAGTAAATACGTCAAGCGGCTGTGTGTCCCGTGGGCAGTGTGTAATATTAAATTGATTCTGATATTACCAGAGCTAAAGTGGTTGCGCTTGGGCATGTTTTGGTTATAAAACTAGAGAGGAACCAGTTTCTTAGATATCAGCCAAGAAGGGAATTGGTTGCTCAGTTCCATCCTATGCACTCTGCACTAAAGCTCTACAGGGCTATTACAGAGCTATCAGGTGACTCCAAGTCATAAGAGACAGGATGAGCCAGCCCTGGTTTTGCTTGCCTTCATCTATTGCAGGGGAAAGCAACTCTGGTCCTTACGTGCCCCAAGTCCTCCGAATATGTGTGCACCACTTCCATATTATGTAAATGAATCTCATGCATATTTAATATAATTTAATCTAATTCCAGCTTTTATATTCCACATTATCCTTAAAAATCGGTCCAAAGTGGATTACATCAATTTCCACTATTCTTCAAAACGTTTACATTTTCATACTCAGCATTACAGTAAAATCAGATAAAATTGGAGCGTGTACATTAACAGTAACTATCAATATTCCCATTCAAAAATTTTAAAAAGGCACAATTAAAATTACAGTAAAAATGTTCCATAATGATGCATTTTGAAAGCATGTCTAAACTGCCTATAACTCCCGATGCCTTAGATCAGGGGTGGGCAATTCCGGTCCTGGAGGGCCGCAGACCAGTCAGATTTTCATGATGTCCCTAATGAATATTCATGAGATCTATTTGCATCCACTGCCTTCCATTGTATGGAAATAGGTCCATGAATATTCATTAGGGACATCATGAAAACCTGACTGGTCTGCGGCCCTCCAGGACAGGAATTGCCCACCCCTGCCTTAGATCATCAGACTACAAGTTCCCTTCAGAGAACAGCATAGCTGAGGTTTTCTTGCAATGAAAATGTTTCAACACAGGAGAAGCCAAACACAAATATTCAATAAATTGTAGTGTGGTTATGGTTTGTGGTTATTCAGCATCTTGATATATTGCCCTTCGTATAAACAACAGAGAGTATGTGGTTATTACCTGCAAATCTGACCAATTTCAATTTATATTCTGGAACCCGTCTATATATAATTTTAAAAAACAGGTACAACAATGTAAAAGTTATGCTGGCTTGAAGTGGTAGCCAGTGCAACTGACACAAGAAAGGTGCTACATGACCTCTTACATGCTTTAAGCATTAGCTTTGCTGCCATATTCTGAAAAATCTCTGATTTCAATCTTACTCTGTCCAGCATATCCCAAAACAGAAAGTTGCAGTAATCTAGTTGACATAATACCAAAGCCGGAACCAAAATTCTTAATGGATCTTCTAATAAATAGAAACAAATCTTTTACTATTACTATTTATCATTTATGCAGGTATTTCAGTTTAAGGAAGACCGTTTTCACTACTCAAGAAACATGTTGTTCCGTTGTTATCATGGTCTAATAACATTCCAAACCCTTCAAAGGGGTTACCGCTGAGAGATTAATACCAACTGTGCCTCTGTTTCTCGCTCAGTGAATTCCCCAACCATAAGAGATTAGTTTTACTCCTATTCAACTTTAAGCTATGCGACTGTGTCCAGGATTCCACCACTAAGAACCATTTATTCAAAAGTGGCACTTGAGGAGTGAAGCTTTCTCCCACCAACTACGACAGATATGGGGGTAACATTCCCTGAAGCTGTGCGGGACTCCTCTGCCCACGCTGCTGTCAGTTTTGGAGTTTTGGGGTTTAGCACCATGTGATATACACAACATGCCTACAGCTTTGAAGGTGCAACATATCCTTTATTGGGACACAAACAATAATTAAGACAAAAAACCCTGAAAGCAGGAGTGTGTATATATATACACCCACCAAAGTCAATATGTTGTAGAACCACCTTTTGCTGCAATTACAGCTGCAAGTCTCTTGGGGTATGTCTCTATTAGCTTAGCACATCTAGCCTCTGGGATTTTCACCCATTCTTAAGGCAAAACTGCTCCAACTCCTTCAAGTTAGACGGGTTGCGTTGGTGTACAGCAATCTTCAAGGAATGCCACGGATTCTCAAGACAGCAGGGAGGCGTAACGTGGACTGTCAGTGCCTCATCTCTGTGCTTGGGGCTGGCTGTCTCCAGAGCAACAGAGATCTGTGTCAGAGCACAGAAATCAAGGCTGGAAACTGAACACTAATTTGAAATCCATGGAGTTTCCCATGTGACGGGAAACGTGAACCAAGAGCACCTAGGGGCAACCTGGAGACAGCAGTGCTGGGTTTGTTTTGGGTTGGCTTTTTATTTAGTTAAACTCCTCATCAATAGCACTAACAATTAGAGACTGCTGAAGTCAATTGTATTTGATTTATATAGAGTGTGTCTAGTCTAAGCATGAGGTACCAGAGATGAACTTCAAATAGTCAAATCCTTTCAGTCTTCTGTAAATTCAGACAATGGATTTTCTTGCAGTAATCCATGCAATGGTTCTCCCCATTCTTTAAGACTGTAATGTCGTTTATGTGGGGTTGTCTGTGGTTGCCCAGAATTCAATTGCTTGTGTTATCACAAACACAAAATGTTGGGACTGTATTAACTCTAACATAATTTAAATTCTTATATTTAGTTTCTAAATCTCTGTGTATACAAGGTTCACCTGATCTCAGAGCATCGCTTTAGGGCCATGTGCTGGATAAATATTGTGATCCTTATAACACACGCTTAGAATGTGCAATGGTTCAGAAAGTCCGCTTTGCAGACACTCAACTGCACTTTTTTTTCAGTGGCTGGGCCTGACTTATGGAATATGTTCTCTGGTCAGGAAACTGATCTGTTAGTTTTATACATTTTGCCCTGGTTAAACGTCATAGCAAAGCCTGAACCAAACTTTTTAATGGATCTTCTAATAAAAAGAAACAAATCTTCTACTATTATTATTTATCATTTATGCAGGTATTTCAGTTTAAGGAAGACCATTTTCACTACTCAAGAAACATGTTTTTCCGTTGTTATCATGGTCTAATAACATTCCAAACCCCTTAAAGGGGTTACCACTGAGAGATACCAACTGTGCCTCGGTTTCTCGCTCAGTGAATTCCCCAACTATAAGATTAGTTTTACTCCTATTCAACTTTAATCTATGCGACTGTGTCCGGGATTTCACCACTAAGAACCATTTATTCAAAAGTGGCACTTGAGGAGTGAAGCTTTCCCCCACCGACTACGACAGATGTGGGGGTAACATTCCCTGAAGCTGCGCGGGACTCCTCTGCCCACGCTGCTGTCAGTAGGAGGAGGTGCTGTGATATTAGTTATAAGGAAGAGGCGGTGCCATAGTGAAGGACCTCCCCTTACCAGCAGCAGCGTGGGTGGAGGACTCTGGTGCTTGGGGATGGATAGACAAAGCCCGCCGAGGGGGTAAAGCTACCCTGTTGTCTTAGGTGTTCAGCTGTGTTTACCCAACTAATCTGCCGGCTCGATATTTGGCTACATCTAAGGGGGATGTGTGACCAGACTTGTGCAGATGCACTTTATCTGGTGAATATTGCACTTTATCTGAAAGACCTACTTCAGGAATGCCTCGAGCTGGCCAATTTCTTATGACACTTTATAGTTTTAACCAGTTAGATCTACCCAGCTAAAGCTGGATTGTAGCAGGATGATGATTTTGGTATATCAACTCCTTGTACTTCTTGTTTCCATAAAAACCCACAAAGCTGTAGACCCACCTTCCCGGAACTGACTTGTCAATCTCTGAAGACCTGGAATCATCCAGCAATATTCATGTGTATGTTGAGAGTTGGCAGCACAATGGTTAAATGTTTGTATAGTCTGGTACATTTTTAAAAAATGCACTTTAAGAGAAATATATTTAAGTAGCCTGATTGAGCTACTTCAGTCTTCACATTTTCAGGAGGCCTCCCCTATCGAGAAAGTAGTGGCGAATGACCACAGGACAAAAGCGGAATATTGGTAAACTTGGAAAGGGCTCAGCACATTCCCACTAATGGTGCTTCCAGAATTGCTTCAGCCCCACAACATCAAAAATAGGCAGAAATGATCACAAATGGATGTTACACCGTCATACCCTCCGGTGGCTTTCGGAGCTCTGCCAAAAAAAGCAGAAATATTCTTGGATTAGCACAGGGCTAACCATCCAGCCTTCAATCTTAGCAGCCATAATATCCCCCCAGAAATCTGCTTTTCCTGAAGCACTGAAATATTTACTCAGCATTGTGCAGATTGCTGCATGTCATTTTGTATTGTGTCTAAACTGACTTTTTTCTATTTATTTTTGTTTTGTTTATATTTTGTTTTGTCTTTTGTGGCTATATGTATTATTTATTTTGCCTGTTTGTCTTTCTTGTATATCTTGAGTGTTTTCATAGCGACCAAGAAAGTACTCAAGAAATTATTAAATACAGTGCATTGCAAAAGTATTCATCCCATCTGTGTTTGTCCTGTTTTGTTGCATTACAACCTGGAATGAAAATGGAGTTTTGGGGGTTAGCATCATGTGATATACAGAACATGCCTATGACTTTGAAGGTGCAAAATATCCTTTATTATGACACAAACAATAATTTAAGACAAAAAAACCCCTGAAAGCAGGAGTATGTATCTGTATTCACCCCCCAAAGACAATACGTTGTAGAACCACCTTTTGCTGCAATTACAGCTACAAGTCTTTTGGGGTATGTCTCTATTAGTTTAGCACATCTAGTCACTGGGAGTTTCACCCATTCCTTAAGGAAAAACTGCTCCAAATCCTTCAAGTTAGATGGGTTGCGTTGGTGTACAACAATCTTCAAGGAATGCCACAGATTCTCAATTGGATTGAGGTCTGGGCTTTGACTAGGCCATTCCAAGACATTTAAATGTTTCCCTTTAAACCAGCTTCAGCAGTATGTTTAGAGTCATTGTCCTGCTGGAAGATGATCTTTCACCCCAGTCTCAAATCTCTGGCAGACTGAAACTGGTTTTCTTCAAGAATTGCCCTGGATTTAGTGCCGTCCATCATTCCTTCAATCCTGACCAGTCTTCCTGTCCCTGCCAATGAAAAATATCTCCACAGCATGATGCTGTCACCACCATGTTTCACTGTGGGAATGTTCTCGGGGTGATGGGAAGTGTTGGGTTTGTGCCACACATAGTGTTTCCCATGTTGGCCAAAAAGTTCAAGTTTCATCTCATCTGACCAGAGAACCTTCTTCCATGTGTTTGGGGCGTCCGCCACATGCTGTTGTGCAAACTCCAAATGTGTTTTCTTATTCCTTTCTTTAAGCAATGGCTTTTTTTTGGCCGCTCTTCCATAAAGCCCCACTCTGTGGAGTGTACGGCTTAAAGTGGTCCTGTGGACTGATGCTCCCATCTCCACTGTGGATCTTTGCAAGTCCTTCAGTGTTATCCTTGGTGTCTTTGTGGCATCTCTGATTAATGCCCTCTTGCCCGGTCTGTGAGTTTTGGTGGGTGGCCTTCTCTTTTCACGTTTGTAGTGGTGCCATATTCTTTCCATTTTGTTATAATGTATTTAATGGTGCTCCGTGGTATATTCAGAATTTGGGATATGTTTTTTATAACCCAACCCTGCTCTATACTTCTCCACAGCTTTGTCTCTGACCTATTTGGAGTGCCCCTTGGGTCTTCATGTTGCTTGCTTAGTGGTGTTGCAGAGTCAGGGGCTTTTCAGAATAGGTACTGTATATTTATACAGGCATCATGTGACAGATCATGTGACATTGATTGCACACAGGTGGACTCTAATCAACTAATTATGTAACTTCTGAGGCTAATTGGTTGGACCAGATCTTATTTAGGGGTTTCACAGCAAAAGGGATGAATACATGTACACTCACAACTTTTCAGTTTTTACTTGCTTTTTTTTTTAATATATGTACAAGGTATTTTATTGTCGTGTCACTTCACCAATTTGTACTATATTGTTACAGGATGTATGTAATGCGACAAAACAGAACAAAAGCCACGGGGATGAATACTTTTGCAAGGCACTGTAAATATACAATGAAGGATTTTCCTGGCTACAAAAAAAGCTTAATATTAACCAAGACTCCAGTAGACCGCAAAACGTTGGGACTGACAGTATCAGCCACTCTAAACACATTCAACACCCACCTGTATTGATTTCTACTAATTATATTACTAGTGATGTATTTTGGTGCGCTGCTGCCCTCTTCTGGTGTATCCTAGCCATTATTTGCCAGTTTTTACAATGGTTCCATGACCTTCAGTTTTTCCACAGCCAGCATGTTAAAAAAGCCTTGGGATGGATCTTTTGTGGCTGGCAGGAATATAATGCAGGTGTAAGGATGAGAGCATTCCACACACAGTGGCACCTTTTGATTTTTAGCTTGGGCAGCAATGAATAAAGAACATTTTTTTTTTTTAGCTCAATACCAGTATTACCCATCTGCTCAGATCTGGATTCAGGAAACTGTACTGGGCTTGACTAGGTATTTGTGTGCCACAATTATATAAACACTGCACCATGACATTAAGGTACTTCTTAGAGCAGGGGTCTCCAACTCCAGTCCTGGAGGGCCGCAAGTCAATCAGGTTTTCAGCGTGTCCCTAATGAATAAGCATGAATATATTTGCATGCACTGCCCCCATTGTATTCAGATTTATCTCATGCATATTCATTAAGGATATCCTGAAAATCTGATTGGTTTGTGGCCTTCCAGGACTGGAGTTGGAGATCCCTGTCTTAGCTCATTAGAAGGGATCTTTCAGATGCAAAGTGTATTAACGGTGCTGATGTGACATTTAAGGAAGGATTTTGGTACTGTAACCCTATTAGCATTTGAAAGGGAATTCTTAGCCCAACACAATGGGTGTTTCTTTTCCAGCTGATATAACTGAAGGTTGAATTAGTACAAGTGTGCTAATTTGTGAGCATCAGTACCAACTGCCAGAGCTTCAAGCGTGGCCACTGTCCATTTACGTATCTTTCATGAGCATTGATATAGTTTACCTTTCAATTACGGTAGCTCTGGAATGAGAGGGCATAGGATGAAGGTGAAAGGGGATAGACTCAGGAGTAATCTGAGGAAATATTTCTGTATGGAAATAGTGACAGAGGGAATGGCCACCCATTGGAGGGGGTGAATAAAGGACTGTATCTGAATTCAGGAAACAGGGGATATGCCTGGTACCGTGAGCTGGAATGGCCACAAGGGCCGACGTGATCCTCTATTGCTTTCTGTCACTTACCTACCCTATAGCTGGGCTTAGTCGTCTGACTGTGCTGCCCTCCTGAGGCTGCCACCCCGTGTGAGTGCACTGTTTGTACAGTGGGTCACGCTGGCCCTGGTGACTAGTCTAGCTCACAGCATGTGGCATATCCCAAAGGTAGTCATATTTAATGCTACTTACCCCCAAGAAATAAGCAATGGCTTACCCCAAATCTATCTTAACAACAGTTAATTAACTTTTCCTCCAACCCTATATTAAACCCAGCTCTACTACCTGCTTGTACACATCCTCTGGTAACGAGGTCCAAAGCTTAATGATACATCGAGAGAAACTGTATTTTCTCCTATTTGTTTTATATATGCTACTTTGTAACTTAACACCTAGTGTTTGTACTTTTTGAGAGTCAACCGTCGATTTACAATTGCCCTTTCCCCTCCACTCAAGATTTTATACACCTCTATCATATCTCCCCTGAGTCGTCTCTTCTCCAAACTGAAGAGCCCTGACCTCTTTAACCTTTCCTCGTAGAAGAGTCCTTCCAGTCCCTTTATCATTTCGGTCCCCCGGAAACTCTTTCCTGTCCTTTGCCTTAATCTGGATACCCCCATCTAGTGCTCTAGGAACATACACCCCGATATTGAGTTCCTAAGTTAGACTTCTAAATTTGTGCCTCATTTTCAGCATAACTTAAGAGCCTACATTTTCAGTTGCAAATTCATCTTAATTAAGAGCTTAAGCTATGCTTATAAATGTAGGTCTGCCATTCAGGAGTTTGGTGAAATTCTGAGTATAAGACTCAACCCTAGTAAATCTTCAGAGAGGCTAATTTAGGTGCATAACTTCAAAGTTAGGAGCATAAATCCTTTGACTATGGGCTCATAGTAAATTACAACAGAAGTAGACTAAACTGACCCACCCAGTCTGACCAGTTGGAATTCTTCTAATCCAGGTAGATGTGTATAAATTCCCATACTTAGTCCAATGCCAGTTCCTCGTCTCCTCTACTCCCAACTCCTTTCCCATCCTTATTCTTGCTGTTGGTCTCAAGCATGCCCAAAATCTGTTAAAAAGCCAAACGCCATTTTTCACTGTGATGATTACAAGGCCAACACTAAATACAATACCCAGGTCCCTATCCACGCCCATGATTTTATTACCAACCTTCCTAATAATCGACACAGCCACTGAAAGCAGCGCCGGCATTGCCCAAAACATACATAGTTATTTAACCATGACCAATCTATGCAGCTCATCTCAGTGCCTTCGTGGAAGCCCAATGCAGGCGTACCACTACTGTTAGGGTGGTTACCACTGCTTGCGGGCAGGGCCGGCTCAACCATAGGCAAACTAGAGAGTCACCTAGGGTGGCAACCTCTGGGGAGAGGTGGAAAGCAGAGCATTCAAAGATAAATACATCTTGATGAGCGGGGGTGGGACTGGGTGTAAAGCTTAAGATCTGCCTAGGCCACAAACACCTTGAATCAGCTCTGGGGCTGGCCCCGATTTCGGGTTACTCCAGTGATATTCTTGGAATTTGCACTGCTGTTTGGGTTGTAACTGGTGCTCTGTGCAGACATTTGTTTCATCTTCCCGTTTTCCTCTGTATGTCCCGGGTGTTGCATAAAAAGACACTAATTTTAGTAACAGACCAGTGCTGCCAAAGATGGGTAACTGATCATAATGGACACCAGAGGTCATTCTTCCTTTTATGATTTTAAGCATTTAAAGCTCATGGTTTTACTTGGAGAAATCTGAAGGCAGATGTCGAAACCACCTTTAGCTACAAATAGAAAGGTGGAGCAGAAATATAGCAAATGAACAAATGAGATCCCTCTAGCTAGAGTGGTGCAGGTGTGGACATCTTGGCAGACAAGGTGGGGCAAACTCTAGTTTTCTGCCACTCTCATGGCATTAAGGGGAAATTGCTGGCAGGGAGGAAGACTTCCTCTGACAAGCCAAAAAAAGTTAGAATTTTTCTGTCTCCCTCCTAAAAATGGCTTTATAGTACATAAGAACATAAGATATGCCATACTGGGTCAGACCAAGGTCCATCAAGCCCAGTATTCTGTTTCCAACAGTGGCCAATCTAGGTCATACGTACCTAGCAGTTTCCCCAAGAGACACAAGTTCCACAATGCTTGTACTGGGTCAAGCATTGATATCCTGGGTCCCTTCTTAATAATGGTTTATGGACCTTTCCTCCAGGAACTTGTCCAAACCTTTTTTAAACCCAGCTACACTAACAACCTTTACTACATCCTCCGGTAACAAATTCCAGAGTCTGATTACACGTTGAGTGAAAAAATATTTTCTTTTATTAGTCTTAAATAGTTTACCCTGTAGCTTCATTGCATGTCCCCTAGTCTTTCTATATTCTGATAAGGTAAACAATCAATCTACGTTTACTCGTTCCACTCCGTTCATTAATTTATAGACTTCTATCATATCTCCCCTCAGCCGTCTCTTTTCCAGGTTAAAGAGCCCTAACCTTTTTAGCCTTTCTTCATAGGAGTATCCTTCCATCCCCTTTACCATTTTGGTGGCTCTTCTCTGTACCTTTTCTAAAATCGCTATATCCTTTTTAAGATACGGCGACCAGAATTGCACACAGTATTCAAGGTGCGGTCTCACCATGGAACGATATAGAGGCATTATAATATCTTTTGTTTTATTTTCCATTCCTTTCCTTATCATACCTAGCATTCTATTTGCTCTCTTGGCCACTGCTGCACACTGGGCCGAGGGTTTTAACATGGTATCCACAATGACGCCTAAATCTTTTTCCTGGGTGGTGGTTCCTAATGTGGAACCTTGCATCGTGTAACCATAGTTTGGGTTGTTCTTCCCTAGGTGCATAACCTTCCACTTGTCCACATTAAATTTCATCTGCCATTTTGATGCCCAGTCTTCCAATTTATCAAGATCCTCTTGCAATTTTTCACAATCCACTTGGGTTTTAACAACTTTAAATAGTTTTGTGTCATCTGCAAATTTGATAACCTCACTCGTTATTCCACTTTCCAGGTCATTTATGAATATGTCAAAAAGCAGCGGACCCAGCACAGATCCCTGGGGTACACCACTATTCACCTTTCTCCATTGGGAAAATTGGCCATTTAGCCCTACCCTCTGCTTTCTATCTTTTAACCAGTTCCTGATCCACAATAGTACACTGCCTCCTATCCCATGACTCTTTAGTTTTGCCAAAAGTCTCTGATGAGGGACCTTGTCAAAGGCTTTCTGAAAGTCCAGATACACAATATCAACTGACTCACCTTTGTCCACCTGTTTATTCATTCCTTCAAAAAAACATAACAGATTAGTAAGACAAGATCTTCCTTGTCTAAAGCCATGTTGGCTGTCTCCCATTAGGTTGTGACTATCTACATGCTGAGTAATTTTATTCTTTATGATGGTTTCTACCATTTTTCCCGGTACTGACGTCAGGCTCACCGGTCTGTAGTTTCCCGGATCACCCCTGGAACCCTTTTTAAAAATTGGTGTTACATTGGCGATCCTCCAATCTTCAGGTATTAGAGATGATGTTAATGATAGTTCACAGATTACTGATAGCAGTTCTGCAATCTCATATTTCAGTTCTTTCAACACCCTTGGATGTATACCATCTGGCCCAGGTGATTTGCTACTCTTCAGTTTATCTAATAGTAGCATATGAGCAATGAAGATATTCTCCAAGAGAGGCTCTTGGGTTTTTATAAATGCGCTTACAAGAAGGCCGTCAAGGGACATCCAAGTTGGGATGCTCAGAATTTGCTTGGTATTTTACAAGTCTTGCTAAATGCAGAGGCTTTGGTAAGATACTTTTAGGGCTGCAGGAAGAAAGGGAGTAGTTGTCGATACATACAGTGGTGCAGCCATTGACTTTGATCTGGAAAGTTGCAGCCCTTATATGCGTAAAGGAATGGATTTTGCAGCCTACTGATGCAAGTGCTAGATTTCTCAAAAGTGGACCTCCAAGAGGACAAGCTACACAATTCTAATTGTTGGAATTTTGAAGTGGTTTTCAACAACACAGAAGCAAGCACAATTGACCCCTCAATCACTCCTCCAAAGCCTAAATTCAAGCAAGCAATTAGCTGTCGGATTTGAAGCAGGTGTAATGGAAACAGGCAATTTTTTTGAAGAATGTACGTTGCAAAATAGGAAAATCAGCTCCACCCAACCACAGCTATAAAATATCCCCTTCAAAACTGCACATGCCCTGGAGATACACATGTAAGTAGCGACTTTTCTAAAACTGTGAATGGCCCGACATGTGTAAATAACACATGGAAACCTGCTCTTTACACGTGCAAATACTACACACACCTTCTAAGATGACCTTTATAATGTGATGTACTCAAGGATAGTGCAAAGATATGAGGCGCCCTAGGAAAGGCTCACTCCAGGCACCCCTCTGCTCCCTCCCCCGTCCTCACTGCTGCCGCTGGCACCCTCTCCAGGACAGTATTGGCACTGCTGATCCCAGAGAGGGGTGGCAATGGGGCACCTCACACCACTGGCTCTCTAGGTGACCACCTAGCCCATTCGATGAATGCACTAGCTAATTCTGCATTGGATAAGGGGCAGAGGGATGAAGGGAGGGAGGGGTTTGGTTCAATTGACCCAGTGCTGACATTTTCCTACCTGATTTCATACATGGGAGTGGGGGACAATATGTGAGAGAACATTTGAGCTGGCTTGTTGGTAGCGCAGTCAAAGGGGAGGGGGTGGGCCCTGGCAGTGGCCTCGCATAGGACTCCCCCTGTGCGCACACTGCCAGCCCTGCAAGCAAGATATGCATTTTCAAAACTACACAAAGTTTGAAGTTACTTTCCAGAATTCTGCTCCAGGTATCGTTCTTTCTTAAGGCCTTTCACGGCATTTCCTTGTGTTTTGTGGGCAATCCTTCACAAAGTCACAAAGTCTACAGCTGAGTTCTAGGGACATTGCAAGCCTTAGAAAGGTCTTCCAGTTAATAAAGATGGTTATCCCTGGTTCAGTGGTTCACTCACTCTGCAGACAAATTGGACTATTTAAATATGGGTTCACTTCATTGTTCTAAAAATGAAACATAATATTTCATTATTAAAACATAGAACATTAATGGAGCAATTTTCACAACTGTGCAGGTAGACGTCTGTCATCTTTTACCAGCTGATTTTTCATCAGCTCTCACAGACAAAGGGGCATGTTTACTAAAGTCCGCAAATCTGCGCGCCGCAAAATAGCGCACGGCAACGCGGCATTGAAACGCGCAGAAACGTGTTTAAACGCCCCGCACACGTGCATGTCATCCCCGCACAGGTACGCGGCACACTAACGGGCCCCGTACAAGTGCGGGCCCGCAAATGTCCGATAGAGGCGTGGAACGGCTAAAGGAGGGCGGAGGAAGGCTCCGGAGGGGCGGAGGGACGGGGTCAATGGGTGGAGAGTGGGAGGGGAGAGGCTCCCCGCACAGTATCGGGCCCGAATTTCCATGTAAAAAATAGCGCGAGTGAAACAGTCGCGGTAGAGGGCATTTAAAGGGAAGAGAAACCATTTCCGTCAGCAATGTACAGGAAAACCGGGGAAACCTGCAAAACGTCAGCAGTGTGATACATGTGCACAGCACAAAACTGCAATGAAAAATAGGAAATGACCACAACAAAAGCATTAAAAATAGTAAATCAGCTGGGGAACAGGTATAGTAATGCGCAAAAGTAAAAAACACACCCAGCAGAGCTCCAATAAAATAAAATAAAATAATTTTGGAAAGGTGCACGGAGCAGAGACACCTCCAAAAACGTCTCCGTGTATTGGACCCTTCCTGGGAGTGTTCCCTATGGTTGTCCATCAATAGCACTGTTGCCCAGCTTGGGAATATGCTATCCCCCTCTGTTCGGACGTCATACCCGTGTTATATTTGCACGTTTGTCACCAGACAGGGTGAAGGAGCTCACAGTAATAATGTGCAGAGCAGGTTTTGCGACCCCACCCTGCCAGGTCTACTATCTCCAGGGACTGCACTGTCTCTGTGGCCACAGTGTGGTGCAGTGGACAGAGCCGGTACCTCTAGGACCAAAGGGTCACACGTTCAAATCCCAGCTGTGGCACATGCCAGCACAATCCCAATATTTAACCCACCACTAAACACAGATAGCAGAGACACCCCTTTATTGCACAGAACAAAAGCATGTTGCAAACACCCATATTTTACCCTACACCACACACACACCAGCACAATGAGCATCACCAACAGCCGCGTCCCCCAAATGCAGTCCTGTAGTGCCACAACTGTAGGGGCTAAGGACACGTAGGTAGAGGTTAAGTAGGTAGAGGTTATGTATGACAGATGTGCCTGTACATGCCCTCACCCCACGTGCCAAGGGCCAATTGTGTCCCTGGTTCATGATCACGTAATGGGTGCCCCACGTTCCCCAAAAACCTTGCTAAAGAACAACAACTAGACCGCTATACCATGTGAGCCAAATACAGTCCTGGGGTGCCACTACGCAATCAGGTCATATGCCTTTGCAAGGATAAGGACATGCCAGCATGTCTGCGGAAGGGTTCATATGGTGGAGGGGGCAGTGGCTGCTAGCCACAGAGGACAGTGGCCAGGCCATGTGCAGGCTGGCACCGTCCACTGCAACAGACAGGCCCTGTCGGATGTACAGTCATGGACCACCCAGGGATTGCAGCCAATCAGTGGCTACACGGTGGTGCAGTGCACACAGACAGTGTGTGCAAAAACAGAGGATCACAGGTTCAGAGCCCAGCTGCGGCTACCGCCAACCCTGTCCACATATGCACCCCACAGCTACACCGTGGTAGTAAGGACAAACCTTTATTGCTGAGAACATAGGCCTGGTCAATACGCCTATCTTTTACCACACCAAACACAGACACCATAAACAGGCACATTATCTACAGCAGAGTCTCCCAAATGCAGTCCTGGAGGGCAAAACACCATTCAGGTTCCATGCTTCCCCTAAGACAGATGCCTGTGCTGCAGATGTCTGCACCACCCCCATGGTATGCAACTGTAGCCCATGCATATTCATAGGGGACAGCATGAAGGCCCGAACAGTGTCTGGAACACCAGGACTGGAGTAGGGACACTCTGCCGTAAAGCAAGAGGCAACAGGTCCAGACGCACCCACACCCACAGGCCACATTGGCAAAGCCTCCTGGGGGGCATCTCCCAGATCTAGCTCCTGCGTACCCTAGCAATGCCACCCTATACCTGGGTACACGGTACACAGCCCACAAACGTTTGATGTGGGTACTGGCAGGTAGACAGTCCTACGCTCAGCACTGTTTGCTCCTTGTGCTCCAGCAGAACAAGCTGTCGGCTGTCTGCAGTGCGTGCCCCAGGTCTGGCCCCTGACAGTATTTACCACCCTGGGGAGTGACCCCCAGCAGTACTGTGTACCATATCCATGCCTGTACCCTTCCCAGGACCGGTGTGGTGGGCATGTCGAATGACCCCCTCAATAGTAGCACAATGCTGGCATAGGTGTGTGGGGGGGTGTCTGTCTATACAGTGTGTGTTGGCTACAAACACCCTCCACAGCCCACACTGCCAGCACTGTTGCTAGTATTGGCCTGACAATGCGCATAATGAGCAGCAAGGTACCATGGGTATAGCTCAGACAGGGTGTGCTGGCCAGGATGCATCTGCACAGGGCATGGGGCACTGGCTGGGACATTGTAATGCCCAGCCACCACCTACACAGACATGGTGACCTCTGTATGTGCCGCTGGGGGATCACTCTCACCCTGAACGTGCAGTGATGACAGCATGGCTAGGCACCCCCATAGTGCTGTATAGCATTTCTCTCCTGTGATATATATGGGTTTCCTGTTGGGGCCTCTTCATGGACTTATCTGCTTGTGTGTGCTGCCACCCCAGTTTGGGGTGCATGCAATCGCATCAGAACTATCCAGCAGACTCTGCACAGCTGGTATGTGTCTTGATGGAGCGCCTTGCAGGGTGCAGCAGCTGATGGCTTGCTGCAGGAGAATATCAGATAGTGCTGGGGTGCACCCCTGAATATCCAGGCCTACTGTCTGTCTGATAGTGTGTTATGGATGTGTGTGGAGCTGCTTGGACTGCCCTGTAGGGTGTCTGTCCCCCAGCAGGACAGGGGTTGATGGCCCACTCTACTGCCATTAGTGCAGGGGAGGGGGGGGAAGGTTGGGAATCTGTTGATGGGAGACCCTGTTTGCCACCCTGGGGGGGGGGGGGGAGAGAGAGAGGGTAGGTACGTTGCCCACCTAGGGGGTGTGGAACCACCAACTAAGACAGAAGGGGTATCCATGATGTTTTTGCAACACCTTCTTATCACACAGGTTATTACTGTTCTTGAGCTCTGGCATGGCCTCATTTAGCCATGGCCGGTGTTGTGGACCTGGTCCTGGGCACCACCTCCCACCCTCAGGGTGAGCACATTACCCGCACAATGTGACGGTGTGTAGCTACCCTTCGCCGGCAGTCCTCCCGCTCAGGCCCCCCACCAGGCCGAGGTGCTGTGTGGGTGCACACGGACAGTTCCCCCTACCAGGCCGGGTAGCTTTTGGGGTGCATTCCCCATCTTGTGTGCATGTGCAGTGCATCATGGGTACGGGTGGCCTAACCCGTCCTGTCTACAGCAGCAGACTGTCTGTGGGGTGATGTGCAGGCTCTCTGCAGCCAGACAGGCGCTTACTCAGAGCTATAGTGCGGTAGCCCAATGGTTCTGTCACTGCCTTTATAGCAGGAGGTCATGGGTTCAAGTCCACAGAGGGGTTCTGTGATAGGGTTGTCCAGAGCATTGTCATTTTTTACTGGACATATGTTTATGGCATCAAACACACCCTTGGCATACTGTACCCATAAGGGTGCCTCTGAGGGTGCTTTATAGGGCGCCCAATAGGCCACCTTATGGTTGCCATCCATATTGCGTGCACTATACATTATCCTGTGGCGCAGCATACATGGTGCCCTATAGGGGACTTGCTAGGGTGCCTTTGCGGACTGTGCACTGTAACATGTGCCTTACGGGCCTCCATATATTAACACGCTGTTAGAGCGGGTTTACTGGTAGTGGGTAATAAAATAAAACTGTAAGGCCTCCTACAGCACACCTCACCATCATACTTACTGCCCCAGCCAACCTTGCTCACTGGGCACTGTGAGGGGTTGAACCCCTGACCTCTGCACCATTGGTCAGTGTCATAACCATTGTGCTGTGGCTCTGTTCCTGTGTTTGAGCATCAGCGCGCAGCCTTGTAACCATCAGCGCGCCGTCTTGTGGCACACAAAATTAACAGCGCGCCGCCTTCTGCCGCCCCCAATGAACGGTGCGCTGCCTCATGCCGTTAAAAATAAACAGTGCGCCGCCTTTTGCTGCCCAAAATTAATATGCCTCCTACACCACTTTTTCCAACTACATTTGATGCCTCAGCTGGTCTTTTTCATTGAGCACAATGGGGGCTTGAACCCATGGCCCCTGCACCATGGGTCAGTGTCTTCACCGTTGTACTACGGCTCTGTTGTTTGGTTACGCAGCAGCGCCCCACTTAGCCTTCCCACGCGCTAATGTGGGCCCCGCACACTTATGCCACACGCACATGTGCGTTCGCTTTCTCCCGTTTTATTTTTTCTGCCTGGACCGCCCACTCCTTATATGGCACACACACACTAACGGGGACCCGCACATTTTTGGAGTTTAGTAAACATGCCTCAAAGTCATTATATTTTCCCTATCAGAACGGCTCAAGGAAAAAGTACCTGCAAAGATTTGCACTTTTATCTGCAGATAATTATTTCAATCAAAACAGCACGCACATTGTTCCCTTCTTCAGCCTAGTCCTATTGCAGGACTGACTCCACAAAAATGTGAGTAAAAAATGGGCTCAACTTGTACGTCCTTGCTTTTATCCACAGACAGACAAGATGGGCGGTTTTCGAAAAGGCTCTTTTACCTGGTTACGTAGTCATTTGCAAAGATCATTCATTAGCACACATTCAGTTCCTTAGCATGTCTTAAAAAATGAAATGCATGCACAGTTGATTTAATGCACATTAGCCTATGAATTAACACGTGTACGATAAGTTTGCCTGTGTTAAAAAGCTCTAATGCATATTCAACTCTTTTAATAATTACAATAAGGGGCATATTTACTAAACTGTGCTAACTGGTAGTGCAGAGTTTACCTTTTTTGCTTGTGCATATCCTCAGTAAATGGCTTTTGAAACTTGCTCTCCCTGGTTTTATTGTTACCCCCTTATCAATTATTTTGCAAGTGCCTGATGAGATTATTTTTAGGACTTTGATCCTTCGAGATCTGAAATGTGTAAATGTAGGTGTTTATTTTCTAACTAATTTGGGGTCATCTGAGATTACAAAAAATATAGCGTTTATTGGTGTTCTCAGAGCACTGATGCCATTTCTGGATCGTGGACGCCTTCTCCTGTAGAATCAAATATGTGTATTTGTGCAGCTGAGGAGTCACAGCATAGAAAACGCATAAAAGGAGGGAGAATAGGATAGAAAGAAGGCCGGTGGAGGTGTGTAAAAGTACTAGCGGAAATGGTGTTTGCCCATAAACACTATTTTCTTTCGTTCTTTGGCACTAGGGGTTTTTATCAGTATTTATGAATTAAATCTCTCTCCTCTTCAATGTATTCAGAACTCTACTGCGTGGCTAATCTTCTGCCAACCCTGATACCCTCATATAACCCCTCTTCTCAACTCACTTCGTTGGCTCTCCTTCCGTTTCCGTATCCAATACAATCTTCTCCTTCTGACCTATAAGTGCATTCATTCTACTGCCCCTCTCTACCTTTCCTCTCTCCTCTCTCCCTACACCCCTCCTCGTGAACTCCACTCTTCCTCTCGCTTGCTTCTGTCTGTGCCCTTTCCTTCCACCGCCAACTCCAGACTTCGAGCTTTTCACCTTGCCACTCCTTATGCCTGGAACCAACTACCTGCCCCTTTTTAAATCCATGCTAAAGGCTCACCTCTTTGTAGCTGCTTTTGGATCTTGATTCCTTGTTCTCCTTGTGTCTCCTTACCCTTCCCTATTTGTACCCTTGTTCTCAGGTATTGTATATTCTGTCTTGATTAGATTGTAAGCACTGACAAGCAGGGATCATCTTATTATATGTGTCTGTACAGCGTTGCGTATGCCTTGTAGAACTATATAAATGATTAATAGTAGTAGTAGTAGAGTAAAGCCTAAAATCAAAAGCCCTAAGTATGTTCTGTCCAAGTAGGAGATCCAGAAGAAATGATTTAGCATCTATGTACTGAGGTTGTCCCGTAGTCATCTGTATGAAGTCGTCAGGAGAAATTAGAGATTTATTCTAGATTTATAAAATGATATCCAGAAGCACTTATGCGGTTGAATCTACAGTCTATGCAAGTGCTTTTAAAAAAAATAATTCTGTAGAATCTGAACAGCTAATTCTGAATGTATAAACAGTTATACAGCTAAAGATCAGTTTAAAAAGGGGGCAGGATTTGGAGCTTTCTAGGGGTAGTGCCACTTGGACGTCTAACTGGTACGTCTAAAAGGCAATATTCGGTTGCTAAACCTGTAAATTACACATCTAGGCGACCCGAACAAAAAGCAGGCATAACTTCAGATTTCTAACAGACATTTCAGGCTATACGCATTAGCTTATTGATTGTAAAGCAGAGTGGCGTAGCAAGCAAAGAACATCAGAGCAATGTGAAATCAAAACAGGAAGTCAAAAAATGACCAAAAGAAAAGAGGGCAAAAGGCCAAGATTAGGATGCAACATGCAGCACCGACCTCAGTGTCTCAATCAATACACTTAAAAGATTATAAGAACATAAGATATGCCATAATGGGTCAGACCAAGGTCATCAAGCCCAGTATCCTGTTTCCAACAGTGGCCAATCTAAGTCATACGTACCTAGCAGTTTCCCCAAAAGACACAGGTTCCACAATGCTTGTATTGGGTCAAGCAGTGATATCCTGGGGCCCTTTTAATAATGGTTTATGGACCTTTCCTCCAGGAACTTGTCCAAACCTTTTTTAAACAGCTTTTACCTTATCCTCCGGTAGCAAATTAACACACACTCTTGGACTAGTTTTCAGTAGTTAAAACCTTCTTCTTCTGGTCAGGGTAGTGACTGCAGCAATCAGTAAGGGCCTGAGAAAAATATGTCTTAAGCCCTTTTTTTAAACTTAGGAAGAAGCTTCCAGCTGAGTTGCTGAGGGAGGACACACCTCAATATCGGGCCCAAAGAACAAAAAGCTGATGGCCATGTACCTCTCAACAGGCCAGGCCAGCTGTAGCAGCTGTAGGATGAAGCTGGAGATTTTAATCCTCAGATCTCAACACTCTGCCCCCCCCCCACCAAAATCTCGCAATCTCGTGTAGTGATAGGGAAACCTAGATGAAACATCTGCAATCATCTCTACAGCTTTGTCCCACTCTCTAGAAGCAAATTTATTTATTTAACTGGGTTTATATACCACTCTATTTTGTAGGCAGAATGGTTTACAGAAAACATTACAACAGAACATTTTACATTAAACAGGAATGTTAACTTGGATGAATTTACAGAAAACATTAAACATTATATAACAGAACAACTTGATGTTTAAATAGGAGATAACTTGGTTGATTTATAACAGCACTTTGGTAGTATGGCATAGTATAACCAGTAGCAACAGTCTTTGTGGTGGGGAGGGGGTGATGGGGGGGGGGGGTAGCATTGATGATGTGCTGGGCAGGTAGATGCTGAGGTTGTTTGCCGGGGGTTCCTTCCAGCTACTATGGTATGTTTTCATAGTAGTGTTTGAATAAGGGGGTCTTTGGTGCTCGACAGAACCTTGTCAGGTCTGGGTTGGTTCTAATGGACTCCAGGAGGTTGTTCCAGAGGTTTGGAGCATATAAGGATAGAGTTCGATTGTGGTTTGCTTGGCTGCTTTTTACTTTTGTGATGGGGAAACTAATGTGGGGGGAGAGTATATCAAGACAATGTGGACATAAGGAGAAGACCATACCCTAATTAACAGCTTCATCCTAAACAGAAATATACCTGACTTCATTAATCTCAATGGAACCATTGTAAACAATGGCCACCCTTCTCTCTATTCTTATAGGTCTGGGCTTAGACATAAAAAAGAAAAAGCTCTGTGGGGAACTTTGGGCAAAATAAGATGAATCACCATCTTTAAGTCAAGTCTCCCAGACAGAAAAATATCATAATGACCTTGTTGACTTCAATCAAAGACTAAAATATCCTTCCTCCATCATGACCTTCCATTAAGAAGATCAATTTTCAACTGCTTTGAAACAATTTGTTCAGCCTGAAGTACCTGTTTTCCAGAGACTTCATTTCTGCAATAAGTAAGACAGTGTTGATTTTCTTTAGTACCGACTCCTGGCCAGGGGCGGCCTCAGGGGGGTGTGGGCCATGTGCAGAAGCTCACTGCAGGCATCATTTGCATAACAGGCCTCATTTGCATAAATATTTGCATAATGTTAATGTACGCTAACCTTTAGCCTCTTAATGAGTGTCCGGATAAAGAAAGACTACCAGATTTCTACATCACTATACTCCAGTGACAACCGCCAGGCCCATTAGGAAGTTCTACAAACACTGCCCATTTAGAACCCATAGCAAACCCGCCGTATCATAACAGCACTACCAGGACTCACAAAGCAACAAACCCCACCTATCAAAAGACATCAATGCAAATATTAAACCAATATATCTCAGAGAATACCAATACATCTCCTATGGGGAAAGAGAACAAGTGGCACTGTCAAATAGAAACTACTTGAACAGAATACCTCAGCTTGGTTACACATGCAGAACATAGATCGTCAGCAGACAAAGAACAAGGTATCACAGTTTAGAAATAGGAAGACAATAATTAAACTGGGAATCCCAAAAGCCAAACTTGGAATGTACAACAACGCTGGAGAAATAAAACTATAAATTAATTTCCTCTTGTACTAAACAAAAATGCAAAGACGTTAGCGATGCACATTTCCCAGAGCTGATATATTCCAGTTAATAAATTCAAAATAAAAAAGTATTTTTCTACCTTTTGTTGTTTGGGCATTTTATTTTTCAGTTGCAATGGCTCTAGTCACTTTCTTCTGGTTTCTTTGTGTTTTCTGCTAACTCTCCATTGTCTGCTGTCCATTCGTCCTTTCTTCTCTCTTCTAGTTTTATCCATTCTCTCTCTACATCTGCTTTAACATCTTTCCTTTTGCTCTTTCCTCCATTTCTTTCTTTGTTCGTTTTTCATCCACTAAAATTTCTCCCTTCTATCCTCAATCCCCACTTACTCTCCCATTACTCAGCCAATCATAGATTTTAATTCCCCCCCACAAAATATCTTTTCCCCTCTCCAGCCTCACTCCCTCAGCCCCATCCCCTTCTAGTCCTCCCCCAACATCAGCTCCTTTCTAGTTCCAGCATCTGCTCCCTTCTAGTCCCAATCTCCCATCAGCCCATTTCCAGTACATGCCCCCCCAAATCAGTGCATTTCCAGTTGTAGCCCATCAGCCATTTCCAGTCCTAGCTCCTCCATCAGCCCATTGCCAGTCCAAGTCCCCCCCCCCCCCCGCAATCAGTCCATTTCCAGTCCTAGGTGCCGCATCAGCCCATTTCCAGTCCAAGTCCCCCCCCCAATCAGTCCATTTCCAGTCCTAGGTCCCCCTCCATTAGCCATATCCGGTACTATCCTAGCCTCCCTCCCAAAGAGCCCCATGCCTGTCTGATCATCTTCAGAGGGAGTCAGGGAGGCCTGAAGCCCCGGCTCACCTCTGCACAACCAACAGCGTGAAGACTGGCGTTGAGTGCCAGGAAACGTTCAAGGGCATTTCTTGTTTCCCGGCACTCGCGCGCTTCACGATAACACAGCTGCCAGCGTGAGGAAAAACACCACTCTTAACTCTGGTGGCTGTGCAGAGGTGAGCCGGGGCCTTCCTGGCTCCCTCTGAAGCCAGCATTGCAAAGCAAACACCATGTGTGAATGAAGTTTGCGTGGGGCTCCCTGAAGTACCGGGCCCTGTGTGAACAACATTCTCGCACAATGGACAGGCCGGCCCTGCTCCTGGCGACCCAGCTGCCTCTGGGTTTTCTTGGCAATGTATCACTGGAAGTACATTGCCAGGCCTTTTCTTGGGAGGCAATGGAGGGTAAAATGACTTGCTGAAGGTCACAAGGAGTGCCAGCGGGAATCAAACCCTTGATCTTCTGGGTAGTAGACAGTTGTTCTAACCACTAGGCTACTCCTAGCATTGATAGATTATCGCTAAAATTTCCAGCTCAGAGTGGGTTAAAGAATAGTCCAAAATAGCGATCCATCCTTGGCTCTTCCCTCCCCTTCCTTGATTGCCAAAGGTTGTGCCGACTATACCTGAATCTAATTCACCTTGAACTTCTGAGAAAGGTGAGAACTAAATCCAGTTTCTTTTTCTCATCAACAACTCAGCCTTAGAGCAACATCTGACTCTTCCCCCACTCCTTGTTTTAATTTATTTTGGTTATGGTTATGTTATGATGAGTCCTTTTTAACTTCAACTTTTTTTATTATTTTTTTGCATTGATGAGTCCTTTTTATGCACTCTGGGCCTGATACTGCACTCTGAGACAGCTCTACGCCTCTAAAGCGCATAGTGGTCGCCGCTTAACCTTAACCGCAGATATTCAATGCCAGGGCCATATCTGGCCACCGAAATTGAATATCCAGGTCTGTACAACACACCGCATGGTGCAGAGGTTAACCGGGCAGAGGTGATATTGAGCCTATCTTTACCCGTGGATCGCTAACTGGGCAGTGGTTCAATATCGCTGCTGCCCGGTTAGCAACAAGTGCCGCCTCCACTCCGCTACAGAACACCCACAACATGCCACGATTCTACATGGTTAACACTGGGAATGTAGAGGTGCAACTGGTGGATATTCAGCGGCACTAAATGTTTAGTGCCGCTGAATATCCCTCATAAGAACATAAGATCATAAGATATGCCATACTGGGTCAGACCAAAGGTCCATCAAGCCCAGTATCCTGTTTCCAACAGTGGCCAATCTAGGTCATACGTACCTAGCAGTATCCCCAAAAGACACAGGTTCCACAATGCTTGTACTAGGCCAAGCATTGATATCCTGGGTCCCTTCTTAATAATGGTTTATGGACCTTTCCTCCAGGACCTTTTTTAAACCCAGCTACACTAACAGCCTTTACTACATCCTCCGGTAACAAATTCCAGAGTTTGATTACACGTTGAGTGAAAAAATATTTTCTTTTATTAATCTTAAATAGTTTACGCTGTAGCTTCATTGCATGTCCCCTAGTCTCTCTATATTCTGATAATGTAAACAGTCGATCTACGTTTACCCGTTCCACTCCGTTCATTAATTTATAGACTTCTATCATATCTCCCCTCAGCCGTCTCTTTTCCAGGTTAAAGAGCCCTAACCTTTTTAGCCTTTCTTCATAGGGGTATCCTTCCATCCCCTTTACCATTTTGGTGGCTCTTCTCTGAACCTTTTCTAAAATCACTATATCCTTTTTAAGATACGGCGACCAGAAATGCACACAATATTCAAGGTGCGGTCTCACCATGGAACGATATAGAGGCATTATAATATCTTTTGTTTTATTTTCCATTCCTTTCCTTATCATACCTAGCATTCTATTTGCTCTCTTGGCTGCCGCTGCACACTGGGCCGAGGGTTTTAACATGTTATCCACAATGACGCCTAAATCTTTTTCCTGGGTGGTGGTTCCTAATGTGGAACCTTGCATCGTGTAACCATAGTTTGGGTTGTTCTTCCCTAGGTGCATAACCTTGCACTTGTCCACATTAAATTTCATCTGCCATTTTGATGCCCAGTCTTCCAATTTATCAAGATCCTCTTGCAATTTTCCACAATCCTCTTGGGTTTTAACAACTTTAAATAGTTTTGTGTCATCTGAAAATTTGATAACCTCACTCGTTATTCCACTTTCCAGGTCATTTATGAATATGTCAAAAAGCAGCGGCCAAGAGAGCAAATAGAATGCTAGGTATACATGCCTCTTTAGCGGCATGTACACGGTGTACAGTTTTTTAAACCATGTAAATGCCTTTGAAGATCGGGCCCTCTATTTTTATCTTTTTATTTTATTTTATTGCTACATAATTTACAGTTCTCATTGTCTAGTTTTATTTGCCATCTCTGAGAAGTTTATTTTATATATGAGACATCCACTTCCTTTAGTTTGCTTTTATTTATCATGCCATGATTTCTATTTTAGTACAGTATCCATTGTGGTATGCACGGTATCATGCATTTCTGATGACATTTTATATATAATTTTTATTCATTTGGCTGCCTTTTTAGGAGATTTTATTGCTGATTACTTATATTATCCTTTTACCTATTCCCTCCTCTCATATACATATATTTCACTTGGTATCCCTTTTAATTGTTTGATTATTGTCTCACCTTGAGTTTTCATGTACTCAGTATTAAGGTATAGTTTGTTCTTTTGGATTGTTTTTTATTTGAGGTTCCTACACCCCTGATGAAAGCTGTCATCAAAACACAGCTGTGTCGCATGAGATTACCAATGCTCCAATAAAGACTCATTATTCCACATCGTCCATTGTTCGCTTTGCCACCTCGCTCCAATACGTTCTTCTGATATTGCGAGTGCGTGTGCCTCTTTTGGACAGCATTGCTTCTTGTTACCTAATGACTGGGCCAGCCCTGCATAGCAGAAACCAGGAAAGCGTCCTTAGCCTCTTACCTTACCTTAACTCCTTACCCGGATTAACCTTAAGAGGTTGATCTAGTCCTGCTTTTAGCAAGGAAATAAAAACTACAGCTCTATGCATTCAATAGGGCAAAAACATAGTTTAATTAGAATTTTTTGGGTTGACATGGGTGAGCTGGCAAGTTAGCAAGTCTAGTTCCAAGGCAGTTCACAAATACAATGTTTATTTTACAGTGAGCATGAAAAATAAATTTCTTCCTATGATTCGGATCCCATGTGGTTCAATACGGGACTTGTCCAGGAGTCTAGAAGGTGGCAGAAGTTTAGACCCTCACTAAATTCTAATTCAGAGTTGCTGGCAGTCTTTTACCTATGGCCTATCAGCCTGTATCCTGAGTCCTTGGCGAGACACACAGGAACTAACAGGTTAGAGGTCTCTCCCTAAGGGAACTTACAGTCTAAAAATGAAAATAGTAATTTATATTTTCAGAGCACCTTTGTACTCTCTTTGAAGCTCCATCACCTCCTAGATTCCAGTAAAAGGGTCAGTGGAGTTTTCCTGAAAATACCATCTTAATTCTTCAATGATAGCTATACCTGTTTTCTGAAATAGAAATTTCTGTAAAATTGCCAGAAAGTGTAGATGCTAAGATATTGTGGACCTTATTTTAGGAGCATCTCCGTGTATAAATAGAGACATTTGCACGTGTAGATTGGCTAAATGTGCAAACATCAATTTAGATGGAGTTCTATACCCTGTCCTACCACTACGACTCATCATTTATATAGCGCTACTAGGCTTGTTATGTATCCCCCATTTTACAAGCAGAATACATGTGGACAATAATTTAGAATGCTGGACTTTACACCTGCCCTGAGGCACGTTCAAGTGCCAACTTAAAGGGGCAGATGCAAAGGCTGATGCCATCTTCTCACCCCCCCCCAATCCCCTCCTGACTCAAGAAGGCCCCTCCACACCGCCAGGGCCGGTCCGTCCATTGAGCAAGAATGTTTTTTGCACAGGGCCCCGCGTTTCAGGGGGCCCTGCGCAAAAAACATTCTACATTAGCACAAGTAGATTTAAAAAAAACAAACCGGCTGCCGCTGCTGCCGCCGTGGCAGCGGCAGAATCAAATGTCCCGCCGCGGGGCCCCGCTTGCCCGGCAGAGCCTCCCTGCAGCATCAGCTCTCGAGTCCTTCCCAATGCGCGGGCTTTTAGAGCCGCGAAAGGAGAGCTTTTCTGACCTCTCGCGGCTCTGTTAATCCCGCCGGGGCTGATGGGAAATCCCATCAGCCCCGGCGAGATTAACAGAGCCACGAGAAGAAAGGGAAACTCTCACGGCTCTGAAAGCCCGCGCTTTGGGACTCGGGAGCTGATGCTGCAGGGAGGCTCTGCCGGGCAGACGGGGCCCCGCAGCGGGACATTTGATTCTGCCGCTGCCACGGTGGCAGCAGCAGCCGGTTTGTTTTTTTAAATCTATCAGGGCTGATGGGGGGAGGGGTTTAGGACTGGTAATGGGCTATGGGGGGGTTAGGACTGGTAATGGGCTATGGGGGGCTAAGACTGGAAGTGGGCTGATGGGGGGCTAGGACTGGAAATGGGCTGATGGGGGGTTAGGATGTAATGGGCTATGGGGGGCTAAGATTGGAAATGGGCTGATGGAGGGGGGGGGGTTAGGATGTAATGGGCTATGGGGGGGCTAAGACTGGAAATGGGCTAATGGGGGTAGGACTGGTAATGGGCTATAGGGGGCTAGGACTGGAAATGTGCTGATGGGGGGGAGGTTAGGACTGGTAATGGGCTATGGGGGTGCTAAGACTTGAAATGGGCTGATGGGGGGTTAGGACTAGTAATGGGCTATGGGGGGCTAGGACTGGAAATGGGCTAATGGGGGGTTAGGACTGGAATGGGCTGTGGGGAGGCTAAGACTGGAAATGGGCTGATGGGGGTTAGGACTGGTAATGGGCTATGGGGGGCTAAGACTGAAAATGGGGTGATGGGGGGGCTTAGGACTGGAAGTGGGCTGATGGGGGGCTTAGGACTGGTAATGGGTTATAGGGGGCTTAGGACTGGTAATGGGCTATGGGGGGGCTAGGACTGGTAATGGGCTGGGGGGGGGTGGCTAGGACTGGAAATGGGCTGAGTGGAAGGAGGGCTTGAACTGCAAATAGCTGATGGTGACGGGGGCTTGGAATGGAAATGGGCTGAATGGAAGGAAGGCTTGAACTACAAATAGCTGATGGGGAGGGGGCTTGGAATGGAAATAGGCTGTGAGGGGAGGGAGCTAGGACTGGAAATGGGCTGAATAGGGAGGGGCTAGGACAGGAAATGGGCTGATGGAGGGCTAGGATAGGACTAGAAATGGGCTGTTGGGGGAGCTTGGATTGAAATGGACTCATGGAGGGGCTAGAACTGGAAGTAGGCTCATGGGGGCTTGGATTGGAAATGGGCTGAGTGGAGGGGAGCTAGGATTTGACATGGACTGATGGTGGGGCTAGGAAAGGACTAGAAATGGGCTGATGGGGGGCTTGGATTGGAAATTAGCTGATGGAGGGACTCGGATGGGGGAACTAGGACTGGAAATGGGCTGATGGTGGGGCTAGGATAGGATTAGAAATGGGCTTATGGGGGCTGGGATTGGAAATGAGCTGATGGAGGGACTCGGATGGGGGAGCTAGGACTGGAAATGGGCTGATGCGGGGACTAGAAGGGAGCGGATGCTGGGTGGGGCTGGAACTAGAAGGGAGCTGATGTTGGGGGAGGATTATAATGGGATAGAGCTGGGAGAGGGAAAAAATATTTTGTGTGGGAGGGAAGACAAATCTACAATTGGCTGGATATTGGGAGAGTAAGTGGGAATTGAGGATGGCGGGGTAAAATTTGAGTGGATGAAATAGGAATGAGGAAAGAGCAAAAGGAGAAAGATTAGTATGTTAAAGCAGATGTAGAAAGAATGGAAAAAACTAGAAGAGTGAAGAAAGGACAAATGGACAGCAGACGATGGAGAGTTAGCAGAAGACACGAAGAAACCAGAAGAAAGTGTCTGGAGCAATTGCAACTGAAAAAAAATGCACAAAAGGTAGAAAAATATCTCTTTATTGAATTTATTAACTGAAATATGCCAGCTCTGGGAAATGTGCATCATTAACGTCTGCGCTTTGTTTTGTACAAGAGGAAATTAATTTATAGTTTTATTTCTATAGTGTTGTTGTACATTCCAAGTTTGGCTTTTGGGGTTCCCAGTTTAATTATTGTCTTCCTGTTTCTACATTGTGATTTCTTGTTTGGTGACCGTCTATGTTCTGCACGTGTAACTGAGCTGAGGTATTCTGTTTATGTAATTCCTATTTGACATTGCCACTTGTTCTCTTTTCCCAGTAGGTCATGTATTGATATTCTCTGAAATGTATTGGTTTACTATTTGCAGTGTTGCCTTTTGATAGGTAGGGTATGGAGCTTTGTGAGTCCTGGTAATGCTGTCAGGATATGGCAGGTTTGCTATGGGTTCTAAATGGGCAGTGTTTGTAGTAGTTCCTAATGTGCCTGGCGGTTGGCACTGGATTATAGTAATGTAGACATCTTTTAGTCTTTCTTTATCCATACATTCATTAAGAGACGTGTTTACTAAAAGTTAGTGTATGGTAACATTATGCAAATATTTATGCAAATGAGGTCCCTTATGCAAATGAGGCCCCGTACTGAGTCTCCGCACATGGCCCCGCACCCCCCTTGGGCCGCCCCTGCACAGCGCCCTCAACATCAAGAAGGCGGCCTCCTGAAATCAGGCCCCCCAACTCCCAGTCCTACCCGAAAGTGATCCCTAGTCAGTCCTGCTCCATATGGGCCTGGGTTCATAAAGGTGCCTTTGACCCCTAGTGGTAGGAGAGGAATGCATGCCTAGATTTTCATCCTGCCCAAACTGAGGACTGGTTTTATGTTTTGGCACCTATAGGCAAGGCTAGATAGGCAGATTCCAGGGAAACTGGGTGAGGGTTGCATCAGAGATTCCCAAAAGATTGGACAGCCAAACAAGGAACAGAGGAAGACCACAGTGGCACTTTAGAGATAGCACATGCATTTGTCCCTGAAGTAAATGGTAGTAAGCTCCATGTGGTTCTTGGATGCCTATGCTTGAATCAGGACACCTCCTACTACTGATCATTTGTATATCAAAGACGTACGCAGCACTGCACAGGTATATGTAAAAGACAGTCCCTGCTCATCGGAACTTACATTCTAGTCAAGACAGACAGCACAGTAGCTGTAGACATGGAATACATCTAGGGGGAATGGTAAGGAAACACATAGGAAACTAAGTGGATGAGGATCCAAAAGCAGCCTTGAAGAGGTGAGTTTTCAGTCTGGATTTGAAAAGGGCCAGAGATGAAGCCTGACGCACAGACTCAGGTAGTTTGTTCCAGGCGTAAGGAGCAGCAAGATGAAAGGAGTGAAGTCTGGAATTAGCAATAGAAGAGAAGGGCACAGATAGAAGCGATTTGCCATAAGAGCGGAGCTCTCGAGGAAGGGTGTAGGGAGAGATAAGAGAGGAAAGGTAGTGAGGAGCAGCAGAGTGAGTGCACTTATAGGTCAGTAGAAGCTTGAACTGGATGCAGAAACGGATAGAGAGCCAATGAAGCGACTGGAGAAAGGGGGGTTATATATGAGCATATTGAAGCTGGCAGAAAATTAGCTGCGCAGCTGAGTTTTGAACAGATTGAAGGGCAAAGAGATGATTCAGAGGGAGATCAGCAAGGAGGAAGTTGCAATAGTCTAGATGGGAGGTGACTAGAGATCAGCAAGGAGGAAGTTGCAATAGTCTAGATGGGAGGTGACTAGAGATCAGCAAGGAGGAAGTTGCAATAGTCTAGATGGGAGGTGACTAGAGATCAGCAAGGAGGAAGTTGCAATAGTCTAGATGGGAGGTGACTAGAGATCAGCAAGGAGGAAGTTGCAATAGTCTAGATGGGAGGTGACTAGAGATCAGCAAGGAGGAAGTTGCAATAGTCTAGATGGGAGGTGACTAGAGATCAGCAAGGAGGAAGTTGCAATAGTCTAGATGGGAGGTGACTAAAGAGTGGATAAGTGTCTTAGTGTGTGTAGACAGGAAGGGATGAATTTTGCCAGTGTTACAGAGAACGAAGCGACAGGTTTTAGCTATCTGTTAGATGTTCGTAGAAAAAGAGAGGGTAGAGTCAAAGATGACCTCAAGGTTGCGAGCTGAGGAAACGGGGAGGAGTGTAGTGTTATCTATAAAAATAGAGAAGGGAGGAACGGGAGGAGGGATGTGAGTTTAGGGGGAAAGATAAGGAGCTCAGTTTTGGCCATGTTCAGTTTCAGATGGGTGAGTCATCAGCGTAAAGATGGCAGTGAAAACCATGGGAGGAAATAAGTGCACCAAAGAAATTGAGGGTAAAGAGAGAAAAGGAGAGGTCCCGAGACCTGAAGTCCCACTGAAAGCAGGATGGCGGTAGAGGAGGAACCACCAGAACATACGCTGAAAGTACGATGGGGGAGATAAGAAGAAAAGAGGACAGAAAAGAGGTGATTTAATTTGCCCAGTCCATGCTCTAAAGCCCCCTTGAAATCTGGACATGTAGAGCTACACGTGTAAAGAGCGGCTTTCTAAACTTGCTATCTGCACACGCAGCTGATCTACACAAGCAAATGCCACTGTTCATATGTGCAGATGCTTCTAAAATAAGGGCCACTGTAGCTTAGTACCTACGTTTCCTGGAAACTTTACAAAAATGTCTATAAGAGATAGCTATCATTGATGGGGGGACTTGATGTCTGATGTTAGATTGGGGGGGGGGGTTGCTTTTTGATGTTGGGCAGGTATTAGGGATGGGGGACATGTGCTATTGTTGTGGATTATGGGGGAGCGACATGTGCTGCTGGTGTGATAGGGAATCAGAAAGTGAGGGGCACTGATGCTATCAGGAGCAGTGATTTTAAAAAAAAGCTGCTGCCACACACAGATGGGGGTGAACAGGCTGCTCTTTCTAGATGTGCTGGTAAATATACATACAGTCCCGCACGTCCTTCCTTCCATGTATTTTACAAGAGACCCCATGTTTGGCAGAGGCTTTGTAAAACACAGGTAAGATTGTGATCTATAGAAACTGGGCATTTAGGTCTGATCATCATCACTCATGTTCCACGGCAGTAAATAAAATCGTGTTTGGAACGATTCCCTCTGTGTGACTGGTTATTATTTCTGGGCTATTAGTAGGTCACAATAGTCCTAAGAGCCTTGAAGCATCGCTTCTTCCCTATTGGAGGAAATAGGGTCAAAGGGGTGTACAACAATGTTCCCTCTAATTTTCTGTAGGCTGTGTGCGCATAAAATATCAGCTGTGCAGCTTTTGAAGGAAGGTTAAATTTTTGTGCGCCACATAACGACACTCGGAGTCATATACTTTAAAATTTGACTACACGTCAGAATACAGGATGTACACCACATTGATTGCACTAGAAAATATTGTAGAACTTGTGAAAACCGTAAATACACAACAACTTTTAAATTTGAAGACGTCTGTGTTGTTTTCTGTCAGAATCAGAACTGTAATTTTTGTGCGCTCTGTTATAAAGTATGTGCGCTCGCTCGGCGAGGTGTGTGCGCGCGCACATGCGCACAGCTTAGAGGGAACAGTGGTGTACAACATAAAAATTCACTAATAGTTGTTGGTGAATTGAGGTGCATCTCATAGGGGGAGAGAATAAAGTTCCCTCCTCAAGTCTTGCTGATTATCTTCAAGTGGTGACCCTGTTGTATAGCATCTATACTAAATCTCAGCCAGGTGACACTACAATTGAAGTATGGTAGGGTATGGTAGGAACGAAAAAGAAAAATACATACTGGCTGCATGTCGCCCAGGATAAAAAGATGCCCACCCGTAGTCTCTGCACCAGGGCTAACGATGGTGGTAGTGATAGTGTAGACACTGCAGATGCAGGTAACATCCCCTGCCATGGATAAAGGCCACGGTGAGCGTGTTCATGGACCCACTGTGGCAGGAGGAAAGCCACAGAAATTAATGAAAAAGTTAAGAGGATTAACTACGGTTAAGTGACTTCTGCAGTTAAAGAGGAGATAATATCTTGAAGCAAACTAAGAGCGCCCATGGAAAAACAAATACAGGCAGGAGGAGGAGGAGAACTGGGGGACAGTACCAGAAGAAAGGAATACACAGAAAATGAAAGAACAGTTGAGGTGGAGAAGGAGCTGAGAGATCTGGAACTGCTTGAGTGTGAGATGAGTACAGGAAAGGTCAACAAACCTATTGAAGCAGAGGAAGAAAGGAAGGAAAAGACTCAGAGGTAGAGGAATTCAAGATCGAGCTCGTGGTCCACAAGGAAAAAGATGAATATTCTGGGTTCTAGGCAAGGGAAAATTACCCAAGTTAAATTTAACACCAAAGGTTAGAAGTATGATAATGAAGATGAACAAGGCCAAATCCAGTATAAAGGAACCATTTATTGACATCACCAAAATAAATCGAATACAATATTGTGCAGCTAAAATTATTACTGCAAAAATACTACTGACTAAAGTGCAGGGCCAGAAGAAAAAGAGAACAATAACAGTTCCTCCGTGGAAAAAGCACATTGAATGAAAAATACAATCATTGCGTGTGGAGGTACCCCTGATAGACGGGTATCTAAAAGGATTAAGATAATCAAAGATATTAAGGAAGATCCAAGACATCAAGCTGAAGCATGTTGCATTAACAGAAGAAGACTTGAAATGTATACATTCCAAAAATAAATTGAAATTAGCAGCAGAAGTGCAAAAACTGTGAAGATATGAAGAAAACCGAAAAGAAAGATATCAAAATTAACTATTTAGAGAGAACCCAAAACAATTCTACAGGGAACTGAGAAAGAGCATTAAGATACTAAAAGCACCACCAACCAAACCCGAAACAGAAACCTTCTGGAGAAAGCTATATGAAGACCCTCTAAAGCACAATCAAGAAGCATTTAGAAAAAGCAAACATCAAACCTATGGAATGACCTGCAGTAACAATGAAAGAGCTGGAAAGCAGGTTAAAACAAGCCCCAAACTGGAAAAGCCCTGGCCCAGATTGAGTAACTGAATTGCAAAAATCAATTGTTCAAGCAGGCAGACATACCACCACAATGGCTTATTCCAGGAAGAAATTTTCTCTTTCCAAAGGGGAACCCAAGTAACATTCCCAAAAATTATAGACCAATAACTTGTCTACCTACAATCTATAAGTTGTTCACTGCAATAGATTCAGACAGAATCTATGATCATATTGAGTCCAATAACATCATGGCAGTAGAGCAAAAGGCCATTAAGAGAGGAGCATATGGAAACAAGGACCTATTGTTGAGTAAGGCCATCATGGCCAGTGCGAAGAACAGCAGAAATCTCAGTAGAGCATGGATTGATTATAAGAAAGCTTTTGACAGTGTCCTACACTCTTGGATAATAAATTGCCTTGAGACGCATAAGATAAATCCTGGTTTGATAGAGTACATCAAGTTCACCACGACAATGTGGCAAACCACACTCTTTTTGAAATATGAAGGTGGTCAGTAAATCACTGGTTTTGTTAACATAATTTCTGTAAACCGCCCTGAATTAATGATAGGGCAGTATGTTGAGACAACAGGCAGCGCTTCACCCACACTAATATGGGCGTCCATTGGGTCCACAACTTTCACCGCCTTAGGTTGGACGGGCTGAGGATAACACTTTCTCCTCTTCCCCATAACAGGGAACCTCTTATGCCAAAGTATGCCGAAGGGGCGCCAAAGGGGCGGGACTGCAGATCAAGATGGTGGTATCTCGCGAGAACTGAGAGGCCAGCATAGTAAATGACACCAGCAGGGGAACAGCAGAGCTATTGGCAGACATACGTGCATCCAAGGTGGAAATGATCAATAGCCTCCACCAGGTTTGACGAGTGCTTTGCCACATTAGTAGAGAGAGTGACAGAAGTGGAGGACCAAGTCGGACAGTTCGAGGACCGAGAAGCACAAAACAATAAAGAGGTGGAGAACTCCGATGGGCTGTGCGATGGCTGGAGGCGAAGACAGAGGAACATGAAAACTGGGATCAGCAGCAAAATCTCCATATCTTTGGAATACTGGAGGGGGCTTGAATTGCCAGATGCTAGAGCCTTTTGTGCAGCAATTTCTACAGGCCTGTTTTCCTGCCAAAATCGCCGACCCAGCATATGAAATCGAGCGTGCTCACTGAGATACCAGACATAAGCCCCTGCCAGAGAAGCACCTATGGGCTATGATAATTCGTAAGCTCTGGTACCACAAAAAAGACTTTATTATTATTATGGAGGTGAGGAAATCAAAGATGATGTGTTATCAGAACTTAGCCATCACTGTTTTTCTGAATGTCAACGCGGAAAATGTTTCTTCCTTACTGAGACTCACTCCTGAAAGCAGGGCTTAGAGATGCAGTGTGGTACCCTGCTCTCCTCACTGCCTTTTTTCAGGGGGAGAGACATTTTATTCAATCCCCTGAAGAGGTAAGAAACATCCTTGCCCGGGCAGGCTTGGAGCGGAAGCAGAAGGTACTCCACCACAGCCAGGCCAGGGTGGAAAGCCGCAGAGGAGCACGGTGAGGTTGGGTAGCTCAACACTGCCATCAAGGTCTACGGCTAGCACCCCAGAAGGACTCAGACCTGCCTCACCATTACCCTCAACATCCCAACTAGGGGAGAAGTGGACAGAGAAAGTGAACTGTGGTGAGAGACCTGAGAGAGCACAGGATTTGGCCTGGTGATTGGAGACGTACAGAATAGGCTCAGGTCGATTCGTAGAGTAATAAAAGTGACCAAAAATAAGAAAAATTACTCTATTAGCAACAGCATCTATTGAAGAACAATATTGTAGGAGCGAGTATAATTCACCATCTATAAAAATATCTCAGGGATGTCTCAGACCACCGGCTTAAAACAAAGACACAAAAGTGTCTAAGAGTGACGTAATAGCATCAAGGACTGTCCACTGAGCATAAAGTTACTATGTTCAAAACTCCTACTAAAGATATTCAAAACAATGCAAAAATAGCAACAGTGCTGAAAAGCAGTACTTAACTTTAGATACCCCAACGCCAGCTATCATAGCGCTATTCAATGCGTTTCACTCAATAAGACTGAGTTTCTTCAGGGGGATTTGGAACTGAAAATATAAACCGCTGCTGCCCACGTTTTACAACAAAGAGCTTTAACTTGAATAATATCAGTGCTCAAAAAAACGCCGTGCATTGGTGATTGGAGAGGCTAGCAAACCTTTTCTGGACAATTAGTGGACACTTAGTATGTGACAGTATGGGCAGAAGAGTGGCTGAGGTGTAGCTAAACCCAACATTGAGAAGTAATATCTGTTCATTCTGGTATCAGAAGGGCCCAGACAACTATCCAGAAATTGATTTATTTAGACAGATTTGTATACCACTTTATCCTTCAATCAAAGTGGTCACATCACAATTGGAGGGTTACACTTAACATAAGGGTATTTAACAACATTTAGACAGCACACTGGGTTACATTTAACATTGTACAATGAACTCGTATGTCTTGTTGGTGTGAGTGGGTATCGAGTTCGTGGAGGTAGTTGCATTACCGTTCAGGTTGAGACCATTGTCTGTCTGCTCATAGGTTTCTGTAAAGAGCAGAGTTTTAAGGGCCTTGCGGAAGTCTATGATGTCATTTAATGCCTTCAGGCTAGTTGGGAAAGAGTTCCAAAGTGTGGACGCCAGTAGTGAAGGAGCTCTTCTTGAAGTTGTTTGTTTAGTTTTGTGATAACCTGCAAGTGTGCCGATCATGTTGGCATTATTGGACCTTCTAGGTCTATCGTTGATATCTCTTGTTATGATGTCTTGGAGTGCATCTGCCGAAAGATGGTGGATGATTTTAAAGATGATCAGGACAGTTTTAAATTTTGCTCTGGCTATCATTGGGAGCCAGTGCAGTTGCTGTAGGACAAAGGTGATGTGCTCAGTTCTTGGAGTGTCTGTAGTAATGATGCGTGCTGCAGTGTTTTGCACCATTTGGAGTGAGTGTAAGGTCTGCTGAGGTAGGCGTTGATATAATGAGTTTCCGTAATCAAGCAGAGGTGTGATGAGTGCTTAGCACACTGTGCGGAAGTGGTCCTGTCCAAGTATTGGCTTGATTTTTCTGATGGTCCTCAAACGTTGATAGGCCTTGTTTGCAGTTTTGGTGATGTGGGATTTCATGTTCAAAGCTCTGTCCATTGTGATGCCCAGGTACTTAACGTCATCTTTGACTACTATGAGTTTGTCTAGAATGCTGATAGTTTGTGGTGGTATGAAGGTGGGGTTCCTGGTGACGAACATTGCCTCAGTTTTATCGTAGTTGACCGTCATGCTATTGGCTGTGAGCCAGGCATTCATGTCTTGAAGGCATTTGGTTATTGTTGTGGTGTTAAGTGTTAGTAGATTGACTGGAGCGTATACCATGATGTCGTCAGCATAGATGTGGTAGTAGAGTTTATGGCGTTTGATAATGTTGCATATGGGTTGAATGTAAATATTAAAGAGCATTGATGACAAGGCTGAACCCTGTGGTATTCCCTGCATGGCGGGGAACTGTAGTGATTTCTTTTGGGCGCATTTGACTTGTTGCGTTCGAGCTTCCAAGTAGGAAGTAAACCACATCAGAGTGTTCTTACATACTCCTATCTGCTGCAGGCGTTGTAGTAACTTGGCGTGTGATACAGTATTGAATGCTGCCAAGCTGTCCATGAACACTAGCAGGAATCCATTCTTTATGTTATCCATGCCTCTTAGGAGATTGTCAAAGAGGGAAGTGAGTAGTGTTTCCACACCGTGTTGGGGTTTAAAGCCATGCTGATGGATGTCCAGTGGGGCATTTGTATCAATATGGTCCTGAAGTTGTCTTTGCACTGTCTTTTCAATGATTTTCGCAAGGAATGGTAGGCTGGAGATTGGACGGTATGATTTTGGTTTAGAGGGGCTTAGGTTGTTGCTTTTAAGTATCGGTCGTATCATGGCGTGTTTCAGGGACTGTGGCATGTATCCTTGTTGGAGTGAATCTTTGACGATTTTGTGAATGTAATGAGAAAGCTGGCTTTTTGTGGCTTTGAGCCAAGATACTGGGCATGGGTCCGACTGAGAGGTTGTTGTGTTGAGTCCATTTATTATGTCCTCTATTTGATGTGTTGATGGTATGCTGAAGTTCTCCCACGTTTGATGATGCTCTTTTATCTCAAGGTCATCTGTCTGTGGTGTGATGGAGCGTATCTGGATGGTGTTTTTTGATTTCATGTAGTCCGCAAATTCCTGTGGGTCAAGATGGTGAGTACAGTGCTGCGTAGTGTCCTTAGTTAGCTTTTGGACAATGCTAAAGAGTTCTCTCAGTCTGTTGACAGATTTCAACAGGAGGGAGGAGTAGCCTAGTGGTTGGGGCAATGTACTTCAGGCCGGAAGGTCAGGGGTTCAAATCCCACTAGAGGACAGCAACCTTGGGCCGGAAGGACTGGGGTTTCTAGTCCCACAGATGCTCCTTGTGGTCTTGGGCAAGCCACTTAACCCTCCATAGCCCATGTTCCCTGTAAGTATTAGTGTATGTATCTCATATCCCCATGTGTTAAATGTATCCCCCAATTGTGTTGTGACCGCTTTGATTGAAGGATAAGGCGGTATACAAAACTGTCTAAATAAATAAATAAATAAATTTCATAATTAGGTTGGTATGGTGTTGCTTTTTATGCCCATTTATCAAGTTGTTATATTCCAGTTGCTTGGTTCTATATTGAGTCCGTGAGTTATGCGACTTATTCCGTCTCCATTTTCCAGAAATGCTTGATGTAAGCAGAGGGAGGGGGAACTTGAAGTGTGTGTGTGTGGGGGGGGGGGGGGGGTGTTTGAGATGGTGGTAATACTAATTGGATGCCCTAGCAGAATGCACAAGGGAGGAGGATGGAAGCACAATGGGTACAAATTGTTAAAAGAGGGTTGCGTTGGTTGCAATGTATATTTTGTTGCAGACCTTGGGGAAGGAGGAAAGGAATTCAGCACAAAGGTGGGGAAAGGGAAGGATATGAAGTGAGAGTAGTAGAGTGTATGAGGTGGGGGGAGAGAGAAAAAAATGGAATGGATGAGAGCATGACTGGAAAAATAGTAGGGACAGGGGTCCTTTGTGGGCAGCCCTGAGCTGCTGAGTACAAGAAATATGGCTCTTAAATTAGCTATGCTGAACGTGGCCAGCATTAACAATTCTATTAAACAAAAGAGGGTTCTTAGCTATCTGCATATAGAGCGGGTGGATATTGCCTTCCTCCAGGAGGTGCGTCTGCTCCCTGCTGAGGCAGCCAAGCTCTGGGGAACGTATTGGGAGCAACTCTACATGTCACCATATACTTCTAAGAAGCGAGGAGCGGCTATCCTGATAAGCAAGTGCACACCTACGGTTGTAACGGAGCATGGGGGGAGATACACAGGGGCGCCTGGTCTGGGTGGTGGGGCGGGTTGGTGGCCAGTCGCTGTCCCTTCTAAATCTGTATGCCCCAAACAGGCCCCTTTTTCCAGCAGGCGTTCTCTGCATTTGCGGCTAAGGCCCAAGGTTCAATTTGGGTGGAGGGGGGGACATGAATTGTGCCCTTAGCTTGATCGATAGATCTGGGCTAGTAGAACAAGCACAACCCCTGCCTGAAGGGATGAGACTCCTCAAGGCCCTAGCAAAACTAGGATGGGTGGATGTGTGGAGAGAGTTCAACCCTAATGAGAGAGATTATACATACTGTTCAGCTAGGACACATGGCTATTCAAGGCTAGATATGTTCTGCGGACAAGCGGCAGAGATATTCCGAGTAGTACAATGTCGGATTATGTCACCGTTGGTTAATGACCATGCTATGGTCTGCCTATGGCTAGACCTAGATAGAATGATAAAACCCTCGGCCACTCGAACATGGAGTGCAAACGTATGGCTATTATGAGAAGCAGCGGTGCAAGATGCTATGCGAGAGTGGTGGGCTGAGTATATGAGCCTCAACGATACAGAGGGAATATCAGCCGGTTTGCTCTGGGAGGCGGGTAAGGCATATATGTGGGGTCAGCTGCTTCAGTTGGCATCACGCCAGAAGAAAGAAAAGGATGCAAAGCTGAACCAACTCTGCATGTGGCTAGATGTACTGCAGACAGAGCATAAAGTGGCAGCCTCATCTATTAAATATCTGGGAATCCGGGTTTCAGCAGGCATTGGAGAGCTCTTCAAGCTTAATTATGAGGCATTAGCCACTAGGATTGGAGAAGAGTTAGCCCGATGGGATGGACTCACTCATTGGGCTGGATTAGTAGAATAGCAGCCATTAAAATGACAATCGTCCTACAGCTGATTTATCTCTTCTCTCAATTACAATATTGGTTCCAATGCGTTTCTTTAAGCAGCTGGAGGAGAGGCTCAGTAAGTTCATCTGAAAAAAAACCTAGAGTGTGTATTGAGTGGAAACGCCTGGTACAAGCCGTGGAAGATGGTGGGGTGGGATGCCCATACTTAGCCCTATATTACAAAGTGACTGCCTTATGGGGACTGCAATATCACTACATCCGCCCTCCAAATGTGCACATGGAGTGTGCTTGGCTTGCCTCCTATTCTATTTTTGAATTTGCACGACACAACCTAGATGCAATAGAGGGATATGTCCTTTTGAATCCATTATTTCATATTAGACAGCAGGTGTATCGTAAGGAGGGAGTGAGGGACCAAGTCTTCCCCAACACGCTGATAGCCAAATTTCTTCCCATTAGCAGCCTCGTATTTACAAAGCTTCGAGGGGACTGGAGTATGAATGGGATACATAGGTTCAGTGACGTAATTGAGCACAGCTCATGCATGAGTATGGCCCAAGTAAATGAGAAAGGGAGAACATGGATACCTTATTATCAGTACTTTCAGTTGAGGCATTTTATTGCAAATGCAGGAACCCTCGTCCTACTTATACGGCGGCCAACTCAGCTGGAACAAAACTTATTTATTTGACAAGGTTACCTGTTGGAAAGTCCTGCTGTCACAAATATATAAAGTGTTGTTAGATATGCACTGCTCAAGCCCCGATAGGCATATTGACTCCTGGCACCGACCATCAGATGAATGGCGCACCATTCATTGACGGGGGTATCAATGTATGTGGAACACAAGCTGTCGACAGACGCAATATTAGCTAATTATACAGGCATATCTCACCCCAGTTAGGTGAGTATACCTTGGGTTGCAGAAGGAGGATAGCTGTTGGAGGGGATGTGGGCAGAGAGGCACCTTTTTCCACCTCTTGTGGGAATGCCCACTGATAAGCACTTTTTGGCAAAAGGTGGTTTCCACAATCAATGAGATTACAAGGGTCAACTGGTGACTCCACTCCCAGCCCGTTTATTGTTTTTTTTTGGCCAGGATTCTGGGGTGGCAGGTGCTTCTTGAAGACTGGTAGAGTTGCTTCTCTTGGGGGCCCAAATGGTGATAGCATGATGCTGGAAAGACAGTGTAAGTCTAGCCCTCGGGGATTGGAAGGCCCGAGTGTCTGAAATACAAAACATGGACTGTTTGGTAGCAACCTTTAAGGGGCAATAAGATTCATATGAAGATCTCTGGAACCCATACTCTAGATGGCTCACTGAGGGGCCAAAAAAATACTTAAGGGTAAAGAATAGTTCTGAGAAACCAAGGGCGAGGGGTCAGAATGTACTGTGGTGTCCCACGGCTGTCAAATTGCGATCATCATAGAGAGATTGGTATGTCCCGGGGTGGGCAGACACAGGAGATGTGGGCCCTCATAATAGAAGTTGATATATTACCAAAATTGTGGAGGAGTAGCCTAGTGGTTGGGGCAAGGTACTTCGGGCCGGAAGGTCGGGGGTTCAAATCCCACTAGAGGACAGCAACCTTGGGCCGGAAGGACTGGGGTTTCTAGTCCCACAGGTGCTCCTTGTGGTCTTGGGCAAGCCACTTAACCCTCCATAGCCCATGTTCCCTGTAAAATAGTTCTCTGTGTGCTGTGCTTTCCTGTCTAATCAATGTGTTTATACCTCAAAACTTTCCTGTCATGATTTGACAATTTCCAATCTGTAATCAAAAAAACCGCTGCTGATCGCTGGAAGTAGCGGTATACAAATGTATACTAAATAAATAAATAAATAAATAAAATAGGCCCCTCTTCGACGCCCGAAGATGTAAATCTTAGTAATTCTGCCAGAGACATCATAATCAACTCCACCTTTATTAAGCTCTATCATGCTACTTTCCCAATGGAGGGTGGGTGGGAGGGAGGGGAGAGTAGAAATAGTAACTGTTTGTATAGGAATAGCTGAACAATAGGATGAGTAAAAAGAAAAGTTGAAATGAACAGATGGTAATGTTGTTATTTATCTCTGTAATATGGGAAAACCTGATGGAAATGTGTGGAAAGTGTTTCACCCTCGAATTTGTAAATAAAGAAAGTTATAAAAAAAAGGAAAAGAAGGAGAGAGGCACTAAGAAATACAAAAAAAAGGCAAAAAGATACAAAAGCTACTATACAAAAAGCCTTACCAAGCAGGGTGGAGACTTAAGCATCAATCATATGGGGTGCAACAGGGACAACCATAACCTCCCTAGCTAACAGGAATTCTAAGAGCTGTTTAGGTTAAAAAAAAAGAAAAACCTTATCTTTATAAAGTAATTATGCTTCGAGAGGGAAATCTCAACACAAATTTCCCACCCAGAGAAAGTACTCCTTTCTTCTCTGTTGGGTGACACATACCAAATCAGGAAACATGCGAATATTAGAACCAAGAAACTGCTCAATAAAATTCTGAAAATAAGCTCTCAATCAGACACCAAGGCAAGGGTCACAAGAAGGGCGGTGCACTCAGTGATCACCTCCAAGGAACCTTCTAGGAACCCCATCAGATCCCCAGAGACTGAGGGAGTGTCACTTGAGCCAGCAACCAAGAACAATGACTGTGCCCTAACGAGTGGGGGCAGGTTTTCAGGAGGTACTTTGTAGTTTAAGTACCTCCTGAAAATACTTGTGCACCATCTCTAACAAAGACAGAACAGGAGACTTGGGAAAATTTAGTAACCTTATTTCGCCTAACTTGATTGTCCAAGTGTTCAATCTTCCTAGCAAGCAGAGTACTGTCTTTAACTTGGGTGGCCCACAGCCAACGAAGTTGAACCAGCTCTTCTTCTAAAACACCAATCTTCCCATCTTGTTGCACCTATACTTGAGAGACCTCCATAACAGAATTTTTCAAAGACGAAAGTTCCATACTCACAGACTCCATGATAGTTTGTAAAGAGGAGTTCATTGTCGCCAATGTGCCCCACAGCGATTCCATATTAGCAGGTTTAACCAGCCCTCCAGAGACTGATATCTGCACTCTGCACTCCCCCACAGCTGCGAGGCTCCCAAGAACAGGAGACACATCCCCTGTCGATATAACATCAGACCTCACAGCAGCTGCGGTAGACAAAGTGAAGCCCCTTGCGCCGTCAAAGCCCTCTTTACCTCCCTCAACCGGGGTGCTCATCAGCTGCCTGGGGGGGAAGCACTTTGGTTGGCATGGCTACATTTCCAGGTTTCAGTGGGGGGGGGGGGGCGGTACGCTGCTCCAGAGACAGCAGCACTCTTGATTCACCAGGGCAGCAGAGACTATGCTCCACTATCCCGCTGAAGACTCTGCTCCAGCTTCCGGCATGGAAAAGTCGCATGCTGTCAAGTTCTGTTGGCCACTCTGGCTGTTCCCAGGACAACCCAAGGGTAGGTTGGCCTGCTTCTGCTTCCTTATCCCTATCTCCAACTTCGAGAGCCTCAACAGAGCACCACTAGGAAATCTGTTTTGTGTGGCGCTTAATCCAATGAGTACTCTCATCAACTCTCTGGTATGCGAATTTAGTCTTAATCCTAAAGAAAGTAAGAACCCAGAAAAAATATCCCATTTATTATTTGTAGACAATCTGAAGCTCTACAGTTCCAGCGACCAACAATTAGCAGATGTGTGGTGAAAAGCTTTTCTGATGACCTTTGGCTTTGACAAATGTGCTAAGGCAGCTTTATTTTTTAAGAGGGAAATTGAACAAAATGGAAAACATCTCCCTGGCTGAGGCTGTGACATCAAGGACCTTGAACAGGAAGGCATATATAAGTATCTTGGAGTACAGGAAGGAACAACACTTAAACAAAAATTACTGAGAGAAAAGATCAATAAAGAATAGTACAGGAGATTAAAAACATTATTGAAAAGTGCTTTAACATCATGGAATAATATGCAAGCCATCAATCAGCAGGCAATTCCTGTACTCTCATACAGCTTTGGGGTTGTGTCTCTTAACAATATTGAAAAACTGGATGTGCGAACAAGAAAACTCCTCCATGCCCATGAGATCATATACAAAAATCAGTGTATGCCAAGGCTGTACATCCCTAGAGCTGAAGGGGGGCTAGGCATCATAGAGATTGATTACACATACAGAGCTACTATCATAGGCCTTCAGGCATACATAACTGTATCATTGGATCTAAATGCGCAAAAAGTTATGAAATAAGAAAGTAAACATCCAGAGTCTGTCTCCATCATCAAACTTGGACAGGCGAGAATCCACAAGCATACACAGGGAAGGAAGTAACAGAATTTGCAAACGAGAAAAAAATCTTCAAAAAATTAGATCAAACAAGGAAATACATGTGGCAAATAGACAAATACAGTGGAAAATAGAGAGTGTTACTCCAGGAACCCTTTGTCTATCAATAATGGATAAATGAATGGTTAAGGACAGGTGAACTGAAACTGATGGATGAGAGGCTGATAGTTGTAGCCCAGGACAGTAGCTTATGGACGAGATGGTTTACAGTGAGCATTGAAATAAATGGAAAAACAGACATATGTCAACTCTGTGGGAACGACTTGGAAACGGTGACTCACCTCATAGCTGGCTGTGAAGTTCTGATGGCAGAAAATTTCTATACAGAAAGGCATAATAAAGTAGCACGTCTCATCCACTGGAAACTCTGTAAACACTACAACATCACTGTGCCTGAAAAACTCTGGGATCATGACCCTAAAAGGATTACCGATAATGAAGAGATTATGATCAGCTGGTAAACTCCCATTCCGACCGATAAAATGCTGGATGCCAGATATAGTGGTAAAGAAGAAAAATACCAGAACGGCACTGGATTATAGAGGTGTCAGTTCCAAGTGACTACTCTGTGAATTGTGTTGAGAGGGAGAAAATATTCTAGTACTAAGAAATGCAGTCGGAGATCAAGAAAATGTGGCAGAAAGATACCGAGTTATTTCCCATCGTGTTGGGTACCACAGGCCTAATTAAGTGGAATTTCCAAGCACACCTTGATAAATTGTTCATACATGTAACATCTTATGAACCCAGAAGGAAGCTCTCTTTGGCATGATACAAGTACTATGCTGAGCATCAGCAATAAATTTGAGAGACTGAGATCATACTCCACATACCCTGGATTAGAAGTGAGGCTCATGACTGTCATGGTCTGCACAAAACTCACCGAACCTAGAAAGACCCTAGTTCACACAATTACTAAACTTTCTAGGTTCGGTGTTTTGTTTCCCTAGTGTGGGTTTTTGTGTTGGCATATGCACAAAACTCACCCATTTGGAGAAACTGCCCTGAGGAAACCAAAGGGAAGCCCACAGGGCAGAGGTTGCCAACCTTTTTGGCAGCCCCCAAAAACTTCAGGGACCCCCTCCCCAGTTTGTTCCCACCACTCTTCCTTGACTCCCACCTCTAAGTGGCAAGTTTGCCTCCACTATCCCTCTATCTCCCTTTCTCCCCCCCCCCACCAATTCCCCCCAACCGAATCCCCATCAGTCGCTCTCTTTTTTTCTCTTTTCTATGTCCTGCAGAGCCCTGTAGTAGTCTCATGGACCCCCAGGAGTCTGTAGACCCCAGATTAGGAACAACAGTTATAGGGTACATCATGGCTCAGTAGCTCCCAGAAGTGATGTTTGTCCTATGCGGTATTGGAAGAGGAGTTATACTTGAAATATCCAGTCCTAAATAGAATGTATTGATTAATAGGAGAGCACATTACATGTGATTTATTTATTTATTTAGAACACGTAAGCATCATGCAGGGCTGGCCCTAGAGTTGATCCAAAGTGTTGGAGCTCTAGGTGAACCTCAAACTTTACCCACCCTCTGGCTGACAAAATCTATTATTGAGCTTTGAATGTCCTGCTTTTACTGCCCTCCAGAGGTTGCTGCCCTAGGCAACTGCCTAGTTTGCCTAGTAGTGAGGCCGGCCCCTGCCACTGTGCCATTGAAAGATCATAGCGGTTTACAGTAAATACGTTGTCCATAGAACAATATGAACTGTCAGGACGTTGTATGCTGATCACATGTACTGCTTCAAATGTCCGCTGCTCTTTACCGCACCAGGCTTTCACATGTGTGCCTCTGTCATAGGAAAGACCTTGGCACTGCGTTGTACCATGATGACAAATGATATAGAATGAAATTGAACACCAAAAAGATGGCAGTGCTATTAAAATATTTCCTAAATGAACAAAAGCGAAACAAATCAAAGAACTGAAAGATATCAGTAGCGAAATCACAGTAGATGAAAAATGCTTAACAGAAACAAAAAGAGATACTGGGAATGCAAAAAAAAGGGACCGATATTGAAACACTACAGTGGTTTTGTTTTTTTTACATTCTGGCCATAGCATTTAAAAATATTCCGGATGTTCAGCACCAGAATCTAGACTGTAGCCAGTGTTGAGTATTCACACAGAGGGCGGCCGCCACCACTATCTCATTAATGGTGATTTTTGAGACTGCTATCCAGATAACATTAGCTTTTTTTGCTGTCCTGTTATCTGGAAAGTTATCTGATGGAGGTCTCAGTACTCTTGCTCTCCAGATAACTTCTGCCCACTTACTGCCCCAGCATGATCTGGATAGTCCCGTGGCAGTTTGTAACGATACTCAGTGGCATTATCCACTCAATATCAACAGGGCAATCTGTGAGGATATTATCCACTGAATATCCACAGGGGAGTTTGTAAGGATACTCAATGGCATTATCTGCTGAATATCCACAGGGCAGTCTGTAAAGATATTATCCGCTGAATATTCACAGGGCAATCTGTGAGGATATTATCCGCCGAATATCCACAGGGCAATCTGTGAGGATATTATCCGCCGAATATCCACAGGGGAGTTTGTAAGGATACTCAATGGCATTATCTGCTGAATATCCACAGGGCAGTCTGTAAGGATATTATCCGCTGAATATTCACAGGGCAGTCTGTAAGATCATTCAGTGGCACTATCTGCTGAATATCCACAGGACAATCTGTGAAGATATTATCCGCCGAATATCCACAGGGCAATCTGTGAGGATATTATCCGCTGAATATCCACAGGGCAGTCTGTAAGATCATTCAGTGGCACTATCTGCTGAATATCCATGCATAGTGCTAGGCAATTATCCAGATATCAGCTGCAACTATTCAGATGACTGCCTTTAAATATTAACCCCAAATTACTTTTGGAACTATGAAAAGTATCTTAGGAAGATCTTAGATTTACAGGTTAAGAAATGAATACTGAATAAGTATCTTCTCCATGGTATGACAGAGGTAAGGCATAGATTTGGGGGTTTTCCAAGTGCAAAGCCTGGTTTACATGCAGGAAAAGGCTTTTATAGAACTGCACAGGGGAATCCCTGTGTTACACGCATCATGCATAGATGTTCACGGGGCGTAGTTTGGATGGAGCAGATGTGGAATTGTGCTGTACGAAGCAGGAGAGAATTCATGCACCATCATTTGCTCACTGTTGGGGCTGGCACTGGGAGCTCATGTAATTTCTGAACTTCTCAAATACATATGCTATAATACAGTAAAATCAGGCCCATAATAAAGAGATTGTTTAAAAAATTGTTGTTGTTGTTAAGTGCGCCCATAATAAAGAGATTGTTTAAAAAATTGTTGTTGTTGTTAAGTGCCAAAGTGTCGGAGTCGGAGTCGGAGTCGACTCATGGCGACCCTCTGGATAGCTATCCTAAATTGTGTTCGGTCTTGAGTCAGGCGGCTCATTGTTGACAGACTGGTACCCGTAGCTGCTGTTATTGTATCAATCCATCTCATTGCTGGCCTTCCTCTTTTGCGTTGACCTTCTATCTTGCCAAGCATGATGTCTTTCTCTAATGATCTCTCTCTTCTCATGATGTGTCCAAAGTATGAAAGTTGAAGTCTTGTCATCTGAGCTTCTAAAGAAAGCTTAGGTTTGATCTCTTCTAGTACCAACTGGTTTGTTCTTCGGACAGTCCATGGTATACGCAGTATTCGCCGCCAGCACCATAATTCAAAGGCATCAATTTTCTTCCTATCTGTCTTTTTCACTGTCCAGCTTTCACATCCATATGATGTTATTGAAAATACCATGGCTTGAACAAGTCGAATCTTTGTATGGAGAGAGACATCTCTGCTCTTGAGAATCTTATCTAGGTCTTTCATAGCCATTCTGCCAAGAGCAATGCGTCGTCTGATTTCTTGACTGCTTGTTGCTTCTTTATTGATAGTTGATCCAAGTAGGTTAAAGTTGTTCACAATTTCAATTGTAAAAAATTTGTAAAAAAATTGTATGCATCTGAAATATAGAAGATTATTTACTAAAATGCAGTAAACTTTTGCACTTACGATGTGTTAGATGAAAAAATTAAAGCAAAGTGCAAAGCCTCTGCAGTTATTGTTGGGGCGTGTCCAGAGTCCTCCCAATGTATTACAACTCAGAAAAAAATTCTTTACTAGACAGCAAGGGGTATGTTTACTAAACCGTCTTAACATCGCAGCGGTGGTATTATCGCGTGATAAGTGACGTTATCGCGTGATAAGTGATGTTATCGCACAATAACGTAATATTATCACGCAATAACATCACTTATCGCACGATAACGCAGCGGCGGCGGCGTTAAGGCACACTAACGCTGTGAAATCTGGGTCTGAAGGGTGGAGTAAGGCTTCCCAGAGGGCAGCGAGAAGGGGTCAATGGGCGGAGAGTGGGAGGGGAGAGGCTCCAGGCACACTAACACTGTGAAATCCAGGTCTGAACACTAACGCCAGTGAAACCCTCGCGTTAAGGCACATTTGTAGGAAAGAGAAACCATTTCAGTCAGCAATGTGCAGCAAAGGCAGGGAAATCCAGAGTAGTGATAGTTGTGATACATGTGCAGGAACCAAAAAGGCAAACAAACATGTAAAAGGACCAGAACCACATTTGAAATACCAATAACCAAGCTGGCCAAAGGTGATATTAATTATAAACATAAAGCAACACCACTGACAAAGCCCAAAAAATAAGATATCATGTTTGGAAGGGTCTATTCTCTGTCGCCCTATAAAGTGAATGATCCCACATTGAAATAGCGCTGATCAGGGTTTCTGTCATTTAGATTGGACAGGTTTGTTATGGCGTGCACATGTGCAGCAACAGCAGAGTGGGCACATAGGAAATGGCAACTGTACTGATGCTGTAAATGGGATACAGGGGGCTGCAGGCGGCACATGCTGTGGTCCAGCTGGGGCACAGTGCGGACTAGGCAGATGCCTAGGTGGCACATAGGAATGCCGAAACTGTAAAGCAGCAAGACAGCAACGGACGAGTGTCCAACATGGGCACGAGTGTGTGTCCCACAGTGTCATAGGGGATATTACCCAGCAGGTACCCCCAAGGGCACATAACATTGGCAGGTGGTGCTGGGGGAAAGCGCGCATGTCCATGTAGGCACCCCTACCCGAGAACCCACACCATAGGCAGCTGCCTACCAGCACACTGGATGGCCTGGGACTGCGCACCACCAGCACCACTGGCATAATGGCATGGCAGCATGGTGGCGGAGGGGGCAGTGACATCTGCCCACAGCAGACCATGAAAAAACTAAAAAGCGTCACTTTTCAGAGCTCGTTGATATTTAGCAGTATAATGTTAAATAAGCTCTACTTTTTTACCTTCATATGTAGATAACTAACTTTCTTAACTTATTCGAGACTATAGCAATCAGGTCTCAGAATTTAGACTGCTTATTCAAGTTTGCTCATTAAAGGCGAAAGGCAACATTAAGTAACAGTGGAAGACTAAACTAGCAATACCACACAGGTCGTTGATGTACAACAGACGCTTAGTTTCGCCTTTAATGAGCAAACTTGAATAAGCAGTCTAAATTCTGAGACCTGATTGCTATAGTCTCGAATAAGTTAAGAAAGTTAGTTATCTACATATGAAGGTAAAAAAGTAGAGCTTATTTAACTTTATACTGCTACACAGCAGATCATGGCCTAGCCCCGTTTAGGTTGGTGCCGTGCAATGCAACAGACAGGGTCTGTCTGACGAACAGTCATGGTATCCCCAGGGAATGAACTGTCCCTGTGGCAACAGTGTGGTACAGTACACACATCCAGTGTGTTCAGGAGCAGAAGATCACAAGTTCAAGTCCCAGCTGTGGCTCCTGCCAACCCTTTCCCCATATTTTACCCAGTACTAAACCATGGTAATAAAGACGGAACCTTTATTGCAGATAAAATAAACATGCCTGAAATGCCTATATTTTACCCTACAGAGCACAGACACCATAAACATGTGCAATCCCTAGAGCAGAATTTCCCAACTGCAGTCCTGGGGGGCCAAACACCATTCAGGTTTCATGCTGTCCCTAATAAATATGCCTGTGCTGGATTAGTATGTGCCGCCGCCATTGTATGAAAATGTATCTCATGCATATTCATTAGGGACAGCATGAAAACCTGAACAGTGTTTGGCCCACCAGGACCGGAGTTGGGAACCTCTGCCCTAGAGCAGCGGCCAACAGGGGCATAAACACCCACACCCACAGGCTCCACTATCCAAAGCCTCATTGAGAGTCAGGCTGTTGGGCCCTGCGCAGCGCAGCATCTACCAATACTAGCAACTGCATACCTTAGCAATGCCACCCTAAACTTGGGAATATGTTACACATATATCAAAAGGTTGCTATGATTAATGGCAGATCACAATGCCTAAGTTAAGCACAATTTGCTGATAGAGCTGCATCATAGCAACCTTTCTGATATCTGTGGAGTGTGTTTCAGTTTTGGTTTCTGACAGTGTTTACCACCCCAGGGAGTGACCCCAACAGTATTGCGTACCATAACCATGCCTGCACTGTGCCCAGGACTGGTGTGGTGGCCAGGGCTGCCAAAAGCCTCTATATTTGCACAATGCTGGCATAGGTGTGGGAGTGTGTGTCTGTCTATCCAGTGTGTTGTGGCTGCCTACGCCTTACTCAGCCCACACTGCTTGCACTGCTTCCAGTGTTAGCCTGCCAATGTGCATAATGAGGAGCAAGGTACTGTGGGTATGGCCTGGACAGGGTGGCCTGGGCTGGATGCATCTGCACAGGGCATAGGGCAATGGCTGGGACATTGTAGTGCCTGGCCACCACCTGCACGGACAGGGTGCCACAGCATGTCCTGCTGGGAGGTCACTCTCATCCTGACTGAGCAGTGACCATGGCATAGCTAAGTTCCTCCATAATGCTATATAGTATTTCTCTCAAGTGATATTTATGGGTTCTCTTTTCTGGGGCCCAGTCACTGACTTATTTGCTTGGTGTGTGTGCTCACATCCCAGTTTTGGGTGCACACATCTCCTCCAGGAACATGCACTATGGACTAGCTAGCAGACTGTCTGCAGTTAGTATGTGTATGGCTGGAACACCTTGCAGGGTGTAGCGGCTGGAGACTCACTGTGCTCACTGCTGGAGAATGTCAGATAGTGGTGGGGGGCAGCTGAGCATTTCCAGGCCTACGGTTTGTCTGCCATTGTCTTATGGATGCGTATAGATCTGCATTGACTGCCCTGTAGGGTGCCCGTTCCCCAGCAGGACTGGGGTTGATGGTCCCCTCTATTGCCATCATTGCAGGGATGTAGAATGTGGATCTGCTGGTGGGAGATCCTGTCCCCCACCCTGAGCCCCTGAGGGCGGGTTGGGTGATGCTACATAATCCGCCTATGGGTCCAAACACCCCCCTTCACTTAAATCATGTGACCATGGCACCCACACAGGATATGCACTATTCTGGGTGCATCATATTCCACAAGGGCTAGACGTGACTGGGAAATACAGATGGACACAGGTGTATCCTAGGTGTATCTGCAAGGACTACCTATCACACACTGGCACTGATGGCAACCTGCAGCATAGCCTATCTCAGCTAAGCCAGGTGCTGCGGACCTGGTGCTGGGTGCCCCACCTCATCCTCAGGGTGAGCACAGTACCCCCACAATGTGACGGTCTGTAGCTACTTTGTGCCAGTAACACACAGGGTCAGTTCCCCCTACCAGGCCGAGGTGCTGTGGGGGTGCATACTCCATCTTGTGATCATCTGTAGACTGCTGATCTGCATGTGCAGTGCATCATGGGTACGGGTGGGTTAACCCTATCCTGGTAACCACAGCAGACAGTTTGTGTGGTGACCTGCAGTCCTTCTGTAGCCAACCAGGGGTTTGTTAGTAGCTATAGAGATGTAGCCCACTGGTTACTTCACTGACTGTGGAGGCAGAGGTCATGGGTTTGATCCCACAGTGGTGTTATTTGATAGGGCTGTCTGAGGCATTTCCTTTTTAAAATTTAAATTAGTGCTGCCAGCAAAAACATCCTCACAGTGCTGTAACTTTAAGGTGCCTCATAAGGCGCCCTATAAAGTGCCTTATAAGGTGCCCTATAGGGCACATTATAAGGTGCCTTGGTGGACAGTGCACGTTATAATGTGCCCTCTGTAGTGCCTTATAGGGCATCTTAGGTTACGGCACTGTGAGGGTGTGTTTGCTGGCAGCACTAATTTAAATTAAAAAAGAAAATGCCTCAGACAGCACTGATTTAAAGTAAAGGGTAATGCCTCAGACAGCCTTACTCATTAAGCCCACTGGGGGATCAAACTCATGACCCCTGTTTCATCAGTCATTGTATTAACCAATGTGCTACACCTCTATTGCTGTGATTGCAGGTCAGCACGCGAAGTTAAGGTTAACGCGCGGTAACGTGTGCGGCTCCCTCTATCGCACGATAATGGACATGGCGCACTTTATCGCGCGATAACCCGCGATTGCTACCTTAAGACCGGAACGCCCACTCCTTATACGGCATCCTTCACATTATCGCTGCAACTAGTGCCGGGAACATTAAGACGGTTTAGTAAACATACCCCCAAGTGTATTGACAATTAGCACAGAAGCTTCCACGGTGCATGCGCTCTAACTGCGAGAGTGGCAGTACAGGCTTAATTACAATGTGCCGGCCACGTCTGCTCCCTGCCGCTAACCCATCCAGTTAGGCACGGTCCCTATGCACTGCCATGCCAGCATACTAACACGTAGTGTCCTTATGAGCTAACAGCACACAATGACTCACAAGCTAGCTGCTTAGCACACTTTCGTAAAATGGTCCCATAGTTTTTAAGATTAGCTGGAAGACGCATCCTGATACAAAATCTGGCCAGAAGGAAAATGAGATTGGCCATTCGTGTCTGCCAATGCTCTGGCAAACGGAGAAAGAAGGGTGGAGAGCAATCTGGAGTGATGACATTAAACATGGGCAAAGCAAAGAGGAAAGCTGAACACAGAAAGAACTGGCACGCCACGGCTGCCAACCTTCCGATGGATGACATACAGTACCCTTCACCTCTGCCTCTCTCCCCAGCTGCAACAAGAAGCAAATTAAACCATGCGTTGCCCCATCTTTCTGCCACATGGCAGCTGGCGCACTTTCAATTACAATTTCGGGTATATAATACTCAGCAAGCAGGCAAAAGAGCAGATTCCCTGTATCAGTAATGTGCAGGAAGTCAAAAGAAATAAAAGAATATACACTTAGTTATCTGTATGTAGATACCAGAAGTCTTAAAATAGATTTGAAAATTAGAATTTATTGTATTTAATGAAGATATAAGCATAATTATAGGCAGAAATAGGATAATCAATGGGGCAGATCAAGATACAAACCAGGCAATCAAATCTATGACTTTTGGATCCTGATCCACTTCAACTCTTAGGTGTTTCCTTACCATTCCCCTTGACATTTCCTTGTTCTCAACTGTTTGTGTTGACCGTCCTAACTAGTTTGTAAGCTCTGATTAGCAGGGACCATCTTTTACATGTCTGTTGAGCACTGCATATGCCTTGTAGCGCTATACAAATGATCAGAAATAGTAGTAGATGAAGGACTGACACTATATGCTAAGAATGACAGACTCAAGCTGGATAATAAACTGCACTATGAAATCTTTTATGGCTAGAAATTCCTCTTGTAATGGGGAAGAGTATAGCAGTGGAGGTATCTATCACACACCTGCTAAGATGAAGAAACATACAGTGGAATGCTAACAGAAATTAGCAAAGCTAACAGACTTGGCCATACAATAATATGGAAGTTTTCAATTATCCTGATATCGATTAGGTAAATGCCAGAATGTTGAGTTCTATATTAGGGGACACTATTCAGCAAAAGGGATCTTAGAGTCCTTCATTCCATTTATTACATTTCTAACTTCCCTTCCTCTCAGATCTAGGCGGCTTTCAGCAAAACCTATCATAAATCAACATAGGATAAAACATAAAACAAAAACATTAAAAAATTCTTCCCAAGCATACTATATAAACATCATGTTAAGTAAATATTTATTTTATTTATTAGAACTTATATACCGCCACTTCCAAAGATCAGTGGCGGTTTACAGAGAACAAAACTGGAAATTTACATTATAACTTTGAAAAACTTATTTACAGAACAAAGCGAGATAGTTTTGCAAATTGTTAAGCTGTACAATGTACAATATGGAGATGTTGTATAGCATATATGAAGGTGCGTGAAAGGGAGGGGATGGGAAAGCAAGGGCTATCAAGGGGGGTGGGAGGTTTGGGGGAGATTGTTATTGGTGGAGGGACCATAGTACTCAACAAATAGGTGGGTTTTGAGCTCTTTCTGGAAAGTTTGGAGGTCTTTAATGGCTCTGAGGTTGTCTGGTAATACATTCCAACTGGAAGGGGCTACATAAGAGAAGGCTCTATGGCTGACAGTTTTGTTGGCATTGCGGATGTGGGTGGGGATTATTAGTGTATTTTGGGAGCAGGTCCTCCTGGTTCTTGAGTTGTTGAGTGGGCTAAGGAGGGAGTTGAGGAAGGATGGGTCAATTTTATTATAGAATTTGAAGATAATTATGAGGTTGGAATGGGCAGTCAGTGGAGAGAGTGGAGGACCGGCGTGATGTGGTCGGAGTAGTCAGCCTTGTGTATAATGTGTGCGGCTAGGTTTTGAGCTAATTGGAGTTGTTGGATGGTGTTTTTGGGTAGGCCATGCAGAATACTGTTGCAATAGTCAAGGTGGGGTGTTATCAGTGCTTGAAGGACTGATCTAAAGTCTTGACTGTCTAGTAAAGGACTGAGATGCTGTAACATTTTTAATTTGAGGTATATGGTTTTTGTCTTCAGCCCCCTTGCTATGTCTGAGTTGTCTTTCATATTTCCATTTGGGTCTTGATGCAGGCAGCAAAGTACAATGTCATTAGTGCCCGTAATAGCACAGTGCTTGCGCACAATTTTCTGCACTAGTGTAGATCAGGACCAACCCAAGGGTTTCTGCTGCCCCAGGCAAAAGCCCTGGCCGTGCCCCCCTCCCCGCTGCCACCAATTCCGGGGGAGGGGGATGGACGGTAGTGGCCTACGGCAGGCCATGTTCTTCAACAAACATGGCCTGCCGCTTCTGACCCCCCTCCGACACAACTTCCTGTTGGAGGTGATAAGGAGTGGCAGGCCATGTGTGCCGAAGCACATGGTCTGCTGTGGGGGCCGTGCGGTGCTACCTACAGATGGCTGCTGCCCTAGGCAACCACCTAGTAGACAGGCTGGCCCTGGTGTGGATGCAGAATGCACGAAGAGATTTAATATAAACCTAATTAATGCATAAATGGCTGTGGCAACAGCAGCGCGCAGTGCATTTCAAACCATGCATTAGATGATCAAGGTAATGAATCAACGAGCTGCAGAGAAGGGCACAGAGAGCTGATCTCACTGCTTGGATTTTACACGAGGTCTGAGGAGATGTTAAACTCTGTGGTCAGAGCTGGTGAGGAATGTATGCCTGCTTGATCGTACAGCATCCATAACTGTTTTCTGACTGTACTGAAGAGTACCGAAAGAAAAAGAAACCAGCAGGGGACGTGTACTGGAACAATGTTATTCCTATAAGCTGGAATGCCGTCACATAAACATTATTCTGCGCAGACTTTCTGCGCAAATACTATCTGTGTTCATAAACAGACGTGGCAACACGAGAGCTTCTGTGCAGAATATTGCCGTATGTGTCAGATAGCAAGTGCCCAACTGTTTTCTTTCTGTGCGCAAGTTATTGGTGCTGCTTCCGCAGACCCCTGTGCATAGCTGCCTGCCTTGCTTGCCTTGTTTCGTGCAGAGTTTTCACGCACGGCTCATTTGAATGCCTGTTTGCTTACAGCATCGCTGAACTAAACATCTGTGTTAGACTTGCGTTAGGAAGCCCTGCGCTAGAGCTTTAGTGCTGGGTTACTGCCTTCAGCCCTCTTGGTGTGTCGCTCTGTGTGCTGTGCTTAGAAGTGATATTACTCCATGTGTGTAACAAGCGACTGTATGCCAAAAGAATTAATGAACAAACAATCAAAGAATATTTCTTTAAATTTGTAAGCATGGCTTCTAATGTTCGGTCCATCACTCTCTCTCTGCTTCAGCACGTCTACTATTGATTATGTTAAAATGTGATTTATGTTTTGAGCACAGCGTTCTATCGATTGCCTGTAAATCTTAAAGTCCAGGGCTAATTTGTAAACAAAAAGGAAGTGGAGCTGTGGATCTGAGAGGAGGGAGCGGGTGAGCCATAGGGAGCAACGGGGGACGTGGGGCTGGATTTGGGAGTAGAGTGACTGATATTGCAGCAGGTGAGAGAAGTACAGAAGGATTTGCACGTATGTGGAAACATATGGCATGCAAGTGTGACGACATGAGGTGCGACTACATGAGCACACAAGAGAGAGACAGAGAGAGGGTGAAGCTGAGAGAGGAAATACAACTAATCTCAGGACTGGGTAACAGATGCTTTGCTTGTGCTATCTGGGGCTCAGCAGCGCATTAGCGTGTCATTCATCTGTTGCGGTCTGTGCCTCACCAAGAAAGGGGAACTGCAGCAGGGAGGGAGGTTTGAGGGGGAAAGATGAGAGAGAGGAGGGGAGGGAAGTGTAGTGGGAGAGTGCATGTCCTCAAGGAGAAAGCACATGGGAGAGGCAGAGTCAGCCAAGAGGGGGGAGAGGAGGGCGGAATAGAAGAAGAGACAGTGTGTATGTGTGTGGGGGGGGGGCGGGGAGTGTGCCAGGAGGGGTAGGAAGGGGAAGAAGTCTATGCCTGGAGGAGGAAGGGAAAGGAGGTAGAGGGAGAGACAGAAAGCGTATGTATGGGAGGAGAGGGAGTGGAGGGAATGGGGAGAGGTGGGGGAAAGGAGAAACGAGGGGAAGAACGTCGAGAGAAGAGAGATGGAAAAAGTCAAACTGCTGTGTGGGGGCTGCGCCACAGCAGAGTTAGAAGAGTACAGAGCAGAGGAGCGAAAATGGTAAAGGGGATGGAAGGATGAGGGAAGGCTTAAAAGATTAGGGCTCTTCAAAGTAAAAGAGACGGCTGAGGGGAGCTATGTCAGAGGTCTATAAAATAATGGAGGGGAATGGGTAAATGCAGATCGGTTGTTTATTCCTTCAAAAAGTAGAAAGACTAGGGGACACGCAATGAAGCTACAATGTAGCACATTTAAGACAAATCCGAGAAAATATTTTTTCACTGCAGGCGTAACCAAACTCTGGAATTCGTTACCAGGGGATGTACAGCAGTAAAAGCTGTTAGTGTAGCTGGATTTAAAAGACAAGTTTCCAGAGGAAAAGTCCTTAAACCATCATTAAAGAGAACCGGGGAAATCCAGTGCTTCCTCCCTGGAATAAGCAGCATGGACTCTGTCTAACTTCTGGGAACCTGCGAGGTACTTGTGACCTGGATTGGCCGCTGCTGGAAAACAGGACACTGGGCTTGATGGACCCTTGGTCCAACCCAATATCTTTTGTAAAAGGAGAGAAGGGAAAGAGTAGAAGTGGACGCCACCCCCTGCAAAAGCAGAACAACATCAGAAACAGCCACACTCTTAAACCGCACATCAAAAACAAGTGGGAAGAAGTGGGCAGAATAAAATCAATGCAAAATACACACAAGCCAGGTAAATGCTGGAAAGCAATGAGCACAAATGCTCGAAGCTTAGCCAAAAAATTCCAGACCTGGAAGCCCTAATGGTGGAAACAGATTTGGACATCGAGGCCATTACAGAAACATGGTTTAATGAATCGCATGATTGGGATATAGCCATAGCTGGCTATAATCTATAAAGAAGAGACAGAGGAAATGGAAGAGAAGGAGGAGCAGCCTTGTATGTCAAAAGTAATATTAAAGCTACTGAAATGCAGGGAACATGGGGAAAAGAAGAAGCGCTCTGGATTGCATTGGAAAGAGGAGATGGCACTGTCATCCATACTGCTGTAGTCTACAGACCTCTGACACAAATTGAAGAGAGAGATAACGAACTGATTATAGATATTGCCAAGATAGCAACAAAGGGGGAAGTGATCATATTGGGTGACTTTAATCTACCTGATGTGGATTGGATTACTCCTTCTGCACATCTGGAAAGAAGCAAAAAAATAGTGGATGCTCTCCAAGATGCATTACTTAGACAAATGGTGATGGAACCAACCAGGGAAAGCTCAACGCTGGATGTAGTGCTCACCAACAGTGATAACATGTCGAATGTCTGCGTGAGTGCCCCTGTGAGCAACAGCGACCATCACACGGTGTGGTTTGAGATAAAAGCCATGATACAGGCCAATCATAGCAAGCTCAAAGTCCTAAACTTCAAAAACGCTGACTTCAATAAAATGGCCGAGTACTTAAAGGAGGAGATAACGGGGTGGAAGGAGATAAGGGAAGTGGAATTGCAATGGACTAAACTAAAGGCGGCAATAAAAGGGGCAACAGATAAATATGTAAGAAAAGTAAATAAAAACAAGAGGAGAAGGAAACCTATTTGGTTTTCCAAAGAGGTGGCTGCTCAAATAAAGGCAAAAAACACAGCTTTCGCAAAATTCAAAAGCTTGCAAACAGAAGAACACAGAAATGAATACAGGATCAAGCTCAAAGAGTCTAAAAGAGAAATAAGGATAGCAAAATCAAAGGCAGAGGAAAGATGGCTAAAGATGTTAAAGGTGGCGACAAAACTTTCTTCAGTTATATTCGGGAAAGGAAGAAGATCAGAGCTGGACTTGCAGGACTCAGAAGTGCTGGGAAAGGACTCGTGGAAAGTGACACTGAAAAAGCAAAATTGCTAAACAAATACTTCTGCTCTGTTTTTACTAAAGAAGATCCTGGAGATGGACCAGCTGTGACTCCCAAATATAAAAATAGCAATGAAGTAGATACCACACCATTCACAGAAGATGAGGTGTTAGAACAACTTGCTAAACTGAAAGTGGACAAAGCCATGGGACCGGATGGGATACATCCCAGGATACCGAAAGAGCTCAGAGAGGTTCTTGCAGGACCGTTAAAGGATGTCTTCAACAGATCCTTGGAAACAGGAGTGGTTCCTCAGGACTGTAGAATGGCTAATGTTGTACCTCTACACAAAAGTGGTGACAGGGAAGAGGTGTCAAACAACAGGCCCGTGAGCCTTACCTCGGTGGCAGGAAAAGTAATGGAGGCGCTCCTGAAAGAGCGAATAGTGAACTTTCTCAAAACCAACAGGTTGCAAGACCCAAGGCAACATGGTTTTACCGAAGGACGGTCTTGCCAAACAAATCTGATTGAGTTCTTTGATAGGGTGACCAAGGAACTAGATCTGGGGCATGCAATGGATGCCATCTATCTGGATTTCAGCAAAGCCTTTGATACTGTTCCTCATAGGAGGCTTGTCAATAAACTCAGTAGCTTGGGGATGGGTCCCAAGATAGTAAACTGGATTAGAAATTGGTTGACTGACAGACAACAGAGGGTGATGGTACATGGAGCTCACTCGGAAGAGAGGAAGGTGATTAGCGGGGTGCCTCAGGGTTCGGTCCTGGGCCCAGCACTGTTCAATATATTTGTGAGTGATATTGCTGAAGGACTGAATGGAAAAGTCTGTCTTTTTGCAGATGACACAAAAATTTGCAACACAGTGGACTCCCCCAAGGGAGTGGTTGACATGAGGAAAGATCTACAAAAGCTGGAAGACCGGTCTAATGCTTGGCAACTACGATTTAATGTGAAAAAGTGCAGTGTCATGCACTTGGGTAGCAGAAATCCAAGGTAAAAGTACACGATAGGGGGTGAGAGGTTGGTATGCACGGTTCAGGAGAAAGACCTTGGTGTTGGTGTGATTATCTCTGATGATCTCAAGGTGGCAAAACAGTGCGACAAGGCGGTGGCAAAAGCCAGGAGGATGTTGGGCTGCATACAAAGAGGGATTACCAGCAGAAAGGAAGAGGTACTTATGCCACTGTACAAGTCACTGGTGAGGCCTCACTTGGAATACTGTGTTCAGTTTTGGAGACCATATCTTGCAAAAGATGTAAAAAGACTGGAAACTGTTCAGAGAAAGGCGACTGAAATGATTTGGAGCCTGCATCAGAAGCCTTATGAGTAGAGACTTGAAGACCTAAATATGTACACTTTGGAGGAGAGGAGGGACAGGGGAGATATGATTCAGACCTTTAAATACTTAAAGGGAAATAATGAACAAACAAACCTCTTCCAAAGACGGGGAAGTTGTAAAACTAGAGGGCATAACAGGAAGCTGCAAGGTGGTAAATTGAAAGGCAATGTCAGGAAATATTTTTTCACTGAAAGGGTGGTGGATGCTTGGAATGCCCTCCCGATGGAAGTGGTGGGGGCAAACACGGTGATGGAATTCAAAACGGTATGGGACAAACACAGTGGATCCCTTTACAGCAATAGGATAAAAACAAAATAAACGGTACCATCTAACTTCTGAACTATCTAGAGTCTCAACAAATAGGGGTGTCCTACATGGAGTGGTGGGTTCACCCCTAAACAAAAACTTGGGGAGGGGTGGCCTGCACGGAGCGACAGGTGCACCTACTCTTGCCATCTTGCTGGGCAGACTAGATGGACCATGCTGGTCTTTATCTGCCGTCACTTACTATGTTGCTATGGAAAGAGAAGAGAGATGGTGATATGGAGGAGAGAGTAGAAAGGGGTGGGGGAAGGATGAGGGAATTAGAGAGAAAGGGTAGGTGTGGAGAAGAAGAGCGAGGGTGTGAGTGAGGGGAGGGAGAGAGAGAATGGAGGAGTACAGGTGGGATACAGAGAAAAGACAAGATAGGGAAAACACGGGAAATAGAGCCTCGAACCTAAGCAAAAGGAAGTTGACAACAGGATGGAAAATTCTAGAGGAAATGCTGAGAATAAAATGGTTAAATTCAATTGAGGTCTAATTTGTCTGAATGGTTACTTCGAAGTAACAAATGAAATCCCACATTCAATAACAGATTCGCGTTAACTCAGGACTAATCCAACATAAGCCTCAGAACCAACCATAAGGCACTCAAAGCTGGGTACTGTTGCCTCCCCAGTTATGTGCCGGTTAACATCAACGGCTAATGTTGGCAAAAAATCATATCACACTTTATATAACGAAACTCAGTTCATAATCGTGGAGTGCTAGTGGGAATTGAACCCTGGTCTCTTAGTTCCCAAGCCAGTGCTCTAACCATTAGGCTACTCCTCCACTCCACTATGCCAATCCGGGTTCCATTCAGACTAGGGAGACCGAACTTCCAAGCTCCCTTTGAAGTCAGGTTTTATCCTCTCCCAACATTAAGCAACCCTCTTGATCCCCTGTCCGGTCTTCCCAGTGTCTCTGATGTCTAGTGGGGCAGGAGTGTTCCCCAGACGCTTCTACTTTTCCTGGTGCTGGACTCAAAATGTTGCCTATGACACAAATATATCCGCCAAAGGTATACATGGGGCTTTCATAATGAACTCCCTGTATTTAATCTCCTTCCTTCCCTCCCCTCCCATCCCTTTTATCCACACTGTGAGGGGCCAATTCTCAACAGCTCTTTATCCATGGAACAATGTGAAAAATGTCCCTGTAAAAGGTTCATTTACAGAAATATTCAGGGTAGTCCTCCTTTAAAGTCTGTTCGCAAAGCTGGCTGACTCATACCTTGTCATCAGGACACCAGCTCCGGAAAGTCCCGCGGCACAGGTATGACATGCCAAAGGGATTAAGGTTCCTTCAAACCGCAGGTCTACGTCAGATCATACTCCTTCCCTTGCGAGGCAAGAGATTATTAAAAAGTATGTTTTCTTTGAGATAATGCAGCGTTGCTTTGGCTACAGCTATGTGACGGGCAGAATAAATATTTTATGTGTTTGCCTTCTCTGTCTAGAGCATGATTGCGTGTGCATTAGCTATTTATAACAGAACAAATTACCTCTTCCCCTCCTCTGCAATGAGGAATATTTAGTGGGTAACGTGGCACAGAGAGTCTCTGGAACTAGAGTATCATCTCCAGAAGGAAGCAGTGAGGTCCCAATAAATTGTGTAGTCCAATTATTTATCTACTAATAAAGAACACATCTCTGGGAATAAATGATTTATCACCCAATGCATTCAAAGTGTTTCTGACAGAGATTGATTAAATAGAAATCACAGAAGCCAGGGATTCATTTCCCTATAAATCATACTGAATGCACTGGAATTAAAGATTCCTTTTTCCCACTGGAGGGTTCAGTTCTCCCAAAATAGATTTTGTCCCTGGAGGTCAAACAACAGGAAAATGTTGAATAGTACTGGTCATGAAAGCTGAGTTATTGAAAATACCGGGAGAAAAGGATTTAATTTAATTTTGTATTTCTATTCTTACTGAATAATTCAAAGCAGAACATAGGGAGACAAATGTAGAAGAGAACTACAGGATCATTTTAAACAGTCTAACATCAGTACTCTGGCTAAATGTGGAGACTTTAAAAGAAGCGATATATCTATTGCACCTTTACGGAGTAGTGTAAGGTGGATTGCTGAGAAAGAAAAGTAAAATGCAAAATGATTGTTAATTTATTTATGCCTTCCCAGTAGTAGTTCAAAGCAAGTTACAACCAGATATTTCCCTATTCCCAGAGGGCTAACGAGCTAACCTTTGCACCTGAGGCAATGGAGGGTGAAGTGACTTGCCCAAGGTCACAAGGAGTGCCAATGTGATTCAAACCCTGGTCCTGGAGCACCAGGCTGCTGCTTTAACCACTAGGCTACTCCTCCACTCATTTTAGGTGATCTAATACATCAGTGCTCAGGCTAGGAGGCTGGGTTAAGATATGGCATGGGCGAGAGAGGAAGTGACATCACCGATGCCGATGGCAGCTTGAAGCAGCCGCTCCGGCACCGACCCAGCCAATATATGCGATTACAGCCCCCCAGCAGCGAGGAGAATGGCGCAGAGGATGGCGGAAGGCGTCGGGAGCAGAGTGAAGCTGTCCGGTGCACCACAGTGAACAGCAAGACAGAGCGGGAGGAGCTGATCAGCTTCGATGTGAGCAGAGAGTGAGCCACGTGGCGCTCTGCTGATGGCGGCTGGAAGTGAAAGCTGGGGGCACAGAAGAGCAATGCTGTGGTGATGTGGAGAGAGAGACCCAGTGAAGATCAGCTGTAGCCAGAGCCACGGAGGAGCTGCCAGGAGAGGCTCATTGGGGGAGAGGGACATCGGAAGGCACAGGGGCAGCAGGACACCGAGGAACAAGAACAGTGGAGTGTGGAGAGCAAGCGGAACGACCACAGTGAGAGCTACAGGCAAGGTCGAGCCGGGCGGTGAGACAGGACCAAGGAATGGGAGGAAGCAACAAGTGGACATTAAAGCCTGTCCGGCAGTGAAGAGACAGCTGTTAATACTTTCAGGAGTGTAAAGACCAGAAGAGGAGTCTTATTGCAGCAGCACCTTTGAGGAGGGATCCGAACCTTGGCAGGGACATGATCACGAGAAGGAAGGCAGCGGACCTCCAAGAAGATGTCTATACCGGAACACAAGCAGGGCGGAGTGATACTGATAGAGAGGTGACCAGGTGGACGACTCTGCGATGGGGAGTGTGGTGGAACAAGGAAAAGTGCCCAGGCACGGGATAACAAGAGCGGAGCTAAAGGAGTGCTTTTCAGAAATTAAACAGAAGTGCAATCAGCGAAAAGTGAATTAAGCGAGCTCTTGGGATCTCTAAAGGAGGAAATTGGAGATCTGACAGGCCGGATGGGAGATCATGAGAATCGGCTACAAGAAGTGGAACAGCAACAAGAAGAGGGAGTACAAAATATTTTGCAATTACAAACCCAACAGGGTGCTATGATCTATAAATTGGAAGACCTGGAGGACCGCTCTTGTAGAAACAATTTGAGGATTAGGGGTATCCCTGAAGAGAAGGAATTCCAAAACAGTGAGAAGGTGGCAGTCTCAGTGTGTGTGGAAGTGCTCAAGAAAGGGGGAGAGGAAATGACCCCTGAGGATATACAAATAGAGAGAGCGCATAGGGCACTGGACCCACCACGAGCGAACAGGCCTAGAGACATTATAATATGCCTGGCGAGATATAAAGTAAAAGAAAGAATCATGGCCCTGATGAGAGGACCTGGGACTTTAATTTGGCAGGGGTACCCTGTGTATATTTATGAGGGCTTGTCTATAGGAACATTGCAGAGGAGGAGAGCAATGCAGCCAGTTATGCAGATTTTGAGGAGGGAGAAAGTTAAATAGCGATGGTTGCATCCCTTTGAAATGTCGTTAACACACGAAGGGAGAACATGGAGGGTCCAGACAAAGAAGGAGGCTGGCAAGACACTGTGAGAAGCCGGACTGGGCGCCCAGGGCTCCTTGAAGGCGGCGGGAGCAGATGACCAGAGGCAGCAGCATCAAAGTGATCGGAGCCCGGAGAAAAGAGCTAAGGATGGACTGAAAGGCTGAAGTTATCAAGTTGTTTATTACAGGTGGGGTACGGATGGTGGGAAGAGGGTGGGAGTGGAGAGTGCTGGGAGAGAGTAGGAAAGTAGGGTGTGGAGGGGTGGGGGTGGAAAAGGGGACATGATGCTATGTGGAAGTATGAGGCATGGGTTACTTGGGGGAGAGGGGAGAAGGGGGGAGGGTGGAGTTGCCCTATAACTTGCAGGGGAAGAGAGGGGATGTAGATGGGAGGGATGGGATAGGAGGCGGGTATAAAGGGGAAGGGGGGTAAAGGGCTGGTGGAGGTAGAAGGGGAGTCGAGAGGGGGCGGGGTGGAGAAGTGTGGGGGGGAGAGTTAGAATCAGAGGCTGGGAACGATAAGGGACGTACTACTCTGTTGAATCCTCTGCAGGTAGAGGATGTGGGGGTGAGGGACGGGGGGGGGGGGAGGGCAGGGGGGAGGGACAGGGAAGGGACATGAAGGAAGGGTTTAGTAGAGAGGGTGGAGGGGGAGGCAAAAGGAGAGCCAAGGGAAGTGAGAGAGACGGAAGGAGGCGGAAGGGAGCGAGGTTTCCAAGACATACTGGTCAGAGGAGGAAAACACTAACGATTGCGACCTTAAATGTTAAGGGGCTGCGTACATGGAGGAAAAGGCAATTGGTGGGGCTGGAAGGGAGAAGGCTGGGGGCAGAGAGTATGTGTGTACATGAAACACATTTGCGGGTTGGGCAGGAATATATGCTAGCATCTAAACAGTACCCTTTGGTAGTGTTGGCGGGGCAGTGGGCGAATCCCCGTAAAGGGGGGGGGGTCGGGATTTTGGTGGGGAGTGAATACCAACACATGGTAAAGGGTACATGTAGAGGTAAGGGAGGGCGATGGGTGGGAGTGAAATTGCAAATGGAGAAGGAGGAGGTGTGAGTGATTAGCCTGTTTGGCCCGAACGAATGGCAGGGGGAGGTATATGAGCAAATTCTGCAGGAGTTGGAGGAATTGGGAAATACACCTATAATGATGGGAGGGGATTTCAACCTGACCTACAATCCAAGATTAGACAATAGTGGGGGGCAGGTATGGGGGGGGGGGGGAGAGGAGATAGGAAAGGTTTGAAGAAGTTGAAGGAGAGATTGGGGTTGGTCGATTTTTGGAGAAGTTGGCATCCGGGAGAGCGGAAATATACGTTCTATTCACCAGTGCATGGAACGTATAGCAGGTTAGATATGTTTTGGGGGGGAGGACCGTGGGTGGCCAGAGTATTGGAGGTGGAGCATGGCTTAATCACATGGTCGGATCATGCTCCAGTGTGTATCAAATTTGATGTGGGGAAGGGAGAAGATAATTTAAAGTTTTAGAAATTAAATGACTCTTTGTTGGAGGAGGAGAGGCATATAGGAAAGATACGGGAGAGTATAAAGGAATATTTAAGTCTGAATAACAATGGGGAGGTTACTATGGGTACTTTGTGGGATGGATTAAAGGCGGTGGTTCGGGGACAGTTGATTAGCATATCAGCACAGGTGAAGCGCGCAAAAGGAGTGGCAGAGCAGGATTTACTACGGAAAATGGAGAGCTTAGAAAGAGCGCACAAGCAGGGCAGCAACCTGAAATTTTAGCAGAACTAATCAAGGTGAAGGCAGAATTGAGTAACTTACAGGCTTGAGAGTTGGCGTACCAGCTAAATGTGCTGAAGCAGTCACATTTTGAAGGGGGAAATAGGGCGGGGAAAATTTTGGCTTGTAGATTGAAGGCTCGTCGGCAGGCAGCATATATAGAAGGCATCAGGAATAGTAAAGGAGAAATGGTGCATAAGACTAAGGAAATCAGAAAAGTGTTTAGGGAATTTTATGAGAGGTTGTATAAAAGTGAAACATGGTCAGGGTGGGAGGAGATTGATGATTTTTTGAAGGAGTGTAAGCTACCCCAGGTAGGTGTTGCAGAGAGGGAGAAGATAGGGCAAGAGATTCAAGAGGAGGAAGTATGGAGAGCTATAGCTACACTAAAAACCGGCAAAGCACCGGGTTTGGATGGGTATACAGCAAGGTTCTATAAAGTGTTGGTGGATCTTATTACGCCTACTCTTACCAAGGTGTTTAATGGGGTCTTGCAGGGGGAGGATATACCTAGGTCAATGAAGGAGGCAGGGATAACGGTATTACCAAAGCCTGGTAAAGATAAGGGGGTGTGCGGCTCATACAGACCCATCTCATTAATAAACTGGGATGCTAAGAACTTGGCAAAGGTTTTGGCAAACCAGATCCAAGATGTGGTGCCCCAGTTGATACACATCGACCAGACTGGTTTTGTTAAAGGGCGACAAAGGTATGATAATGTGCGGAAAATTTTAAATATAGTGTGGCACCTCCAGGGAGTAAAGGAGCCTGCAGTTATGGTCACAGTTGATGCGGAAAAGGCCTTTGACCGGGTGGAATGGTCATATACGTTCTGGGTTTTCGAGAAGATGGGGTTTGGCGATAATTATATTAGTTGGATTAGGGCGTTATATAGTGTAATGCAGCAAGGGCTGATGAAAGCCCAGAGGAGAAAAAAGAAGCTGTTTTTCAGAGAAAAAAAGATGTGCACAACGCAGGAACCAGCTAGAGGGAGCAGGAGGGCATTCAGAAAGACTGAAGGGCCACGCCCAGCTGGTCACGAGGAACTGACAACCAGCTCCCAATCCTCAAAGGCAGGAGTGCTTTATAAGGGGAGAGTGGAAGACTGGAGGGGAGAGAGGTTGAAGTGGAAACCTGATTTCTCCGGAGCTAATTGCAAGCAGAAGCCAAAGGAGAATCAGCTGGAGAAGCTAAGCCATGCTGAGCAGGAAAGCCAGGAGCTGGGCTTATGCAGAAGCAGGCGCTTACCAGGAGAATGGGTTCAAAGGCTGCAAGGTAAACCAAACTTTCAAAGAAAAGGATTTCATCAAGCTGCTGACTGTGAGAGGCAAGCAATTGAAGAAAGCCATTTACCTGCTTGTTCCTGCAATACAAGGTATGATAAATATATGCCTATGAAGAAAGCTATAAATGTTAAAGACTATGGTAAAGCTGCTATAAAACCTCTAAGAAGAGAAAACACATTTAATCCTAATACAGCACGTGGCCGACGCCCTAGGCTAGGCCAAGGACATTGGCAAGTACTGCAAGAGATATACAAAACCCCTGGAGGTGTTTTCCAAGAAACTAGGGATACAGAGTCAGACATATCTGATTATGAGCCAATGCAAGTGGAACTGGCAGGAGAATTATCAGACCAGGAAATGGATTGTACTCTCTGTGTATCTGGTAGCATAGAATCTTTGCCAGACTTGTGAATTGCTTGAATTGCTAACCGAGCATTCTTTAATTGACTAAGCACTACTATTCCTGTGAAATTCAACAGTTTTGCTTTAAACCTTGAGTTTTCTTTCTTACCTGAATTAAGGACATTTACTTTGAGTTGTAACCCAACAATTGGAACCACTGTGTAAAGGGAATAAAAGCCTTCTTTTTCCCACCACTCTGCTTTAATGGTTTCTTTAAAGATTGGAGCTAAAAACTACAAGGACCAAGTGCCTTTTGGCCCTTAAAAGACTCTCCTATCTTAATATTAAAATTTTTATGTCCCACCTGCCCTGGCGTCCACTGGCCACCAGGGAGGCGTTCCGACAATAGCAATCCAAGAGCCAGGGAAAATGGTGGATATTTGGAAAGCTTCGAGCTTCATAGAGGGACTAGACAGGGATGCCCATTATCACCAATGTTTTTCGCCCTGGCTATTGAACCGTTGGCAGCATATATTAGATGGGAGGCTGATATAAAAGGGGTCAGGATACAGGGACAAGAGGAAAAAACTGGATTATTTGCAGATGACATTATATTTACCCTAACACAGCCTATCACTACGTTGCTGGTGTTGATGTCGGTTATACAGAAATATAGTAGGATAGCAGGATACAAAATGAATCAGAGTAAGACGGAGCTGCTGGGATTTAACCTGAAGCCCAGAGTTGAGGAGAGTTTGAGACAGTGTTTTAGATTCCGGTGGGTGGAGAGTAGTTTTTGCTACTTAGGGATTCAGATAGGGCTCCCTCTTGGTAAGGTTAAGCAATGGAATTACCAAGGGCTGGTGGAACATATTAGACAGGATCTCTCTAGGTGTGTGTGTGTGGGGGGGGGGGGGGCTGTATTTGTCCTGGTTGGGCTGCATCACGGTGGTGAAAATGAACATCTTACCGAGGTTGTTATTTGTGTTCATGTCTTTACCTTATCAGGTGACAAAAAAAGAATTAGATAGGATGCAGAACCTACTTATGCAGTTCATTTGGGAGGGGAAACATCCGAAAGTAGGGAGGGCGATAATGTTTAGGTCTAAGGAGGAGGGTGGGATGGGGGGTGCCTTCGCTGACTAGATATTATGAGGCGGCACAACTTTGGGCACTGTTTGCGTGGAGAGAGGGGATAGAAAATCCTGGGTGGGTGTGACTGGAGGGGGGAGGGGGAAAAACAGAGAGGCCTGGATATGGGACCCTGGGATAAGGAGGAGGGAGATTGAGGAGGGGAATCCATATAGAGCACTAACAATTCAGGTGTGGAAGAAATGGAAAGGGTACTTGCTGGGGGGGGGGGGGGAAGTGTACTCGCAAGAGACCTATTGGCATACAGTGGCGGAGGGAGATATGGGAGAAGGGGCCGGGGAGTATCAGAGATGGGGGAGTAAGGGGTTGTATACAATTGGCCAATTGCTGGGAGAAGGGGGAGGGATTAGAGGGTTTGAGGACTTGCAGCAGCAATACGAATTGGAGGAGAAAGACCGGTATGCATGTTAGAATGTGGTATTTTCTACAGGAGGAAGGCAGTGAAGCAGGATTGGTTGGCTAAACCTACCACATTTGAAGAAATGATGGGACAGAGAGGGGTACAAACTAGGATAATATCTAGATTGTATAAGTTGTTGGGGGAATACAAGCTGGAAGAAGCTCGGAGTCAGCAGAAGTGGGAGGAGGAATTGGGAGGGCAGTGGGATCCCACTAGGTGGGATTGCATATAAGCAAGAACACTCCAGCTAGCTCTGGGGACTGCAATGCTAGAGAATAGCTATAAAGTTAGGAGACGAACGTGCTGGACCCCGGTGAAGTTGCACGTGCTGTACCCAGATAGATCGGAGGAGTGCTGGAAAGGGTGTGGGGAGCGGGGAGATATGTTGCATTTGCTGTGGAGCTGTCCGAAAGTACAGACATATTGGAAGCAGGTGGAAAGGTTTATGGAAGATTTATTCAGGTACGGGTACAGTTTACACCTGCTATGGTTATCCTGAATGAGGAGGTGCGGGGGGAAAGGGGGGGCGAGGGGAGACTTTAGGGGTATGGGGTTATTGCAGCCAGGATGAACCTGCTCCGCTGGTGGAAAAAGGTAGCGGTTCCTCCGGTAGCAGAGGTGGTGGGGAGAATGAAGCAATTATGGACCTTTTGTGCGATAGAAGCACACAGGAAACACTGTGAAAAAATTCAAAAAGGTATGGGACAGATATGAACAGTGGAGGGGGACGGGAGTGGAACACTGGGGTGTGGGGGGAGGAGGAGGGGGGATGATGGTTGAGGGGTGCACAGATTCAATGGTAAGGGGGTTTGTCATTGTTTCATTGTTGAAGCGTTCGATTGCTTTAATATGTATGTTTGAAAACATTTACGAGTAGGATGTTAGAGGATGGGGGGAAGGGGGGGTCGTGATAACCAATAACGGAGACAGTTAGCTTTATTGTATAGATAAGTTAGGTTATAAGAACATAAGAACATAAGATATGCCATACTGGGTCAGGCCAATGTCCATCAAGCCCAGTATCCTGTTTCCAACAGTGGCCAATCTAGGTCATACGTACCTAGCAGTTTCCCCAAAAGACACAGGTTCCACAATGCTTGTACTGGGTCAAGCATTGATCTCTTCGGTCACTTCTTAATAATGGTTTATGGACCTTTCCTCCAGGAACTTGTCCAAACCTTTTTTAAACCCAGTTACACTAACAGCCTTTAATACATCCTCCGGTAACAAATTCCAGAGTTTGATTACACATTGAGTGAAAAAATATTTTCTTTTATTAGTCTTAAATAGTTTACCCTGTAGCTTCATTGCATGTCCCCTAGTCTTTCTATATTCTGATAACGTAAACAATCGATCTACGTTTACCCGTTCCACTCCGTTCATTAATTTATAGACTTCTATCATATCTCCCCTCAGCCGTCTCTTTCCAAGGTTAAAGAGCCCTAACCTTTTTAGCCTTTCTTCATAGGAGTATCCTTCCATCCTCTTTACCATTTTGGTGGCTCTTCTCTGAACCTTTTCTAATAATGCTATATCCTTTTTAAGATACAGCGACCAGAATTGCACACAATATTCAAGATGCGGTCTCACCATGATAGACTGGATGTGCTATTCAGTTGTGATGATGTATTTTTGTGTTCAAAAACTGAATAAAGATTAAATTACAAAAAAAAATGATATGGCATAGGCAGCTAAAAGTCCCCAAGTGTTTAGGGTCTCCTGAAGGAATGACCATTAAAGTTTTATTCCTCCGTATTAGCAGGAAATGCCGAGGCAGTCCGACGAATGGAGTCATAGTTTCTATTTCTAGAGTATGTACTAGTTCAGCTTGCAGGTCCTGGTGAGCCTTATGCCTCCTCTTCTTAAGATCCGGGAAGGACTGAAGGTTATGCTCGAGCTGACGATTTTAACTGGATTCTCTTGGCTTACCCTTTTCTCTTCAGATGGGCAGCGAAAGAAGAATGCAATCTTCACAAAGAGGGAAATCTACTCTCATACGAAACTTTCTTTCCTCTGCAATGTCACTACTGGTTGTGTGTGTTCCATCTCTGACTTCATTTACTTTTAGAGTTTTGGTCCTCCGTTGTTGTGCAGCTCCTACCTCAATGCTGTTTGCTATTAAAAAAAATAAATCTGATTTTCTTACGAGACTCAAAAGTACCAGCATTCTCGGGGAGGGGGGGGGGGGTGCTGGATTAAAAAAAGAAAAAAACAAAAACAGTAGAACAATATGATCTTTCTTGTTCAGTCACAGGAATGGACGGTAAGATTTGGCTTAACACTATGTTCAGTGTTTGCCTTGCACTCTAACTTGTTGTGCAAACATTATATATTTTAATATTTGCTATATATAAAAAAGTACAAGGTAACCAGTGTTTGCTAAGCAACAGCTGCCAGCTCACTAACTGCTTAATTAAAATCCTAGTGGTGGCTGTAGTAACATGAGAGGCAGTCGCCAAGGTCAAGTAGAACAAGGAAGTGCAAAGCAACATGATGGGTAACATGGTGTAGACTTTTCAAATGAGTAAAAAGGAAAAGGAAGAACGTGCACAGTACTCTGTCACAGTGGTGTTCCTGGCCCCCCACCACCGAGGGCAGGTGCCGCTTCATGTACCACAATTCTCACCCCCCCCCAACCCACAGAGACGAGGTGGCAAACTAACATACCTTAAAGATGGCTTGATGTACTGTCTTCGCTCCGTGGGCCCGGCGCTCTCCTCTCACGACCAAAATCTTAAGACTTTGGCTGGGAGACGAGAACAGCAGGCCCACGGCGCAAAGACAGTGTGGCAAGCCAACTCTAAGGTTAGTTAGGTTGCCAGGCTGGCCTGTGGGCCCAGTGGTGGATGAACTCTCTTCCCGGCTGGCACCCGGGGTGGGCCCCTCCCACCGTCCGTCCTTGGTATGCCACTGCTCTGTCAGCCTTGTGTTCAATGAAGGTGACCTAAAAGTGCCTTGCTGTCTCTGAAGTTGATATTCAAAGAATTTATACCCCTAACTTTGAGAGCTATATTCCTAAATTTTCAAAGAGACCAATTTAGGAAGGAAGAAAGGAAGGTGAGTATAGCAGTGCTTCAGGAATTAGTCCTGGGACCGGTGCTGTTCAATGTCTTTGTAAGTGATATTGTTGAAGGACTGAAGGAAAAAGGCGGCCTTTCTGCGGATGATATGAACATATGCAACAGAGTGGCTTTAGACAAGGAAGATCTTGTCTTACTAATCTGTTATGTTTTTTTGAAGGTGTGAATAAACAGATAGACAAAGGTGAGTCGGTTGATATAGTGTATCTGGACTTTCAGAAAGCATTTGACAAGGTTCCTTATCAAGACCTTTGGCAAAATTAAAAAGTCATGGGATAGAAGGCAGTGTACTATTGTGGATCAGGAACTGGTTAAAAGATAGAAAGCAGAGGGTAGGGCTAAATGGCCAATTTTCCCAATGGAGAAAGGTGAATAGTGGAGTACCCCATAGATCTGTGCTGGGTCCACTGCTTTTTAACATATTCATAAATGACCTGGAAATGGGAATAACGAGCGAGGTTATCAAATTTGCAGATGACACAAAACTATTTAAAGTTGTTAAAACCCACAAGGATTGTGGAAAATTGCAAGAGGATCTTGATAAATTGGAAGACTGGGCATCCAAATGGCAGATGAAATTTAAAGTGGACAAGGGCAAACTCATGCACCTAGGAAAGAACAACCCAAACTATGGTTACATGATGCAAGGTTCCACATTAGGAACCACCAGCCAGGAAAAAGATTTAGGGTCATCATGGATAACATGTTAAATCCCTCCGCCCAGTGTGCAGCGACAGCCAAGAGAGCAGATAGAATGCTTTATTTTCCATTCCTTTCCCTTTGATACCTAGTAAAGGATATTATAATGCCTCTGTATCGTTCAATGGTGCGACTGCACCTGGAATATTGTATGCAATTCTGGTCGCCATATCTTAAAAAGGATATAGCATTATTAGAAAAGGTACAGAGAAAAGCCACCAAAATGGTAAAGGGGATGAAAGGATACCCCTATGAAGAGAGGCAAAAAAGGTTAGGGCTCTTCAACTTGGAAAAGAGATGGTCAAGGGAGATATGATAGAGGTTTATAAATAAATTAATGAATGGAGTGGAACGGGTAAACGTAGATCAATTGTTTATGTTTCACCGCTTTGACCCGGTGAAAAGCGGGATATAAATACAGTTAAATAAATAAATAAATAAAATTATGTCATCAGAATATAGAAAGACTAGGAGACATGCAATGAAGCTACAGGGTAACCTATTTAAGACTAATAAGAGAAAATATTTTTTCACTCAACGTGTAATCAAACTCTGGAATTTGTTACCAGAGGATGTAGTAAAAGCAGTTGGGTTTAAAAAAGGTTTGGACAAGTTCCTGGAGGAAAGGTCTGTAAATCATTATAGGTGTTTTGGAAGCAGTGCCTTCGTATTCTAGAGTTTGTAGGGAACATGAGGAGGGTGGACAGGGGAGCTGTGGCTATATTGTTCTGGTGCTTAAATATAATCATTAAATATTTGTATTTTATTCTTGTTCCGATTAGCAACCAGTGGAGTTTATAAAGAATTGGTATGATATGATCGATGTGTGGTGTCTTATTTAAGTTGCGCGCCGCAAGATTTTGGGCTAATTGAAGTTGATGGATGGTTGGATGGTTTTCTTGGGTAGACCTTGTAGGATGCTGTTGCAATAATCAAAGTGAGGGGTTATTAGTGCTTTGAAGGACTGTTCTGAAATCATGATCTTCTAACAAGGGTCTGAGATGTTGAATCATGCGTAATTTTATATGTGTTACCATATTTATGGTCTTTTTGAAGCAAGAAGCATGTTTGGTTCGCTCATATTTGAAAGATACTTCCCATTTTTTGGTTCGGTTGACTGAGTTTGATGAGCCTTTGGATAACATCGTTTTGGTTACCCTTGACGTGGTGGCTCTTTATACCAATATCCATCAGGAGGAAGCCTTATCCCTTTTGGGTTCAGCATTTACCACAGCTCCGGCCAGAATTCCGAAGTCTTTTCTGCTGGATTTACTCCGAATGGTACTTACACGGAATTATTTCAGTTTTCAAGGACAATATTACCAGCAATGTCAGGGAATTGCAATGGGGGCTACAGTGGCGCCATCCATAGCTACATTATATTTGGCGGCCATGGAAGAGACTTTCGTCTATCCAGCGGAAGATTTTCGGTTTGTCCACATGTGGTTACGATTTCTGGATGATATTTTTCTGTTATGGTCTTCTACAGAGGTTCGGCTGCATGAATTTTTGGATTGGCTCAATTCCCTTAAACCGAACATTCGTTTCACCGCTCACATCAACGCTTGTCAGATTGAATTTTTGGACGTATTAGTTTTGAAACAAGGCAACTCTTTGGTCACTACCCTTTTTCGAAAACCTAGTCAACGAAATAGTTTGTTGCGCTTTCACAGCCACCATCCGGCCCCATTACGTCGGGGTCTCCCCTTTGGTCAATTTCTTCGGCTTCGCCGAATTTGTTCCTCTACGGAGGACTTTAAAAAGCAAGCCTCTGTTTTAAGCTCACGTTTATTAGATCGGGGGTACCCCAAGAGGGTGGTACGGATGGCTTACACACGGGCTCGTTTTTCCCATCGGGAATGGTTATTGACCTCGGGCAATCAGGATGTTGGTGGTGTTTCTTCTTCTTCTCAGGTACAATCAGAGGACACTGTCACTGGAATATTACCGTTCATGTCCCATTCAGCGCAGGTGACTAAGCTTCTGAAAAAACACTGGCAAGTTTTACAGCTACACCCTTGTTTTCAAAAATCTCTTCGGGTAGCTTACACCAGGGGTAAAAATCTGAAAGATTTTTTGGTGCATACATCTTTTCCCCCTGGTCAGTTAGACCCCTTAGGTGTGGGGTTGCGCCAGGGCCATTGGGCTTGCGGCAAATGTAAATATTGTTCCACTACTTTGGAAGGGGCACATTGGCTTTATCCTGCAACCAACCAATGGTTTTTCTTTAAAGGATTTTCTTCATGTCAGACCACTTTTGTGGTCTATATTCTGATTTGTCCTTGTGGCTTGTCCTATGTGGGTCGGACCATTAGACCTATCCGGGTTCGCTTGGGAGAGCATGCTTCCCGTTTGCTGTCTCGGACCCTTTCTGCTCCCATTGTAGAACATTGTATCAAGTTCAATCATGTTTTTTCAGATTTGAAATGGCGCATTATTGATCTAGTTCCTTTTTCTCCCAGGGGGGGCCCTCGAGAGAGTTTTTTACAGAAGCGGGAACAACGGTGGATTTATCGCCTGCATACTGTTTCCCCTCAGGGCTTAAATCTGGAATGTGACTGGTGGAGCCTGGTGTAATATAACATCTCACCAACATGAATTGATCAGAACAGAATCAACAACACACGCTTTTATTCATCTTCACTGGCTTATCTGACATTTGCCTGTTTCCCTTGAAGTTTTCATCAATGGATGTTTATCAGGTTCTGTTTTGGACTGACTCCTCCTTTTCTGATTTGCTGTCTAATCAGCTGCCGTTTTGGTTATATAAATGCAGCCGTTGAGTTCGGCGTTCTTTTGGGCGATGGATCCAGGATGGGGTTTTTCACTTGACACAGGGCCTTCATAGGTCCGAAACATGCATGTCGTGCAAGCAGTTTTCCCCTCACGGAGAATCATATCTCGCCGTCATTTGAGATAAGTGATTTTTCACTACCTGTTGTTTGGTTTTTATGACTTTTTTTCAAAAAAAGGGACTTCCCGGAACGGAGAGAAAAGGTTTCCCCCTTCTCTCTCTTGCCGGGGATGCCCGACATAAAACAATATAAATAAGATATACTTTGTTATGTATTTAAAGGATTATAAGAAGTGAATCAACAAAGGCTGTGACTTTATGCATAGAACTCAACGTTCTATATTCAATGACTCTTTTGCATCAAAGGTACTTGTTATGGTCATTGAGTTTTTGAGGTTTTTATTTGGAACCATATTTATTGACTGGTCCAGGATTACAGCAAGGTATTTCACCTCCTTCTTGAGTTCAAGTTCCAATCCTTGTAACTGCATTTTGTTGGGGGGGGGGGGAAGAGGATGAAGTTCGGATTTCTAGAAACATAGAGGTTAAGGTTGATTTTTAAGTTGTGTACTTTGAGCCATTTTGTTATATCATCTAGGCATGAAATTATCTGTGAGTAGTCGGGATCAGAAGATACAATGGGATGATAAATCATTATGTCATCGCCATAGAGATGATAGTTTACATTGTGTTTTTAAAGATACTGCATATTAAGAACATAAGAACATAAGATATGCCATACTGGGGCAGACCAAGGTCCATCAAGTCCAGTATCCTGTTTCCAACAGTGGCCAGTCTAGGTCATAAGTACCTAGCAGTTTCCCCAAAAGACAGAGGTTCCTCAATGCTTGTATTGGGTCAAGCAGTGATATCCTGGGTCCCTTTTAATAGTGGTTTATGGACCTTTCCTCTAGGAACTTGTCCAAACCTTTTTTTTAAACCCAGCTACACTAACAGCTTTTACTACATCGTCCGGTAACAGAGTTTGATTATACGTTGAATGAAAAAATATTTTCTTTTATTAGTCTTGAATAGGTTACCCTGTAGCTTCATTGCATACCCCCTAGCCTTTCTATATTCTGATGATGTAAACAATCGATCTACGTTTACCCATTCCATTCCATTCCATTCATTAATTTATAGACCTCTATCACATCTCCCCTCAGCCGTCTCTTTTCCAGGTTGGAGAGCCCTAACCTTTTTAGCCATAGGGGTATCCTTCCATCCCCTTTACCATTTTGGTGTCTCTTCCATGTACCTTTTCTAATAATGCTATATCCTTTTTAAGATACGGCGACCAGAATTGTACACAATATTCAAGGTGTGGTTGCAGCATGGTACGATACAGAGGCATTATAAAATCCTTTGTTTTATTTTCCATTTCTTTCCTTATGATACCTAGCATTCTATTTGCTCTCTTGGCCGCCATTGCACACTGGGCAGAGGGTTTCAACATGTTATCCACGATGATGCTTAAATCTTTTTCCTGGGTGGTGGTTCCTAATGTGGAACCTTGTATCGTGTAACCATAGTTTGGGTTTTTCTTTCCTAGGCGCAGCTGTTTCTTACAGAATCTACATATGTCTGCTTTAACAGGTTTTTTGTATACTTGCTGTCAATCATCTCGTCCATAATACACTGTCCTGAGCTCATAGTTTCACTTGACCTCTCATTCGCTTTCGACCTTGTTGACCACTACACTCTCCTGTCCCGCCTACCTGGCTTTGGCATTGCTGGCATCCCCTCAAATGGTTCTGATCTTTTTTGACTACTCAATCTTTTTCTGTTCTCTCCAGCACCTCATTCTCCTCTGCAGTTCCCCTGTCCTGTGATGTTCCCCAAGGTTCGGTCTTGTCCCCCCCCCTCCTGTTTAATTCCTTTCTAGCACCCCCCTGTCTTCTGATTCAGCAGTTGGATGTCTCAGCATATTACTACGCTGATGACATTCTCCTCTTACACCGTACCCCTTCAGCTGCCCCTGACCTCTCTACCCTAAACTCCTGTCTAGCCCAGATCCATTCCTGGCTCACCACTAGTTTTCTTCACCTTAACCCTGTAAAATCCTCAGCTACCTGGATAACATTTGGCTCTCACCCCCCAACACTGGCTCCTGTCCTTGCTTCCACCAATATTCCCTTGGTGTCTTCCTTTAAATATCTCAGAGTTATCCTGGACTCTGATATGTCCTTTACTGAGCACATCTCCTCTGTGTCATGCCCCTGCTTCTTTCACCTTCGCCAGATACGCTCGCTCTGTCCGTTCCTCTCCCCTGAGGCTTTGTCCATACTATTCATAACCCTATCATCTCCGGGATTGGATTATTGCAATGTAGTTTTAGCTGGTCTTCCTCAATATCATCTCCACAGCTTACAGCTTCTCCAGAACACCACTGCACATATCCTCACTCATTCCACTCGCTTTGACCATGTTTCCCCTCTTCTGGCAGGTCTACATTGGCTTCCTGTTCAGTACTGCATCCAGTATAAAATCCTTATCATGGCTCATAGGGTCATTCATACCTCCACCCCCCCCCCACCACCGTTATCTCGCAGACCTCATTCACTTCCAACCCCCCCCCCCCCCACCTCCTGTGTTCCATTCACATGCACCGTCTTGTCCTTCCCTCTGTATCCCAGGCACACTTGGAGCACACCCGCCTTATGGAACTCCCTCCCTCTTGCCCTCCAGTCTGAGTTGTCATTCCCTAGGTTTAAGGTGGTCCTGAAGACTCACTTCTTTCAGCTGGCCTTCTCCACCTCTTCTCAATTATCTTCCCCTCTGCATTAGTTAGTTTCTTGGGAACCTTCTTTTATTCTGTTTGTCTAGACCCCTCTTGGTGTCCTGCTCTCTCTGTCTCTTCCCTCCTGTTCTTTCACTGGCTTCTTTCCTATAATTTAATTGGCGTTCTTTTCCTTTCTGTCTTTGCAGCCGCATGTTTTTTTTTTCTTCAGTTGTAAACTGCTGTTATGCTCCGGTCCTAGCAGTATATCAAGCAATGCTATAAATAAATACATACATACATACTCTCTTATCCTTAGACTTCAGTTCACTTCTTAATCATTCATGTGTCCTGTTTTGATCAACCTCTGGTTGCAGGAGTAATACTTTGTATTACCAGCTGTATTTATGCATTTGCTACTTGTTTTTCTTATTGGCTGTTCTAATTCTTTAGAGTTTCTTCTCTTGTTTGCAAATTCTATTGCTCCCTTTCTTTTGGGTATTGGTGGGTTCTCATTCATTCCGTCTACTCTTCAGAATGCTTGTCCAAATGTAATGACGCAACAGGATTCTGGACGTTACATTCGTCAACACTTTGTGTGTAGTTGGGTCCACTGATACTGTTCAGTAGGCCTGGAGGCTTATAACAGTAACTGTTGTTGTCGTGTGCCATCAAGTCAATTCTGAGTCCTGGAAACCAACCCCCTGGGATTTTCTGGCAAGGTGAAACTGGAATTACATTGCCAGGCCTTTCTTCATGTGAGGATTTTACTCACATATATGCCAGCATATGCACATAAGTCATATAAAAGAACACGTGATGCACTTGTGGGCAACTTTATATAGAGTGGACATACTCAGGGGAGGCATTTGGGTGGAACAGGTCAGAGTCACAAGTAACAGACATTTTATAAAGTACTCGTGTACTTTGTGCACTAACATTTATACCTGCTCCTGCGTGAACATACTTGGGGTCATTTCAATGGGATGTCCATCCCCGCTATTTGTGCCCTTTCCCGATCCAGTTTACTTTCCCTGCGCATTGTACAGGGAAGGTAGATTGGGGCGGGAAAGGGGCAGACTGGGGGCGGTGTTAGGGCGGGCATGTGTGAAAAACTGCAGTAAGTTTTAGCGCAGTTACTTTTTACATTGGGCACAATCAAGTATGCAGCAATTTGCACACCCAGGGTGCTGTAATTTAGCCCGGTTTTGCACTTTTCTGGCACTAGCTTGCTTTCTGCATTGGACAACAAGCCCAGTGCGGGAAAAGCACCAGAAAAATGCCGCCCTTTCTGCATCAGCCCCTTTGTGAGCAATTTTTCTAGCTGCAATGAATATGTGTGTGAGCAGCAGGAAAAATGAATCACATCACACCAATGCAGCCTTGGCACATAGTCATCATGGACATTTAACTTTTCTGCAAAAATAATTCTTGTTCGTAGTGGATCACTACTCAGACTTTTGGGAAACTGAACTGCTTGGGACATGTCTGCTGAAGCCACAATCAAATGTTGCAAAGTATGGCCAACCTGATCAAGTGATCTCAGATAACAGCCCTTAATTGACTTGCATGAAATTTAAACAGTTTTCTGCTGAGTGGGAGTTTGAACATGTTACTACATCACCGAGGCTAATGGCAAAGCTGAATCTACGGTAAAGATGATGAAATGTCTGTGCAGGAAAGCAAAAAGGGAAGATGCAAGACCCACGGAAAGCTATAGTGCCTTGGAGAAACACACCAACAGAGGGCACGGCTAGCAGCCCAGCGCAACTCCTGATGCCAAGGGCCAGCAAGCTACTGAGTCCTGTGTGGTACAAGGTGTATCAGAAAATCTCCAACACCAGAAGCAAAGTGTTAGGTCAAGATCCGACACATCTGCAAGAGATTTTCCTGAGCTGAATATCATTACCAGTCGATTGTACAAATCAAAGGTTGGGTCCCTGTATGCAAAAGGCTGCAGCACACTCCTATCCGTCGCCTGATTAGCCGAGCAGTCAGCTTCACAAGGACGGCACACGCACGGCTCGGCGGAAGAGTCAAGCAATCCGCCCTGCTCCAGCATATCTCCAAGCAAGGAGAGTACAGGTGCTACAGGGAAAGAGCGTGACAGGAATCCCGCGCCAGTGGACACAGCCATCAGAAACACGGTACCAAGTATGCCCGCTGATGCCAGACAGAGACCAGCAGCTGCATGCATAGAAAAGCCCCGTCTATACTCGCAGTGGCCAGCTCTCCAAGCCACCTCAGCGACTTAGATCTCTAGGCCATTTACAATAGAAACTTGTATATACTCAAAGAAAAATGGAGATGTTACTTATACCGATGCCATCTAGTGGCTCATTGTTATACATTTATTTAACAAGTTTTCTATACCGCCTTATCTTGCAAAGCGGTTTACAGTGAACAGGTAAAATAAAACTTTACATAGAACAAGGGAGTTAAACTGGGATCTTAACAGGGTCAATAAACAATAGTATTTGATTTACATGTTAAGTTTACATCACACTCTGCATATTAGATAATCATAGTATATTTGGGGAGAGGAGCATGCGATATAGAAATCAGTGTAGGTAATTTACGCCTGAAGGGACGAGAACAGGCAGAGGGGGAGGGGGGGGAAGTATGTGTATGTATTTTTACTGAGGTGGGTGTGTGGCCTAGGGTGATATCAGGTGTCCGGTCCATAGTGTTCCAAATAGAGGAGCGTTTTTATGGCTTTCCTGAAGTCCCCATAGGTTGTTGATAATTCTTATGTTTTCAGGAAGTGATGGTGCATATATTGAAAAGGCTCCATAACAGGTTGCTTGTTTTGCTTTTGTTTTGGTCTTGGGTATTATAACCGATTTCCTACTTCTTTGTTGTCACCTTTGACCTTCTAATATAATACATCTTAGTACGTGCAATGTGTCTATTTCAGAGTTATAAATAGTTACCATTTGAATTACAACTGGAATGTGATCTGTCTTCATTTCAAAGAAAAGTGAAACTAACACACAAAGCACTACACTCCCACCATCCAAACCCTCCTTCAGAAACTCTCTACAAATAGACCAAGAAGATTTACTACAACCAACAAACTCAAAATACCACAATCTAAAACAAAGTTCAATCAACAAACTTGCCACAGAGCATTCGAGCTCTGCCAGCCACAATAAGGAATATCTCCAACCTCCCCTCTTATTCTCTGACAACTTTGGACCCACCACCTGACCAGCCAACCGACATGACACCAAAACGTCAGACACTCTCAAGACAGAACCTACACCTGTAAATAGCAAAACATATACAGTTGTGTACAGCTGTCCTATTATATTACTCGGCCACCCCTCCCTGGGGTCTGTATCTCACTATTGGGCTAGCAGCATCCCTAGCCCCTACTCAATAAAAGTAAGTTCCAAGCCAAGCCCTAACTGCTCTTAAAAATAAATTGGGGTCTGGGGCACTCTGATTTGGGCATATGTGTCCTGTCAATGTGTGAGTGACAGCAAGGAGACAAAGGGGGTCATATGAGAGACACTGGATGAAGTCTTGGGGGGGGGGGGATTATGAGAGAGAGAGAGAGAGAGACACTGTGGGAAGCTTGGGGGGGATCATTAGATTGGGAGAAGCTTGAAAAGGGTCATGAGAAAGAGACACATGCAGGGCCAGCCAAAGGGTTTCTGCCACCCCAAGCAGGAGCCCTGGCTGAGACCCCCCCACCAAGCAACACCACCCCGCTGCTGCCGCCATCGATTCAGTCTTCTGGTGGGCCAGCAGTGGCAGCTTTCTGCCACTGCTTTGGTGACCACAACAGGCCATATGCTTCTGACCCCCCCCCTACAATAGGAAGTTGCATCGGGTGGGGGGGGGGGAGGGATCAGAAGCAGCAGGTCATGTGTTCTGCAGCTTATGGCCTGCCCTGGGCACCAAAGGGGTGGCCAAAGCCTCCGTACTGCCCACCATTATCTGCCACCCTAGGCGGCTGCCTAACCAGTCTACTGGATGGGTTGGCCCTGCATACATGTAGCCCACCCCCTCCCCCCTATTATACACACATGCAGCCCCCGACACACTTCATGATACTATTTGGATTTTTTCTATACTGCCTTTTAAACAACAAGAAATCAGTTTATACACACACCCCTACCACACCTCCCTCATTATAGAAACACAAACACATGCCATCCTTGCATCACACTGTAGCACTACAGAGACACACTCTCTCAAGATAGACACAAATATATGGTCAAGATGCCTCATGCCGGCTCAGATCCCCTGCTGCCTTAATGAAATGGAACGTGTTTACAGCCAGTCCCTATCAAGACATAAAGGAGTTTGCTGTAGGAAAGGGAAACAGGCCATTTTGTCACACACTGTGTGCAGTTTTCAACTTGTTCTAACTTTGTTGTTTGGCCCTTTTATTTTTCTAATTTTGTTGAGCCTAGGCTCTGGTTTCTGCTTTCCTCTATCTTTTCTTAACTCTATTTCCAATATCTTTTGCCCATTTGCCATTTCTTCTCTCCCCTCCCCCCTCCTTCTTCACTTTTCTCCATATCAGTGTCTAGCATTGATCTTTTTCTTTCAGTTTTCTTCCATGTATTTTTCTACTTCTCTCTCCAGATTTCACTTTTTTTTATCATTTAGTCCTCAAATTTCCCACTTTCTTTACTGCATTTACCTACAGCTTTCTAACTCATTCCCTCACCCAGACCTCGCATTCCACATCTCCCTCTTCTTGCAAAGCCTCATTACCCAACTTTTCACAGATTCTCCCCACCAGCTCCCCTCTTTTCCCTTCCCAGTCCGCTGTCTCTCTGTTCTCTGCCTTCCTAGTTCTCATGTCCAGCATCTTCTTTTGAGTCCCTAGTTCCCCCATCACCATGTCCAATATCTCATCACCTTTCATCACATATCCAGTATCACCTCTGTTATTAATTCTGATTTTTCCATTGCACTCAATAAGAAAAGCAAGACTACATGTCCCTGCATGCAATGGGGTAAACCCAGGACTGGATCAAGCCTGTCAGGTGCATCTGGAGTCAGTTGGCAACCCTATCTGTAATCCTAGCACACCCCCCCCCCCAAAAAAAAATGTCTAGCATCTCCTACATCTCAGTCTTCCCCTTAGATGCACAGCATGCCCTATGTCTCCCCTCCCCATGTCAAGCACTTCCCAGTCATCCCACCTATTCCATTGTCCATCGCATCCAATGCCCCCCCCCCTCCTTCTATTTTCCTCTCCGCACTGGACTGGCATCCAACTTTCCCTTTTCCCAGCCCCAGTTCATCATCCGTCTTCCCCTTTAGTACCAGAGCTGGGTAGGGCATCTTGCAGTCCTGTGCCCACTGTACAAAAAATGAAGAGCCAAGACAGTGCAGCTGCGCCTTGCCCCCCAGAGACCCCGTTTCTTTGGAGGTAGAAGACAGCTGAGGATGGGCTTCCTCTCTGTATGAAGATGATGGTGTGCGGCAATGCTGATCAGCACTGTGGTCAGCTGCTGTGGTCAGCTGTGGTCAATGCCCTCTCTAACATAGAGCGCAGCTGCTGTTCATGGTGCTTGGAGGGGGGGGGGGGGGGCACAGGGGAGAAAGGTTGAAGGCAGCAGCAGTCAACAGGTGCTGATAAAGACTGTGACTCCATTTGGGATCCACTGTTGTACCAAGATACGTAAGAAACACTCTGTGCTCTTTGGAGCCTACAATCTTGTTGAGGCAGACAAGACTCACAGGGGCTCATTTCTTAAAAGCCAACCCACTGTTACTGCTGCAGGGTCCACTTCATTCCTATAAGCTCAGCAGCAGCACATGCTAACCGTTAGTAAATAATCCCCACAGGCAAAAATGAAGCTTTGCATTAACAGGGAAAAATGAGTGAGTAAAAATGGAAGGAATGAGACCTCCTAGGAGTTTACATAAGAAAAAGCTTAGTTAGGTGCAAGTCTAAGACCTGAACAGGAGGTTCGAGAGACATGATACTCAGAAAATGCAGACCGATCCCTACTTAAACTACATTTAGAGAGGGCTTAATACACTTCTCTCCAATGCTAAACAGTCCACAAAAATAAGCTAACAGATAAGTCAAGAGGTGTGGTTTAATTAAGGGCAAAGCTGAGGCTCTTTGGTAACAGGGTTACACCCACGGAGCTGAGGAATGAGGGTTATTATTGAGCTTAAAGATCATGGGTTAAGGAAAACTAGGTACAGTAATTGGTAATCAAGTGGCTAAATTTGTATTACTAAACAAAACAAAACCACAATGCTGCAGATGAAGATCCCTTGGCATAATCGCAGACCCTTCAGGGCCAGCCCCAGGCAAACCTTAAGCCTTATGCCTCCCCTCCCCCAGGCTGTCAGAATCTATTGCCCTGTTCTTTGCTACCTCCCAGAAGCTGCTCCTTATTTATTTAATTTATTTATTTATTTAATACTCATATACCGCGCTATTCGACATCAGTGCGGTTTACATAAGCAATTGCCTAGTTTACCTAATGGTTGCGCCGGTGCTGAACACCTACCTTAGCCCTGTCCAAGCAAGCTTGAAGTGTCGCTGTTCTGGTTTCTGTGGTTACTGCTAGTAAACAAATCCCCAGCCATCCACTTAACTTTAGTATTAGAAGTTTTCTTCTGACCTTCCCTCCTTCGTAGGGTTGCCAACTGGCTCCAGATGTGCCTGACAGGTTCGATCCAGTCTAGGGTTTACCAGATTGCATGCAGGGATATGTAGTTCTGATTTCTCTATTGTACTCCATAAGAAAAGGAAAACAAGTAACTGCATGCAATAGAGTAAACCCAGGACTGGAGCAAGCCTGTCAGGCGCATCTGGAGCCTGTTGGCAACACTACTCCTTCCAGCTCCATAATTATCTTTCTAAATAAGCAGCTTGTGTATTTTAGCATATTTCAGGTGACTCGTTCTTAAAAAAATAGACACAGGCTACTTCTCTAAAGGCCAGACATAGCAAACCATTTACCCCATAAACACAAAATGGTATACTATATTAACCCACCCCCCCCCCCCCCCCCGCAAAGATCTTGACAAGTCTTCCAAGTATTTTTAACGCTTTTATCCTTCTTTCCACCCCCCATGGGTCCCGGTAAAGGAGTAGCCTAGGTGCTGGAACAGCTGGTTGAGAACACTGGTCAACATTGAAATCGTTACTGACTTTAAAAGGCCCTAATCTGTAGTATCTTGGTGAGCTGAACACGAATATAACATTAAAAAAATTTATTGGCTCTCGTTTTGAAGATATTGCATGTAGTTCATTTTTGACGTTTCACCGTGTAAATTTATCCAGTAGGACATCAACCACATTCCAAATAAGCCTTGAATGATGTAATATTGCATCACATTGCATAATACCAGCATGCACACATCATCCAGAGTTGACTGCATCATTTTCTGATGCAATGCAATACTACTGCCAGATGGCTGCTGAAGCCATCTGACATCAGCAGTGTACTATACGCAGTCGGAAAGGTTGAGCATTTAAAATATTTCAGACTGTGTGCGAGACAGTTTAAGCTACTGTTACATGTAACTTTTATTAATCATATAATTTTAGCCATTTAGGTAAAATACAAAACAGTAATGCCATGAAAGTGCGTTAATACCGTTGACAATTTCTGCTACATTTGTGGGGAAGTGACATTTGCTAACCAGAAGAAAAGTATCACTTCTCAACTGAAGAAGGCATATCATCTTTACTTCGGATGCAAGATTGGTGACCAAGACAAGCCTTGGGCCCTGCATATATGCTGCGCTACATGTACAACACAGCTTTCACAGTGGTTGAATTGCAAAAGACCATCAATGCCGTTTGCAGTCCCCATGGTGTGGAGAGAGCCAAGCAACCACATAAATGACTGTTACTTTTGCTTGGTTCCTCCTCTTTCCAGCAGAATAACGAAGCAAAAGAAGTTGAGCATAGTCTATCCAAACATTCCGTCTGCATTGAGACCAGTTCCACATGGTGAGGGCCTTCCTATTCCAGAACCTCCATCAGAATATTCTCTTGATTCATCTTATGAGTACAAGGGTGAGCCGACCTGTTCTTCTCCTGGTCCATCAGCATGCAGTGACCCAGATTTTCATTGGGATGCATTATCAACTCCACACAGAATAACACAGGAAGAACTAAATGACCTGGTTCGTGATTTGGACTTATCCAAGAACAAGGCAGAATTGCTAGGATCAAGACTCCAACAATGGAATCTTCTAGAAGAAGATGTCAACATTACTTCATATCGAAAGCGCCACCAGCAGTTGGAGCCTTTCTTCAGAAAGGAAAGTAATCTGGTATTCTGTTCCGATATTGAAAGCCTCATGAATGCCTCAAAAATCACTCATGACGCTCTTCAAAACTGAGTCTGAAGGCTGTGCTTTTGAACAATGGAAACCATCTTCCATCTATTCCAGTAGCGCATGCCGTCCACATGAAAGAGACATACGATAACGTAAAGCATCTACTGACTTCCATTAACTATAACAAGTACAGCTGGCACCTCTGTGGTAACTTGAAGGTAGTTGCCCTTTTAATGGGACTGCAGCAGGGATATATAAAATACATGTCTTTCTTATGTGAGTGGGATAGCTGAGCAAGGGATTGGCACTACTTGCGGAAGGAATGGAATCGCAGAAAAAATGTAACAGTTGGAGAGAAGAATATCCAGCACCCAACTCTGGTTGAGGCTCACAAAATCCTGCTACCATCCTTTCACATCAAACTAGGTTTGATAAAAAACTTCGTGAAAGCCATGGACTGCACTTCGCCAGCTTTCCGATACCTGCATGAAAACTTCCCTCGACTCAGCGAAGCAAAGATTAAAGAGGGAGTTTTTGTGGGTCCTCAGTTTAGAGAGCTCTTCAAAGATGACCGGTTCAACAACTTGCTGCAGGGTGATGCGAAACAAGCATGGAATGCTTTTCGCCTAGTGTCAACAAACTTTCTTGGGAATGTTAGGGCAGAAAACTACAAGGAACTAGCAGAAGACATGCTGATGCAGTATCAGAAAATTGGCTGCAATATGTCTCTAAAGATCCATTTCCTTGATTCCCATCTCGATTTCTTTCCTGACAACTGTGGTATGGTTAGTGATGAACAGGGTGAACGTTTTCACCAGGATATCGCAACGATGGAGCAAAGATAACAGTGAAAATGGTCCACTACAATGCTGGCTGACTACTGCGGGACACTCCTCAGAGAAGCTCCCGAACAGCTGTGCAAGAAACAGGCGAAAAAATCTAAGAAGTAGTCTATGACTTGTTTTTTTACAGGTAGTAACCGAAGGCCTATTATATTTACTATTGACATGCATTTCGTGATGTAAACATTAATTCTTGTAGATTACAAAAAAACTAGAGCCAACTTTGCAATTTCACTGTCATATTCGTGTTCAGCATATAAAAATTGATAAGAAATGACTATTTTTATTTCAGTAACATGACTTTTGTAAAAATTGGTTGACCAGTGGAATCAGGGTTCAAATCCCACTGATGCTCTTATGACCTTTGGCAGGTCCCTCTGATGGCTATGGTATAACATTTAACTCTGTAAACCCTCTAGAGATATGGAAATATCTATTGCACCTGAACATAATTTGCTGTAAAATTATCAATCAAAAGGCATGAACTAAATCTAATCTAGCAGAAATCCGAAACACATTTGTGGTGACTTCAACCTAACACAGCTACTCTCTCCCCTCTTTTTGGCCCACCCCCCACCCCATTGTAACTTGTTGCCTCCCACAGTGGAGTGCTCTGGTTATGTCCATTTTTGTCCCTCACCCCCTGCACACCACACATTCTGGTGACAGTCATCACTTTTATTTATTTTATTTAGACAGTTTTGTATACCACCTTATCCTTCAATCAAAGTGGTCACAACACAATTGGGGGATATATTTAGCATGAGGGGATATGAGACAGATACACTAATACTTACCTCCCCCCACCCAAGTGCATTTATAGAGATGTTACTTATAATGAGACTGAAACATACAAGAACATCAATTCCTTTAACAGCTTGCTTGTCATGACGCCTTCACCAGTGCAGAGCTCATGAACAGCCACTCTCAAAAGTCTGATTAATGATTCTCCTGCCATTATGACCCCAGATGCGACTGATGTGAGGAAAAGGATACTCACCCCCCTTCCCAAAATAAGCAAGACTTTGAATGGTCAATGTAGAATTAAACTAGCAACTTCTCTACAGAAAAGTTACTTACCTGAAGCAGCTGTTCTTCATGGACAGCAGGATAAATCCTCATATGGGCGATGCCACAGACTAAACCCTGTGCAGGAAATCTTCAAGAAGCTTTTAAAAATGGCTTCCGCCCACATGTGCATCCCGTTGCCGTTGCCTCACGTTTTCTAGTCTTTTCTATAGCTGAGCAGAGAATCCCTAGCTACAGGCTGCCTCAAAAGAAAAAGGAGCAACTGGTGTCACGACAAGCAAACTGAAGTAGTCTCTGGTGGCAACAGGCCTTTTAGGGGTTTGGTTTGGTTTGGTTTCAAGTTAGGAGGCAGCCTGAATAGAAGGGCGGGAGTGGACTTGCATTCTATTTCCCAAGCAGATTCTGGAGACTAGTCTGTCTGAATCTTTTGTCACATTGGGAGACCCCTCCCAAAGAGTAGCGAGATGTGAATGTCTGGACAACAGTCAACAGTGTGGCCTTGCCTATCTCCTCCATGGAGGCCGACCTCAAGTAGGTTACCAACACATCCATGGCTTTGACATTGTGAATGCAACATTACACTTGAAGTCAAGCCAGCCTGGGCATAAGTGAAAGAAATACAGTCTGCTAACCAAAAGTGAAAACACATGTTTGTTGATAGCAGCCCCCAACCTGTTGGGGTGAAAGACAAACAAACAAAGCTGGGTACACTTTAAGAGCTTTAAACTGCTCCAGCTAGAAGGCTATCTCTGTTGCAGTCCAACATATGCAATATGCTCTCCCCTTTGCAAGCAACTTGGGAAAAACGATGGTAGAACTATTGCATAGTAAAGGTAGAAGGCAAACATCACTTTTAGAAGGAACTTAGGATGTGCACAGAACCACCCTATCGTGGTAAAACTTCCTAAAGAGTGGATCAGTTACTACAGCCTGGAGCTTGCTAATTTTGTGTGCTGAAAGTAAAAACCACAAAAAACAAGGGCCTTCCAGAGCAGGTGCTTCAGTCTACAGGTATCTAGCAGCTCAACTGGAGTCTTTATCAGCTGAGTTAGAACCATATTAGGATCCCAAGACACTGCGGGAGGCGCATTGGAAGGTTTCATAAGAAGCAAACCTTGCATGAAGCTAACAACTGAAGTCTGTAGAGCAGGGGGGTTCTCAACCCAGTCCCAATCCAGAAGAGGGAACTATGGCTGTCTTGGCCAGTTAAGGAACCACTACAATCATAGTGTCCTTGTCAACTTTGAGTTTCAGAAGAGTCTTTACTATGAGAGGTTGGGGATATGCCTACAGAAACCCCTCCCCTTAATCCAGAGAGGAGTGGCAAATAGATCCACTGAGGGGATGCCTCAGCTTGTCCTTGCCAGCCAGATATGTGGCTCTGAGAATCATCTCATGAGAGATGATGTAGTTCTACATTCTGACAGTCTTCCAACACAAGAGGTATGAGCTGTGCCTCTCTGCTTGTGCAGGCTTTTAGGTAGGAAGTTGAAATCCAGAACTTCCATGGTAGCATTCTCCGAAATGCTTCCTGTTCCACACGCAGGACCCAAAAGGCAGGCAGAGCTCCGGAGTCTCAATGCGTGGATGAGACAATGGTGCAGAGATGAGGGTTTTGGATTTGTTAGGAACTGGGGAACATTCTGGGGAAAGGAGGGGCTCTTCCGAAGGGATGGGCTTCACCTTAACCGGGATGGAACCAGGCTGCTGGCATTAACCTTTAAAAAGGAGATAGAGCAGCTTTTAAACTAGATATTAGGGGAAAGCCGACAGTCGCCCAAGAGCGGATGGTTCGGAAGAATGTATCCTTGAAGGATACTATCAAAAGCAGAGAGGTTCCACAAAAGAGTAAAGTAGCCCAAATGCCCTCAAGTATGGAGCAGGCAGAGCTTAAAGATCCCAATTTACCCATGTCTAACAATAGCCAAATTAACATGAATAAAATACATTTTCTAAAATGCTTGTATGCAAATGCTAGAAGTCTAAAGAATAAGATGGGAGAGTTAGAATATATAGCACTAAATGAAAGGTTAGATATGATTGGAATATCAGAGACATGGTGGAAGGAGGACAACCAGTGGGACACTGTGATACCTGGGTACAAACTATATCGTAATGATAGAGCTGATCAAATTGGTGGAGGGGTTGCGCTCTATGTTAGAGAGGGCATTGACTCAGAAATGATTAAAGTTTTGCAGGAAACAAAATCTGCTGTAGAATCTATATGGATTGAAATTCCATATAAAAGGGGGAAGGCAATGGCAGTGGGGGTGTACTATCGAGCGCCTGGCCAGAATGACCAAATGGATGATGAAATGCTCAAAGAAATCAAGGAAGCTACCAAAGGTTACAGCGCAGTAATAATAATGGGTGATTTCAATTACCCCGGTATCGACTGGGTCAGTGTCACGTCAGGACATGCTAGGGAGATAAAGTTCCTAGATGAAATAAATGACTGCTTCTTGGAGCAGCTGGTTCATGAACCGACCAGAGGGGAAGCCATATTAGACCTAGTCCTTACTGGAACACCAGATCTAGTGCAAGAGATAAGAGTGTTGGGGCCACTTGGCAATAGTGATCATAGCATGATCGCCTTTGATTTAATTAGTGGAGGAGGGATAGTAAGGAAATCCACAGTACTACCTTTTAACTTTCGAAAGGGAGACTATGATAAAATGAGGAAAACAGTTAAGAAAAACCTAAAAGGAGCAGTTGCAAAGGTTAAAGACGTACATCAGGCTTGGCTGTTGTTGAAAAATACTATCTTGGAAGCCCAGACCAGCTGTATTCCATGCTTTAAGAAAAGTGGAAGGAGTGGGGGTGGAGCCTGATGTCCAGCGGGATGGACGCTTAACGCTGAAGCTCCCGAGTGGCCTACTCAGACTCCTGACTTTAATACAACTTATCTTTTCAATTGGGCTCTGATCCTACCGGGGTGCCTCGGGGAGATGGAGGGGCACAAGCCAGCGCGTCTAGAATTCGGCTCTTCAACGAACTCACATGGCAAACGCTCTAAAACTGAGCCGCCGTCCCCACAGAAGATGGTTCCACTCCGGGAGGGTCCCGCGATGCAGCAGGAGATCTTAGATGAGATCCGCGGCGTGAAAGAACTTGTGCAATCCAACGGTGAAGCACTCAGATCCATGCGGGAAGACTTCGGCAAGCTACAGGTCAGGCTAGAGGGGTTATCGCTGAGACAGGACAAAATGGAGGGTACTCTTGACTCGCATGCGGTCCGCTTGGCAAAATTGGACAAGGTCGAACGACAAATGCAGGCACTTCAGAAGGAGCTGGAGGACAGTAACAACCGAGCCCGTCGCAACAATATACGGCTCGTGGGAATTCCGGAGGGAGCAGAATCAGGAGATATGAAAGAGTTCCTCTCTAAATTGCTTCCCTCCTTGCTTAAAACAACGTTCACCAAGGATTTGGAGATTGATCGGGCCCATCGAGTACCCACGACTTTGGCGCTCAACCGGAAAACCCCTCGGCCCATCATTTTCCGGTTGTTGAGATATCAGCAAGTTGAACAAATTCTAAACGCTGCCCGTGCAAACCCCCGGCTGGATTATGAGAGCCATCGGATTTCATTCTTCCCCGACCTGGCGAAGCCCACAGTGGACCGCAGGAAAAGACTCCTTGAATTTCGACCGCGTTTGCAGCAGCTTCAAGCGCGCTATGGCCTAATGTACCCGGCGAAACTTAGAGTTACTCTTCATAATCAAACCAGGACTTTTGAGGATCCGGACGTGCTTGCGGCCTATCTGGAAGCCAAAGAAGCGGACCAAATGCGCTGAACCAGGGGCCTTTCATTTGCCCATCGATTTGGAACTGATCGCCATTTTGTGTCGTCGACGCTGCACATGCAGCCTGGATCGGAGGCCCTGCGGCCTAGCTTATCGTGGCCTGCTGACCGTCGGACTCTCCTGTGAGGGACCTTTCCATAGCATGCACCTCGGTGGGCTCCGGAGCCTATGTAGCTATTACAGTTAATATGTAGAATGTTTGGCCCTCGTTGGGGCTTCCTCCCGCAGACATATGGTCACCATTAATCATTGGGGTTATGCTTCTTCTCTACTACACTTCGGTGTTTACTTTTGGTTTGGGGGAATACCAGATATAGTGCTTATTGTATATGATTTGGTTAGGTCTTCTCTGAATCAAGCAGTCAAGATGGGGGATAATGGAAATTGTGTGCATTATGATATTTTTGTCTTGAATAGACTCAGCTATTTCTATGGCCCCATGTAAGATTTTATCATTGAACGTCAAAGGTATTAATAATCCGATAAAAAGGAAGAAAATCCTTGGCTACTTAAATCACGAAAATGCTGATTTGGTTTTTTTCCAAGAAACGCATCTAAATGCCAAGGAGACACTGAAACTCAATGTTAAACCCTACATGGTGGCCGCCTACTCTCCCGCTATAGCGAAGAGATGTGGGGTAGCCATCTTGATTAGGAAATCCTTACAAGCCACTGTTATCGATAGCAGTTCTGATACTGAGGGTCGGTGGTCCCGCGTCCACCTTAAAGTGGGTAATCTTGAACTGACATGTATATGTTTATATGCTCCTAATGTGGATGATCCTATTTTCTTTGCTAACCTTGCCCAGGTTGCACAAGCTTCTGCCAATACTTCGTTAGTAATAGGAGGCGACTTTAACCAGGTGGTTGATCCATTGGTAGATAGGCGACCACCCAGAACGAGTGGTCCCACCAAGAGTCACCTCACGCTAGCGTCTTTGATTAAAGATCTAGCTTTAGTAGACCTGTGGAGGCTGCTACACCCTTCGGACTTAGAATTCACGTTTTTCTCCCCCCCACATCAGTCACAATCTAGGATAGATTTTTTCCTCGTATCCAAAGCATTAATCTCCAGCACGGATACAGCTAAGATACACTCTCTGCACATCTCAGACCATGCTGCTATCTCCTTCCTTTTGAACACTAGTGCACAGAGGGATAATCCACGGGATTGGTATTTTGATCGGACCCTGCTTGAACAGCAGGATTTTCAGGCTGACATACGGGCTGCCATACAAGATTACTTCCACTTTAATTCACCCCATGATACAATGAACTGGGCATGGTGGGAGGGCTTTAAAGCGTCTATCCGTGCAACCATCACTAGCTATCAAATCCGTTTAGGGAAGCAGCGTAAACGGCAACTCTTAGCACTAGAGCAGCAGATCAAGGCCGGTGAACGTGTTCTTACCTCTCGTACTGACCCATGTGTGTTGATTCGCTTGCAACGCTTGCGTTTCCAATATAACTCGCTCTTAACGACTGCAGCGGCCAAAAATATTGAACTACAGCAAGGGACGTACTATCGGGAAAGCAATCGTGCCGGTAAACTCTTAGCTAACGCTCTGAAAGTTCAAAAAGAAGCCAAACGCGTAGCGGCCCTGCGTAGTCCAACGGGGGGGAATTTAGTCACAAATGATACAGAGATAGTAGAGCTTTTTCGGGATTTCTACACCCGCCTCTATCAATCAGAATGTGAATTTGACCCAGAGGCTTTTGACCGGCTATTAGCTGGTATACAACGACCGACCCTTTCTGTAGAGGACAAGGAGTCACTAGATCATTCATTTACTCTTTCAGAAATTCAATTCGCACTCAAGCGATGTGCATCAGGTCGGGCTGCCGGCCCAGATGGCCTCCCGGCAGAATTTTTCAAAACTTTCAGCGCTGATTTGGCCCCATTCCTACAACTCTATTTCTCTGCTTTGGCCAAAGATAGCTCCTTTACAGGATCTTTCTCGACGGCAAATGTTGTAGTCTTTGAGAAAGAGGGGAGAGACCCGATGCTGACTGCAAATTACCGTCCAATTTCCCTTCTTAATGCTGATTACAAGATATTTGCAACCATTCTGGCCACTAGATTATCCGATAAAATGCCTGCTCTAATTCACCCAGACCAATGTGGTTTCATATCTGGTAGGTCCACTGCTGATAATGCCAGGACCTTGTGTCATATACTAGCTGCAGCAGCGCATCATGATCAACCCCTCGTCGGCCTCTCTCTTGATGCCGAAAAGGCATTTGACCGCTTAGAATGGCCCTTTCTATATGCGGTTCTCCGCTGGTATGGGTTTGGGGAAGGCTTTCTCCGATACCTTCAAACTCTGTATGCACATCCGACAGCCACTATTTCTGTCAATGCCACAAAGTCTCAACCGTTCAATCTTCATAGGGGCACTCGGCAAGGATGTCCCTTATCTCCTCTGCTCTTTGATCTAGCACTTGAACCCCTAGCCCTCCTCATCCGACAGGCCACAGATATCCATGGAGCCCCCTTTCAACATAGAGATATTAAAATTTCTGCATATGCAGATGATCTCATGCTTTTTGTATCCTTGGACTCCGTCCCTGCTGTTTTAAAAAAGATTGATAGCTATTCCCTACTCTCGGGATACAAGATTAACTGGACTAAATCTGTTGCCTTCCCTTTGAATCATCGAGTCCATGCTGCAGACATGCAGGCTTTCCCCTTTGTATGGCAGCCCCGTATGGTCAAATACCTGGGGGTTCATTATTGTTATCCATTAGAAGATACTCTTAGCCATAATGCTAAAGAGCTAATCTCCAAAGCGCGCGATCTTACCAACCGGTGGTCTCCTTTAACACTCACATGGTGGGGCCGACTGGAAACAATCAAAATGATGATAGTTCCCAAAATAAATTATATCCTAGAAATGCTACCATGCCTCCTGCCTGCACACATATACAAAGATATAGAAGGTCTCCTGATTCGTTATTTGTGGCATGGCAAACCACCAAGGATAGCTAAGCGTAAGTTACAGGCGGACAAAGAAAAGGGAGGGGTCCGGTTCCCAGATTTTCTTAAATATCATAAGGCGTTCCTTCTTAAACAGGGTGCCCGTTGGTTAGATCCCCCGGTAGAAGGTAGGCCAGTCTGGCTCGACATTGAGGAGGAACTCTGTAGGCCCATTCCTCTTACCTACCTTCCCGGCATGACCTTCCAACTAGATTCCCACCATCCACCAATGGTTGTGGATACACTACTTGCCTTTAACACTTTCATTCAGTCTCAGGGACCACAACAGTGCCCGCCATATAGACTCCCGCTATGGCATAACTTACGCCTTCAAATACAAAATAAACCGATAGCATGGACCCCCTGGTATTCCAAAGGGATATGGATGCCTTACCAATTGATTGCCAGTGAGCGCTGGAAAACTTTTAAAGAATTGCAAGAGGAATTTGGTTTACTAGCAAGAAATTATTTCCAGTGGGTGCAGCTTCAGCACTGCCTTAGGAGTGTTCGGATTCTTCCACTAACTGAAACTAATGATGAAGGTCTAGCAGAGATAATTCGCTCTATTGGGAGTCAATCTGGCGTAGCCTCTAACTTTTATAAAATGTTAAGCAATCATGAGAACAGTAGCATTCCCGCAGTCCAACAAACATGGGAACGGGAACTACAAATCACACTGACTCCTGAGCAATGGAGCCTCTTCTGGAGTAAAGTTGTTCGGGTCTCTCGGTCAGCATCGATAACCCAGACACTTTTCTATTTTGCACATAGAAGTTTCTATACGCCTGTGAAGCTTGCCAAATGGAATGCCAATGTTAATGACAGGTGTTGGAATTGCCACACCGCCATAGGCACACTAGCTCATATAATGTATGAATGTTCTACACTACAGCAATTCTGGAGTCGGGTCTGGGGTCGTATTCAACTCATTTTACAGTTTCACGAGCCTCTCTCTTGGCGGATAGTGGGACTTCGCTCTGCGGCGGGGATCCCCTCTCTTCCAAAGTCGGGCCGCTTTTTGCTAAATTTCTTGATGGGTATAGCTATATCTTTAATCACGAAACACTGGAAAAATAGCTCCCATCTAAGTCCCCATGCGTGGTGGACTCTTGTATGTTTATATAGTAAATATGAACAGATACCACGCCGAATGGCACCCCACGCTCAAACCTTGCATCATGTTTCTAAATGGAATATGCTCAATGATTATGTGCAAACTGCCAAATGCTCTCATCTAACTGTTTAACTCCATTTATCATGTACACTCATTTATTATGATCTTCACTTGCTCTATACTGGTTCACAAAGAATGAGAATTAATCATTGATTACCCGAACGTTGTATTCCTTTCCTAGAGAAGAAGCATGGGGGTGGGGGGAAATATGGGGTTGCTTTTATATGTATGGTTTTGTATTTGTATCTTTCTGTATGTCTTTTACTTTGGTTGTGTTATAAATGGAAAATAAAATTTAAAAAAAAAAAAAAAAAAAAAGAAAAGTGGAAGGAAGTCCAAAAATCTGTCAGCATGATTTAAAGGTGAGGTCAGAGAGGCTGTTGTTGCCAAAAAAGCATCTTTCAGGAAATGGAAAAAAGAGCCAAACGACGAAACCTGGAAACAGCACAAGCACTGGCAAGTCAAATGCAAGGCATTGATAAGGCAGGCAAAGGGAGAATTTGAGAAGAAGCTTGCTGCGGAAGCAAAAACGTGAAGTAAAGACCTTTTCAAGTACATTCATAGCAAAAAATCTGTGAGAGAGTCAGTTGGTCCATTAGATGGTAAAGGGGTTAAAGGAGCACTAAGAGGCAACAAGGCGATAGCGGAGAGATTGAATGAATTCTTTGCTTCAGTCTTTACTGAGGAAGATGTAGGGATGTTACCCATGACTGAAGTGGTATTTAAAGGTGCGGAAGAATTGAAGGAAATATCGATATATCGGGAAGATGTATTACAACTATTAGATAAACTGAAGAGTAGCAAATCTCCTGGGCCGGATGGTATACATCCAAGGGTGTTGAAAGAACTGAAATATGAGATTGCAGACCTGCTATTAGTAATCTGTGAACTATCATTAAAATCATCTCTAATACCTGAAGATTGGAGGATCGCCAATGTAACACCAATTTTTAAAAAGGGTTCCAGGGGTGATCCGGGAAACTACAGACCGGTGAGCCTGACATCAGTACCGGGAAAAATGGTAGAAACCATCATAAAGAATTAAATTACTCAGCATGTAGATAGTCATGACCTAATGGGAGACAGCCAACATGGCTTTAGGCAAGGGAGATCTTGTCTTACTAATCTGTTATGTTTTTTTGAAGGAGTGAATAAACAGGTGGACAAAGGTGAGTCGGTTGATATTGTGTATCTGGACTTTCAGAAAGCCTTTGACAAGGTCCCTCATCAGAGACTTTTGGCAAAACTAAAGAGTCATGGAATAGGAGGCAGTGTACTATTGTGGATCAGGAACTGGTTAAAAGATAGAAAGCAGAGGGTAGGGCTAAATGGCCAATTTTTCCAATGGAGAAAGGTGAATAGTGGTGTACCCCAGGGATCTGTGCTGGGTCTGCTGCTTTTTGACATATTCATAAATGACCTGGAAAGTGGAATAACGAGTGAGGTTATCAAATTTGCAGATGACACAAAACTATTTAAAGTTGTTAAAACCCAAGAGGATTGTGAAATATTGCAAGAGGATCTTGATAGATTGGAAGACTGGGCATCAAAATGGCAGATGAAATTTAATGTGGACAAGTGCAAGGTTATGCACCTAGGGAAGAACAACCCAAACTATGGTTACACGATGCAAGGTTCCACATTAGGAACCACCACCCAGGAAAAAGATTTAGGCGTCATTGTGGATACCATGTTAAAACCCTCGGCCCAGTGTGCAGCGGCGGCCAAGAGAGCAAATAGAATGCTAGGTATGATAAGGAAAGGAATGGAAAATAAAACAAAAGATATTATAATGCCTCTATATCGTTCCATGGTGAGACCGCACCTTGAATATTGTGTGCAATTCTGGTCGCCGTATCTTAAAAAGGATATAGCGATTTTAGAAAAGGTTCTGAGAAGAGCCACCAAAATGGTAAAGGGGATGGAAGGATACTCCTATGAAGAAAGGCTAAAAAGGTTAGGGCTCTTTAACCTGGAAAAGAGACGGCTGAGGGGAGATATGATAGAAGTCTATAAATTAATGAACGGAGTGGAACGGGTAAACGTAGATCGATTGTTTACGTTATCAGAATATAGAAAGACTAGGGGACATGCAATGAAGTTACAGGGTAAACTATTTAAGACTAATAAAAGAAAATATTTTTTCACTCAACGTGTAATCAGACTCTGGAATTTGTTGCCGGAGGATGTAGTAAAGGCTGTTAGTGTAGCTGGGTTTAAAAAAGGTTTGGACAAGTTCCTGGAGGAAAGGTCCATAAACCATTATTAAGAAGTGACCGAAGATATCAATGCTTGACCCAGTACAAGCATTGTGGAACTTGTGTCTCTTGGGGAAACTGCTAGGTACATATGACCTAGATTGGCCACTGTTGGAAACAGAATACTTGGCTTGATGGACCTTGGTCTGACCCAGTATGGCATATCTTATGTTCTTATGATGTAACATAGCTATTTGATGGTCCATCTGAATAATGACAATAAAACTGGCCAACCAATCACTGAAAATTTTTGAGCATTCAAAATCACACTCTGTTCCAGGAAACCAATCTGGTGGAGACTTTCCTGGGAAGACCATAGGACCTGAGTGTGGAACCCAACTACATGGGCTCCCCAGCCGTATTTGGACACACCTACCATGGAGTAGCTTTTGACAGGGAGGAATCTGAGGGCAGTCCTGCAGCTAGAGTGGAATGAACCACCCAGCAAGAGAAGAACTGTGACAGAAATGACTGTAGCCACTGTGTGTTCAGAATCCACTGATCTCGTCTCATCTTAAGATGTGCCAAGATGGCCTGTAGTTGAAGCTATATGGCCCATCATCCTCTATATGTTTCTCGCTGATGTCTGCTGACTCTTTGTATCTCCTCCACAATCAGCACGTGTCAGTTGAAACTGATTTGTTGGAGAAAGGCTTTTGCCAGTTGGGTATAGCAAAGCTCCAATGAATTCCAATTGATGTGATGATATTAAATTAGACTTGGGATAATTTATAATGAACCCTAGTAACTCCAAACACCTATTTGGTTAAAAGCAAAAGATACTTGAATTCCTTTCTTAGTGGCACTCTTGATCAGCCAATTGTCCAAATCGGGAATAAAATGTATGCCCAGTCTGTACTGACACACTGTGACTACCACAAGACATTTGGTGAATATGCAAGGTGTGGACTGAGACCAAATGACAGTACGCAATCCTGGTAGTGATGTTTCCCAATTTGGATGATGGCTGATCAAAATGTGGACATAATCCTTTAAGTCCAAAGAACATAGCCAATCCTCTTTCAGAAGACAGGAAAAAAGGGAGACCATGCTGAACATCTCGAATTAGATATTTTTTGAGCTCGCTCAGATCAAAGATGGGACAGAATCCACCTGTCTTTTTAGCTTCAATTGTTTTTATTAGAAAACTTAACAAACTACTACAATGTAGAAGTACCTGGAGTAGAATCCCTGCCCTTCCTGCCCTGCACTGGCCTGTACAAGGGCAGAAAGCTCCCTTAGCAGTAGTTCCTCATGTTTATTTATTTATTTATTTTATTTTTCTTTCTTATATACCGTGCTATTATAATCAGTGCGATTTACATTTGAACAGAACAACCAAGAATGTAACAAGTTACATCAAGTTTTTTACATAGAACAGGGAATGTAAAACATGGAGAAAAACAACAAGGGAAAGAACTATGTACAAATTATATACACATTATATAACTAGGGGTACTCTTACGGACGAATAGATACAACTTTGCCTGGATGCTTGGCTGGTGGGTCAAGGAGTCGGCTAAGGAAGAATGGTTAGTCGTTATCTAGATGAGGGTGATCCAAGGGATGGGCTAGTAAGGACTGTGAGGGGGTGGCAGTGTGAGCTTCTTGAGTGGTGTTAGGGTAATATTGTAAGAATAGGTGGTGTTTGAGGGCTTTTCGGAATGGCGCCAAGTTTGAGATGGCCCGGATTTCAGCAGGGAGGGCATTCCATGCCATAGGTGCGAAAACGGAGAAGGCTCTACTTGCTGTTGTTTTCTTACATTTTATCAGCAGTTTTGGGACGTCGAGTTTATTCAACGAAGTAGATCACCTAGTTCTGTTGTCTGGAGTGCTGTGGAGAAGATCACTGATGGGCGTGGGGGGATGGTTTTTAAGGGCCTTGAATGTCATGACAAGGGCCCTGAAATGGATTCTAGCCTGCAGCGGGAGCCAGTGTAGGTTCTTTAGGACTGGCGTTATGTGGTCAGATCTTGAGGACCCTGACAGTACCCTTGCAGCTGAGTTCATAGCAAGGCGTAGTGGGTTAAGAGTCGATTGTGGGAGCCCAAGTAGGATAATATTGGCAAAGTCGAGGTGTGGGATGACTAAGGCTTGGAATATTGAACGGTAGTCGGGGAAGTCAAGAAGTGGACGGAGATGGCGTAGTGACCGGATCTTATAATAGATTGCTTTAGATGTGTTTAAGACATGTGCTGACATGTCGAGGCGCTGGTCAAGAGTGATGCCCAGGTATCGAATTGTAGGTTTGGATTTCAGTTCAATGTTATTGACTAGAAGCGAGGAAGGTGGCGTGAACTTCTGATTTTGCGAGATGAATAGTACATCTGTTTTACTATGGTTGATACGTAGATTTTGAGAGAGAAGCCAATCTGCTACCGCTTCAAAGCATCTTGTAATTGGAGAGAAATCCGGTTGATCTATTTTAAACTGTGTATACATTAGGATGTTGTCTGCATATGCGAGACAATGGATGTTGAAGGATCGGATTAAAGCACAGATGGGCTGCATGTAGATGTTGAACATTAATGCGGAGAGGGAAGATCCCTGAGGTACACCTTGCTTAAGAGAGAATGGTTCAGTGGTCTTGGAACCTGTTCTGACTTGTTGCCATCTGTTACATAAATAGGATTCACACCAGGCTAGTGCTGAGCCTTGCAAACCTTTATCTTTGAGGCAGAATAGAAGTGTTTCATGATTCACTGAATCAAAAGCGGCTGCAATGTCTAAGAAGATGAGGATGAAGACATGGTTGGTATTGTCGATTCCTGTTATTAAGTTGTTGAAGAGGGTTGTGAGGATGGTGTCCACTCCGTGAGCTTCCCTGAAGCCGTGTTGGGAAGGTTGAATTGAGCAAATGAACTCTAGGGCGAAGGGGCAAATTGGTGAGAGTTTGAAGGCCACAATCTGCACCTGAACCAGACTATTTTCAGAACCCAAGCAGAGGTTACAAAGGGCCAATGGTTGGCAAAGAATGGGAGCCTCTTCCTAGCAGAATGGCATCCAGAACTGATACGAGAGTGTCATCTATGTCCTCTAATACCCAGTCAAAACCCCCACTTGCCTTCGACTGGGGAACTGACTGGGACTTTGGAGCCCCTCTGCTGATGGTGATGAGAGTGAGAACCCTGCTTCATCTGGGTGGAGCAGAGAAGAAAGAGAATACCTACATCTATGAAAGTAGTAGGATCTCATTTGCCCTCCGCTCTGAGAACTCCTAGATGAGGAGGCTGGGTCAGAAGTGGACATCATTGTGCTGCTTTCAGGAGGCTGTGACCCTCATCTTTGAAGACATTCTCACTATGGCACAGTTTGTAAATGGGGTTCATTGCTCTGGGCCTTAGACTTGGAATGCAGAGTATAGGAAAGAGTCTCTGAGTGCCAATACTCAAAAGAAGCTCTTGTTGCTGTGTTGACATTAACATAAATTGCTTGGACTATGTACGTTCCACAGTCATTCCCTTTGCTCACTAGGAAATGGAATTGTGCAGCTTTTTCTGGGGGAGTCTACAAACTCCTGCCTGTTGAGCATGATGTTCCACAAGAGCATGCCCATAAAAAGCTGGTAGGACATATAAGAAATGCCATACTGGGTCAGACCAAGGTTCATCAAGCCCAGTATCCTGTTTCCAACAGTGGCCAATCCAGGTTACAAGTAGCTGGCAGGTTCCCGAAAAAGTTACACAGCTTCCACAATGCTCGTCTCGGGGTAAGCAGTGGATCTGCAGAATATGTTAAGGAGTATTGGTAGACTGGTCTTGGCTTCTCCAGTACCATGGAGGATGAGCTGTCCTCATATCAGCGTCACTTTGTGTATGCCGGGTCCTCCATTACCTTGATGCTCTGGACATCAAAGTCCAATGAACTGCTATGTCAATGCATTTCAGCTTCCACCTGATACTCAATGTCCCAAGTCCTTGATATTAGTGATGCAAACCTTTCCTCTTCTTCGGGCAGGACCGCTCCCAGGCCATCTTACTCAATGTTCAGCTCAGGCCGCTTTTGAGTCCTGATCTGCTTGATCTCCTAGCTGTTTCCTTTCCTCTGCCCTAGATATATCCTTATCCTCAGCTGTTGCTGTAAGCTCGGATGAGCAGAGCAGGGGAGGTTCTTCCATTAAGTTGTCTAAGGCGATCGCCTCAAGCAGCACTCCAGATCTGTTTTTAATTTTAGATTTTACAGCCTCTGGTCTGCCTCTGATGTCCCGCACAAGAAGGAGAGACAGGATAGAGGCAGCAAAATCTAAAATTAAAACAGAGCTGGAGCGCCACCAGCATCAGACAAATCAGCCTGATCGCTTGCAACTGTAAGCGATCAGGCAGATTTGTGCAGCGGCAGCTCTCCAGCTGTTTTAATTTTAGCTGTTGCCACCTCTGCCCTGCCTCTCCACCGTTGTTGTTTTGTTTTTCTTTGCTGCATTTCTTGACGATAAAAAACACAGCAGGAAGGCCAGCCGGAGTGCTGCCGCCACCTGATGAAGGTGCAGGTGGAGGTGGAGGTGGAGGTGGAGGGAATGGGGACAGAACAACAAGAGACAATGGTGGGAGACAGGGGACATGATGCTGGACAAAGGGGAGAGACTGAGGAGCAAATGCTAGACAAAGGAGAGAGACAATGTGGGTTAGGATTATAATGGGCAGATCAGGGGGGCTAGCACTGAAAATGAGCTGATTAGGGGAAGCTAGGACTGGGAATGGGCTGACAATGGTGAGGGGAGGATAGAGCTGCTGGCCCTGGAAGAAAAGTGGGGGCGGGGGCTAGGGCTACAAATGGGCTGATGCGAGGGGATGGGAGAATGGGGCTGGAAGGGAGTGGATGCTGAGAGGGGCTGCCATGGTATTTGGACTAGCAGGGACTGGATGGTGGGGAGGGAGGGGGACTGGAAGGGAATGAACACCAGTGGCAGTCATGGGAATGCAAGTTGACATTGGAAGGTACTGGGAGGGAGGATTGGAAAGGAGCTAATACTGGGGAGGGTTACCGGGACTGGAAATAGGCTGATGGAAAGAAGAGATAAGAAATGGCAGATGGACCATAGACAGTGAGCTAAGAGAAGACAGGAAAGCAGAAGCATGATCAGAGAACAAAATGGTCAGACAACAAAGGTAGAAAAATAATTTTATTTCATTTAGTGATTGGACTTTGTGTTATCTTTATATTTTATACTGTATGGGGGAACTGCATCTCTTATTTATCTGATGTTGCACTGCTTCAGGAGTCTGGCTTCTTAGGGTTTCAGTTTAAATGTTGTCTACATATTATTACTTTAGATTGTAAGTCACTTGTTCTGTACTTGGTGAGGGTGTGACTGAGCCCAGGTGGTCTTTTAACATGGTGTTTACAACAGTACAGTACAGATCTTTGTTACAATTTGACATGTTCAGCTTTTCAAATAGGTGTATGGATGTTCCAGGGTCCACTGTAGTATTTAGTGATGCTTTTTTTGGTGGGCTCCTTATGTGAGTTTTGGAAGTTGGTGCTGTTATGGTATAGTAGATTTGCTCTACAGATATTCAGTAACTTTGTTGTAGGGTTTTGAATTAGTTCACAATATGCCTGGCACTGGAGAATGTTTGTTGTTATCTTTAGTGAGATGATCAGAATCAGATTATTATTTTTTTTTTCTTTTTAGAAAGATTGAGTTCTGTGGGTGAATGTCCTGGTTCTGCTCTGCAACCACTGTTGAAGTGGGTTCTGGGGATACAAAACATATGTTGAAAAAGAAAAAGCAATAACCATAACACAGTTTATAGCAACAAAATAAAAATTAGTTATAATTTAGTTTTATAAACTGTGCTGTGGTTCTCGCTCTTTTAGTTCCTTGATGTGCAAACATCTTGCATTTCCTCCATATAATATAAATCAGCTGTTTGGTTTGGTTTGGTTTAGTCCCTGATTGGAGTTTTGAAAAAGCCCCACCCCCCTCTGCAGGAGGGGGGGGGGGAGAGGGGTGCCATCTCATCTTTTGCCTCAGGCAGCAGATTGCCTTGAGCCACCCCTGGAGCAGGGACTGTCTTTTACATGTCCATACAGTGCTGCATATGCCTTGTAGCACTATAGAAATAAGAGTATTAGAGTAAGCCTGTGGACCCCTTGTCGTCAATGCAGCTCCTTGGCTGTGAAGAGCGATGCCAACATCAATTGACAAGTCTTATCTGCACCAAAAATCCTTCTGCACTGTTCATCTTGACCTTAAGGCCTCTAATCTGCAACCACAAATTAAATGAGAGGGTACAAGGTCAGGCCCCCAAGCACTACATGTACCATCTATATCTGTGTCACCCACATTTATTTATTTGGTTACATTTTTATACCGCTTCTTCCAGCGAGCAGTAGCGGTTTACATTATAACTTGAGCACAGCAAAGCAACAGTTGCATATAACAGGTTTAAATGATCCTGATGCATTGGATACACTTCTTGAAGCCACTGGCTGACGTCTGAGACATATCATTTGAAAAACAAAATGGACACAGTAAAATCAAAACGACTCAAGAAAAGCTCATGGCAACACAGCAAAAATAAAGGAAAATTCAAAACGACTAAGGAATTTCCAAAGTGGGTAACATGTGATAGCAGGAATACTGTTAAAGTGAGAGAGACACAAAATACTGGCAAGAGCAGAAGCCTAAAACAAATTGTTGCCCCTGGGATGCACATTTGGAGGGCTCTGTGAAAAAAAACCTTAAGAGTGTGCAGGGTAGCGGTAGGTGACAGATATGGGGTGCCAAGACCTTCTCAAAAGCTTCTAGAAGCAGATGGGGAAGGATTACTTGCAGGGTGTGGGATTCCTGGGCTCAGCTTTGTGCAGCACAGACACATTGCACCCGACACCTCCTGCTGAGTGAGGGGAGGAGTTGCACCAAGCATCAGATGAGACTCACTTTCAGGCTGATATAACACTGCTGAAAAAAAAAAAACAGGGTTACTTACCTGTAACGGGAGTTCTCCGTGGACAGCAGGATACGTCAGCCACAAATGGTGACATCCTCCAGGCAGCGCCAGAGGTACGGAAGTGCTCTCTAGAGCTCAGAAAGGTGAACCTTTCTGAGCATGCCCAGGTAGCCCACCTTACCGGCCCACCCCCTAGCCCAGCCAGTATGTTCCTAGCTAGTATATGCGGCTAGGGGGCGGTCTCTGAGCTGTGCTCCTCCAGGGGAGGTGGGTGGGATTGTGTGGCTGACTTATCCTGCTGTCCACAGAGAACTCCCGTTACAGGTAAGTAACCCCGTTTTCTCCATGGACTAGCAGGATTGCGTCAGCCACACATGGTGTCTCCCTAACTGTAGCAGTTGCTGTGGTGGAGGAGACCAGCATACACATAGACAAGAAGGAGACCTGCGTTTGGTTGTAACTTGTTTACTCAATAGTAATGTATGGAGTTCAAGTCCATTCAAACAGTGCGACAGTGCATACAATGTAACAGTGTATTCCCTTTAGACAGTGCAAAAAAACAGTGCAACAATGCATACAGTGCAAACAGAGCAACAAACAGTGCAACAATGCATACAGTGCAAACAGAGCAGCAGTTGAACAATGTGAGTGCCACACATTAGGATTCTCCGGAGTATCTGAAGGATGGCTTGCTGCCACAGAGAGGACAGCCGTGGCAAGGGCACCTTCCTCCCAAGACCTAAGGTCGAGGCAGTAGTGTTTTTGAAAAGTGTGCGGAGTAAACCAAGTGGCAGCTTTGCAGACATCGCTCAGTGGGACATTGCGAAGGTTGGCAATAGAGGTAGAAAGTGCCCTGAGCTGGTGTGGGCCCACTCTCGGACACTCCTGGATACCAGACAGGTCAAGGCAGAAAGCTACACAGGTTGTGACCCAATGGGAGAGTGTTCTCTTGTTGACAGGCCTCACGGGTCTTTTCGGGTCGAAGGACACGAACAGTTGGTCGCCCTGCCGGACAGGCTGCGTTCTGTGCAGATATATCCGGAGGGCTCAAAGGCAGTCCAGAGTGTGCAAACACCATTCTTCGTCTGATGTATGCGGTTCAGGAAAAAAGGAGGGGAGTTCGATGGACTGGTTTACGTGGAAAGCGGAAGGTACTTTGGGTACGAACCTAGGGTTGGTCCGCAAGGAAGCATGCGTTTGGTGCAGTTGCGTGTAAGGGGGTGAGAGACTAGCGCTTGCAGCTCACTGATCCTCCTTGCTGATGCAATGGTTACCAGGAAAAGCGTTTTCCATGTGACGAACTTCATCTCGGCTGAGTGGAGTGGTTCGAAAGGCTCCTGTGTCAGACGGTGCAGGACTGTGTTGAGGTCCCAGGTCAGGACCAGGTGTCTTACCGGAGGCTTCAGGTTTGTTAGGCCTTTCATGAAGCACGCCGTGAGGGGCAGTGCCGCAATGGAGCCAGCCCCTTCAGGCGGGGCATGGAAAGCTGCGATTGTCAAAAGATGCACCCGGATGGACTGGGTTTTCAGTCCGAGGCTGGATAGAGAACTAAGGTACTGCAGGACATCAGGTAGCGGGCAAGAGATGGGATCAAGGTCTTTGGCCGCGCAACAGATGCTGAATCTTTTCCATTTGAGCCCGTAGGACTTTCTCATAGAAGGCCGTCTGGCTGCTAGAACCACGTCTTGTACTTCAGAGGTTAGCTGGAGTGCGGAGAGGTTTCGCCGTTCAACCTCCAGGCAGTGAGTGCTAGGGCTTCGAGATTGGGGTGCCATGTGGTGCCTCCATTCTGTGATAGGAGGTCCTGCCTGAGTGGCAAACAAACTGGGGCCTCACAGGACAGGCACAGGAGGAGAGCAAACCATATCTGGCGTGGCCAGTGGGGCACAATTAGGATGGCATGGGCTTTGTCACGGACAATCCTTTGAAGTGTCGCTGGGATGAGGGGGGTCGGGGGAAAGGCATAGACGAGAGACCACTCCCCCCAGCACACATCGAATGCATCCGCCGCCAACCTCTTGGTTGACGGGTGCCTGGAGCAGAACAGAGGGCACTTGGTATTCTGTTCTGTGGCAAACAGGTCGATGTTCGGTGCTCCCCATAGTTGGAAGAGACTGTTGGAGACCTCTGTGAGAAGGGACCATTCGTGAGGCTGTAGCTGTCTGCTTAGTTTGTCTGCCAAGATGTTCTGATCTCCTGGGAGATAGGAGGCTCTCAGACTGCATCTGTTCCTTAAGGCTAGGAACCATATCCGTAGGGCTTCCTTGCAGAGGGAGCGAGAGGCAGTGCCCCCTTGTTTGATGTAGTACATGGCTACTTGGTTGTCGGTCTGAATGAGAATTGTGTTGCCTCACAGTTACTGGAGGAAGGCTGTGAGAGCATATCTGATGGCTCTTAGCTCGAGCAGGTTAATGTGCAGGAGCTTCTCCCGCGGCGTCCGCGCTCCCTGTGTGCTGAACTGCCACAGGTGAGCACCCCAGCCGGCGGTGGAAACATCCATGGTGAGGATCACATGATGCTCGGGTGGGTGGATGTCCTTGCCTCCTGATAGGTTGTTTGCTTGGGTCCACCAGTGAAGCTGAGCCTTGATCCGCGAGGTCATAGGGATGCGTTTGGAGAGAGGCTGAGAGTGCTGATTCCAGTGTGTGCGTAGGTGCCACTGGAGTGGGCGCATCCGAAGTCTCGCCATGGGAAGGACTGATGTGGTTGCAGACATGTGGCCCAGCAGACAGTAGGGATCTCGCTGAAGAGGCTTCCTTTACTGTCGTTCTGCATGCTAGGGAGGTGATGGCAGCTAATCTGCGGTCGGGCAGATAGACACGAACGCCTCAAAAGCCTATCACGGCTCCAATGAATTCCAACTTCTGGGAGGGTGTGAGATGCGACTTGTGAAGGTTGAGGACAAACCCCAATGAGGTGATCAGTGACGTGGTTCTCCTCAAGGACTCGAGAAGGTCCGGGACCAACGGGGCCATGAGGAGCCAGTCGTCAAGATAAGGAAAAATGGACACATTGTGCTTGCGGAGGTGTGCCGCAGCCACGGCCACACACCGTAAAAACTCGAGGAGCCGGAGACAGTCCGAAGGGAAGGACCTTGTACTGGTAATGCTGTCCCAGTACTTGGAAGCGGAGGTACTTCCTGTGTGATTGGTGGATGCTGATATGAGTGTAGGCATCCTGCAGATCCAGGGATACCATCCAGTCACCTGATTGGATTAGGGGAAGGATGGAGTTGAGGGAGTACATCCTGAATTTTTCTTTGACTATGAATTTGTTGAGGCCGCAGAGGTCGAGGATCGGGCGGAATCCACCCGTCCTCTTGGGAATCAGAAAATATCTGGAGTAGAAGCCAGAGTTCTTTTCTCCAGGAGGTACCTCCTCGATAGGGCAGGTGGCTAGCAGGTGTAGCAGTTCCGCAGCCATCGTCAGGCGCAGGTGTGATGGTGTGTCGCTGACGGGGTGCTTGCGTTGTCTTGGTGGGGTTGCGAAGCGCAGGCGGTAGCCTTCTCGGATGATCCGTAGAACCCAGGAGTCTGAGGAGATCCGCTGCCATTCTCTGAGAAATTGTGTCAGGCGACCCCCAATGTGGGTGATCGCCTGAGATTCGTCGTCAAAAGAGGGCCCACCTTTGTTAGCAGGGGCGTTGTTGGGCTTTTTCTGCTTCCGGTCCCTCTGGGGGTTGCATTGATGCGAGGGCCCATGGTAAGAGTTGAACTTGTACCTCGTGTTCTGCCATCTGCGATTGTAGGGGTATTTTTTGCTGGAGCTGTAGTATGGCTTCTTCTGTGAATTGCTTTTCTGGGTGCCACTGTGGCGCTCGAAACCGTCTTCGGCTAGAGTCTGGAGTGTGGTACAGTGCTCCTTCATATCGTTTACTGTATCTTTGACTTTGTCTCCGAAGAGGGAATCGCCCATGCAGGGTGCATCTGCAATCCTGTCATGGGTGTCATCACGCAGTCCCGATGCCCTTAGCCAAGCCCACCATCTCGCGGAGATCGCCGTACCAGCCGTCCTTAACGCTGTGTCGAAAGCATCAAAGGTTGCGCTGGCCATATGCTTGCTGCACTCGGACATATCCGTGAGCGCTCTGGAAGGTGCGGCTTGAGTGTCTTTCGGTAGCGATGCGATGGAGGCTTTAAACTCCGCCATGCATGCATCCAGGAAGAGGACTAGCTGGAACTGGTGCGCTGCAATCTTTGCGTTGAGCATGGCCCCCAGGAAGACTTTCTTCCCGATGTCATCCAGGAGTTTGTGGTCTCTACCGGGCGGGCTGTTGGCATGGGTGTGAGAGGATTTGATCCGCTTGAGAGCAGACGATACCACAATGGATTGATGAGGTAGCTAGGGGGCTGTGAAACCAGGAACAGGTTGCACCTGATACTTTGTTTCGAGCCTCCTAGGGAAGGGTCTTCCAGAAGCTGGGGTTAGCCATAGTCTCAAGTGATTTTCACGCAGAGTCTGGTGTATAGGCAGCGCGAAGGTAGGCTTCGGGGTAGCAAGGTATTTTAGAACCTCCGGCACCGGTGCGTTGTCATCAGCTGCGCCTTTCAGGGACAAGGTGGAGGCTAGCTTGATAATGAATTTAGGGTATGTTAGGTCCTCTGGAGGGGGAGGGGGGTCCTCCGCCTCCGTGTTGCATCTGACTTCAGAGGTTGATGGCTCGTTGGATGCGGAGCCCACAACTGCCTCTTCTATTTCCTGCTCCTCGGCTGTAGTGTCCGGAGATGGCTGTACTGCAGACCTTTTCTCTGGGGTGGAAGTCCTGACAGCCGGGTTGGCTGTGGATGCCTCCTGGGGCTCCAGAGGTTTTGCCACAGAGGGAGCTGTCAAAGGAGCTGGAGGAGGGACTAGAGAGGAAGGTTGTCTTACCAGCTGGGACAACAGGTTCAAAATGCTAGCGATGCTTGATCTTCCGCTGGACCTACTCCTGCTGCTATGTCCAGGACTGGAGGAGCTAGAGGATCTTTGTCTTTCACTCCGATGACTGCGGTCCTTACTGTGGCATTGTGGGGAGCGGTGATAGCGCTTGAGATGTTTGTTCCTGCTTCTTCTGTCACAGGAAGCGCTACTACTGCTGCTGCTGGCGTCGGAGTGATGGCGCCTTCTTTCCCTGCTTCTCCTCCGACTTTTGTGGCGTGTTCTGCCTCCGTGATGGCAGCGTGGTGTTTTTTCAGCGCCGATGGAACTCCCGGCACAGACGTACAAGGCTTGGGGAGCAGGCAGAGAGGGGCTGCGTGGACGGCCGGAGGGTCGGCACCGATGGCTGCGCTCCTTTCCGTGCAGTGCTGAGGCTTCCGGGTCTAAAGTCCCGCCCCTTAGATGGGCAGAGCTGGAGGACTGGCAAGCCGGAGTGGAGGACTGTAGACCGCCGCCATCTTCGTTGGCTGCATGGATTCCCTCTGCACTGCGATACATCTCCGCAGCGTTGGAGGGTCCGGGGGAGTCGGTAGCTGAGGGTGGCCTCAGACACATCGGAGGGGTGGAGATTTCTCCCCCGGCTGCACGGCAGGGGATGGAGGCTGCAGTGGGCACATCCGGAGCCGGAGCCAGCAGCGAGCAGACAGCCGGGGCAGGGGCAGCAGCAGAAATCAAAGAGCAGACAGCCGGGGCCGGAACAGCAGCAGAAAAAAGAAAATTTGCAGAAGTACTTGCAATTTCATTCAGGTAATCATTCAGAGCGTGCCATCTGGATCTCTTGGCCCTGGGGGACATTTTCCCGCAATGATCGCAGTTCTCCACGTTGTGATCAGTGCCCAGGCAGCGCAAGCAGGCAGTATGTGAATCGGTGTTGCTCATTTTCCTCTTGCATTGGTGGCATTTCTTGAAACCAGGTTTCGGCATTTTCTTGCTTCGGAATTGTTGGATAGAGAGCAGAGTCCGTCTTGCAGGCAAGGCGGAAGGAAGAATACTGGCTGGGCTAGGGGGCAGGCCGGTAAGGTGGGCTACCTGGGCATGCTCAGAAAGGTTCACCTTTCTGAGCTCTAGAGAGCACTTCTGTACCTATGGCGCCGCCCAGAGGACGTCACCAATCCTGCTAGTCCATGGAGAATCTGTGTTACACTTTTATCACAGCTTTGTTTACTGCCACATTAATTTACAGTGTAATAAACTAATATGCAGAAATCACTAAAGTAAAGAAATCTGTGCTAAAAAAGAAGTAAAGCGGAAAATACATTAAAATGGGCCTGAAGTTAAACTTTCCATCCATTTTAAACTTCAGAGGTTCTGTTTCAGTTCCAAATGCCTCTGGACGTCTGAGCCAGGGGAACCCTGATACCAGAGAGTTCACACCCTACCCCTATCAGCACCACCACCCTGTACATACTTACCTATGCACACACACACCCAATCTCCATCTACTTAAAAATAGCAGGGGATTTAAGCAGTCACTGACTTCAGCTGAACTGATCGCTTTTTACAAATATACTTAGGTAGGTGAGTGGGTGATGGATGTACTTGGATGGGGTTTGTGTAGTGAATGGATAGGGAGGGATACTTGGTGGTTGAGGGTTGGTTAGTGAGTGGGTGTATGTCTTTGGGTAGGGTGAGGGGTTGTTTAATGAATAGGGGATTGGGGGGATCGTGGTCCCAGGGTACTCACTCTGTTCACCTGGCTTGGGATCCCAGGACACTGTTTCCTGGAGCTTGGGGCCTTTCAGTCTGTAGATCTTGTGTGTGTGTGTGTGTATGTGTGTGGTTCACCAAACTGGGCATCCCATCTTGGGGATTAGATGCCTTTGGTGACTTCCTTTTTAAGTATTACTGGAATATGTGCTGAAGCTGTGGGTGACCCAAAAATGGAACTCGGACTTCATTTCTTCAGTACCAGGCAAAATTAAAGGGTAACAATTGAAGGAACAAACCAAGCAGCTGTTCTCGGTATGCTATGTGTCTGCACATCTGTCTTTATGTATGTATATACAGGACCATTGAGGGGCTTTGTGGAACCTGTGTGTTTTGGGGAAACTGCTAGGTACTTGTGATGTAGATTGGCCACTGTTGGAAACAGGATACTGGGCCTTGGTCTGACCTAGTATGGCATCTCTTATGTTCTTATGATTCCCACAGACAGGACTCTGTCCGTGATATCACCCATATGTGACCAAATATCCTGCTTGTCCTTGGAGAAATCAGTTTTCCCATGTCTTTATGGGAAGTCAAACCAAGAAATAACAGTAAATGGATCCATTTTTGAGAATCCTCGGAGAGGCAGAAACAAACAGCTATTCGTTACCTTTAGAAAAATGTCCAGCTGAACTTAACTGGCTAAGTTTTTAGTAGAAATTTCAGCTTCACTGGCTAGATTTAGAGCAGCTTTTTTGTGTAGCTAGGTGACCTCCAAATCTACCTTGTTAAGTGTTGAAAATCAGCATTAACTAAATATTTTGAACAAATTCCTCTGGAGACATTCAACTTCCTTGGATGTGATAAATGGGGGGGGGGGGGGGGAACCACCCCCCAAAACCCCAATAAATCCCTATACACCACAAGCCATCCAATGTAACCATCCCTTCCCCATACACTTTCCAAATTATAACTATCCCCGAGCTCCCCTCCTTCCACATCTCAAACTCTGAAGGCCCCATCTTCAACCCCCTGCCTGGACCCTCCTTCTCAGTATGTGTGCTGTTGAGCTAGTCGTTTATTTTCTCCCCTGACCTAGAGCTAGCCACACAGCCACTTTTTATTTTAAATTAACAATTTGTACACATTTCCCCATTTAGTCAAGCTTCGCACCAGTACAGACTGGGACTCTGTACTGAAGACCTGCTGCTATTATGAGGGTAATTATGAAACAGCCCTATAACAGCAACAAGTTCAGTCCTTGAGGGTCACAATCAGGTGAGCTTTTCAGGATGTCCTTAGTGACTATGTAGGAGAGATCTGCGTATGGAGGAGGTAACAGGCATGCAAACGTCATACATATTCATTAGGGACATCCAGGAAAGCCGACTTATTTTTGGCTGAGGTTGTGCATCCCTGCTTTACACCAAGCTCCCAAAAAACCAGAAGAATAAGGCGAAGGAGACTTTCACACCGGTTTCAAGTTGTGTGCGTTCAAGTTTCTTTATTTCATATAAACGCCCAGCAGCACGATTTCCTCCCCCCTCCCCAACAGGGAGGTCATCACATACTTTAGCATTCTTAAACTATCCTGGCATTGCACGGTGTAATCATGCTGACCTGATGAGAAAGCTTTAGTAGGCTTGACTATAAAAATGGCACAGAAAAAGCCTTTTTAAAAAACAATAGCACTCGTCACAAATTCACCTCGTTTGTCAAATTGCTCAATCTCCTCATTCCGCAACCCCGCCTCACAAGACTGCATTGAATAATTGGCTTACACTCATGTGCATGTTTCCACGCAGTCTCCTCCTTCCCACCAATGAAGCACCGCCTTCTGCTGCCATCTCTGAAAGCTAAATAGAAAAACAAAAAAGGGGGGGGGTGCATCTGCCACACTTTCCCCTCAAAAAAGTTTGTTTTTTTCCTTCCTGCTTAGCTTCTTTCCCAGGTAGCCATGCTGGGGTAATGCTGCCACCTGTCTCCTCAGATACTGACCGAGGACACTGCAAAACCTGCATATTACATTGCTAAAAAGCCCCACACGCTGTGGCATCATCAGAGTGGCAATATTCTAAAGGCAGCTCTAAAGAGCACATGTTAAGACTGAAACCAGGAATTGACTGGATCAGCATATTAAAAAAAAAAAGGTCTATAGCTTCTATTTAGCGATATGCACCAGATGTCCAAAGAAGTGTCCTGTGGCGATGAGGAACTCTTCTCCACAGAGCCAGCCAAATCCTCTGTCCCACTAGGGAAGATAGTGCACTGCTCAGGTATCTTCTGCTTGAGGTCATCACGGGTTTGGCGTTGGAGGCTTAAAAAGGCCAACCTTGCGAACGTACCTGACGATGAAAGGCACAGACACTAACGTAATGCTGATTCGGGCTGGAGCGAATAGTTTGTGGATGGCGTAAGCCAGCACAAAGGTGCTTGTGCCGGCAGCAACTCTGGACTGTACCACAGCTTCACTAAACCCGAGCTTCAGGAGGACGGCAGCGATATCCACACCACTAGATGAGCAAAGGGAATAAAAGAAAAAAAAAAACACAAAAACACACTCTTAATGCAATACAAACATTAGGAGGGATTTCTAGCACTTTGCTTAAAGCCACAATACTTGAGGGTAGACAATATTCAAAGATGCCATTTCCATGGATAAAAGTACTAACCTGTGGAAAAGGCTTATTATGCTCTGTGCAAATCTGACACACTAGTCTATTAAAGTAGCCATAACTGAATTTAGATTTTTTCAGTTGCCATTTAGGACAATCTTCTCCCCCCTATTTTTTTTTTTAAAGAGCTTGTTTGGTTCCCCGAGACATTGACATTTAATCTCATTGTCCACAGTGAAGCGCCCCCCCCCCCCCACACCATCCCCAAAGGTAGGGATCAGAATCCGGCCCAGACATCACACTCCCCACCTGTAAAACCTGTCTTAGGATGTGGTTATTTGCTTGGTAAACATGGCCACAGATTCACCGATTTCAAAATAGTGCGGTATAGAAAACCAAATAACATAGGCCATTCTATTCTGCATCTGTGTTCTTCTACTCCTCCCTTACAATATGACCATCTCACGTTGACAAAACCTTCATCAAGAAACCAGACAAGAGCTGCTGCTTTCTTCACTGTATCTTGATTAGATACATAGACACGTGATATACCATCTATTAGCGGGATTAGGAATAAAGAGGGAGACCAGAAAAGTGAAGATAAAACTTTTTTTTTAAAAAGTGGATAATAGATACCAAAATCTAATGAATTATCAATCCAGTTCATCCAACAAACTGGTCACTTTCCACTAAATCAGTGGTCCCAACTGGTGGTCTGGAGGACACAGGAAAAAGGGAAAAAGCCTCTGCACGAGACTGTGCTGAAAGCAGCAGCAGAAGAGGGGAGGGGGGGGGGCGCCAGAGTATTTGCAAACTATCACAAATTCTCTCTTTTAGGGCAACTCTAAAGGTTGCTGTTGCTTGCAATGTCATATGCATTTGCTTTTTGTTCTTAGCACTTGTTTTATCGTAAACCGGTCATTTGCTTTGCGCTAGGCAGCGTATCAAGCTATTAAATCAATCAGTGGAGCGGCAGCCAAGCAGCCCAAATCAAGAAGTAACAGCAGCTGCCTGACGAAACCTGGCACAAACCCGCATGGCCTGCAGGACTGTGGGTATAGGAAGAGCAGCGACAAGCAGGAGCTGCCAGAAACAGCCGCGGCAAGGGAGGCTAAACACTGGCCGAGTGGCCTCAAGCTGTAGAGTCGGTGGCAGCTGTGTGGCAGCGTCAGAGGTAGGGGCAGGATCAGCATGGCAGAAAGAGCAGCTGGAGCTGTGGCAGGGGTAGAGTCAGCAGCAGGGCATGGGACCTGGCACTGCAGTATAGGATCAATAAATAAGGGAAGAGAGAAACTGGAGTGTTGGAGATGACTAGAGAAAAGAGCAATGGGGAAAGAGTCCTCGACCATTTTGGAGGATGATGTCTACAAACTCAAAGGTTGGGAACGTGAACTAAATAAAAAGACCAGGGACTGGATTGGGTACACGAAAACAAATCTTCACAACTCCTTTTACTTTCTACATTCTTCCTTCAAGTACTTATGCAACTTTTTATAAAGAGATTGCCAAAATCTTCCCCCACATATATGTTGACGTAAGCCGTCCATAACATCACATGCTCTATCCATTTTCTCTGTTGCCCATCTTCTCAAATCTCTTCCTATTCAAATTCCTGCTAAGAACAATCTTAGTCAGGTGCATGTTGCCTCATGAGCCCCCTTTAAAAGCTGGCATGTGGTCATATATTCCTGAATTATGGCTACATTCAGTCTGCAGAAATTATGCTATTCGCCTCACTCTATCAGAAAGTACAAAGCACACCTTACAAATTACTACATTTTGGCATCTTGCTACTGACAAAATAGAGGATTTCTGTCTTCTCAAACGTTTTCTATATTCCATACCTCGTATAAAGTTTAAACATGCATGTCTAATAATTCATATTAAAACGATATTGCTATGGGTGAACTATACTATCTTAAATTTTGAAAAAAATGTCATCTCTGTTATTTATGGGCAGAAGCAGTCCAGATCTAGCAATATCACCATGTTATCTGCAGTGGTTGTTAAACCAGAGCACTATCATGCAGAATCTGTTAGAAGCCCTTTTCAGCACAGAAAAAGCACAACAAATTGGAAACGGGAACAAAAATAACTGATAATTTGCTGGTGTTGTGAAATAAGCAAAATGTGGAGCTAATCACAGTAGGTGGTCAAATAACCTTCAGTTAAATTTGTCACTCGGACCATGTGATAACAATGTTAAACATAGGCGGATTTAATAAAAAGAGTTTTGGATGAATTCCTGGAGGAAACGTCAGTAAGTAGCTATTCGCCAGGTAGAACTGGGAAGTGCTGCTTATTCCTAGTTTAGCAAGGAATGGACCTATTCTTTGAGATCCCACTGGGTGCTTGTGACCTGGACTGGCAGGCTTGATGGACCTGATCCAGTATAACATTTATGCTCTTACGTTAAAAAAAAAATCATTATTATATATATATATATATATATATATTTATATTTTAGTGGGGGTCACTGTGCGGTCTGCCATGCAAATTCTGGTACCCATTGTCAGGGTGGCAGATACCCATGATTGACGTTGACACCCCCCCCCCTTTCCTTTACCATACCCTTGTCCTTCCTTTGGAGACACACCTTGAAATGATCAGGTAGAATACACCTAAAGACACTAATGAGATCCCAACATGGAAAGAAACGCCAACAGCGCCATACTCTTTGAAGACCTGCTTCAACTGTTGGGTCTTATTAGGCTTCTTCTCTTCGCCGTTGTTGGGATCTGCAGCCCCCTTTCCAGCATCTCCACTTGGTTCCTAAGCAAAAGAATGATTGACAGAGCTTATATTTAGTTTTCACAACACAATCGGGTGCATAATGAATAATGCTATATTCATTCAGCCAGGCAAAACTTGCTAATATTTTAGTTGGCACCCTTGCATACCAGCAATTCACCCCCTCTGGCACATCTGACCCTGCTGAGTTCAACCAGCAAAAGCCCATATTCTGCGATTCGATCTCAAATGAAAGCCAGAGACAAGCAAGCCCTAACACCCTAAAAAAAGGAAGGATTTATTGGTTAGTCTTAAGTTTTATTATCCTGCTCACTAGGCGGACACCAGGCTGTCTGACAGAAACAAAGTGCTATCCTGCAGCTGTCAAATAAATTCACTGATCAGCTGTCAGCAATCCAGATATTCTAAACATGGAGTGAAGCACGTGATTCAGAGAGCCGGAAGACGAGCAGTGTGTAGGAAGAGCCTGGGATTTAACCAGGTCTCACCAGGTATAAATCTCTCATTTACACAAATATCTGAGAGCAATGACCATCAAACCAACTATAAAGCAGTAATATCTCAGAACGTCAGCTCTACAAATATTCCTTTACAGCAGCATGTGAATTTCACTCTTTTGGGCCTTTATTTAGGCACCTAAAAATTAAGCATGTGTGTAAATTACACATGAGCCCGCTTATACCTACAATTGAATTGCGCATGCAAAAAAAGCTGTAGCATGCACAGTAAATACGCAATTAAAATGAATAAAAAAACCTCTCCGTTTTCAGTTATAATGAAGGGGGGTGTTTGGCCCCGCACATATGCCTACTTCACAGTAGACTGCAGTTCTTAAGTCAATGCCCAAACAAAATAGATTACAACACAGCTGTTCCTCTTACCACCGACTAAAGACTACTATGCAAATAATCTGCTTTAAATTACAAGTCCGGCAAAAGAAGCCAAAGCGCCCCCCCCCCGCCTTGCATTACTGAGCAAGCACAGCATGGAGAGCCCTTGTTCATTAGTTTCTAAGCAATATCACATGTCAGAACAGGATGATGCCCTTAGCTGCAGTTTTTCCAGACATGTGCACCGTACATCTACGGTCAGCAGGCCCCTGCCTCCACACTGCTCCTTTAGAGCTGCAAGCAGCCCACGCTCACACCATGACCTGTGCAAGACCCATCAAGGCTTTCGGTTATCTCCCAAATGCAAGCAGCAGCTACAAGGAGCCGCCCCTAACTTAACTGAACTCTCTCAAGGTAACAATCATGCTAGTATTAACGTGTATTTTCCTGTTTCAAAAGTGTAACTAATTCCGGTTTCTTGCTGATCAGAAAGGTCGCAGGGATGTAATGCTTCAGAAGAAAGATCACATACTGTGCGCATCTCTGCGCAGAACAGAAATAGAGAATCACGCATGAGAATGCGCAAGTGCCATACTGGGTAGATCAGATGTAATGGTGGGGTACCAGTCACTTACCTAAGTTTATACAGAGCTTTGCTGGGGTATTATTTATTTACATTCTCTTATATACCGCGCTATTCTGCATCAGTGCGGTTTACATTGAACAAACTGAAATTACATTGAACAGGGCATTATAACTTGGAGATAACTATTTTACAGGGAACATGGGCTATGGAGGGTTAAGTGGCTTGCCCAAGACCACAAGGAGCACCTGTGGGACTAGAAACCCCAGTCCTTCCAGCCCAAGGTTGCTGTCCTCTAGTGGGATTTGAACCTCTGACCTTCTGGTCTGAAGTACCTTGCCCCAACCACTAGGCCACTCCTCCACTCTGAAGGTAGAAGGTACTGTAGGAGAGGTCAAGGGTGAGAGAGCAGGAATCAGATTTGATTCATTAAGAGAGTACTGGGAATATTATGTTGCACACTATGAATAGGAACAATTTTTGTTCCTTTTGGGTGATACATGTACCAGTCCCTCTAAATAAGAAAGTAGGATTTTTATACCGCTTTATCATGTCAGTTGAAGCAATTTACATTGTAACTTAAATTTGGTAATGTACATTAAACAGGGGACATTGAGAACTTGGAATTTTCTGAGGCAATGGAAGGTTAAAGTGACTTGCCCAAGGCCACAAGGAGTGCTAGTGGGAATTGAACCCTGGCCTCTGGGTTCACAAGCCAGTGCTCTAACCACTAGGCTACTTCTCCATTTCATAAATAAATGGAGTTTTTTTAGCTGGCCCTGTGCAAAATGTATGCCTATGTAAAGCCTTGGATAAAAAAATAAACAAAAAGAACTAAAGGATTGTGTCTCAAATGAGAGCAAAGCAAAAGTACACTGAAAAACATGCAAGTCAGAGTGACTCGAGCAGAGCTAGCCCTACCCCCACCACTCACTCAGTTTCCTTTCGCTTATCAGTTGGACCAGCACCTTGCTCTACTGAAAGCAGTCAGGATACCATAAGCAGATACCCCATGCATCTTTAACCCCTTCTTGCCTAGAACAGTCACTGTAGCAATAGTACCCAGACAGATGGTTCCTTCTAGAGGCAGACACTTTTCACTGGAAGGTCCTCCCTGATTGGTCATACATGGAGAAATAGCCTGGTGGTTGGAGCAGTGGACTGGGAACCAGGGAAATTGGCTTCAAATCCCACTGATGCGCCTTATGGCCTTGGGCAAGAACCTTAACCTTTTACTGCTTCAGGTACAGATTGCAAGCCCTCCAGGAACAGGGAAATACGGGTTGTACCTGAATGTAATTTGCCTTGATCTGCTTCTGGAAAGATGTCAGCCAAATAAAATCTAAGAGCAGAAGCCAATTTCTGTTTCTCACTCTCCGGTGCTGCCAACCACTGGGTCACTCTTGACCTGTGTTCAACCAGGTCATAAAAGCAACTTTCTCCAAGGTCACAATGACTTCTGCTAAAACGTCTTCTGTAAGAATTAAAGGAAGAAACCTTGTTCATAGACAACTGAGATTTCTGCTTTTCCTTTGCTGTGGATGATTTACACAAGGGTTTCATCTAAATGTCATGCTACATGGTGCCAAGAAACATATGACTCACCACCTGTCAGCTTACAGAAGCAATGACCCCTGAAAACTGAAAAATTTCTAGATCTTCCCTTAAACCTAAGTCCAGTTAAAATGCTGAACTAAAGCTACTATAATTTTGCAGCAAAATAAATTTCTGATGAAAAAACCAGCAAGTTAGTAGAAACCATCATAAAGAATAAAATTACTCAGCATGTAATAGTCATGGCCTAATGGGAGACAGCCAACATGGCTTTAGACAAGGAAGATCTTGTCTTACTAATCTGTTCTGTTTTTTTGAAGGTGTGAATAAAGAGGTAGACAAAGGTGAGTCAGTTGATATAGTGTATCTGGACTTTCAGAAAGCCTTTGACAAGGTCCCTCATCAGAGACTTTTGGCAATACTAAAGAGTCATGGGATAGGAGGCAGTGTACTACTGTGGATCAGGAACTGGTTAAAAAATAGAAAGCAGAGGGTTGGGCTAAAAGGCCAATTTTCCCAATGGAGAAAAGTGAAGTGGTGTACCCCAGGGATCTGTGCTGGGTCCGCTGCTTTTTGACATATTCATAAATGACCTGGAAAGTGGAATAACGAGTGAGGTTATCAAGTTTGCAGATGACACAAAACTATTTAAAGTTTTTAAAACCCAAGAGGATTGTGGAAAATTGCAAGAGGATCTTGATAAATTGGAAGACTGGGCATCAAAATGGCAGATGAAATTTAATGTGGACAAGTGCAAAGTTATGCACCTAGGGAAGAACAACCCAAACTATAGTTACACAATGCAAGGTTCCGCATTAGGAACCACCACCCAGGAAAAATATTTAGGTGTCCTTGTAGATACGAAAACCCTCAGCCTAGTGTGCAGCGATGGCCAAGAGAGCAAATAGAATGCTAGGTATCATAAGGAAAGGAATGGATAATAAAACAAAAGATATTATAATGCCTCTATATCGTTCCATGGTGAGACCGCACCTTGAATATTGTGTGCAATTCTGGTCGCTGTATCTTAAAAAGGATATAGCGTTATTAGAAAAGGTTCAGAGAAGAGCCACCAAAATGGTAAAGGGGATGGAAGGATACCCCTATGAAGAAAGGCTAAAAAGGTTAGGGCTCTTTAACCTGGAAAAGAGACAGCTGAGGGGAGATATGATAGAAGTCTATAAATTAATGAATGGAGTGGAACGGGTAAACGTAGATCGATTGTTTACGTTATCAGAATATAGAAAGACTAGGGGACATGCAATGAAGCTACAGGGTAAACTATTTAAGACTAATAAAAGAAAATATTTTTTCACTCAACGTGTAATCAAACTCTGGAATTTGTTACCCGAGGATGTAGTAAAGGCTGTTAGTGTAGCTGGGTTTAAAAAAAGGTTTGGACAAGTTCCTGGAGGAAAGGTCCATAAACCATTATTAAGAAGGGACCCAGGATATCAATGCTTGACCCAGTACAAGCATTGTGGAACATGTGACTTTTGGGGAAACTGCTAGGTACGTATGACCTAGATTGGCCATTGTTGGAAACAGGATACTGGGCTTGATGGACCTTGGTCTGACCCAGTATGGCATATCTTATGTTATTATGCACTGCTTGGTTGTGTCCCCCTGCCAGCAGATGGGGAGACAGAGAAAAGTTCCCAAAGTTTTGTGACATCACCCTTTAATCTTTATTGTTTCTTGATATACCGCCCTAGGCAGCCAAGGTATCAGAGCAGTGTACAGTCAAACCTCGGTTTTCATTTGCCCCGGTTTTCATACGCTTCGGTTTTCAACGTCTTTTTTGACTGAGATTTTGTCCCGGTTTTCATACATCGCTTCAGTTTTCAACGTCTTTTGACTGAGATTTTGTCCCGGTTCTCGTACATCGCTTCGGTTTTCGTAAAGTACAGTACTGTAAATACATACACCCTCGCGCTGCACACCATTCTGTATACACTGCCAGAACGCCTGCCCGGTCCCAGCAGCACTGCCCCCCGGACTCACCGATCGCCAGCATGATGAGAAGCAAAAGCCAGCTGAGCACGTAAATGAAACACATCCTCGAGCCTGGTCAGAGTCAGAGAGGCAAGGATTGCGCAGAGAGGAAGGCCCCGATCTCGTCCACCGCCTGCCCGTTCTCTGGAGCGCCCCCTCAGGCTCGGAGGTAGCAGGGAAGAAAAGCTGTCAACGTAAGCAGGTGATGTTGCATGAATGTGGGAGGCAGTTCTTTCTCTTGCATGGTACGTCTGAAGCTATATCATTAAGATTTTCTGCCATTCTGAAGCATTGAGCAGATAATGTAAAGGTATTTTAATGGGCTGAATCCAATGTGATTCCGAAGAGAGCTGGGCACAGCAGCTTGTCAGGGGTGGCTAAGGCCAGATGTTAACATACTGTACTGTACAGTACTGAACTTAGCTTGCTTTCAGTGATGTTAAATGTTCATTTATCCATTTCATTAGTCATTTATATTAATTTCTCATTGTTTTCTGTATGTAAAAATATAGTTATTCTCTATAAAATGTATTTTTGTGAATATTTTTGGGTGTCTGGAACGGATTAATTGGATTTACATTATTTCTTATGGGAAATATTGCTTCAGTTTTCATACGTTTCGGTTTTAGTCAGACTTTTTCGAACGGATTAATCATGAAAACCGAGGTTTGACTGTACTTGGTATAAAAACCCATCCCCCAAGGGGAGCTTCAGTATAACCATAACAAGCAGCAGGAGTTCAAACAGCCAAGGAAGCACAAAACCAGACCAAAAACGAGTTTGTAAACAAATAACTTATTACAAGCAGCTAAATTGAACAATATGAAACAGGATACGCAGGCCAAGGAAGTATGTATATGGCGAGGTACAACAATGTCACCTATACGTAAAGAGAGCCTTAGCTAGGAGACAGACTAAACAGTTTTGAGGGACTGGTCTATCAGGATTCCAGGAAAGGAAAATCGGTAAGTAAAATTTCTCCTTCCAAATACATCCTGCTAGACCAGTCCAGACAAGTGGGGAGTACCATAGCTAAACCACTCCAGTGTGGGAAGAAACAGCTGCAGCCAAGACAGAGGCTCTGAATCAAGCTGCTTCTTGATCTTGGACATCCAAGCGACAGTGACAAGCAAAAGTAGAGAGGGAGGACCTGGTGGCCACCTTGCAAATATCTAGCAGTGTTACCTGTTGGCATTCTGCAAAGGAGGTAGCCTGGGCCCGTGTCGAATGTGCCTGAAGACCTACGGGCACAGGTTTGTACAATAAATTATAAGTTGACAATAGTCTGCTTGATCCAGTGTGCAACGGTTGTTTTGGAAGTGGCCGCTCCTTTTCGCGGACCAGAAGCCAGGACAAAAAAGGTGATTGGCAAGATGAAACGTATTAGTGAGTTTGAGGTAACGCCCTACCAACATCCAACAGGTGAAGGACTCTGTTGTCACTTGAAGACTGCGCCTTAAAAAAAAAGGAGGGAAGCACAACCGATTGGTTGGACATGAAAATCTGAAAGGACCTTAGGCAGAAAAGAGGGCACTGTTCAAATGGTAACCCCCTCCGGAGAAAAAGACAGAAAAGGATCCCAGCAAGAAAGTGCCTGGAGCTCCGAAAGGTGCCGTGCTGAAGCGACTGCTATAAGAAAAACAGTTTTGAGAGTGAAATCTTTGAGATATGCCCTACGGAGAGGCTCAAACTGGGCATGGGTGAGCACGCAGAGCACTAAGGACAGATACCAAGAAGGGACGACTGGACAAATGGGGGAGCCCTCAGGCAATGAATACCCCGCAGAAAACAGGAAATGTCTACATGAGAAGAGACCGCCATGGAGAGGCCCCTGAAAGCATGTCAAGGCTGCAATATGCACCTTTAAAAAATTAAGAGCGAGACCCTTATCAAATACTTGGACATTCTTTCCTTCCTTCAGGACGTATCAACTCGCCAAGGGGAGAGGAATCTCTTAGAACACCAAGAAGAACCCCCCCCCAGCAGATCCAAGAATAGGCATGTGAAGTAGAAGACTGTCGAGCCCATAGTAGAATAGCCAGTACTTGTGGTGAGTAACTTTGCGATGCAAGCAATGCCGCTCAATAGCCAAGTCATAAGTGAGTAAGGAGCGGGGTCATCCATGAGAACTGGCTCCTGAACACTGAGGAGTAGGGGCATACCATGGACGCTGAAGCCAATCTGGGGCCACCAGCACTACCTGTCCAGAGTGTGCCTCTATCCGACGGAGTACACCGCCGATTAGCGGCCAAAGAGGAAAGATGTAGAGAAACTGGTCAGAGGGCCATGTCTGAACTAGTGCATCTAGGCTATGAGAGTTCAGTTCCTTTAGACCAGGGGTCTCAAACTCAAATTGCTTTGAGGGCCAAATGAGGACTTGTAAAGTAACCCGGGGGCCGCATAAGACGCGGGGCCTCATTTGCATAAGGGGCCTCATTTGCATAAATATTTGCATAATGTTACCATACACTAACTTTTAGTAAACATGCCTCTTTAATGAGTATGGATAAAGAAAGACTAAAAGATTTAGAAACAAGAAGACAATAATTAAACTGGGAACCCCAAAAGCCAAACTTGGAATGTACAACAACACTGTAGAAATAAAACTATAAATTAATTTCCTCTTGTACTAAACAAAGCGCAAACATTAATGATGCACATTTCCCAGAGCTGACATATTCCAGTTAATAAATTCAAAATAAAGAGATATTTTTCTACCTTTTGTGCATTTTTTTCAGTTGCAATTGTTCCAGCCACTTTCTTCTGGTTTCTTCATGTCATCTGCTAACTCTCCATCGTCTGCTGTCCATTTGCCCTTTCTTCTCTCCTAGTTTTTTTTCCATTCTCTCTCTACATCTGCTTTAACATACTAATCTTTCTCCTTTTTCTCTTTCCTCATTCCTATTTCATCCACTCAAATTTTACCCCTCCATCCTCAATCCCCACTTACTCTCCCAATACCTGGCCAATTGTAGATTTGTCTTCTCTCCCAGACAAAATATTTTTCCCCTCTCCATTTCACTTTCCCAGCTCCATCCCATTCTAATCCTCCCCCAACATCAGCTCCCTTCTAGTTCCAGCCCCACCCAGCATCCGCTCCCTTCTAGTCCCCCCATTAGTCCATTTCCAGTCCTATCCTAGCCTCACCATCAGCCCATTTCCAATCCTAGCCCCCCATCAGCCCATTTCCAATCCTAGCTCCCTCCCCTCACAGCCCATTTCCATTCCAAGCCCCCCTCCCCATCAGCCATTTGCAGTTCAAGCCCCCTTCCACTCAGCCCATTTCCAGTCCTAGCAACCCCCCCAGCCCATTACCAGTCCTAGACCCCCCATAGCCCATTACCAGTCCTAACCTCCCCATAGCGCACTTCCAGTTTTACCCCCATCACCCCATTTTCAGTCTTACCCCCCCCTTGCCCATTACCAGTCATAACCCCCCCCCGGCCAATAGCCCACTTCCAGCCCTAACCCCCATTACCCCATTTCAGTCAGCCCCTCCATAGCTCATTACCAGTCCTAACTCCCCCCATCAGCCCACCTCCAGTCCTTCCTAACCCCCACCTGCCCATTTCCAGTCCTAGCCCCCACCATAGCCCATTACCTGTCATAACCCCCCTGCCAATAGCCCATCTCCAGTCATACCCCCCCACCCGCCAATAGCCCATTTCCAGTCATACCCCCCCCCTGCCAATAGCCCATTTCCAGTCATACCCCCCCCCTGCCAATAGCCCATTTCCAGTCCTACACCCCCCCCCCAGGTAAATTAAAAAAAAACCTGGCTTCTGCTGCTGCAGCAGAAAATCAGCTGTCCCGCGGCCCCTTCCCCTCTGTGCGGAGAGCCCTGAGTGTGCTTCATCTGCGGCGTGCTTTTTAAGCCGCGAAGAGAGTATTTCCCTCTCGCGCGGCTTAAACCTAGTCACTTTTCAAGCCTCGCGAGAGGGAAATACTCTCTTCGCGGCTTGAAAAGCACCCGCTGATGGAGCACTCTCGGGGATCTCCGGGCAGAGAGGAAGGGGCCGCAGGACAGCTGATTTTGCTGCTTGAGCAGCAGAAGCCAGTTTTTTTTTTTTTTAAATTGACCGTCGATTCTGCCGTTGCCACGGCGGCAATGGCAGCAGCAGCAGAAGCCGTCGCGGGCCGCACAACGTTCTCTCGCGGGCCGCGTGTTTGAGACCCCTGCTTTAGACAACTGAAAAAGATTAACATCTTGGTACTGGAAGTGGTAGCCATTAGATCTAGAATCTGATGACCCCACCTACACACAATGTTCGCAAAAGCCCATGAAGTTAGCTCCCACTTACCAGGGTCCAAGATATGACACTCAGGAAATCTGCTTGAATATTCTCCGTTCCCGCAGTGTGCTGCAAAAAAAGAGCCAGGAGGTTGGATTCTGCCCAGAGAAATAGAAGACATTTCCAGGGCCACTCTGGGACATTTGGTCCCACCATGTCTGTTGAGATAAAAGTCACAGTGGTGGAATTGTCGGAGAGTACTCCGACTGCTCGACCCTGGAGGTGGGACTGAAAGAAGAGTACAGCCAGATGAACAGCCTGTGCTTTGAGGCGATTGATGGTCCAAGAGACTTCTTGAATAGCTAAGATCCCTGCAGTGCGTTCCCCAACCTCCAACCAATGCTGAATTTCCAAGGAACTCCCTTCAACAAGTGATGAGGACAAAGCCACCAGCGAAGATTGTGGTGAATCACTGAAGAAAGGGGTAGATGAATCCGATAGTCCTGGGTGGATGGGGACCAGTCTAACAGGAGAGAGTACTGAAGCAAAAGCATGTGAGCACAGGCCCAGGGGACTACGTTGACAGCAGAAGCCATGGTGCCGAGGAGTTGCAGGTAATCCAGGCAGTGGAAGCTGCTAGCTGCTGTAAAGCATGGACCTGAACAGAGCTTCTTGCATCTGTCGTAAGAGAGGAAGACGTGAAGACGCAACCCACTCATGTTGAAGCAAGCGCCGAGGAATTCCAGAGACTGAACTGGGCACAGATTGCTTTTTAGCATAACTGACCACCAAGCTGAGATGGTCCAGAAAGGAGAGGACCTGAGAGACCGCAGAAGTAGCCTCCTGAAAACTCGTTGCTCTGATCAGCTAACCGTCCAGATAAAGATGAACCCAAATACCTTGGTGCCGCAGGGAAGCTGCCACTACTACCATCACCTTGAAGCAAGTGTGAGGAGCTGTGGCAAGACCAAAGGGCAGGGCATGAAACTGATAATGTTGACTGCAAAACGTAAATACTGTTTATGATCTTGGCGGATTGGAATGTGAAAATATGCTTCTGCCAGGTCTAGGGATGCAAGAAATTCACCTGGCTGAACAGCTTGAATGACTGTCCTGAGGGTTTCCATCCAGAACCACGGCACCTGAAGATAATAAATTGACTCCCTTGAGGTCCAGGATAGGACAGAAGGAGCAGTCTTTCTTGGGAATGACAAAGTAAATGGAATAGTGACCAGAACCTCTTTCTGAGAGAGGAACTGGGCATACTGCATTGAGCTGAAGAAAGCGGTGGAGAGTCAGGCATACAGCTGCTGCCTTGGCCATGGAACAACATGGAGAGATGAGGAAGACATTCGGCATGGGCTCGGTGAAGCTGAGAGCATAACCCTGTATTACTACCTCGAGTACCCACCAATCTGATCTTATCTGGGTCCATTCGCGGAAAAATGTTGTAAGCGCCCGCCCACAGGAGGCACCCCAAAATGGACCCAGAAACCGTCAACGGGAAGATTTGGCGGAACCGGAAAACTTGTTGGAGGAGGAGAAATTGTCCCGGTTGTGATGGATACCCCGAAAGGACCGAGGCTTAGAACAAGCCTTATTCGATTTGCCAGGCTGGTTGTGATGGACACCTCTGAAGAGGACTGAGGATGCAGACGACAATGTAGCAGGATGACAAAAACTGGATTTGGGCTTATCCTCCGGCACATGTTGAGGTTTGACTTCTCCCAAATCCTTCACAAGTTTGTCCAAATTCTCACCAAAAAGAAGGCCCTTGAAAGGAAGCTTGATGAGATGACTTGGAAGCGGCATCTGCAATCCAATGACGGAGCCACAGCCAAACGCCGAGCCACTGAAACAGCAGCCACAGACCGAGCAGATAAGGCATCTGCAAGACAGACAGTGACCGACTCTAAACGAGGCAAAGCCGGATCATCCAAAGTGACTGAAGCCATCGGCTCGGATGCCTGCAGTGCAGAAGTTTGATCCTCTCCTCCCTACCGACAGTCCGAACAAGTTTTTGGAAGATTCTACAGATACCATTGTAAAGCGAACACTTTATTGGTAATCTCCACTGCTGAGGCAGTAAAGACTAAGATATTAAAGTTATTCCTTAAATATAAAGATGTTCTCTTCTGTGGGGAAAAAATTAAATGTTTTCCCGGATGTAATGCGATCTACACAGGCTCGCTGTAAACTGTTTTTTGGCTTTAAAACCACGGGTTGTTGCGCTTGGAGCGACCCTTCATTTGCGGTTTCCATGTAAATGTTTGGAAATGCTGTAGGTTCAGGCCTATGTTTTTCTTGACCCATCTCATTTGGAGACGTTTCTGGTAGATAAACAGGGGTAGTGGTGTGGGAATGTAGAGTATTTCTATGTAATCCTACAATTAACAGCTTTAATGTGTAATTTCCTTACTATGGTGGGAATTTGTTAAGTTAGGCTTAATCTCCATGATATGGGCTATGATTTCTTCTTTTTTTGGATAATATGTGTTTCTTCTTGGTATTTTGAGGTTTTGTGATGAAAAGTTCTCCTTGTATAGGTGGCCATAAATTTGTTTTGAAATTTTCAAATAAAAAAAAAAAATTAGCACTGGACAAAAAAAAAAGAGTTACCAAAAGCGAGTATCAACATTAAGCACCAAGCCCACTTTAACCTGTGGTATTAGTAAAAACTGCATCACTCCAAAAACTCAGGGCCAGATATAAAACATGAAAATAATGTAGATTTACCCTTCACATTCTTAACTGCCAAACAAGCAGAATTATTACCATACTCCTGACCTGCCACAAGGCAATTAATGCACAAAACACCAATAATTGCATGCACTTAGGGTCGTCGTCCCCCTTTTTTTTTTTTACAGCTTACAAGAACGAGACTGGTAGGCTGCAACAAAAACCACTACAGATCTGAAAGCATTAAGAACATCTCACTAAAACCATTTCTATATGCATTCCAATGCTGGCCCTCAAAAAGAATGGCATAAAATCACAAAAGGAACTGCAAATGTGACGTGCACTATAAGGCCAAAAGAAAGACAAACTATGCCACAATTAGTGTTGCCTTTGGTTTCTAAGTACAAACAGGCCAATGCAGAAAGCCTTTAAGCACAATTTACAACTTTTTGAATGCAGAAACAGACACCCCCCTCCCTCCCCTGCGGAACGCGTGTATTTAAATGTATTTTAATCAACTGCATGGTTACGCCTGATGCAGAAGCAGGCATAGATGATTTTGCAACCAACCATAGTGCCAAACATTTACTTCAGGGTCTGAGATGACTTAAGCCTCTAATGCATGCCCCCAACAGCATTTTGATGACACCAAGGTGCTTTCCCCATGCCTGGATCATCTTCTCCTTAGATGATCAAGCATTGAGCAAAGCCCCCGATGCAATCAATACACTGTTGGGGGCCGTGCCCTTTAAATCTGCATAGCATGTTAAACTGTGTGTTAGGAAGAGACAAAAAAAAAATCGGTTCAGCGCAGGTTTAGCACCGGCTGCCTGCATCTGCCTGCAAGAGCTTCAACTCATCTCCACCATTACTACTGCTAATCATTTATAGAGCGCTGTGCAGTCCTTGCTGGTCAGGGCTTACAATCTAGTCAAGACAGACAACACAATTGGGACTAGGGGAATGGTAAGGAAACACTCAGAGAGCAGGAGGCTAAGCGGATCAGGATCCAAAAGCTGCCAGGTACTTGTGACTTGGATTGGGTTTATTTGACCTAGTGTGGCATTTCTTATGCTCTTATTCATAAAGCTTAGAAGGTGGGACTTCATTTACTTACATACCGCCCCACAAAGAAGGTACTAAAGCGGTTTGCAATAAGTGAATGCATAAATGCCATATGAGCATCCTCATTATACACCACCAGAGGTAGTTTAAACAGCCAGGTTGGATTATAACCAAGCACAGAAGTTAGGGAGCGCCATGATCAATGTTGCGGCCGCCCCTCGAGCTAGTTTCCGTTTGGGCCTGGGAGGTGGCGTTGCATCACCGTTTCCTGCTAAGTCCCTGTGGCAGCCAGTTGCTCCTCATGCGCGGACAGACTTCAGGGAGGAGAAGCGCCGAGTCACGCACCCACCTTGTGTGCAGCAGCTGCAGGCGCCGCGCTGGAACTCGCCCGCACGAGCCGGACTCTGGGCCCCGGCTGCTCCCGCACCGCTGCCCTCGTCCGCCACACTAAGCACGACCCCGGCGCGGCAACCACGCAGCGCTTCGCCCACCAGTCACTCTGCAAAAGCCGCCGGTACATTTTGGGAGAGGGAGCGAGCCTTTACCTGCGGTACTAGGACAGCCTTCAGCCCAGCCCCCTGCTCCTCGTGCACGCGCCCCTGCTACGGCTCCCGTCCCACCTTGCAACACAGCGAGCCGGTTTTGTTAATAACCGACGAAACACATCAAATCAATAATGCGCGGACATGCTCCTGCCCGTGCAAGCCGCTGCCCTTTTGGATTGCCGCGCGCAACCCTTATTGCTACTATGACGTCACAGGCCGACTTTCCTTCCAGGCTAAAGTCAGCTCGAGGTGCCCGCTCCAGAGTCCTGACAGCCACAGGCAAAAAGCCTTCCGTGCCCTGTATGATTGCAACCTATTGGTCGATGCTCCTCAGTCAGCCAATAGGCTGCAAGAAGAGGAGGGAACAACCACTAGCAGCATAAGGACCGCTGCAAGGCTACGCCGTGCCTAATGACCTTCAGCCTTATCCCCTTAACCTTGAGATTTTAAATAATTAGACTCAAGCAATATGTTTATCCCAACACCACCTCTATAAAAATGCCTAATGGAACTTCATAATTTTAAATATTTAAATTAAATTTGGAAACAGAGAAACATGACGGCAGGAAAAGACCACATGGCCTATCTAGTCTGTCCTTCCATATCAATCACTACAACATTCCCATTTTTTCCTTTAGAGATCCTCTATGTTTGTCTCATGCTTCTTTGAATTCAGATACTGTCCTCAACTCTACCACCTCCACTGGAAAACTATTCCACAGATCCACCACTCTCCCTAAATAAATATTTCTGCATATCACTTCTGAACAATGTTCCCTCTAATTTTCTGTAGGCTGTGTGCACATAAAATATCAGCTGTGCAGCTTTTGAAGGAAGGTTACATTTTTGTGCGCCACATAACAACACTCGGAGTTATATACTTTAAAATTTGACTACACGTCAGAATACTGTATGTACACCACATTGATTGCACTAGAAAATATTGTAGAACTTGTGAAAACCATAAATACACAACAACTTTTAAATTTTAAGATGTCTGTGTTGTTTTCTATCAGAATCAGAAGTGTAATTTTTGTGCGCTCTGTTGTAAGGTATGTGAGCTCGCTCGGCGAGGTGTGTGCACGCACACACGCGCACAGCTTAGAGGGAACAGTGCTTCTGAATCTATCCCCTTTCAGCCTCATCCCATGTCCCCTCATTTGCTTTCAATCAAAAGAGGCTCTCCTGTGCATTTATGCCATGAAGGTATTTAAACGTCTCAATCATATCACCTCTATCCCGCCTTTCCTCTAAGGTGTACATATTAAGATCCTTAAGTCTGTCCTCTTATGCTTTGTAACGAAAACCACTAACCATTTTAGTAGCCACCCTCTGCACCGACTCCATCCTGTTTATATCCTTGTGAAGGTCTGGTCTCCAGAATTGCACACAATGCTCCAAATGAGGTCACACAAAGACCTATACAGAAGCACTATCACCTCCTTTCTCCTGCTGGTCATTCCTCTCCTAAGCATCCTTCTAGCTTTCACCGTCGCCTTTTCTTCCTGTTTAACTACTTTATGATCATCAGACACAATCACACCTAGGTCCCACTTTTGTGGACAGAAGTACTTCATCCCCTATACCAGTGATGGCTAACCTTTTTGAGCCCGAGTGCCCAAACTGCCGCACAAAACCAAAGAATTTCCTCAAAGTGCCAGCACGTCATTTGCATAAGTGGTCTTATTTGCATAAATATTTGCATAATGTTACCATACACTAACTTTTAGTAAACATGTCTCTTAATGAGTGTATGGATAAAGAAAGACTAAAAGATTTCTACATTACTATAATCCAGTGCCAACCGCCAGGCACATTAGGAACTACTACAAACGCTGCCCATTTAGAACCCATAGCAAACCCGCTGTATCCTGACAGCATTACCAGGACTCACAAAGCACCATACCCTACCTATCAAAAGGCAACACTGCAAATATTAAACCAATACATTTCAGTGAATACTGGGGAAAGAGAACAAGTGGCAACGTCAAATAGGAATTTCCTCTTGTACCAAACAAAGCGCAGATGTTAATGATGCACATTTCGCAGAGCTGACATATTCCAGTTAATAAATTCAAAATAAAGAGATATCGTTCTACCTTTTGTGCATTTTTTTTCAGTTGCAATTGGTCCAGCCATTTTCTTCTGGTTTCTTCATGTTTTCTGCTAACTCTCCATCGTCTGCTGTCCATTTGTCCTTTCTTCTCTCTTCTAGTTTTTTTTCCATTCTCTCTCTCTCTACATCTGCTTTAACATACTAATCTTTCTCCTTTTGCTCTTTCCTCATTCCTATTTCATCCACACAAATTTTACCCCTCCATCCTCAATCCCCAATTACTCTCCCAATACCTGGCCAATTGTAGATTTTTCATCCCTCCTACACAAAATATTTTTCCCCTCTCCATTTTACTCTCCCAGCCCCATCCCATTCTAATCCTCCCCCAACATCAGCTCCCTTCTAGTTCCAGTCTCACCCAGCATCCATTCCCTTCTTCAAGCCCCCCACTTCCCCTCAGCCCAGTTCCATTCCAAGCCCCGTCCCCCTCAGCTATTCGCAGTTCAAGCCCCCCACTTCCCCTCAGCCCATTTCCATTCCAAGCCCCATCCCCAACAGCTATTTGCAGTTCAAGCCCCCTTCCACTCAGCCCATTTCCAGTCCTAGCAACCCCCCCAACCCATTACCAGTCCTAGCCCCCCATAGCCCTCTCCCAGTCCTAATCCCACCAGCCCATTTCCAGTCCTAACCTCCCCATCAGCCCACTCCCAGTCCTAATCCCCCATCACTCAGTTTTTAGTTTAAGCCCCCCCAGCGCCTATCACCACTCCTAACCCCCCCCAGCGCCCATCACCATTCCTACCCCCCCCAGCCCAGCGCCCATCACCACTCCTTACCCCCCCAGCCAGCCCAGTGCCCATCACCACTCCTAACCCCCCCCAGCCAGCCCAGTGTCCATCACCACTCCTAACCCCCCAGCCCAGTGCCCATCACCACTCCTAACCCCCCCCACCCCATCACTACTCCTAACACCCCCCAGCCCAGCCCAGCCCATCACTACTCCTAACCCCCCCCAGCCCAGCCCAGCCAATCACCACTCCTAACCCCCCCCCCAGCCCAGCCCAGCCCAGCCCATCACCACTCCTAAGCCCCCCAGCCCAGCCCAGCCCCGCCCCGCCCATCACTACTCCTACCCCCCCCCAGCCCAGGGAAAATTAAAAAAAAAAGAAAACCTGTCTGCTGCCGCTGTCGGGGCCGCCGCGGCAGAATCGAGCGTGCCGCGGGGCCCCCCTGTACCCACCGGCAGAGCCTGTCCTCCCCGTAGCAGCTCTCTCTTCTGAGCTGCAGTCAGACGCGCCGGCTTGCAGAGCGCGAGGGAAGAGTTCCCTCGCTGCTCTGTTAAGCCTGCGGGGGCTGATGGGAAGTTCCCATCAGCCCCCGCGGGCTTAACAGAGTCGCGAAAGGGAAACTCTTCCCTTCGCGCTCTGCAAGCCGGCGCGTCTGACTGCAGCTCAGAAGAGAGAGCTGCTACGGGGAGGACAGGCTCTGCCGGTGGGTACAGGGGGGCCCCGCGGCACGCTCGATTCTGCCGCGGCGGCCCCGACAACGGCAGCAGACAGGGTTGTTGTTTTTTTTTCGATGGCGGACCTTCCCGCGTGCCAGCTGCAAGGCCTTCGCGTGCCACAGCTGGCACGCGTGCCATAGGTTCGCCATCGCTGCCCTATACTGTATTGCTTCCTTGGATTGCTGCAGCCCAGATGCATGACCCTGCATTTTTTAACGTTAAATCTCAGCTGCCCAATTCTAGACCATTCTTCAACCTTAGCTAGATCCCTCCTCATGTTATCTACATCTTCCTGGGTGTCTATGGCAGATTTTGGTATATTGTGAAGAAGTCCAGTGTCATGAACTTTCGAAGCAGAAATCCAAGGGAATTGTATGTGATAGGGGGCAAGAGGTTGGTGTGCATGGACCAGGAGAAGAGCCTCGGAGTGATTGTTTCTGAGGATCTCAAGGTGGCGAAATAGTGTGACAAAGTGGCAGCAAAAGCCAGAAGGATGCTGGGTTGCATACAGAGAGGAATTACCAGCAGAAAGGAGGAGGTACTAATGCCACTGTACAAGTCACTGGTGAGGCCTCACTTGGAATATTGTGTTCAGTTTTGGAGACTATATCTCGCAAAGGACATAAAAAGACTGGAAACAGTTTAGAGGAAGGCGACCGAAATGATTTGGAGCCTGTTATGCTTGTTCATTAATACTCTAAGTATTTAAAGGTCTGAACCATATCTCCCCTGTAAAATGTGCATCTCCTAAACTGCTCTTCTCAGTGACAGTGTTGTGCTGATGCAAACTCAACATAAATGTTGATGCAAACTAGACTATATCTACCATCTGTTGCATGCCCAGAACACTGCAAAGGAATCTCAGTGCTCTCTAAAATAGTATAAAAGCAGGTAGAAAGTGATGTGTTTGTTATGGCATACCTTGCATTACAACATACATGGCAGTAGAAGACATCCTTAGCTATGCTTGCATTGGTCATCTCTGAAAACAGTCTGTACAATGCTTAAGCATGGACCAGAAAAAAATCAGAAGGGGCTCTCCATAGCGAAATGCCAAAACATATCCCTGTCACTAATAAGGGACCCTTAGAATGGAAGTATTCAACAGTGCAAACAGGACTAATACATGCCCAAAGGCACCATCTTCGCTCTCTACAAATGTGCGTGTTTTTAGAGACCAATGATGGTGCTTCTGGGCATGTCATAGTGCTGTTTGCACTGTTGAGTGCTCTCATTCTGAGGGTCCCTTATTAGTGACAGGGATGTTTTTTGCGAGATATGGTCTCCAAAACTGAACACAATATTCAGCATGTGACCTTAATGCCGGCGTACATAAAGGGGCTCATATGCAAATTAGCCATTCATTAAACTGTACGCAAATGGCAGCTTTAAATTGGGAAAGCAAGCCAAACACGTGCACAAAAGTCGGTGCAAGTTTGGCATGCTATCCCAGAGAAACAGGGGCACCGCATGACTAATTTGCATATGAGCTCTGACAGTCTTTTAATGGCATCGTGGGCTTTCTTCAGTGCTTGTATCGCTCCCCTCAGATGATCCAGGCATCAGGGAGAACCTCCGATGCCATCAAAATACTGTCGTGGGGCCGGTGCCCATGACAGAAAGTGAATCTCTAGTGGCCCAGAGGCTCCAACCCCCCCCCCCACCCGCCCAACTAAAAAAACCCTGGTGGCCCAGTGACCCCGAATCCCTAGCTCCCTTCTCCTTAAAAATGAGCGGGAGCACTGCCATCTTCAAAAATGGCTGTGCCTGGCTCCCTGCAGTGCATCCTGGGATGCATTGTGTGGGTCAGACTGTCATATAAGGTAGGCACCGTGTGGGGCCAGGAACTGCCATTTTTCAAGATAGCGGTGCAAGAGCAAGAGTGTGTGGGCAGCGCTCCCGCTCATTTGTAAAGGTACCGGGAAGGGAGTGGGGGTCCAGGGTTGCTGGGCCACCAGGTTTATTTTTAGTTTATCATTTTATTTATTTATTATTTAACTGGTTTTAATATATCATTTTTCTACCTGTCAAAATGGGGCATGCAGGTTACATCAAACTTATTAAACATACAACAGAATATAACAGGGGATTGAGGGAGCATGCAGGATCGTTATAACATTAGAACTTATTATACAATGAACAAACCACTCAACTAGCAACAGAGCATTCACGTATTTGCCACCAATTCTTTGGAATGCCCTCCCAGATAAGATAGGAGCCATCAACGACCTTAAAGACTTACTGAAGGCAATAAAAACACATCTATTCATAGAACATTTTGGTGAATCAGAACATAGAACCAAGATATTCCCAACATAACAACATGCATATTCCACATTCAGAACCCACTGAATCTACCTCAGCCACAATCACTGCCTGATACTTTTCCCTCGTACATGCAAAAATGTGATGTGTGCCTTTGAGTCAGTCCTGACTCCTGGTGACCCAGAAGCTCCTAGGTTTTCTTGGCAGTGTCACCTGAAGTAGATTGCTAGGCCTTTCTTCCAAGGCAATGGAGGGTTAAGTGACTTGCCCAAGGCCACAATGTTGCTTGCCCAAGGCCCTGGTTGCTTGGTTACCAAACCAGTGTTCTAACCACTAGGCTACTCCTCCACTCCTCCCTTGTACATACATCTCTGTAAATATATTGATTGTAATATAGTTTCTGTATTAAGCATAATCAATCTTGTACATACTTTTTGACTCAGTTCAATGTAATTACTCTATTCTAGTTCTTACGACAAGTTTAATTAAAAGTTTTGTTCTTGTTACTTGTAAACCACCCTTGATCTCTGGAAGGGGCGGTATATAAAAGCACACAAATAAATAAAATGAACAAGGCGTTGATGAAGAACTTGCTATACTTAGTGTAGGGCTATATATCAGATGGTTGATTGGGGGAGGGGGGAAGGGGGATGATCTGCAAGAGTGGCAGATGTTCCTGCTGGGAATCAGTTGGAGGGGATGTGCTGTAGTGCTCTTCAAAGAGGTGTGTCTTGAGGTGTCTTTTGAAGACTTTGTGTGATTGGATGCTCCATAGTGTAGGAGGCAGAGAGCTCCAGAGGGTGGGAGCATCGAAGGCTCTTGTACGGGCACGTTGTGTGCTCTTACGTACTTGAGGTGGCAGATGAAGAAGGCTGAGCGTGCTTTCTCTGCGTGGTCTGTTGGAGTTTGGGTATCTGATGATCGTTTTGACGTGCTTGGGCATGGTGTTGATAAGTGACTTTTGGATAATGGCGAGAACTTTGTGTTTGATTCTTGATGCTTTGGGAAGCCAATGGAGGGATTTCAATATGGGAGTGATGTGGGTGTGTCTGGAGGCTCTAGCAATGGTGCGTGCTGCTGTGTTTTGGACTAGCTGTAGTGCCCAAATCATTTATTTGGCATTTGGTATACCACCCTTTGTGGGACATACAGGGCAGTTTACATTTTAAAAAAGTAATAGAACCATAAAACAATAAAAGTAAGGGATGAAATTACAATATAAAATAGGAGAGAAGACAACAGCAGAAATTATTCAAACCAAAGATACTAAGCAAAAAAAAAAAAGAGAGACCTAATTGTGATCACAACCTAAGGAACCTCCATGCTGAAAGTCTGTTCAAATAGGTTAGTTTTCAGCAGTGATTTAAATTTTGGGAAAGAAGTTTCTGACCGAATATGGGCAGGTAAGCAGTTCCAAAGAGATGATGCCAGGGAAAAGAAGGCAGAGCATCTCATGAATTCAAGTTTAATATGAGAAGGGGACTGGATAACAAGCCTATGATCATGAAGGGACCTCAAACTGCAAGAGGGAACATATAAGGATATGAGAGTGGGAGACACAGGGGAGCATTGCCTGACAGAATTTTATGTGTAAGACTGAGGACCTTTAATTGAATCCGCTGGGTAAGGGGGAAGCCAGTGATGGTGAATGAAAAGAAGGGCAATGTGATCAAACTTGCGGGCATATAAAAGGGCACGGATGGCAGTGTTTTGTATGGATTGCAATTTCTTCAGATGGTATTTAGGGAGACCAGAATAGACCACATTACAGTACTCTAGACGTGATGTAACTGTGGAAAGGTGAATAGTAGTAAGGCCAGACTTGTCAAACAGTGGACATGGCTCTCAACTGGCGTAGAGTTGCAAAGGCAGATCTAACAACTGTACTAACTTGGGGAGAAAAAGAAAGGGTGGCATCAATGTAGATCCCCAAATATTTGAAGGATGAACGAGAAAGATGAGGGACTGATCCAAGATTGGTGCCAGGGTCGGAGTGGCCTCCAAACCAGTAATCCAGGTAGCTGTAGACTTAACAGGGTTAAGTTTGAGGGTGTTAATGGATAGCCAGTTAGAGATGGCTTGGAGGGCAGAATTCATGGTAGATAGATCTGGAACAAGATTGTCAATTGGAAAACTGAGAAGGATATCATCGGCATAGATATAAAAAAGAATGCTGAGGGTTGCCAAGGGGCCGAGGAAGATATTGAAAAGAAGAGGGGAGAGCGCAGGGCCCTGAGGCATACCACAAGGAAGGGAATAGCGAGAGGAATAGGAATTGTGAGAAAAGACCTGATAAGAGCGAGCATGAAGGAATGAGATAACCAAGTGAGAACAGTTTCACGAAGGTCACAGTCGGAGAGACGAGAAATGAGAATATTGTGGTCAGCTTAATCGAACGCTGCAGTAAGATCCAATGAAATGATGAGAGCGAGAGAACCCTGGTCAAGAATACAGTATAGGTCATTGAGAGGGAGGTGAGGGGTTCGGGGCTACTTGGCCACCAGGTTTATTTTTAATAGGGAGGGGACCACTGGGATTGGGGTAGCTGGGCCTCCAGGAATTTGCTTTCTGTCGGGGGCACTGGCCTCCAACAGTATTTTGATGGCTTCAGGGGATTTCCCCGATGCTTGGATCATCTTTGACATTTCCTCTCAGATGATCCAGGCATCAGGGAAAGCACCCGATGCCATCAAAATACCGTCGGGGGCACGTGCTAGATGTTTGAGCCACCTCAAGACCAGATGTAGAGATATTGGCACTAAGGCTGGTTGCAAAATCCTCTAAGCATTTCTCTGCATCGGGCGTAGCAAATATTAGCATACCATTTTATTATGTGTAGATTATTTACCTATAATTTAAATAAATTTAAATACTCTTGGTGTTAATTGTGCACATTCATAGCAAAAAGCCTGTGAGAGAGTCAGTTGGTCCATTAGATGATAGAGGAGTTAAAGGGGCACTAAGAGGCGACAAGGCGATAGCGGAGAGACTGAATGAATTCTTTGCTTTGGTCTTTTCTGAGGAAGATGTAGGGATGTTACCCATGACTGAAGTGGTATTTAAAGATGCGGAAGAATTGAAGGAAATATCGATACATCGGGAAGATGTATTACAACTATTAGATAAACTGAAGAGTAGCAAATCACCTGGACCGGATGGTATACATCCAAGGGTGTTGAAAGAACTGAAATATGAGATTGCAGACCTGCTATTAGTAATCTGTGAACTATCATTAAAATCATCTCTAATACCTGAAGATTGGAGGATCGCCAATGTAACACCAATTTTTAAAAAGGGTTCCAGGGGTGATCCGGGAAACTACAGACCAGTGAGCCTCACGTCAGTACCGGGAAAAATGGTAGAAACCATCATAAAGAATAAAATTACTCAGCATGTAGATAGTCATGACCTAATGGGAGACAGCCAACATGACTTTAGACAAGGAAGATCTTGTCTTACTAATCTGTTATGTTTTTTTGAAGGTGTGAATAAACAGGTGGACAAAGGTGAGTCGGTTGATATAGTGTATCTGGACTTTCAGAAAGCCTTTGACAAGGTCCCTCAATAGAGACTTTTGGCTAAACTAAAGAGTCATGGGATAGGAGGCAGTGTACTATTGTGGATCAGGAACTGGTTAAAAGATAGAAAGCAGAGGGTAGGGCTAAAGGCCAATTTTCCCACTGGAGAAAGGTGAATAGTGGTGTACCCCAGGGATCTGTGCTGGGTCCGCTGCTTTTTGACATATTCATAAATGACCTGGAAAGTGGAATAACGAGTGAGGTTATCAAATTTGCAAATGACAAAACTATCTAAAGATGTTAAAACCCAAGAGGATTGTGGAAAATTGCAAGAGGATCTTGATAAATTGGAAGACTGGGCATCAAAATGGCAGATGAAATTTAATGTGGACAAGTGCAAAGTTATGCACCTAGGGAAGAATAACCCAAACTATGGTTACACAATGCAAGGTTCCACATTAGGAACCACCACCCAGGAAAAATATTTAGGCATTGTGGATAACATGTCATTGTGGATAACATGTTAAAACCCTTGGCCCAGTGTGCAGCGGCAGCCAAGAGAGCAAATAGAATGCTAGGTATCAAAAGGAAAGGAATGGAAAATAAACCAAAATATATTATAATGCCTCTATATCGTTCCATGTTGAGACCGCACCTTGAATATTGTGTGCAATTCTCGTCACCGTATCTTAAAAAGGATATAGCGTTATTAGAAAAGGTTCAGAGAAGAGCCACCAAAATGGTAAAGGGGATGGAAGGATACTCCTATGAAGAAAGGCTAAAAAGGTTAGGGCTCTTTAACCTGGAAAAGAGACGACTGAGGGGAGATATGATAGAAGTCTATAAATTAATGAACGGAGTGGAATGGGTAAATGTAGATCGATTGTTTACGTTATCAGAATATAGAAAGACTAGGGGACATGCAATGAAGCTACAGGGTAAACTATTTAAGACTAATAAAATAAAATATTTTTTCACTCAACGTGTAATCAAACTCTGGAATTTGTTACCGGAGGATGTAGTAAAGGCTATTAGTGTAGCTGGGTTTAAAAAAGGTTTGGACAAGTTCCTGGAGGAAAGGTCCATAAACCATTATTAAGAAGGGACCCAGGATATCAATGCTTGACCCAGTACAAGCATTGCGGAACCTGTGTCTTTTGGGGAAACTGCTAGGTACTGTCACCCAGCAGACCTGGTTGAGAGGAAGGAAAATGCTTTAAATAGAGAAAAAGGTACATACAAGCTGCAATATCTGGAGGAACCAGATAGAGGGAGCAAGAGTGACTCCAGAGTGACTGAGGAACCACGCCCCACTGATCATGAGGTAATGCCAGTCAACCTCCAATCCTCGAGCACAGGAGGACTTCTTAAGGAGGAAGACTGGAAAGCAGAGGGAAGAAGTGGCAGCGAGAGGAGTGGCAGCAGATGGAGAAGCAGCCGGAGTGAAGGCTGGAAAAGAAGCAGCCAGAGTGAAGGCAGCTGGAGAGACGGCTGGGAAGGAGGCAGCAGGAAGGAAGGCAAGACAGAGGAAAAGAGGTTAGAATGCAAACCTGAATATTCCACTGCCAGAAGATCACCCAGAGTGAAAGGAGATTGCCTGAGAGCTAAGGAGGAACCTGGGAAGGTCTCAGCTCACAGAGGAGTAAATGCTGTTTGCCCAGAGTGGCAAAGGCATTGCTGCATCTGTTGTCCAAAACCAACAGGGTCACAGCCTGAAGACCTAAGCCGTGCTGTACAGGCAAGCCAACGGAGAAACTGGTGCAGGCCTCAACCTTCACTGGAAACAGAGAAGCCAAATTCCCAAGGTAAAGCTTTTTATGATACAAGCTATAGGAAAAGTTTACCTGATAAAAGAGTTTTGAATAATAAATGTTTTTTATAAAGCTGCCATAAAACCTCTAAGGAGAGAGGAATTTCCTCAATATAAAACAGCACAGAGCCGACGCCCTACGAGTTACCCAGAACCTTGGGCTGTGCTAGAAGAGCTATATAAGAAGCCTGACTATAACCTACTTGAACCTAGGGACTCAGAGTCAGAGGCTTCCGCCTATGAGCCAATGCAAGTGGAACTGGCAAATGAGGTTTCAGATACCGAAATGGACTGTACGTACTGTACCACGGGAAGCCTAGAATCTTTGCCAGGCTTGTAAGCTGTATGTGTTACTGCCTAGAACATTCCTGTTGTGTGAATACCAGCGCTACTGTGAAAGTAACAGTTTTGCTTTAAACTTTTGTTTTACTTTTTCTTACCTGAATTAAGGACATTTGCGTTGTTGTTATTGCCCAATCCTTTGAACCCTTGTGAGAAAGGGAAATAAAAGCCTTTATTTTCCCACCACTTGTGCAGTTGAATTCTTGTGAGATTAGGATCCAGGAAACTAACAGGACCAAAAGCCAATTGGGCCTCTGGATCACTGGCCAATCTTCCCCCTATATAGTTATGTCCGACCGCTACTTAACGCCAGGGTAGTGCTCGCGACAGTACGTATGACCTAGATTGGCCACTGTTGGAAACAGGATACTGGACTTGGTGGACCTTGGTCTGACCCAGTATGGCATATCTTATGATCTTAGTTTGTCCTTTGCTGTTTATGCATGTGTCCGTTTCTTTTCTGCATTTGGCAGTGGCGGTAATTGTGCTTAAAAGTGGCGTTATCTGTGCCTAAAGGCCGTGCTAGGTTTCTGCATTGACCCAAAATGTTGTGACAAAAAAATTGCAGTGAAGGGGCAAATGTACAGCTGGAATAAAAAGAAGTACTGAGAAGTAAATATTTAACATCGTAGGAACAGGCTATGATAGCAAAGGGTTAATGTGATCGAAGCAAACACAATCAATGTGTTTATTATTTAACCAAAAAAAGATCTACAAAGACTACAACCACCTAGCTTTTCCTGCTTCTCCTCATACCTGTTATTGTTTCATAGATACTACCACCGCTCTATCTCTGCATGTACGGTTGTGCAGTTCTTTTATAAATCCGAGAAATAAGGAGGAGGTGATAAAAGCAGCTAGTGTAGCTAGGTTAAAAAAGGTTTAGACAAGTTCCTGGAGAAAAGTCAATAGACCATTCAGACAGACCTGGGGAAAGCCACATGGAAAGCATATTGAGCATTAAGAGGCAGTTCTCAATCCCAGACCTGGTGTCGGCAGTCCTGACAGTGGACGGTGGCAGCATTAATGTGAGAAACACTATTTGGCTGGGCTTTGGGATTTCTTTGAGAGCACTGCTTCACAGCTGCAACTGTGAAACATGCTGAGACTTTGCTGGCATTGCAGCCAGGCTGGCTAAGTACCTCCCATGAGAGCCAGCGGTGTTGCTCCTTGTAGGGGACTGGCAGTTATGCTAACCACAAGCTTCATGCCCTGCGCTGCGGTTCATGTGTATCTGATTCCAACTGACCAACTCACTGCACTGGAGGTTCCTCTACTCCCTCTATTCTGTGTGCCTGGCTGGGACATAAAGGTCTCCCAGCACAATCCACAAGACCACTTCAACTAGTCCAGAACACTGCTGCCCAGCTCATAACAGGATCAGCCAAACATGAACACATAACACCCATTCTACTTCAGCTGCACTGGCTACCAATTACTTTAAGAGCCATATACAAAACAGCATTAATCATATTCAAGATTAGAAACGAAACATCAGCCGGAGCCCTACAAGAGTTCCTAAGCGCAAAACCTAACAATAGTCCCAAAAGACAAAACACAAGAGAAACAATACCAACTCACTAAAGCCAACAAGACAATGTTAAAGAGGGCTCTCTCACTTGCAGCACCTACCATCTGGAACTCCTTGCAAGAGAAGATAAGGACAACCAAGGACATTGAGGACTTCAGGAAACAACTAAAAACTCTCCTGTTCTCTGAACACTTCAAAGATGACTTCCAGTACACACCCTAACGACTCACACCTAAATAATTTCATACCCAAATACATCGACTGTAAATAAGTTATGCTCCTAGCATGTCCTGCATGCACCCCTTCCCATTTTTCTAAATGAGTTCTCTGTAATGTTCTGTTGAAGTTGCAATGCAAACCACTTTGATGCCAAGAAAGACATTGGAGTGGAGGAGTGGCCTAGTGGTTGGGGCAAGGTACTTCAGACTGGAAGGTCGGGGGTTCAAATCCCACTAGAGGACAGCAACCTTGGGCCGGAAGGACTGGGGTTTCTAGTCCCACAGGTGCTCCTTGTGGTCTTGGGCAAGCCACTTAACCCTCCATAGCCCATGTTCCCTGTAAAATAGTTATCTCCAAGTTATAATGCCCTGTTCAATGTAATTTCAGTTTGTTCAACGTAAACCGCACTGATGGAGAATAGTGTGGTATATAAGAGAATGTAAATAAATAAATAAGAAAGGTGGTATAGAAAACTTGTTAAATATATAAAATATCACACTAGCAGCATGTCATGAGAGGAAGGAAGGAGGTCCAGCATCTTTGGTGCCCTGCAACGATGCTGAAACAAGTAAAAAAGTTCACACTTTACAGTGTGACACAATGGCGTGTTTCCCTCACTCAGAGGACCAGAGATTTGGCAGGTTCACCTGCGTGTGTCATAGGAAGCGTCGGGGAGGAAGGGGGGTCTGCGCATGTGCAAGTGTCAGTCAGTGCATGCATGTGTGTCTTTCTGTGTTTCATAGAGACTTCTGGAGGCTACATACATGTGTGTGTGTGTGTATATGAGTGTGCCATGGAGACTATCGGGTGCTACGTGTGTGTGTGTGTAGGAAGAGTTTAAAGAAGATGATAAAGTGTGTCTTATTATGGTAGCGACTGTATGAGGAATCTTTATAACTTGCGTTGTCTATATACATGTCCTCTCTTCAGATAGTGTGTGCGCGGGTGGGATGCATGTGTGTTTGTGTCTATGGTGCAGTATGGGAGTGGGGTCCCTGCCTCTGTGTATGTGCGTGTGGTGTGGGTGCGGGGTTCCTGTGTGTGTTCACACTGCATGGGTCAAGTGCCTTTATTTTTTTTATTTATTTTATTTGGACAGTTTTCTATACTGCCCCTTCCAGAGATCTGGGGCGGTTTACTTAGAACACAGCAAGTTACATAGAACCAAGTATAACTATATACATTGTAACAACTGAACTATATACATTGTATCATGTTAAGTATTTACATTGAGACATAAAGCAACATTGTAGCAGCTTAAAAAAAAAAGATTGTTATACCGATCAGGTGCTGAATATGCTTTTGGGGAGTTTTTGAGGTATGTAGTTTTGCCTCTGATTAGGTTATGCCTTGTGTTGGGGGGGGGGGGGTGATTGTGATTGCTGTAGTGTTCAATGAAGAGTAGGGTCTTTAATTCCTTCCTGAATGTTTGTATGTCTTTGAGTGATCGTAGTGAGTCTGGTAGCGAGTTCCAAAGTACTGGGGCTGGGAAGGTAAACACTCTGTTGCTTGTTATCTGTTTGGTTTTAGGTATAGTGGTGGGAATCTTGAGGAGGTTCAGTTTACTTTTCCTTCTGTTTCTGGTGTTGAGCTGAGCAGTTATAAGGGATGACAGATATAATGGTGCAATGTTGTTGTGTAGTTTGAATGTTGTAATTATCGTTTTGTATTTTGAGCGACTTGCTATTGGGAGCCAATGGATATTTTGTAGGATAGGTGTGATATGGTTAGTTAAGTGTGCCTTGGTTATGATTCTGGCAGTGACATTCTGGGCTAATTGGAGGTGGTTTATGCTTTTTTTGGGGAGACCTTGTAGTAAGCTGTTGCAGTAGTCCAAGTGGCGTGTGATTAATGCTTGGACTACCGTTCTGAAGTCATGGGGTGCGAGGAGGGGTCTAAGGTATTGCACGGTTCTTAAATTGAAAAATATGGTTCTTGCAGTTTGTTTTATGTGTGGCTCCATGTTAAGGGTTCTGTCTAGGATGATGCCCAAGTATTTGACTTCCTGTTTTACAGGGATAGTGGTGTTGAGAATGTGGATTGTTTTGGGGGGGGTGGGGGGGGTGAAACTATGGTTCCTCGTGGTGACAAGTACTTCTGTTTTTTTAAGGTTAATTTTGAAGTTGTTATATTTAGCCATTTTTCTGCTTTCTGTATGCATTTGGTTATGTTGTGATATGTAGGGTTATGTACATTGATCTGGGAGTAGAGTAGTGCCTTTGTGTGTGTGTGTCTTTGTGTGTATGTTTGTGTGTGTGGAGGGGGGGGGGGGGTGATGCCTGTGTGTTTGTGTGTATGGTGCAGTGTGGGGGTGGGTCCCTGCCTCTGTGTATGTGCATGTGGGGTTCTTATGTGTGTTCACACTGCGTGGGTCAAGTGCCTTTGTGTGCATGTCCCTTTGTGTGTATGTTTGTGTGGTGTAGGGGGTAGGATGCCTGTGTGTTTGTGGTGCAGTGTGGGGGTGGGGTCCCTGCTTCTGTGTATGTGTATGTGTGTGTGGTGTGGGTGCAGGGTTCCTGTGTGTGTTCACACTGTGTGGGTCAAGTGCCTTTGTGTGTGTGTGTGCGCGCGTATGCTCCAGGGGTGGCGTGCTTCTGTGTGTATGTCTGTGTGGTGTGGGGGGTGGGATGCTGGGTGTCTTATGGTGGGGACGGAGGGGAGGTAGGGGCTGCACCTTTTGGCATATATTCATTGTGCTCTTTTCTGCCCTCTCTTCACTCTCCAACCTTGCAATCGTACACCCCTGACTGCAGACCCTCTCATGCTGCCTCCCCCAACTCGGTATCCTTCCCGGCTTCTGTCCCTTTTCCCCTCCACCTCCACCTAGCATTCTCACTCGTTGCCCTCCACTCCCAAACCCACTATGCCTTTAACGTTATCCCTCCCAGCTCCTCTTCCTCCAGTGCTCTTGGCTGCAGTCACGGTCTTCTTGTCTTCTTCAGCCTGCTGGACAGCTTGTTGTGTGAGCACTGATCATCACTGGATGCGATCTCGGCCTCCTTCAATGCCCGCGGGCTGAAGAATAAAAGAATTCCATGATTGTGGAGAGCAGTACAATGGGGTTCAGTACCCGGGGGAACAGCCTGTACTGCAGGCGGAAGAGCAGAAAACCACTGCGCCGGTGGGCATGATTTTCTTCTGTTCTTTGGCCCGTGGGCACTGAACCCCATTGCACAATCATGGCTTCAACTATGATGCTGCGCCCTTGAACATTGGCGCTACTCTGTCGCGCTTACTGGGTAGTGCCGGCTCTGCTAGACTTGGGACTTGTTAAACCTAGTGGAGAGTTTAGAAAAGTGAACAAGACAGACAGCTCGATGCAGAAACCCTGCGCTGGAGCCCAGCTCTAAAACTCTAACACAGACTTTGCACTTAGCGAGCTGTAAGCAAACAGCGTGCAAATAAGCTCTGTGCAAAATATGCGCTGAAGAAGAGGAAGCCTGGTGCATGCATAGAGGGGTCTGCGTTAGCGCTACCTTACCCTGTGTAATTACTGGCATGCTGTCAAAAAGGTCATGTGAGGTAAAGTTTGACACTTCATCTCAGATGACCATGGTCCAGACCCCTGATTGTGTGCCCACTGACTTTGGTGGCCCAGTGGCACCTCACCCCCACAAACCCTAAAAAATGTCCTTGGTGGCCTCTACTCCCCACATGAGATCCTGACAAAAATAACATTATTGGCTCAAGTGGTCACAACACCCCCCAATTCCCTACGCTGATTCCTCCCCCTGCATGGCCAAATCCTCCCCCCAATACCCCCTGTAGCTCCAGAACCCCTCAGGCAATCCCAGCCTCCATGATCCCATCCCCTTAGCTCCTCATTAGAGGGCAGGAGAGATGCCAAATGCTTCCATAATGGAAAATGGCAGCACCTGACCCTGCCTAGTGCATCCTGGGATGCACTGGGCAGGGTCAGTTTGCCATATAAGGGCAACAGGTGGAATTAGTCTGCCAGATGAGAGCACCAGGTGGGGTCAGTCTGTCATATAAGGACACTGAGTGGGATCAGTCAGTCTGCTGACCCTGTGAAATGCACAGCACAGAGTCAGCAGACTGACCCCACGCTGTGTGTCCCAGGATGCATCATACAGGGATCAGATGGCATAATTTTACCCTGCAGGTAAAAGAACAAGTAATTGATACTTTGAGTGGAGTTGGTACAGAGGGTGGCTACTAAAATGGCTAGTGGTCTCCGTTTTAAAGCATATGAGCAAAGACTTAAAGATCTTAGTAGGTATATGTTAGAGCTGGGGTCACCAACCTCCAGAGGGCCGCGGGCCGCAAAGCCGACTACCGGGAGCCTCGCAGGCCGCACCCCCCTTCTCCCCGCCCCCGCGAAAAAAAACAACAAACGCAAAATTATGAAAACAATGGCTGATCACCTTTATTGAATTTAATGAGATGGCTGATGATTCATGCTAGCAGACAAATGCTTAAAGTCCGGCTTCACAGATGACACTGACAGGAGAAGGGACGCTTGCAGGTGGTCGTCGGTGAGCTGCGAGTGCATGGATACAATGGCGGGAATCCTTGGCGGGCCGCACGTAATGTTAACCGGGGTAGAGCCTCGCGGGCCGCACGAAGGGACCTCGTGGGCCGCATGCGGCCCGTGGGCCGCAGGTTGGTGACCCCTGTGTTAGAGGAAAGGCGGGATAGAGGAGAAATGATAGAGAAGTATAAATACCTCCGTGGCATAAATGCACAAGAGAACAGTCTCTTTCAATTGAAAGCAAGTTTTGCTGCGAGGGGACCTAAGATGAGAGTGAAAGGGGATAGACTCAGGAGTAATATTTGGAAATATTTCTTTACAGAAAGAGAGGTGGATGCGTGGGATAGTCTGCCAGAGAAAGAAGTAGAAATGAGGATGGTATCTGAATTCAAGAAAGCATTGGACAAACATAGTAGTTGATATGGAAAGGCAGACTAGATAGGCCATGTGGTCTTTTTCTGCCTCTATATTTATGTTTCTATGGTGAACATGGCACCTCCTTTCCTTTGAGAGGTTTATGCACCTATAAAGCTACAATTATCCCAGGGGTGGGTGGGTGGGTGTTGGGGAGGGAGGGAGGGAGGGAAAAAGACATTAAAAGCTGGCTGCTACACAGTAACTTGTCCTGTGCATATTAGGTAATCTGTGACCAATTTCCAGGGGGACTCCCACAGCCCTTGCTTGGATAGAGGGAGTCTTGGGGTCTAAATTTAACTAGAAATCTTTCTGTTCTGTTTTAAATTTAAACTGAAAGCTCTTTGCTGCTACTAGGCCCTGACTGATTTAACAAATACACTGGGTTCATAGATTAATCAGTTTTAATCTAAAGAATTCCTGTTCCCCAAGACTTAAAACAATTCCTAGAAGTAAATACTTACAGTTGCAGATGTCTCTCCAGAAGTAGCAGTCCCCTTTTGTAGTCCTTTAAGACTGAGAATCACAGAACTCTGGTTGAACTATTTATGCCTGTGCTGCTGAGGTAAGCTGTGACCAATTTCCTGGGTGATTAACACAGTTCTTGCTTGGGTAGAGGGAGCCTTTCAGAATGGCCCTTTGATCTGCCACCTGTCTTTAACACCTATTTTAAAAAAATTCATAGGTCTCTTGCCCCCTATGTAGAAGGCCTCTTTGTAAAGGTCTCTAGAAATAATTTATTGCTCAAAGAATACTGACCCTGTCTTGCCTTTTATGCTAAGTTATATTCTGATTTGATTTGAATTAAAGCTCTTTGCTGCTACTAGGCCTTGACTGAGTATTAAAATTTAAACTAGAAGCTCTCTGCTGGGTTCTAAATTTAACCAGAAAGCTCTCTTCTGTGTTTTTAAATTTAAACTGAAAGCTCTTTGCTGCTACTAGGCCCTAACTGATTTAACAAATACACTGGATTCACAGATTAATCAGCTTTAATCTAAAGAATTCCTTTTCCCCCGAGATTTAGAAAAATTTCCAGAAGTAAATACTTACAACTGCAGATTTCTCTCCAGAAGTAGCTGTCCCCTTTTGTAGTCCTTCAAGACCATATAATAGGAAAGAATGTAACAAACAAAATCAATAACCAAAATCGCATAAGTTCACAATTAAAGGAAAAGAAGGGGAGGGGGTACAGGAAATAATCCTACAGGAAGGGCACACACAGGCACCTTAAACTAAACTCAAATACTTTCAATAAATGTGGGTGGAGGCTTGTACACCAGCTGTATGGGACTCTACGGTGACTTTAAGTTCTTCCCTAGCTGTTAAGAAATCGATGAGTTGCTTGGACTCACAGAACAGAAAAGATTTATCTTGGTAGGTAACATGACAGTGAGAGGGAAATTTCAACACAAAGGAAGCCCTCAGGGAGAGGACTTTGGGTCAAAGGACCAGAAACTCATTCCTCCTTAACGGGGTGGTATGAGATAGGTCAGGAAACATTCTAACCTGAGCCCATGAAATTCTCATTAAAATTCTTAAAGTATGCACAAAGAATTAAACCCTTATCTGGTTTGAGGGCCAATGTGACCAGCAAGGTGGTTCTCTCAGTGACCACCTCCAGTGAACCCTTGAGGAACCCCGTAAGGTACCCTGGTCCCAAGGCAACAGCCTTGCCATCCTGGTCATCCGTGCCAAGAGACAAATATTGTGCCCGGGTGATGGGAGAGGGGGAGACATTCTGGGGGGATTTTTAATGTCTCCCTGAAGTATCTCCTAACCATCTCCACAGGGGACAAAACAGGCAATCTAGGAAAATTCAACAATCTCAGATTGTTCTTCTGGATTTGATTTTCTAGATACTCTGTTTTTCATGATAGCACAGTCCTGTCCTTGACCTAGGCAACTGCAGCTCCCGAAGCTGACAAAGTTCTTCTTCCACCCAAGAGATCCTTTCTGCGTGATCCAAATGAGTCTTTGATACCTCTCGGAAAGTTTATTTAACTTGGAATAAGTCTTTACTTACAGTTCTGGCCTCAGTAGATAGGGAGGAGTTCAAAGCTGCGTTTCAAGGGTAATATTTGCAGGCTTTACTAACCCCGTACCTCCAGGAAGCTGCAACTCTCCAGTTCCCACTGAGAGTGATTCCAAAGGGGGAGAAGATGAACCCATGTCTCCAGCCAAATGCTGCTTTGGGTCAAGGGGAGTCACAAACGCCACCAGAGAGCTCTCTTCACTCCCTCGCACACGTGTGCTAGTCAGCACGCCATCGGGAAGCACTTCTCCAGCGAGTGTTAAATTTCCGGGTTGGGGTGGGCGTGTGCTGCTCGGGGGATAACCATAACCCTGATGCACTCAGGGTTGAGAGAGTTGATCACCTGCCAGCCCTGCCGAAGACGCCGCTCCGGATCCAGCAGGTAGGAAGCCACACAAGTCTAACATCCGCTGAGAAGCCAAGGTTGAAAAAAACCGAGCCCGAGAGTAGACTGGCTTGTTTTCTTTTCCTACACCCCATACGAGGGAGACAAGAAGAGAAGGACTTCCAAGGGGGAGAACAATTATGCAGCAACCACACCACAGAGCTCTCGTCGCCATCTTGCCCCCCCCCCCCCCATAATCTTGTCATCCTTTCTTCTGGTTTGACTGCAGCTACTGTTTGCTTCATCCCCCCCCCCCCCCCCACTAAAAGCTGCTAACTAGTCTGCCTAATGGTTAACTGAGCCCTGAGAAAGAGTTGATGAGAGAGTGAAAGAGAATGTGTGTGTGTGTGCCCTCATTTGTGCATCACTGCCTGAGAGTGTGTATGGTTAAGAGTGTTGGTTGTTCAGAATTAAAAATAAAGATGCATTGAGCACAACTGGAGCACAGGAACCATGATGTAGTACATTTGAAGGTCAAAGGTATCAACAAGAAGGTAGTAGGAAAACAGTGAAATATAACAATGAGCCACAAGATGGCATCAGCATAACTTAACATCTGTAACATCAGTGTGCAGCTGAGAAACTGTCGGAAAGTGGAGAGGGTGCGCGCGCACGTGTGTGTGTGTGCGTGTGTGTGTGTGTGACACAGTGGAGTACTGCAATGGGTGTGGTCCATCTTGGATGCAGGCCGGGAGAGGATGCACCCCTGCTTAGCTCACAAAAGCAATGTGGAAAACGTACCCAAAAGCTGGTTTACTATGCTGTCTCCATGAGCCTGGTTGTTCTTTTCTCCCAGTCGAAGTCTAATGCAACGGGGAGAGAATGGCTGGGCTCACAGAGACTGTGTGGCAAGCCAGCTTTAGGGTAAGTTTTCCACGCTGTCTCCGTGGGCCTGGCGGGGAGAGGGGGGGGGGGGTGCAGGAATGCCATTGATGTGAGACACACACCCTCTCTCCCAGTCTACACCATCTTAGGGCAACTAGAATTCAAAATTTCCCAGCAGTATGGTTCTAGGAAAGAGGAGACGGCACTGTCATCCATACTGCTGTAGTCTACAGACCTCTGACTCAAATTGAAGAGATAGATAACAAATTGATTATAGATATTACCAAGATAGCCACAAAGGGGGAAGGAATCATATTGGGTGACTTTAATCTACCTGTTGTGGATTGAATTACTCCTTCTGCAAATCTGGAAAGAAGCAAAATAATGGTGGATGCTCTCCAAGATGCGTTACTTAGACAAATGGTGATGGAACCAACCAGGGAAAGCTCAACACTGGATTTAGTGCTCACCAACGGCGATAGCGTGTCAAATGTCTGCGTGAGTGCCCCTGTGAGCAACAGCGATCATCACACAATGTGGTTTGAGATAAAAGCCAAGGTGCAGTCTAATCATAGCAAGCTCAAAGTCCTAAACTTCAAAAACACTGACTTCAATAAATGCCCGGGTACTTAAAGGAGGAGATGACAGGGTGGAAGGAGATAAGGGAAGTGGAATTGCAATGGGCGAAACTAAAGATGGCAATAAAAGGGGCAACAGATAAATATGTAAGAAAAGTAAATAAAAACAAGAGGAGAAGGAAACCTATTTGGTTTTCCAAAGAGATAGCTGCTCAAATAAAGGCAAAAACCACAGCTTTCGCAAAATTCAAAAGCTCGCAAACAGAGGAACACAGAAATGAATACAGGATCAAACTCAAAGAGACAAAGAGAGAAATAAGGATAGCAAAATCAAAGGCAGAGGAAAAAATGGCTAAAGATGTTAAGTGTGGCGACAAAACTTTCTTCAGGTATATTCGGGAAAGGAAGAAGATCAGAGGTGGAATTGCAGGACTCAGAAGTCTGGGAACGGACTCGTGGAAAGTGACATTGAAAAAGCGGAATTGCTAAACAAATACTTCTGCTCTGTTTTTGCTAAAGAAAATCCTGGAGAAGGACCACCTGTGACTCCCAAATATAAAAATGGGAATGAAGTAGATACCACACCATTCACAGAAGATGATGTGTTAGAACAACTTGAAAAACTGAAAGTGGACAAGGCCATGGGACCGGATGGGATACATCCTAGGATACTGAAAGAGCTCAGAGAGGTTCTTGCAGGGCTGTTAAAGGATGTTTTCAACAGATCCTTGGAAACAGGAGAGGTTCCTCAGGACTGGAGAATGGTTGATGTCATACCTCTACACAAAAATGGTGACAGGGAAGAAGTGTCAAACTACAGGCCCGTGAGCCTTACCTCGGTGGTGGGAAAAGTAATGGAGGCGCTCCTGAAAGAGCGAATAGTGAACTTTCTCAAAACCAGCAGGTTGCAAGATCTGAGGCAACATGTTTTACTGAAGGACGATCTTGCCAAACAAATCTGATTGAGTTCTTTGACTGGGTGACCAGAGAACTAGATCAGGGGCATGCAATGGATGCCATCTACCTGGATTTCAGCAAAACCTTTGATACTGTCCTTCATAGGAGGCTTATCAATAAACTCAGTAGTTTGGGGATGGGTCCCAAGGTGGTAAACTGGATCAGAAATTGCTTGACTGACAGATGACAGAAGGTGATGGTAAATGGTGCTCACTTGGGTGAAAGAAAGGTGATTAGCGGGGTGCCCCAGGGCTCTGTCCTGGGCCCGGCACTATTCAATGTATTTGTGAGTGATATTGCTGAAAGACTGAATGGAAAGGTCTGTCTTTTTGCAGATGACACTAAAATTTACAAAAGAATGGACTTCCTTGAGGGAGTCCTTAACATGAGAAAAGATCTACAAAAGCTAGAAGAATAGTCTAATGCTTGGCAATTAAGATTTAATGCAAAGAAGTGCAGTGTCATGCACTTGGGTAGCAGAAATCCAAGGGAAATGTACGCGATAGGGGGCGAGAGGTTGGTGTGTACGGATCAGGAGAAAGACCTTGGTGTGATTGTTTCTGAAGATCTCAAGGTGGCAAAACAGTACGACAAGGCGGTGGCAAAGGCCAGGAGGATGTTGGGCTGCATACAAAGAGGAATTACCAGCAGAAAGGAAGAGGTACTAATGCCACTGTATAAGTCACTGGTGAAGCCTCACTTGGAATACTGTGTTCAGTTTTGGAGACCATATCTTGCAAAGGATGTAAAAAGAATGGAAACTGTTCAGAGGAAGACAACCAAAATGATTTGGAGCCTGCGTCAGAAGCCTTATGAGAAGAGACTTGAAGACCTAAATATGTACACTTTGGAGGAGAGGAGGGACAGGGGAGATATGATTCAGACCTTTAAATACTTAAAGAGAAATAATGAACAAACAAACCTCTTCCAACGCGGGGAAGCTGTAAAACTAGAGGGCATAACATGAAGCTGCAAGGGGGTAAATTGAAAGGCAATGTCAGGAAATACTTTTTCATTGAAAGGGTGGTGGATGCTTGGAATGCCCTCCCGATGGAAGTGGTGGGGGAAAACACAGTGGCGGAATTCAAAATGGCATGGGACAAACACATTTACAGCAACAGGATACAATTAAAATTAACTGAACCATCTAATTTCTCAACAAATAGGGGGTGTCCTGCATGGAGTGGTGGGTTCACCCCTAAACAAAGACATGGGGAGGGGTGCACCTACTTCTGCCACCTTACTGGGCAGACTAGATGGACCATACTGGTCTTTATCTGCCGTCATTTACTATATTACTATATACCAAATCTGCAGACTTTTTAGATTCAGATCATTTTATTAGTATGACAACTGTACACCTGATATCAAAGTACGTGATTACAATAAAAAGGGAACCCAATAAAATTACAGGACATAGAGGACAATAATCATGACAATGCCCAGTTTTTGGTGCTGGTCCGTATTATCTTTGGTCGGGTTACATTTTTTGCTGTGTGGAGGATTTAGCACATTTTGCTACTGTTTCTCGCCAGTATTAAACATTGTTTTTCCTGCTTATTCTTTTGTGTGAAATCTTTGGTTTCCTCTGTCCATGTTGGGGCAAGTGCTTCTCTGATTTCTTTGTATGTTGCACAGAGTGGGAGGAAATACATTTCCCTTTCTTTTCCAGAGCCTGGCATATTGGGGTTTCCGGTTCAGTTTTTGTTGGCAGATTGCTAGTTTGCAGTCACTTATCCTGTATGAGTTAACTAGCTAAAAAATAGCTTTTTTATTTTTCTCTTTAAGACAAAATTCAACTGAACCTAACCAGCTAGATTTTCAGTTGAGTATTTTCCTAAACCTCTAGCCAGTGAAAATTTGATTGGTTAGATGTGAAGGCATATTTTACATGCACAGTTCCACTCGTATTTTAGAAAAGGCTCTGGCAAACGTGTAGCCTTTTCTAAAATACAAATAAGGAGGTGTGGGAGTGCGGGTGTTTGTTCCGATATGTGGAGCTGAAGGGGCCATTTTACAAATCTACACATGGGAAAAATCAACAGAGGAAACACAGCATCTTACATGTGTTTGTGGGTTATTTTGCAAAATTATATATTTTTGAATTTTGCCAATTAACTACAGAGATAGCTATCTTCATTAATAGGGCCAGCTCGAGGGTTTCTGCCACCCTAGGCGAACCTTCAGCCATGCCGCCCCTCCCCCACCTCTTGTGTGTGCCCCCTCCCCCTATAATGGCCCCCCTGCCACGTTGGATTCCCAGCTGCTGCTGCAGGAGAGCTCTGGTGCTATACCGCCATCATGCTCCTTCTGGTCCATGACCACGTGACCACTGAAAATCAACTCTGTTGCCATGATGCCGAGCCAACTGCATTGATACTAAGTAAAGATCTCACATACAGTCCCATCGTTCTGTCCTCATGGTGCATGTGAGATGATTTCCTCTTTTTGGGGGGAAGGGGGAAAACAAGTCAAGGTGTTGCCCAGGCTGCCAGGAAGCAACTTGAAAGAACTCTGCTGGGGAGTCACATCAATCACATGACCACTTGAAGACAGGGTAATTAAAATAAAAGAGAAAAGGTGTGAGAATTTTACATAAGTTCATAAGAAATTACATACTGGGTCATACCAAAGATCCATCAAGCCCAGTATCCTGTTTCCAACAGTGGCCAATTCAGGTTCCCAAAAGGTATATAGAAACATAGAAACACGATGACAGAAAAAGACCACTTGGCCCATCCAGTCTGTCCTTCCACATCAACCACAGGCCAGAAGGTCAGGGTTCAAATCCCACTAGAGGACAGCAACCTTGGACTGGAAGGACTGGGGTTTCTAGTCCCACAGGTGCTCCGTGTGGTCTTGGGCAAGCCACATAACCCTCCATTGCCCATGTTCCCTGTAAGTATTAGTGTATGTGTCTCATATCCCCTCGTGTTAAATGTATCCCCCAATTGTGTTGTGACCACTTTGATTGAAGGATAAGGTGATATACAAAACTGTCTAAATAAATAAATAAACAAACCACCACAGCAGTCCCCCTTCTCCCCCTAGAGATCCTCTGTGTTTGTTCGATGCCTCCCCGCTCTACCACCTCCACTGGGAGACCACTCCACGGATCCACCACTCTTTCCATAAAGAAATATCACTGCATATCTCTCCTGAATTGATCCCCTTTCACCCTCATCCCATGTCCCTTTATAGCAGAGCTTGCTCTCAATCTAAAGAGGCTCTCTTCCTGTGCATTTATGCCACGGAGGTATTTAAACATCTCAATCATATCACCTCTATCCCGCCTTTCCTCTAAGGTGTACATACTAAGATCCCCAAGTCTGTCCCCACATGCTTCACAATGAAGACCACCAACCATTCCAGTAGCCACCCTCTGTGCCGACTCCAGCCTGTTCACATCCCCTTGAAGGTGCGGTCTCCAGAACTGCACACAATACTCCAAATGAGGTCACACCAAAGACCTATACAGAGGTACTATCACCTCCTTTCTTCTGCTGGCTATTCCTTTCCCTATGCACCCAAGCATCCTTCTAGCTTTTGCTGTCATCCTTTCTACCTGTTTAGCTACTTTAAGATCATCAGACACAATCATGCCTAGGTCCCGCTTTTCTTTAGTGGACAAAAGTACTTCACCCCCTACACTATATTGCTCCCTTGGATTGCTGCAGCCCAAATGCATGACCTTGCATTTTTTAACATTAAATCTCAGCTGCCAAATTCTAGCCTATTCTTCAAGTTTAGCCAGATCCCTCCTCATGTTATCTACACCTTCCTGGGTGTCTACTCTACTGAAGATTTTGGTATCATCCACAAAGAGGCAAACCCCACCCGACAGCCCCTCTGCTATATCACTAACAAAAATGTTTTAAAAAGTCGGACCAAGGACAGATCCCAGGGTCGCATCACTGGTAACCTCCTTTTCCTCAGAGTGAGTTCCATTCATCTGAACCCCCCTTCGCCTCCCACCCAACCAATTTCCAACCCAAAGAGTAACTTTAGAGTCCTTCCCTAGGGTGCTCAGTTTGTTTATAAGTCGCCTGTGAGGAATGGTGTCAAAGGCTTTACTGAAATCAAATACACCACATCTAGGGCTCTCGCTCGGTCCAACTCCCTGGTAACCCAGTCAAAGAAATCAATCAGATTTGTCTGACAAGAACTGCCTCTGGTGAATCCATGCTGCCTCGAATCCTGTAATCCGCTGGACTCCAGAAACCTCACTATTTTCTCTTTCAGCAGCGTTTCTAATAATTTACTCACCACCGAAGTTAAACTAATTGGCCTGTAGTTTTCAACCACATCCTTACTTCCACTTTTGTGTAAAGGGACCACATGAGCCTCTCTCCACTCCTTTGGTATCCATTGAAAAGATCAGTGAGTGGAGCTGCTAGAACGTCCCCAAGTTCCCTCAGTATTCTAGGGTGTATCCCATTCGGTCCCATCACTTTGTTTACCTTAAGTTTAGCAAGTTTCTCATGAACACAGTCCTCTGAAAACCATTCAAGATGCCCCTCGCTTCTGCTCCTGCCTGTGGGTCCCCTAGGAGGTCCTGCTCCTGGTTCTTTACCTGTGAACATAGTACAGAAACATTTGCCAAGCAATTCCGCTTTATCTTCAGCAGCCTCCACACATTCCTCCCCTTCACCCTTGATTCTGACAACATCACCCTTGCCCTTCCTCTTCTCACTAACATATCTGAAAAATGTCTTATCCCCCCCATTTTATTGCATTGGCTATTTCCTCCTCCTTTTGAATCCCTGCTTTCCTGACTACTTTGCTAGCTTCTCTAAGCTTTTCCAAATATAGATGCCTGTCTTCCTCTCTCTGTGATCTCTTGTATTTCCTGAAGGCCTCCCTCTTTTTCTTTATCAGGGATAAGCAGTGGATTTCCCTAGTTCTCTTTAATAATAGTTAAGGGACTTTTCCTCCAGGAACTTGTCCAAACCTCTTTTAAACCCTGCTACACTAACAGCTTTTACTATGGCAATGATTACTCGTTGAGTGAAAAAATATTGTCTCCAATTAGTCTTAAATATGCCACATTGTAGCTTCATTGCGTATCCCATAGTCTTTCTACTTCTAGAAGGAGTAAACAACCAATCTACCTTTACCTTTTCCACTCCACTCATTATTTTATAGACCTCTATCATATCTCCCCTCAGCAAGCTGAAAAGTGTACGCTTACAGTGTATAGTGTTCCCTCCATTTGCAGCATCAGGCATATGGAGAGTATATGTTTGTGTGTGTGTCATGTCGACTGTCAGGGGCTGCGTGCGCATGTATGTGTTTGTCGTGGGGAGTATTGGGGCATGTGTGTATGTATGTGCTGGTATCTTTGTTCTTGTGTTTCTTGATGGCTCTGTTCATGTATGTGCATGGGGGGTGGCTGTGAACATCTATGTGTTAATGTGTGTGGTGGGGGTGTATGTGTGTGTGTCGGGATGGTGTGTGTGTGTGTGTCAGGGGGTGGTTGTGTATACATGTGTGTTTGTGTTTGCACTTTCCCCTGTCCTCCTTCACCTACTCTTTGTCCCTCCCATCCTCTTGCACTATTCCCATTTCCTCTTTTTCATTCCTTTCTCTTACACTATCCCTTTTTCCCTCTCCACCCCACCCCATACACTCTTCCCTAGCCAGTTTTGCACTCTCTCAGACCTTCCACTCCCTCCCTCCTTTCCCTTAATGCACTCTCTTCTCTCTCTGCTCCTTCCATTATGGCCAATTCCTTTCTTTCATGCTACCCCCTCCCTTAAGTTCCACCCCTCACCCACCCCTTCCTTTAAACTCCCCCTTCTTTCAGTATTGACCTTCTACTCAGAAAGCAGCCCCAGCACTGTGGCAGAATGAAATGAAGGAGAGAGAATCCTTACCCTACGATGCACCCGGTAATCCAATCAATAGCATTAATTGAATTACTGGTGCATTGACAGCATTGGGTGAGTCACACACTTATCTCTATTTTAAAATTCAATTACCTTAACAAGATCAAAGTTTCTTCATGGACCAGCAGGATTGCGTCAGCCACACCTGGTGACGTCCTTCGGGCGGCGCCATACGGAAGTGCTCTCTAGCTCAGAACTCTGAACCTGCCCAGGTAGCTCACCTCCACGCCCCGCCCCTAGCCGGGTCAGTCTTCTTCCTTCCGCCTTGCCAGCAAGACGGACCCTGCTCTCCTACACCTTGAATTTTTATTTATTTCTTTGTTTTACTGTTTATTCATCGGATTCGTGCCCAAATCGATATTTAAGAAATGCCCGCGATGCGGACACAGAACTTACACCACTTCGCACGGAGGCACTCGCTGTGGGGGCTCCTCTTCTGGTGCCAGCAGGGAAACAGGGCAGCATCCAGCATCTGATACGGTTCCCCGAGGCGCCGCCTGCCCTCCGCCGGCTCAGGATGTGCCCGAAAGGGCCTCCATCCCCAGCCGTGCCACCGAAACAACCATTCCTGCTCCTGCTGGGACCGCGGCCCGGGAAGTGCCCGATAGGGCCTCCTTCCCCAGCCAGGCCTTGCCGACGACCTTCCCTGCCGCTACAAACCACGGCATCTCCGAGGTAAGGCCCGCTCCAACCCCTGTGAGGTCCATCATCCGCAGGACAGCAGACCCGGAAGGTATTGGGCCGTCTTCCCCCTCCTCTTGGGGCCATGTGGAGACCAGCAATGGCACCCAGGAGAAGTCCTCCAGACGCATGGATCAGTCCTCCAGCTCCGCCCACCGTCGGCATAGCATCCACGCTGCCGACGCTCCTGGTAGCTCCGCCCACGAAAGCTCCGCCCACCGTTCTAACTCAGTGGGCTTCCTCTTTGCTTCGGGGCTTGCAGCTCCGGACACTGTCCTCTCTCCTGGCGCCACAACGAGTCCGGACAGCGTTTCCTCCAACCATGAACGCTGGCAGCAGCATAGAAGGGGACACAAGCACCGAAGGCAGCACAAGGGCAGAAAACATCACAGAAGCCATTCCAGCACTTCTGACTCTTCTGTGGGCAGCCCCGAGCCAGCATATAAGAAGCAGCGCAGGCATGGGCACCACGGGGCCAGCAAAGGGCATTCTACCTCCTCTACCAGGAGCCGCCAGGTGAGGTCTTGCAGCCATTCCACTGACTCGGCCAATAACTCTGCTATATTGAAACTACTGACTCAATTAGTCCAGCAGACCGCACCCCCCCCTACTTCTTCAAAATCTACCCCCTCGACGGGTCCCGCTGCGAGAGCTCCCTCCACAGAATCAGCGGACGCACGGCCTCCCTCTCCCATCAACCCCTCCCCGGACAGCACTGCTGAAGAGCGCGAAATTGAAGCCGTTGTGGGCTCCGTCTCCAATGATGGAACTGCACCAGAGGGCAGACTCTCTCCAGAGCCGGAAGGGCCCCCTCCACACCCGGAAGACCGGTCCTACCCCAGATTCCTACAAAAGGTGGCAACCGCCCTGGCTCTGACTTCACCCGACCAAACCAAGGAACCTGACCCGGAGGTCCTAAGGTACCTTGCTGCTCCCAAGCCTTCCTTCTCTCTACCAATGCATCGCAAGCTGCGAGACAACTACCTCAAGGTGTGGCAGACGCCTGCTTCAGGATGCCCATTTTCCAGAAGACTGGACTCTAAATACCAAATCCAACCCACACCAGGATTCATGGTAGCACAGCTACCGCATCAATCCATCGTCGTCTCCTCTGCTCTGAAAAGGGTTAGGTCCTCTCGAACACATGCTAACCACCCGCCTGGGCGAGATCAGAAATTACTTGACGAGATAGGCAAGAAGGCCTTCCAGGGAGCGATGCTTAACGCCAGAATCGCCTCTCATCAGTTCCAACACATCCTGTTCCAGGACACCTGCGTGGCGAACATAAAGAATGCCATCTCAGCCCTTCCTAAGGACACGCAAACGTTGATTGCCAGCTCACTCGCTGATTTATCAGAGTGTAGCAAACATCTGGCTAGCACAGCCTTTGATGCCTTCGACACCTCTGTCCGGACCGCTGGCACCGCGATATCTGCCAGGCAATGGGCATGGCTCAGAGCCTCCGGCCTGAGTGAAGACACACACGACAAGATTGCGGACGCCCCCTGCTCGGGCGACTCGATATTTGGAGAAAAGGTCATAGACGCAGTCAATGTTATGAAGGAACATTGTACCACCCTCCAAACCTTGGCAGAAGAAGGATTTGAACGCCGCAGCGCCCCTCAGAAGGGCAGCTACCAGCGGAAAACTTACTATGGTGCCAATGGCTACAGCTCTAACAAGAGATATCCCCCCAACCGGAAGTGGCAAGCTCCAAAGTACAAGTCTAACTTTTACCAAGGAACCTCTACCCAGCGACAGACCCAGAGGGACCGCAGACAGAAAAAGGGCACCAACACTCCGGCAACCAAAGGAGCCTCCTCTTTTTGACACATCTCCACAGGCGCCCACCCGAATAGGGGGTCGCCTGTCACGCTTCTTACAGGAGTGGGAGAAGATATCTACCGACTCATGGGTCCTACGAGTCATCCACGAGGGGTTCCGTTTGCATTTTTGCACGCCACCCTGCCAGAACAGCAAACCATCCAGCACTATCCCTCCGCACCTTCAACTTCCCATGGCAACAGATATAATACACCTCCTCGAGTCTCACGCCATAGAGGACGTGCCTCCCTCCGAGATCAACTCTGGGTTCTACTCAAGATACTTCCTCATTCCAAAGAGGACAGGCGGATGGCGCCCTATCCTCAACCTATGCAAACTGAACAAGTTCATCATCATGGAGAGGTTCAGGATGTACTCTCTCAATGCCATTCTTCCCCTGATACAACCGGGCGAATTCATGGCATCCCTGGACCTACAAGAAGCCTACACCCATATCCTCATCCACAAATCGCACAGGAGGTTCCTTCGCTTCCAAGTGCTAGGGCAGCACTACCAGTACAGGGTTCTTCCCGTTGGCCTCTCCCCAGCACCTCGGGTCTTCACGAAGTGCGTACATAAGAACATAAGAACATAAGATATGCCATACTGGGTCAGACCAAAGTCCATCAAGCCCAGTATTCTGTTTCCAAAAGTGGCCAATCTAGGTCATATGTACCTAGCAGTTTCCCCAATGCTTGTATTGGTTCAAGCATTGATATCCTGGGTCCCTTCTTAATAATGGTTTATGGACCTTTCCTCCAGGAACTTGTCCAAACCTTTTTTAAACCCAGCTACATTAACAGCCTTTACTACATCCTCTGGTAACAAATTCCAGAGTTTGATTACACGTTGAGTGAAAAAATATTTTATTTTATTAGCCTTAAATAGTTTACCCTGTAGCTTCATTGCATGTCCCCTAGTCTTTCTATATTCTGATAAGGTAAACAATCAATCTATGTTTACCCGTTCCACTCCGTTCATTAATTTATAGACTTCTATCATATCTCCCCTCAGCCATCTCTTTTCCAGGTTAAAGAGCCCTAACCTTTTTAGCCTTTCTTCATAGGAGTATCCTTCCATCCCCTTTACCATTTTGGTGGCTCTTCTCTGAACCTTTTCTAAAATCGCCATATCCTTTTTAAGATACGGCGACCAGAATTGCACACAATATTCAAGGTGCGGTCTCACCATGGAACGATATAGAGGCATTATAATATCTTTTGTTTTATTTTCCATTCCTTTCCTTATCATACCTAGCATTCTATTTGCTCTCTTGGCCGCCGCTGCACACTGGGCCGAGGGTTTTAACATGGTATCCACAATGACGCCTAAATCTTTTTCCTGGGTGGTGGTTCCTAATGTGGAACCTTGCATCGTGTAACCATAGTTTGGGTTGTTCTTCCCTAGGTGCATAACCTTGCACTTGTCCACATTAAATTTCATCTGCCATTTTGATGCCCAGTCTTCCAATTTATCAAGATCCTCTTGCAATTTTCCACAATCCTCTTGGGTTTTAACAACTTTAAATAGTTTTGTGTCATCTGCAAATCTGATAACCTCACTCGTTATTCCACTTTCCAGGTCATTTATGAATATGTCAAAAAGCAGCGGACCCAGCACAGATCCCTGGGGTACACCACTATTCACCTTTCTCCATTGGGAAAATTGGCCATTTAGCCCTACCCTCTGCTTTCTATCTTTTAACCAGTTCCTGATCCACAATAGTACACTGCCTCCTATCCCATGACTCTTTAGTTTTGCCAAAAGTCTCTCATGAGGGACCTTGTCAAAGGCTTTCTGAAAGTCCAGATACACAATATCAACCGACTCACCTTTGTCCACCTGATTATTCACTCCTTCAAAAAAACATAACAGATTAGTAAGACAAGATCTTCCTTGTCCAAAGCCATGTTGGCTGTCTCCCATTAGGTCATGACTATCTACATGCTGAGTAATTTTATTCTTTATGATGGTTTCTACCATTTTTCCCGGTACTGATGTCAGGCTCACCGGTCTGTAGTTTCCCGGATCACCCCTGGAACCTTTTTTAAAAATTGGTGTTACATTGGCGATCCTCCAATCTTCAGGTATTAGAGATGATTTTAATGATAGTTCACAGATTACTAATAGCAGGTCTGCAATCTCGTATTTCAGTTCTTTCAACACCCTTGGATGTATACCATCCGGCCCAGGTGATTTGCTACTCTTCAGTTTATCTAATAGTTGTAATACATCTTCCCGATGTATCGATATTTCCTTCAATTCTTCCACACCTTTAAATACCACTTCAGTCATGGGTAACATCCCTACATCTTCCTCAGTAAAGACTGAAGCAAAGAATTCATTCAGTCTCTCCGCTATCGCCTTGTCGCCTCTTGGTGCTCCTTTAACCCCTTTATCATCTAATGGACCAACTGACTTTCTCACAGGTTTTTTGCTACGAATGTCTGTCGGGATGTCTGTCTTTCCCTACCTGGACGACTGGCTCTTCACGGCGCCCTCAGCCCAGGAGTTACTGACATCCCTGCAGAAAGCAACAGCAATAATCACTTCTCTGGGATTTGTCATCAACTACAACAAATCACATCTGCAACCATTCCAACAGCTCGAATTCATTGCGGCAGTAATCGATACACGGACAGCCCGAGCCTACCTACCGGAGCGCCGGCTGCTCAACATTGTATCACTAGAACCACGACGGCCAGGACAGAATTCTCCTCTGCACGAGCGCTCCTTCGCCTTCTAGGGCATATGGCAGCAACTACCTCAGTCCTGCCCACGGCAAAGTTGAGGATGCGACCGCTACAGTGGCACTTTCGCTCCCTCTGGAACCAGCATTCCCAGCCACTATCCACCCATGTTCTGATGCCCCTAAGCATCAGAGCTCACCTGCGCTGGTGGGCGACCCCATCCAACCTGTCCGGGGGCAAGGACATACATCAGCAGGCGCATTAGGTTGTTCTCACCACGGACGCATCCAACACCAGTTGGGGTGCGCATCTCCAACATCTCAGTACCCAGGGCGCGTGGTCCCAGAAGGAAAAAAGCCTGCATATCAATCTTCTCAAACTCAGAGCCATCAGATACGCTCTTCTAGCGTTCCTTCCGCACCTGCGGGACAAAGCCATTCTCATACAAACGGACAACCAGGTAGCCATGTTCTACGTGAACAAGCAAGGAGGGACCGGCTCTCGCCCCCTCTGCAATGAGGCGACAGCAATATGGCTCCTAGCCGTGGAGAACGGCTGCAAACTACGGGCCTCCTACCTACCTGGGGACATGAATACCCAGTGCAGGTAATCTCAGTGCACACAAAGCTATCAGAACAGCAAGTAGAATGTGATATGTTTGTCATGAGATATCTTGCATCAAAACATACATGGCACTAGAAGAAATCCTTAGTTACTCTTTCATTGGTCATCTCTACAAACAGTCTTTACAATGCTAAGTATGGACCCTTACCAACCTCACAACCAATGGTGCTTTTGGGCATGTTTTAGTGCTGTTTGCACTGTTGAATGCTCTTATTCTGAGGGTCTCTGATTATTGAAAGGGATATGTTTTGACATTTAGCTATGGAGAACCTTTTGTGATTTCTTTTCTGCCCTATCACACTGGTACCTGGCCAGGCATTCAATTCCCCCCTAAACTGCAGATGAGAACACCAAATCCTCCCATGCAACCCTCAAACCACACACACACACACACACACACACACACATGCTCTCACTTTCAGTCACAAAAACATAATTCTGCCAAAAATATGCCCTGAACCTATAAATGACAAATGGTACAATATTATAGCATGGAGTCCAAGGACTAACAATATGATCTCCGTTTCTCTCCTAAATGCTATTCCTTTCCATACGCACTCACATACTATTCCTACATCAAACGTCTCATTTGTCAGGACACAGGAACTGATAGGGTCCCCTAAAGTTACTTTAGGGGACCCTATCAGTTCCTACTTGACAATAAGCTTAACATGGATTCACACATAAAACATCTAACAAAAAACATACACTACAAACTTAAGACCTTGAGACAACTAAGACCTTTAATTCACTTACAAGACTTCATAACCATAATTCAAGCTATCATAACCCCACATTTTGATTTTGCAAATTTAATCCTTAATGGCATCACAAAGCAAAACATTAAAAAGATACAACTAACTCAGAACATAGCAGCAAGGATAATAATGAATATAAGTTCAATCGAACATATCACACCGATCTTGGCCGAACTCCATTGGCTACCTATTCACAGCAGAATAAAATACAAGATTCTACTAACTACATTTAAACTAATAAATAACTTAGCACCATCAGTACTCAATACACTCATCAATTTAGAAATAGATAAAAGATCACAAAGGAGTAGATACACAAACACTATTACAGTACCAAAAGACTACACAAAAGCTAGAAAACAAACCAACACGAGAGCCTTCTCTCATTCAGCACCTATCCTCTGGAATAACCTTCCTGACAACATTCGCCTACTATCAGACATAAAGGAATTTAGAAAAAAACTGAAAACCCATTTATTCTCATTACACTATAACAAAGGAGCAGAAACTAGCCAGACTACACAAAGAGACACAGGTTAACTAGCAAATACAACCATTATATAACTACGTGCCTTGAAGATTAAATTAATGTTTACACCTACAAGCGATATATGATAACTGTAAATATCTACTATGTACATATGTTCTAATAGTTTAACGTTCTAATAATTTACTGTTTAAATATTATACTGTTACCTGTACCTAGTTCACCTGTTCTATGTAAAATGACTTGGTATGATACTACCCATACCATATAACATAATGTTCATTGTAAACCGCACTTGATACTTGTGAAAGAGCGGTATAGAAATAATTGTTAAATAAATAAATAAATAAATAAATAAAGTAGCTCATTTAGCACAAACAGCAAATGTCAGCATGGCCAGAATAATCACTATTGCTCTTCTTAATAGTTCTTTCAGAGTAGTTAATAATACCTCTTTAGCTTACAAGATTCCCACACCTCTGTTTTTAGTTCTTTATAAATGCATCTTGTGTTTTTCCATACTGCAGTCCACCAGTTTAGAACAAACTAGTCACCACCTTAGAATATTTTCTAAGTCTCCAGATATAACAGGCACGTCTGCGGGGACCTCCCAAAACGTACGCGGGCCTTTCCTGAATATGCTTTATATGTCTCTGTGGCAAACCACGCCCCTATTCCACCCCTCCTGGACATGTTCTGAGATCCCCATGTTAGCGAGATAAACATCCGCAGGTGCTATATACTGGAATATGCTCATAGACATTTTCGGTAGATCAATGTCCCCGGCTCACGTATTCGGTTTCTGGAATGACCTCCATAATAAATTCCAATCTAACTATTGATTAATCCTACTGAATAAATTACTTAAAACAGAAAAACACTAAATTATCAGCAACGGGGATAAGAATGATGAAAACCCCCCCCCCCCCATTTCATTTTCAATTTAGTGATTGGAATATGTAAGATTTTAGAATTTACATCCATGATCTTTATATTTTTCATGAAAATGCTTCATCATATGCACCCAACTCAGCTCCCTAGAGTAATGCTCACTTTAGGGCTCCACCTTAACCGGGATGGAACCAGGCTGCTGGCATTAACCCTCACAAAGGAGATAGACCAGCTTTTAAACGAGATAATAGGGTAAAGCAAACAGTCGCCCAAGAGTGCATGGTTTAGAAGGATGTATCCTTGAAGGATATTAGCAAAAGAGGGAAATTAGGGCATCTTGACAGAGAGGTTCCAATAAAGATACGAGGTGTGATCAAAAAGTATCAAGATTTGTTGTGTAGCTATATAACAATACATCACACCACGATGCTATTAAGCATGCAGTGACTTAGTTATGTGCTCTACATGTGCAGAGTGTAGCAAGGCTGCAGCACACCTGTGCATTTTTTAATCACGTGATGTCTGGTATTGTGTGTAAGCGGTTCGTCAGATTTATGATGAGTGAAAAACTGAACAGTGAATTTGCATTAAATTCTGCCAGAAACATAGAGATTTGTGCAAAGAGACTTATGATAAGTTACAGCAAGTGTATGGCGATTAATGCATGAGTCGTGCTCAAGTTTATGACTGGAACAAGAGTGCTGTCAAAGCGTTGACAGTGATAAACATTCTGGAAGGCCATCCACGAGCAGGAGTAAAGACAAGGCATGCCGCAATGCACTCAAATCGTCGACTATCAGGGAGCTTGCTGAGGACATCAGCATCAGTTTCAGGTCAGTACATCCATTCTTACTGTTGATTTGGGGATGAGACGTGTGTCAGCAAAATTCATGCTGAAACTCCTGTCCCCTGACCAAAAAGAAGATCAACTGTCTGCAGCCAGGGAGTTGTTGGAATGCATTGAAAATGACTCAGATTTCATCAAAAAGATTATTACTGGTGATGAATCATGGATTTATGGCTATGACCCGGAAACTAAGGCTCAATCCTCACAATGGAAGACTCCAGACTCTCCCAGACCCAAGAAAGCTCGTCAGGTGAGGAGCAATGTCAAGGTCATGCTCACAGGTTTCTTTCATTACCAGGGTATTGTTCATCATGAGTATGCTCCAAAATGCCAAACCATCAGTAAGGAGTACTACGTCCATTTCTGACTCGTTTGAGAGATTCAGTTCATCGTGAGAGGCCAAAGTTGCACAGGAATAGTGAATGGTTTCTTCATCACAATAATGCCCCAGCTCATGCATCACATCTTGTCCAGCAGTTCTTGGCCAAACACCAAATCGAGCAAGTCTGTCCGCCTCTGAACTCACCTGACCTCACACCCAGGGCCGGATTTACCTATACGCCATGTACGCCATGGCGTAGGGCCCACAGCCGGCAGGGGCCCACAAAAAAAGAACAAGTTCATTTTTTTTTAATACAATTTAAAAAAAAACCTGGTGGCTGCCGCCGCGGGGCCCCCTCTGCTGCCGCGGCAGCACCGACTGACCCGCGGGGGCCCCGTCTACAAGCTGAAGCCGTCGGTTCGGTTCATTCTTCCCTCCCTCCCTCCCTCCGTGCAGGCTGCAGGCTGTGAGAGACGCGAAGGGAGAGCGTCTCCTCGCGTCTCTGTTAAGCCCGCAGGGGCTGATGGGTTTCCCATCAGCCCCTGCGGGCTTAACAGAGACGCGAGGAGACGCTCTCCCTTCGCGTCTCTCACAGCCTGCAGCCTGCACGGAGGGAGGGAGGGAGGGAAGAATGAACCGAACCGACGGCTTCAGCTTGTAGACGGGGCCCCCGCGGGTCAGTCCGTGCTGCTGCGGCAGCAGAGGGGGCCCCGCGGCGGCAGCCACCAGGTTTTTTTTTAAAATTAAATTTTACTTTAGGCCGACGGGGGGGGGGGGGTAGGACTGGTAATGGGCTATTGGGAGGGCTGGGGCTGGAAATGGGCTGGGGGGGGTAGGGCTGGTAATGGGCTATGGGGGGGGGTAGGACTGGTAATTGGCTATTTGGGGGGCTGGGGCTGGAAATGGGCTGGGGGGGGTTAAGGCTAGAGGTGGTCTGATGGGGTTAGGACTGGTAATGGACTGTGGGCTGTTGGGGGGGCTTAGAACTGGCAATGGGCTTTGGGGGGGTTAAGACTGGTAATGGGCTGTGGGCTGATGGGGGCTGTCTGGTAATGGGCTATGGGGGGCTAGGACTGGAAATGGGCTGGGGGGTTAAAACTGGAGGTGAGATGATGGGGTAGGACTGGTAATGGGCTGTGGGCTGATGGGGGGGTAGGACTGGCAATGGGCTATGGGGGGCTGACTGGAAATGGGTTGATGGGGTTAGGACTGGAAGTGGGCTGATGGGGGGGTTAGGACTGGTAATGGGTTATAGGGGGGCTTAAACTGAAAATGGGGTGATGGGGGGTTAAGAACTGTAAGTGGGTTGATGGGGGGCTAGGACTGGTATTGGGTTGGGGGGTTGCTAGGACTGGAAATGGGCTGATGGATGGCTAGGACTGGAAATGGGCTGATGCAGGGACTAGAAGGGAATGGATGCTGGGTGAGGCTGGAACTAGAAGGGAGCTGATGTTGGGGGAGGATTAGAATGGGATGGGGCTGGAAGAGTAAAATGGAGAAGGGAAAAATATTTTGTGTGGGAGGGATAAAAAATCTACAATTGGCCGGGTATTGGGAGAGTAAGTGGGGATTGAGGATGGAGGGGTAAAATTTGAGTGGATGAAATAGGAATGAGGAAAGAGCAAAAGGAGAAAGATTAGTATGTTAAAGCAGATGTAGAGAGAGAATGGAAAAAAATCTAGAAGAGAGAAGAAAGGACAAATGGACAGCAGACGATGGAGAGTTAGCAGAAGACACGAAGAAACCAGAAGAAAGTGGCTGGAGCAATTGCAGCTGAAAAAAATGCACAAAAGGTAGAAAAATATCTCTTTATTTTGAATTTATTAATTGGAATATGTCAGCTCTGGTAAATGTGCATCATTAACGTCTGCGCTTTGTTTAGTACAAGAGCAAATTAATGTATAATTTTATTTCTACAGTGTTGTACATTCCAAGTTTGGCTTTTGGGATTCCCAGTTTAATTATTGTCTTCCTGTTTCTAAATTGTGATTTCTTGTTTGGTGATGGTCTATGTTCTGCATGTGTAACTGAGCTGAGGTGTTCTGTTTATATAATTCCTATTTGACATTGCCACTTGTTCTCTTTCCCCAGTAGGTCATGTATTGTTGTTCTCTGAAATGTATTGGTTTAATATTTGCAGTGTTGCCTTTTGATTGGTAGAGTATGGTGCTTTGTGAGTCCTGGTAGTGCTGTTAGGATACGGCGGGTTTACTATGGGCAGTGTTTGTAGTAGTTCCTAATGTGTCTGGCAGTTGGCATTGGATTATAGTAATGTAGAAATCTTTTAGTCTTTCTTTATCCATACACTCATTAAGAGGCACGTTTACTAAAGGTTAGTATATGGTAACATTATGCAAATATTTATGCAAATGAGGACCCTTATGCAAATGAGGCCCCGCACCCCCCTTGGGCCGCCCCTGCTGGGGGCCCACAATTTTTGTTGGCGTAGAGCCTCACTCAAGGTAAATCCGGCCCTGCTCACACCCTGTGACTTTTTCTGGTTTCCAAAACTGAAATTCCCACTGAAAGGGAGGAGATTCGATGACTTGGAGACCATTAAGCAAAATTCGACACAGCAGCTTCACGGCATAACAAAAGAGGCATTTAAAAATTGTTTCAAGCAGTGGCAGGAACGCTGGAGGAAGTGGGTTTTATCGGACGGGACTGAGTGCAATAACTGTCAGTGTTATACTTCTTGTGTTATTATACAAGTCTCGATACCTTTTGATTGCACTTTGTAAAAGTAACCCGGATGCCCTTAAGTACAGAGCTGAAAGATTACAAATTACCCCTATCAACTGATTACCATTATTAATATGAATAAAATACAACCTCCAAAATGCCTGTATGCAAATGTTAGAAGTGTAAAAAATAAGATGGGTGAGCTAGGATATATATAGCACTAAGGGGTACATTCCGACCCGCTAAACACCGGGATGGCTACCCTGCTGACAGAGCTCCCCACACCTATAGGCAGCTTGTGCGGGGAGCTCTGTTTGTGGGTGGGAGGAGGCAATCTGGAGGTGGAGTGAGAGTGGGCTCTGGGAGGGGATATGACCCCTGATGTGCAGGGCCGATTCCAAAGTCGGCCCTGTAAGTCCGGAGTCAGCCATTTGCAGGGGGGAACGATGGATGGCCCGGTCCTGGGTCTGGAAACAAAGGTGAGGGAGTGCAGGGGGATCCCTGTGGCTCAACCTTGCCCATGGTAGGCCCTATCGGGGGTCGCACTGTTGGGAAAGAAGAATATGATGGTCAGCTGTGGATCGCGGCTCCTGCATGGAGGATACCATGCCACCACTGCTCTGTGTAGGGACCTGGCTGGGCTAGCCGGGTAAGTGTCAGGATGTCCAGGGTGCCTGAATCGGGGCACATCCTGGATATCCCTGCCTTATGCCACAATTCTGCCCCCGCAAAGCCGTCTAGTCCCTGCGGGAGCAGAATCAGGTGCATCCCTGGGCTAACCGGGTGTCTGGATGGCTCGGGGACACACATATCTGAATTGGCTTCCAAATGAAAAGCTAGATATGATTGACTTCTCAGAGACCTGGTAGAAGGAGGACAACTAATGGGACACTGTGATACCTGGGTACAAAATATATCATAATTATAGGGTAGATCAAATTGGTGGAGGGGTTGCGCTCTATGTTAGAGAGGGCATTGAGCCACATAGGATTAAAATTTTGCATGAAACAAAATACACTGTAGAATCTCTATGGATAGAAATCCCATGTAAAATGGGGAAGGCGATGACAGTGGAGGTGTACTACTCATCTTATGACCATAATAATGGATGATGATGAAATGCTAAGGAGCTAACAAAAGTTGCAACACAGTAATAATGGATGATTTCAATTACCCCGGTATCGACTGGGTCAGTGTCACAGCAGGGCATGCTAGGAAGATAAAGTTTCTAGATGAAATAAATTACTGCTTCTTGGAAAGCTGGTTTTTGAATCAACAAGAGGTGAAGCTTCTTTGGAACACAGGATCTGGTATAAGAGATAGGGGCGTAACTTGGGGCCATTTGGCAATAGTGACCATAGCATGATCACATTTGATTTAATACATGGAAACAGGATGTCAAGGAAATCCACAGTACTATATTTTAACTTTCAAAAGGGAGACTATGATAAACTGAGGAAAATAGTTAAGAAAAAACTAAAATGGGCAACTGCAAAGGTTAAAGGTTTACATCAAGCATGGGCGTTGTTTAAAAACACTATCTTGGAAGTCCAGAGCAGATATATTCCATGCTTTAAGAAAAGTGGAAGGAAGGCCAAAAAACTGCCAGCATGATTTAAAAGTGAAGTCAAAGAGGCTGTTGTAGCCACAAAAGCATCTTTCAGGAAAAAGAAAAAAGGAGCCAAATGATGAAAATGGGAAACAACATAAGCACTGACAAGTTAGATGCAAGGCATTGATAAGGCAGGTAAAGAGAAAATTTGAAAAACAGTTTGCCATGGAAGCAAAAACGCATAATAAAACCTTTTTCAAGTACATTCATAGCAAAAATCCTGTGAGACAGTCAGTAGGACCATTGGCTGATAAAGGGTTAAAGGGTGCCGTAAGGGAGGACGAGGCCATAATGGAGAGACAGAATTAATTCTTTGCTTTGATCTTTACTGAAGAAGATGTAAAGACGTTTTCCATGCCTGAAATGGTATTTAAGGGTGATATCAGAAGAATTGAAAGAAATATCAATAAACTGGGAAGGTGTATTACAAGTGTTTGATAAACTGAAGAGTAGTAAATGACCTGTTCCAGATACTGAAATATGACATTGCAGACCTACTATTAGTAATCTGTGAACTATCATTAAAATCATCTTTAGCCTGAAGATTGGAGAATGGTCAGTGTAATGCCAATTTTTAAAAAGGGTTCCAAGGATGATGCAGGAAACTACAGACCAGTGAGCCTGATGTCAGTACCAGTCAAAATGGTAGAAACCATTACGAAGAATAAAATTAATGAAAATCTAGATAATCATGGTTTAATGGGAGAAAGCCAACATGGATTTAGCCAAGGAAAGTCTTGTCTTACTAATCTGTTACATTTTTTGAAGGTTTGAATAAATTAGTAGACCAAGGTGAGCTGATTGATATAGAGCTCAATCCCAGAAGGGGCACATCTGGGACGTCTGGACACCCCCGAACAAGATGGGCCCATTAGGACCCAATTCTGCACCACAGGATCCAGACATTCCTGTGGGTGCAGGATCGGGCCCTGAGATGGCCCGGCATGCCCCTGCATACCATGAGGACGTCCTCCCCGCTAGCCATCCAGCCTGCCAGAGTGCCGGCCCCTATTACCTGCCATCTGACCCTCAGCGGGGGCAGCCGAGGTCCGGATCGGGCGGCGGGGAGCTAACAGCAGCTCAACCCTGCCTCAAGGGTAGTCTCCTGGCCCGATCACCGACTTTGCCACTGCTTATATCACCTCCGTGGAGGAATAAGCAGCACGTTCATCCCTCTCCTGCAGGATGGACAGGGCCATGACCTGAATCGGCCCTATGCATCCTGCTGCCTTGGCTCCTCCCGCCCCCCTCTGGCTCTCCCCATACTGCGGCTCTGGGCTTGCGGGGAGAGTGTGTGCCCTTCTCTTTCACTGCCAGTTCCAGACTCCATCTGTTCTACCCTGCTGCACTGTATGCCTGGAATAGACTAACGGAGTCTGTGTGTCAGGCTTCATCCCTGGCCCTTTTCTAATCCAGGCTAAAAACTTACCTCGTCAAAGCTGCTTTTGGATCATGACCCCCTTATTCTCCCGTTGAATGCCCATAGGTGTTTTAATCATTTCCCTTAAGGAATTACCCCAGTCCCCTGTTTGTTTGTCTTGAATGGATTGTAAGCTCTATGGAGCAGGGGATGTCGCCTATGTGTACGTTTATCATAATGTATATGCCTTGTAGAACTATTCAAATGATTAGTAGTAGTAGCATTGAAGTAAAACCCTTTAAAGATAAGCAGGCTATAAACGCAGATTAATACAACAGATCCTGACAGTTCCACAACATCAACGTTTACCTGCAGGAAAGCAGACAGTTTTCATATAGTGCATTTCCTTTGGTACGTGACTCGGAAACTGTCTCATTGCTCATTATTCATGTATACATAAAGCAAAGCTTAATACTGTATTTGAAAGTGTGATGTCCAGTTATGTGTTTTTATAAAGGACGTGTTCGGACGATCATGATTGTTGAATCTAATTTTTGGGTGGGGACAGGATGGGTTAGGGGTGAAACATGGCACTGATGGTGCATCGCGATTAGTGTGGGCATTTTGGGCACGTGGGCATCAAGAATGTGGCATTAAGTGCGCCCGTGTGCTGGTTAGCACAGGGTCATGCGTCTGCAAAGTGCTAACAGCAGGGGAACGGACAAACCCACCGACGGAAGTTGGTGCAAGCCTGCGCACTAGATTTGCTGCCCAAATATGTGCTACTGGCACACTCTTTAGTAAACATGCCCCTTAAGTATGGCCTGAGCAGTGATGCCAACAACCGGCTTTCTTTTCTTCAGATGGGGCTGGATGAGTTGAATATGTCCCCCCCCCCCAATCATTTGCAAAAGCTGGCTCTGTGAGTGGAGGGATATATTTTCTTTCAAATGCTTTCCCAACAATCTTCTCCTCCTGGTTATTCTGTTAGTGCCCCCAGATGACCCAGCCTGTGCCAACGGCTGCAAGCTCCTGGCCACACTGAATCGTTTGCAATATTGACATCAATACTCTGTATATCCTCATCTGAACCCAATGATCATTATATAATCAGGGCCATACCAAGAGCTGTGAGAGCGGTGCGGCCGCACAGGGCGCCAGCACAAAAGGAGGCACCGATGTCAACACTGGGCTTCCAGGAAGCTCAAAAAGAGCGAGTTACTGCATGTGGCTGGGGGGCATCAGATTCGTTAGTCGCACAGGGCACATTTCTAGCTTGGTACGGTCCTGAGTATGATACTGTTAACATGATAGGTAAAGCAAATTGCATGGGTGTGAGACGTGAGACCTTATGTAATGAGAGAATTAAGAGGGACCTGCCTTTTCCCCGACTTTTAATCCTCTGTGTATGGTGAAACATTGCACTAAACGGCTGGATTATTTTTCATGTTTCATAAAAGAATGTCAGTGCATTAAACTGAAGGGGGGGATGGGGAGTATTTTAGAAGCTCGCACATAGATATGCAAATCAACAGCACGTCCCCAGAGGCAGTTTAGAAAGCCGGCTATATAGATGTCCCCAGTGTGGGAATGTCCATGTAGCATGGGCGCATGGAGCTGACGTGCCCTGGGTGCAGCAAGGAAGATTGAATGTTGCAATGTGATTTCAGAACGACACAGCATGTCTGGTCCTGGTTGATGAGGCACCCATGCATGTAACTGCTCCTAACTATGGATCAAGTGCTTATTTCATGGCTGCAATGTTTGCAAGGGGAAGAACAAAATGTGCTTTCATTGCCACAGTTAATATTTCCTGGCTGAAGAAACCTACATGTAAACACATACCCCAAACATACTACAGGCCTGCCACCGCACTTTTGAGTATCTGAAATGGCAGGCCAGGATGTGCTAGTCTCAAAGCATAGCCATCTCTCTTCTGAAATAGCCTGGTTGGGAAGTTCAAGTACCCGTTCTGTGAGCTTGCAAAAGTCTGCTATGGAGCTCATTTGCACGTATAGTAAATTGTTGTATGAACAAGCTTCTATCCAGTGAGTTAGTGCATCAGTCTCTCTGTGTGCTATACGAGTATATGTGAGTCTAATCTGACTGTGGACTGAGAGTTGTTTATGTTTGATCTGCTTTGACTTGTGGCGTCTTCTGCAGAATTGTGCATCTCTGGGAGTGCTGAGATTCTTTTTTTCCATTTAACTTTTTATTGATATTTTCCATTAATATAACAAACATCTTCTGACATCTCAAATTTCAGCTTTTAGGACAAATACACAATCCCATTTATTATTTTTCCCCCTGGCTAATACAGCTTCAATCATGCTTGTTCTTCTGCCTTACTCCCCCCTTCCCTCCCCCCTCCCTTCCCGCCCCTCTCCGTTTCCCCCTTTCCTTTTTTTTTTTTTGCAGTGTCTCATCTTAACTGTCATAATCATCACAGATATATACAAACTCCCCCTTTTTATCACATTAACATGTCATCATAATAATAACATTCTTTGATCCGTTCCTTTCCTCCTTCACTCCCCCCCCCCTCACCGTTTTTCCCCCTTCCAGGTTCCCAACCAATCCCATACCCTCTTCCATTGTTCCGTACTCTTCTCCCCTTTCCCGCGCCTCAGCTTCGTCAGCCTATGCATCAAACACAATTCTGTCATTCTTCTGATGAAGCCTTCAGTATTTGGTGTGGACGACCTTGTCCAATATTTTGCTATCTCACACCTTGCAGCTACTATGCAGTGGTGTAATACCCCCTTTTCCCTTCCCGGGATATCCTCCTCTATCTGATGCAGTAAACAGACCTCTGGCCTCCTCTGCAGTCTATGCCCTGTCATCTCATAAATTATATCCAACACCCTTTCACAATATTTTTGGATCTGTCCACACTTCCACCACATATGTAGCATATCCCCTCTCTCTTGACAGCCCCTCCAACACAAATCCGAATGTCCCACTCCTGCTCGCCTTTTACGAATCGTCGTCCAGTACCACCTATATAACACCTTATAGGCGTTCTCTTTTATTTGAGTGGCTACTGATATACCTGCCACTGTCTGTATTACCTTATCCCATTCCTCTTCCGTCCATTGCACCCCTAAGTCTTCCTCCCATTTCTTCATAAACTCTAGTTTACCCTCTCCTCCCTCCATTAACCCTTTATATATCTTGGACAAAGCTCCTCTTTTGCCTAGCTGTCCTGAGACTAGAGCCTCAAACCACCCCCTATTTTCCCATAAATCCTTCCATACCGTCTGCTGTCTCAAAAAATGACTGACCTGAATATAGCTATAATAATCATTTCGTGTTAACCCATATAGATCCTTAAGACCCTCAAATTCTCTAACTCCCTCTTTAGCCACTATTTGGGAAATATGTGTTAGTCCTAAATTTGCCCATCTACTCAATACCCTCTCCCCTGGCCCTGTCCCCTCTCAAAGCATGCCCCTAGAGTCATCCCTTGTATATACTCTTTGTCTGGTATTAATAGTTTCCTATTCTGTTTCCAAACCTGCAGACTGGGTGCAACAAGTGGGTTCAAGGTGTTCCCGTCCCATCCTTTACTTCCCGTCCACACTATCCTCTCTAGTCCCACACCCCTTACTGAGTCTTCTTCCATTTGTACCCAGTGCTTCTGTTTCTCTCTTTGCCATTGATATATCGTTTTCAACTGTGCTGCTGCTTAGTATTTTCTAAAGTTAGAAACCCCCAGCCCCCCCTCCCCCTTTGCTCGCTGTATGACTGAATAAGCTACCCTGGGACTCCTATTTTGCCATATAAAGCGATTAATGATTCTTTGCATGTGCTTTAACTTTCTAGGTGGCACCTGTATCGGCAATGTTTGAAACAGGAAAAGGAATCTAGGTAATAGCATCATTTTTATAACAGCGATACGTCCAAACCAGGACAGATAACCTTGCCCCCACCCATTCGACAAACTCTCCATCTGCCCAAATAGCTTTAAATAATTTAAGTCATATAAAGATTCCAACCTGTTGCTTATTTGGATCCCTAAATACCTAATCGGCCCCCTAGCCCACCTAAATGGATATTTCTTTTGTATTATTTCCTGCACTTCCTTTTTTATTGACAAGTTCAATATCTCAGATTTTGCCCAGTTTATAGTAAATCCAGACATTCTGCCATATTCTTCTAATTCCCACATTAATATTGGTATAGTGAAACGCGGTCTGGTCACACTCATTATGATATCGTCCGCAAACAACGATATTCTATATTCTTTCTTTCCTACTACTGTGCCCTTCAGATCTTCCCATTCTCTTACCCTTGCCGCAAATGACTCCAATGAAATTGCAAATAAGAGAGGTGATAAAGGGCACCCTTGCCTCATCCCCCTCCCTTGTTCAAAGAAATTTGAATAGGCTCCATTGACCCGGACACAAGCTTTCGGGTTACGGTATAGTGCCTGTACCCAACCCATGAATTCTTGTCCCAAACCCATTTTTTCCATTACCTGAAGTAGAAACAGCCACGACACTTGGTCAAAGGTCTTTTCCGCTTCTAGAGATAATAGTAATGCCTCCTCCTTGCTTTTTTCAATCGACCAGATTGTATTTAATATCTTGCAAATATTGTCTGCTACCTTCCTGCCTGGGATAAATTCCGCTTGATCCTGATGAATTAATTTCCCTATTACCCTATTTAATCACGTAGCCAATATTTTAGCCAATAATTTAGCATCTAAATTTAATAGTGAGATAGGTCTGTATGACGCACATTCTTGCGGGTCCTTTCCTGCTTTAGGTATGACTGTTATTCCTGCCCACCCCATAGTTCCTGCTAACAAACCTCCCTCCCTTGGTAAATTGAACAGCCGCACTAATGGATTTATTAATAGCTCTCCAAACCTTCTGTAAAACCTGGCAGTGAGCCCATCTAGTCCCGGTGCCTTATCTACTTTCAACTGCTTTATAGCTTTCAAGACTTCCTCACCTTTTATGGCTTTATTTAACTCTTTTTGCTCCTCCTCTGCTAATTTCAGCAGCTGTACGGAATCTAAGTAGCTTTGTACCCTCTCGAGCTCTGGGGGAGTTCTTGCCTCACATAACGATTGATAGAATCTCTTAAAGGCCTCCCTAATATCCCCATCTTTGGAGACTATTTTCCCTCCCTCATCTCTAACTTTCAATATGTGAGATCTTAATTCCTTTGTTTCAATTTCTGTGCCATATATCTCCCAGCTTTATTGCCCCCCTCGAAGAATTCCTGTCTCAAAAGCTGCATGTGATACCTGATGGTGTCCACCTGCATTGCATTTATTTGCGCTCTTACTGCCAACACTTGTCCTTTATAGGACCCTTTTCTATCTTACGCATCTCATTCTTCCAATTTCAGTAGTCTTTCTCTCAGTTCCCTGTCTCTTTTCTCCCTTTCTTCCTTTTTCGTGCCCCCCCATTTAACCAGCACACCTCTCACTACTGCCTTATAACTGTCCCATACACCACCCCACGCCACCTCCCCATTATCATTCCATCGAAAATATTCTCGTTTCCCGCTCTATATCATCTCTTACCTGCTTGTCTTCTAGTAGAGATTCATTTAATCTCCAGAATTGTATTCCCTTTGCCTCCCCCTCTATCGCCAATCTGATTTCCACTAAAGCGTGGTCAGACCACATAACAGAGTCCATCTCTCCCCTTTAATTCTTCCCACCATCTCCTTAGTTATCCAAATGGCGTCTATTCTAGAATACGAACCGTGTACTGGGGAGTAGTATGAGAACTTCCTTTTTCGAGGATGCTGAAATCTCCACACATCTATCAAGCAGTGTTGTGTTACAAAATGTCGATATTTGCTTCTATCTGCCCTCTTGCCCTCTCTTTTGCCCGTAGCATCTCTAGCCGGATTCCATGTTAGATTAAAATCACCACCACAGATAAGAATACCTTCTCCCATTTTTCCCACTTCGTCATTGAGCTTTGTCCAAAATTCTCCTTGTGTCCCTGTAGGCGCATATACATTCACTATACAATACCACTCATTCCCTAATTTGAGATGCAGTAGCACATATCTCCCCGCTTTATCCCTGACTACGTTCTGTAATTCCATCTTTACCTTTTTATCTAATAAAATTGCAACTCCTTCTTTCTCTTTTTTCTATTGTGTTTGATGCATGGATACAAACCCCATACCTCTTGTTGTTGTTAAGTGCCCTCGAGTCGGAGTCAACTCATGGCGACCCTCTGGATACCTATCCTAAATTATGTTCGGTCTTCAGTCAGGCGGCTCATTGTTGACAGACTGGTACCCATAGCTGCTGTTATTGTATCGATCCATCTCATTGCTGGCCTTCCTCTTTTGCGTTGACCTTCTATCTTGCCAAGCATGATGTCTTTCTCTAATGATCTCTCTCTTCGCATGATGTGTCTAAAGTATGAAAGTCGAAGTCTTGTCATCCGAGCTTCTAAAGAAAGCTTAGGTTTGATCTCCTCTAGTACCGACTGGTTTGTTCTTCGGGCAGTCCATGGTATACACAGTATTCGCCGCCAGCACCATAATTCAAAGGCATCAATTTTCTTCCTGTCTGTCTTTTTCACTGTCCAGCTTTCACATCCATATGATGTTATTGAAAATACCATGACTTGAATAAGTTGAATCTTTATATGGAGAGAGACATCTCTGCTCTTGAGAATCTTATCTAGGTCTTTCATAGCCATTCTGCCAAGAGCAATGCGTCGTCTGATTTCTTGACTGCTTACCTCTTAGGCTTAAATAAATATTTCGTTGCCCGAGTGAGGTGTGTTTCCTGTATGAGTACCACTGAAGCCTTTTGTTGTATTATTTCTTTATATAATTTCTGTCTTTTAAATGGGGAGTTAAGCCCTTTTACATTTAATGTTACTATTTTTAGCTCACCTTTGATATTTGTTGCATCTTCCCTCTCTTGCCCCCTCCCCCTCCCCCTACCACCTTACCTCCCTTCCCCTTTCCCACCTTACTACCCCTCCCCCCTCCATGCCCCCTCCCCCCATCTCCCTTCCCCATCCACCATCCCCGCAATGGAGACTCAACTTCCATATAAAGTGACTGACTATCAGACCTCAGCCTGCAGTTGCCTACTATCTATTTTCCATATCCTGGCCCACCCTTCCCGTATTCTCCTCCCTCCAATTAGTTCCGTCCCCCCCCTTGCCCCTCTGCTCTGTCCCATCTTAACCCTCCCTTACCCTATATCTCCCACCTTCCCACCCCCAACAAACCGCACCACTGGTTATGTTCACTATAGTTACAATCCAATATTATGGCCCGAGCCCTCCTACCTCTCCCCTCCCCTCTTCCCGATCTCCCTCCTCCTCCCTCTCCTCCTACTCCCCTCCCCCTCCTTCCATGCACTTCCCACAACAGCCCTTACACTGCTCTTATCTATGTCTTACAATACAGTTCATATAATGAGTCCTCTTGTGCCCGGAGTTCCGGGGTCCTTCTCCTCAGCCAATGTCCTTCGCCACCGCTATTCCACCTTGGTTGCTTTTGGTCAGTCTCACTATTTTCCGACCACTGGTTGTTGCTCTGTGCCATCTCAAACTGGCCGCCTTAGTCCCAGATGTCGTGGCGTTCTTTGTTTTTACTGGGCTCTCCTTGCCCCCTGGAAGATTAGCTAGTCCCAAGTCTCCAAGCACCCCCCCAAGCTTCCTCACAGTTCTTCACCCTCCTCAATTTATCATTTGCTGTAATCAATAGGCCAAAAGGGTACAGCCATTTGTATCGCGCTGCCTCCCTGCTCAGATAAGCCGTCACTTCCTTTATCTCTCTGCGACGCTGCAGTGTGCCCAGCGAAAGATCCCGGAACAATTCCACCGCATGTCCTCCCACTGAAAATGTCCCAGTTTCCGTGCCGCCTTCAAAAGGTTTTCTTTGGTTTTAAAGGATCTCAGGCACACCACAATGCCCCTTAGTCAATTCTCTTATTGGCCCCAGCCCCCTATGCGTTCTTTCAATTTGCAGAGACTCACCTTCCCCACTTTCTTCAAGGGCCGCCGCTTGTAACAATGCTCCAAACACTTTTGTAATTATTTCTTCACAGTTTTTGTATTTGGGATCCTCGGGCACCTCTTTCACTCTTATATTACTTCTGCTGGATCGATCTTCCAGATCCTCCGTCTTCGTTTTTAATTCTTCCTGGTCTTGCTTTAACTCCTCTCATCCTTTTTGTAGCTCTTCCACTGCATCCCCTTGCTGTTCCAGCTGGGTTTCTGTTTCTTCTACCCGGGATCCTAGGTCCGCTATATCCTGTCTTAAAGAGTGCAGTGTCTCTTTTAGTTCATTTGTAGCTCCGCTGATTTCCACTTTAAGTTCTTCTTTTAGTTCATTCAGCCACATCCTGATCATGTCGGCCACTCCCGGACCCCAGGGACCCTCCATCTCCTCCGCGGACTTGGCCTCGCGCTCAGTCACCCCTTTGCCTTCCTTCTCTCCTTCTTTCCCTCCTCTCAAGGGTGCATAGGAGGATCTGAATTCTGCCATTTTTTTCTTTGCTGAGGCCCCTCCTTTGGATTTATCTATCTTACCCCTCTGCACCTCTGGTATCATCCCCAGGCCTTCTGGAATCTTCGGTCTCCCGAATCTGCTGCCTGTTTCTCCCTGCCGGTTTTCTTGCTATACAATCTGTAGGTACGCTTTTCTCTCTTTGTATTTCTCCAATAGATTGGTCGGTATTTGCCTTTTAAGTACTTTAGCTTGGGTTTATTTTGTATATTTATACTTTTTGTTGGGTGGTGTTCTGTTCCTTTAAGAGCTGTGCTTCCTCTGCATAACTTGCCTTTATTGTCGGCTTCCATCTAGCTGCTCTGTTTTTTCCTCCAGCTCATTCTATCTGTCTCCTTTCTGGGAACTCCTCTCTCCGGTGCCACTTTCTTTCTCCGGCGGTCCTGCCAGGATCGCTCATGCCGCGATGCTCAGGCCGCGACTGCAGCCCGCCTTGTGCTCCCCTGCGCGACCGCACTGCTTTAGTTGCAGCCGCGGAACCGGCAGACGTTGCGGCTCTCTCTGCCTCCTGATCTACTCCTGCTGTCTCCTTCACTACTGCCCCTTCATTTCGCCGCTCTAATCTTCCATTTTTTGGGGGATTTCACCCCGTTGGTGCAGGCTTGGCGGCGGAGCTCCTGCGTTACACCACCATGCAGCCCGATGACGTCACCGGAAGTCCGGAGTGCTGATATTCTTAACAAAGTCAGTATGATAGCACATACTCAAGAACCAGGTATGGTCCAACTGAGGGAAGGCAGCAAAATGGCATGAGAAAGTGACCGTTTCACTTTGCCCTTTATAACTGTGTTTCAGCTTTTCATGCCTCAGCCTAGATCAGTCAGTCTGTCTATCTATTTATCGATCTTAAAACACATAGGGGCATGTTTGCTAAGGCGCGATAGACTTTTACAGATAACGCTGCAGGTTAGTGAAAATAGTACTGCGTTAGCTGCACAAGCCGTGTGTTATCTATTGGGGGCATGCACAACATTCCCCCAGCAGATAACGCCGCAAATATGCAGAGATCATGGAGCGGCAGCGCAGTGGCTGCAGCTAACACCACCCATTGAGGTGGCGCTCGTTGAACCAGCGATGTCTGCAAAATGTGAAGACACACCCACTCTGTGCCCACACTCCACCAATGCGCATGGCAGGGAATTCCCTGCACTATCTGCATTTGGCTCACGTTAGCTGTTATTGTGGTGCGCTTTTCCTGCATTATCGCAGCATTAACAGCTAACTCGGCTTAGTAAACATGTCTGTACCTGACTGTAAAGACTTACTAAGTGTAAAATTTTCAGATGCAACTTAGGCTTTATGAGGGTCATTTTATAAACTTCCACAGAGTTAACGCACCTTGCCATATATATATTTGGGGCCTTTCTATAAAGTGAAGTATACGTGTACTTTATAAAACAGAGGCATAAAGACATGCTTCAGTCTATCGTGGCATTATGCCTGCTCTACAACAAGTATAGATACCCGCACTTAGATTTTTCAGAAACCACTGTGCTCCGCTCAAGCCTTGCACCTGTGCATGACCACACTGAAAGTACACATGATAGGACTAAGACAAGCGCATAAGTGTCCATTCACGCACAGAAATCCTTTAAAATAGGGATTTATGCACATAAATAGCATGTAACTTTACACGGCTCCTTATAAAATCTTCTCCTAAAGGGCTAAATTTATAACATTTCTTGCAGATAAATGCACAGGGGAAGAGCCTCTTTCAACGGAAAGAAAGCTCTGCAACGAGGGGACGTAGAATGAATGTGAAAGGAGACAGACTCAGAAGTAATATGTGGAAATATTTCTTTGTGGAAAGAGTGGTAGATGCGTGCAATGGTCTCGCAGTGGAGGTGGTGGAGATGAGGACAGTATCTGAATACAAGAAAGCATGGGACAAGCACAGAAGATATGTAAATGAAAAAAAACAGGACTGTAGAGTTTAATAGTTGGTATGGAAGTGCAAACTGAATAGGCCATATGGTCTGTATCTGCCATCATCTTTCTGTGTTTCTATAAAACCCTGCTTTATGCACGTGAAAGAGCTTTTATAAAACTATCTCAGGTGTGATGCACATAAACGTGCGTGCGATGGCAAGAAGGCACTACTTGCCTATAGATGTTCTGGAGTGGAGTTTGGGCGGAGTGTCGACAGGATCAGGATTATGAAACGGCAGCACACCTATATACTTTCTATGCAAGCAGGTGCAAATATCCATGGCTTCAATCTAGATGCGATTTCTTCTGCTTTACCCCTAGTGCTTTATAAAGATATAGAGGCGCCTATGTGTCCTATAAAATAGCCTCAGTGTTGGCCTTCATACATGGCAGCGGTTATAAGCTCATCCCTAAGGGAAGAGGTGTGACATGAGGATGTACGTAAAGGTTTTGTTTTCCAGTTAGTTGACACCAACTTTCCTCTACCATAAAAATATAAGAAAAGACTTCCGAGACAACATATAAAGTGCGCCCAGTAATATGATGAACCGATACATGATATGACAGCCAAGGAATGGGTGCGTAACGTTCATGCTTCGAGCACAGCATGGTTAACTAGGAAAACCGAGAGATGATGCAGCGGGGGTGTGGGAACATTCAAATGGAGACAGCAGAAGAGTGATAACCTTTTGAGTCAAGAGAGGGGGTGCCTCACCTAAATGAAGGAAAGTTAGTGACTATGTACTTGGGACTGGCAAAGCTAAATAGTTGGTAAGTATCATTTCTTGCTAACAGATAACACATGGCAAAGGGCAACAAAGGAAGGCCATTGCTAGCCAATAAAATCAAGGAGGCAATGGGCCGGTTGAGCCAGGCTAAGCATTTAAAATGAGCCCAGGCAATGACATGAATCATGATGACTCAGCTTTTTCTGCCCTCGGAGTAGGAAACATCAACAGCTGCTGTGAGGTGACGATAAATGTTTCTTAGAGAGTGAAATTTATGATTGATTGGCACATAACTTAATTTTACCATGCCCACCCTCTTTGCCAGAGCATATTACAGGGATGTTAAGAGTCCAGCAACAATGCGGCACTTGGGGCTTCAGGTGTTGCATATATAGGACCCTATTTTGCTAAGCTGTGTTATGGCAATAGTGTGCATTATTTTACAATGGAGGTACATTAATTGGCAATAATGCAGTTTAATGCAGGATTTCTTTTACTGAAATCCACATTAAATAATAATGATGTCTGAAATATGCCAATGCATGCAAAACATTATGCAGAACTGAAAGCTCACACCACCCCTAGAAATGTTATTAACTTTCCCATAGGAGCACTGGCCCACCAATACATAAATAGATGCTCGCAGGGATGCCGTCAAAGGGGCCGTGACATAAAATAACTATCCCTTCCCACTACCCAATCCTTATCCAAAAATATTGTGTGTCCCCATACCTCCTACTCCACCATCACCCCTTAATCCTTTCTCCAAAAATGTTTTGGGTATCCAAACCTTTCCTTTCCCCCTACTTCCTTGATCTTTTTCCAAAAGTGTTAATGGTACCTGCACTCTGTACCCCCCAACCCTTTTTCCAAAATTGTTGGCAGTACTTGGCTCCCCGCACACTACAGAACTCCTTCCCCAGCATGCACCTGTTCTTCCTGAGGTTTAGTTGTGGGCAGGAGCTGACTGCTCCGTCCCTAATGGCTGCCTTTTCCAAAATGGAGCCACTTGAGCTCTTAATGGTAGTCTCGCAATAGTACCACTAGGGGTCAGGCTGCTGAATAGTGGATCCACTATTTTTGTATTGCTGTGGAACATGTGATATTCCTAGCTGCAGCAGCGTGGAAATATTTACCTTGGGGTTTATTAACCCATTGCAGGTTAACGACTCCTGCAGTACATTTTCCTGTGGTAAAATAGCACAAAAATGTGGTACTCTACCACCAGATAGTAAATAGGGAAAGGGAATTGGATTTGGCTCACGCCTTTTCTCAGAAGTTCAAGATGAGTTACATTAGGGTACAGCAGGTATTTTTCTGTCCCTGGAGGGTTTACAATCTAAGTTTTGTACCTGAGGCAATGGAGGGTTACATGGCTGTTAGTTAGTGGAGGGATCAGGTTTGTAGAGTCTTTCACCTGTAGCTTGAGAAATCAAATTCAGCTCAGTGCTAGTGACTGAAAATCATTGCCATCTGGAGATCACAATTAGTAGCCTGTGGGGAATGGGCTAGAGTCGTTGCATGGGCACAGTTCCCAGAAGACCTGCATCTATAGTATCAAGACCCACGTTGGTGCAAAGGACCATAAACCTTTGGACATGACATGGCCTAGATAAGAAGTGATGTTAGCATGTCAGGTATGATGCCTGGAATTCTCAGAGGCATCATTATGCTCTGGTCTTAATACATGTACAGCTGTGGACAAAGACAGAAGAATAGGATGTGTTTTGTGACTTCACAATGCTGAATCTCACAGCACAAAAGATAAAGCTTTTCATGACTGTAGTGACATATTTTGGCACATGGGATGGTTGTTCCTTTGGCGCTCTGAGTTTATGATACGTTTATTAGGTTTCTAACATATTAATAAATACAGTGAATGACAAGAGAGAAAAACAAGACCAAAGTGGCCCATCCACTCTGCCCAGTAAGGTGGTTAGGATTGTTGGTATCGCTCTGTGCATGTAACCCCTCCCCCAATGTCTTCTCACACTTGCAAAATGTCACATCACTGCTATTCTGCGCTGATGCACTCAGTATTTAGAAACATAGAAAATGATGGCAGATAAAGACCATGCGGCCTGTCCAGTCTACCCTTCCATAAGAACTAGCAAGCTCTAGAATCCCTTCTCTACCTCAAAGATGCTCTGTACTTGTCCTATGCTTTTTTAAATTCAGATACAGTTCTAGTCTCCACCACTTCCACTGTGAGGCTGTTCCATGCATCAACCATCCTTTCCATAAAGAAATATTTCCTCAGATTGCTCCTGAGTCTATCTCTTTTTCACCTTCATCTCATTCCACAGCTTCCTTTCAAACCAGAAGAGGCCCATCTCCTGTGCATTTATTCTATGGAGGTATTTAAATGTCTCTATCATATTACCCCTTTCCTGATCTTTAAGCCTATCCTACATGCCTTATTACTACTACCATTACTGATCATTTGTATAGTGCTACAAGGCATATGTAATGCTGTACAGACATATGTAAAAGACTCATCAGAGCTTACAATCTAGTCAAGACAGGCAACACAACAGCTGGGGACAAGGATATGTCTAAGGGAACAGTAAGGAATCACATAGTTGAAGAGCAAGAGACTACATGGATCACGATCCAAAAGTGGTCTCAAAGAGGTGAGTTTTCAGCCGGGATTTGAAAAGGGTCAGAGATGAAGCTTGACGTACAGACTCAGATAGTTTGTTCCAGGCATAAGGAGCAGCAAGGTGGAAGGATCGAAGTCTGGAGTCGGCAATAGAAGAGAAGGGCACAGATAGAAGGGATCTGCTAGACGAGCGGAGTTCCCGAGAAGGGTGTAAGAAGAGATAAGAGAGGAAAGGTAGTGAGGAGCAGCAGAATGAGTGCACTTCTTGGTCAGTAGGAGAAGTTTGAACTGGATACGGAAATGGATAGGGAGCCCAATGAGGCGACTTGAGAAGAGGGTTATATAAGTATATCAAGGCTGGTGGATTAGCTGCACAGCTGAGTTTTGAACAGATTGAAGGGGAGAGAAATGATTCAGAGGGAGGCCAGCAAGGAGGAGGTTGCAATAGTCTAGATGGGAGGTTACTAAAGAGTGGAGAAGTGTCTTAGTAGTGTGTACAAAAGGAAGGGGCACATTTTGCTGATGTTACAGAGAAAGAAATGACAGGTTTTAGCTATCAAATGGATGTGTGTGGAGAAAGAGAGGGAGGAGTCAAAGAAGACCCCAAAATTGTGAGCCTTATGACGAAGACCACTGACCATTTTAATAGTCACTGCACTGACTCCATTCTATTTATATCATTTTGAAGGTGCGATCTCCTGCGTTTACGCAGTATTCAAAATGACGTCTCACCAGTGACTTGTACAAAGGCACTAGTTCCTCTTCCTTCCTTTTGTCCATTCCTCTCCCTATGCACCCAAACATCCTTCTGGCCTTTACTGTCACTTTTTCTACTTATTTGGCCACTTTAAGATCATCTGATATGATCACCCCCAAGTCCTACTCCTCTTTCATGCACTGATACACTTTATCCCCTATACGGTACCACTCCCTTGGGTTTTTGCATTTTTTTAATATTAAATCTTAGCTACCAAATTCTTGACCATTCTTCAAGCTTCGCTAGATCTCTTCCCATGCTATTCAAACCTTCGAGTATGTCTACCCTGTTGCAGATTTTAACATCACCTGCAAAAAGGCATCGTTTTCCTGATAGACCTTCTGAAATACCATTTGCAAAAAAGGTGAAATGTCTGAGGCGCGCCACTGATAACACTTCTATCTTCAGAATGAACACCATTTACTACTACCCACTGGCACCTCCCACCAACCAGTTTCCCAGGCAGTCATTTTAGGGTCCATCCCAAGGGCACTCAGTTTATTTATAAGTTGCCAATGTGGAACTGTGTCAAAGGTCTTGCTAAAATCCAAGTATATCACATCGAGATCTCTCCCCCGATGCAATTCTCTGGTTACCTAGTCAAAGAAATTATTTAGAATCATCAAACAAGTCCTAGCTCTAGTAAAGCCATACTGTCTGGGATTCTGTAGTCCCTTGAATTCCAGAAATCGCACCATGCTCTGTTTTAGCAGAGTTTCCATTCATTTATGTTTTATGTTTTATGTTTATGTTTTATTTTACTTGATAAAAACCGCCTTTCAGTGACAAGCAAAGCGGTGTACAATAAAACCAAATTTTAAAAAAAAAGGCCAAAGCCAGTAAAATAGAAAGGAAATACAATTTCTGGACAGAAGAGCAATAAAAGCAGGAGGGACAAGACCATAAATAAAGACAAATCACAAAAAAAGCAGAGGATAGAACAAATGGGATTCACACAAAAGGGGAGGGAACATCAAACGCCAGGGCAAAAAGGTGAGTTTTTAGGTTTCGTTTAAATGTGGGGTGGTGAGGGTCCAGGCAGAGTGAGGAGGGCAGGGAGTTCCAGAGGGCAGGACCAGCAAAAAAGAAAGCAGAGGAACGGGTAGATTGTAAGTGGGCACGGGAAGGGGAGGGAAGAGTGAGGCGGTTAAGATGGAAGGAGCGAGGGGTGTACCTGGGGGAGTGAAAGGAGAGAAGGTCTGTTAAGTATTGAGGGGTGCCTGTATGAAGAGCTTTATGAACCAGGATAAGCAGCTTGAAATGAGCACGGTGGGGAAAGGGTAACCAGTGAAGACGAAACAGAAGGGGCATTATGTGATCACGGGGGGAGGAATTGGTGACCAGACGGGCGGCAGTATTCTGAATACGTTGTAACCGGGACTGTTGTGCCTTGGAAAGGCCGACGAAAAGTGAGTTAGCGAAATCCACCCGTGACATGACCAAGGATAGCAACAGAGTGGTGAGGGCAGACGGGGATAAGAAGGGGCGGACTGCACGGATTTGTCGGAGGAAGAAGAAGGATGACTTGGTGACATGAGATATATGAGCATGAAAAGATAGGTCAGAATCGAAGTGAACCCCAAGGTAACGAAAGGAAGAAACTAAGGGAACCAGAGAGCCAGAGAAGGAAGGGGCCAATGTGGGGGGTGGATTGTTGTGAGAGAACCAGATAGCGAGAGTCTTGGTGAGATTAAGGTGAAGGCAATTATGAGTCAACCAATCAGCCACAGTGGAAAGACAAGAATTGAGCGTGGAGAGATCAGGACAGGATGGGGAAGTGTGATGGAGTAATAAAATGTCGTCAGCGTAGAAAAAGGCAGATATTCCAGACTGTTGAATTAAGAGGGCTAAGGGGGCTAAGAAAAGGTTGAAAAGAAGGGGAGCCAGGACAGAGCCCTGAGGAACTCCACAGGAAAGAGGAAAGGAGTCCGAGAGGGGGGCAGAGGAGGAGGAAGGTGACAGGACTGCACATGAACGAGAGGAAAGAAAGGAGTGAAACCAGCGGTGAACAGTACTACAGAGACCCGCTTCCCGTAGACGAAGAAGAAGGAGGGAGTGGTCAACTAGATCAAAAGCAGCTGAAAGATCATGTGCCACCGCCACCGAGATATCACCGCGATCATGAGCTACATGCAGTGCATTAGTAAAGGCAAGAAGAATAGTTTCTACACTGTGACCCTGACGGAAACCCACCAAAGAGGTCAGACTAACCAGTCAGTAGTTACCTACCTCTTCCTTACTTCTGTTGTTGTGAACAGAAACTAGATTTGCCTGTCTCTAGTCCTCTGGGGTCACTCCTGACCTTAAAGAAGCATTGAAAGGTCAGACTGTGATTCTTTCTGTAGCCTCCCATCTGGTTCTGTCTCTTTCTCCATTTTTAGTTTAGCTAGCTTCCCGCCAACACAGTCTTCTGATAATTGTTTGAGTTCTACTTCTCTCCCTTCACCTGTGAACACAGAACAGAAATATTTGTAATCAATTCCTTTATGCACATCAGCATCTTCATATTTCTCCCAGTGGTGCAGGTTCTGGTGGGATTCCCATAGGGGCGGTATGGGTGTGTGGGTGTGACCAGCCTTCCTTTGCTCACCCTTTCCTCCTTTGTGCTCCCCCAACATGCAAAAAGTTACTTTAGGTTTTACATGTGCCAACTCTCATTTCTGCTTTTAAGCAAAACTCTTCCTGCCTGGCAGCATTCACCTCCCACTACTGGGCTTAAGGCTCACGATAACAGCTGCGAAATCACGTGGCTATTATCACGAGATTTTGGCTCAGTAGCAGGAGGTGAATGCTTCTGGGCAAGAAGAGTTTTGCATAAAAGCAGAAACGGGAGGCAGCGGCAAGCTTCAAAGTAAATCATGTTTGCCATTCTCTGCCTCGCCCATTGTAGTGTGGGGTCACTGGGATGAGTGGGCCCCCTTCCTGCCTGGGCCCTCATGCATTGCAGGGTCTGCTTGAGTGTAATTTACACCACTGATTTTTCCCTTTCACCCTTAGTCTCACAATGCCACCTTTGCACTTTGTACTGTCAGTAATAAACCTAAAACAAAAGTCTTGTCCCTGTGTTTTACTGTATTGGCTATTTTTTATTTCATTAGAATCTTTGCTTTCCTGACTACTTTTCCTGCTTCTCAGTTTCTTCAGATATTGATGTTTGTCTTCCTCTTTCTGTGATCTCTTATGGTTTGTGAAGGCTAATCTCTTTTTCCTTCCCCTTTAAGCTATGTTGCATTTAGGAATCCTCTGGATTTATGCCATGCCTTTTTGGATTCCATCACTGTCATTGTCTCCACACCTCTTCCAGGAGGGCATTCCAGACATCCACTACCCTTTCTGTGAAAACAATATTTGCTGACGCTGCTTCTGAGTCTACCTCCTTGCAGCTTCATCCCCTGGCGTTTGCTTTATTTTCTTGTGCATGTTAATGATATACTCTGCTTAGAATGGTCTTTTTGATTGTATAGGAGGACTGAAAGTGTTTTAAATAAAATAAACATATACGTCCCTAATTTTACAGCTTCCCTGTTTTTGGAAAGTGTTCATTTGTTCATTGCTACTTTTTAAGTGCTTAGATGTCATATCTTCTCTGTCTCTTCTCTTCTCTGGTTTATACATCCTTAGGCCTTCCTGTCTCTTCTCATACGTTTTTTTGTGCAGATCTGCACCATTTTGGTGAAAGAATTTACTCCTTTCGGCCTCCCTTTCTTTGAGTAGCTTGTGGGTCCTGTGTCCCCTTTGCTGTAGCTCTGCTGCCCTCCATTTCTCCTATTGCTTTGGGATTTCATTCCAGTTCTTGGTGATCATCCATCCAACCTGGTTTCAGACGATCCACATTCAGTCTGCATGAGAGATACTGGCATGCAGTGGAGGAAATGCACGTAACTATGTCTCATGTATATTAATTGTGGATGGGCAGGTCCTGAGGGCCAGGTTAAGAACCACAGATCCAATGCCTTTTCATGGGAATTCCCATAGAATTTATAAAATTTCAGCCAGCAGTTAGAATTTCCCATTCTGACTAAAGCCTGTCTTACAGCAAGAAATATTCATGAATTTGAGAACAGGAAGTGGCTGAGTCAAGAGAAGCAGTTAATGAAGTCATGCTTTTACTGTGCCCGGAGTTTCCTATGGTGTCCTCACAGACCGGTAAGAAGTGCCCTTGTGCACGCATAGAAAGGAGTGGGTAAGATGCACCTTGGCCTTTAGATGTTATAGGGCACAAAACGGTAGCCCTGCTGGCCTCTAATGCAGGTATCTGGGAATTTCTGCAGGATGGTACAGTGCAAAATTTCTATCCTCGTGCCTAATGCAGGTTTCTGGGATTCTTTGTGGGATTTAAAATGTAAGTATTGGAGGAGTAGCCTAGTGGTTAGAGCAACAGGCTACTTACCCAGGAGATCTGGGTTTGATTCCCACTGGTGCTCCTTGTGGCCTTGGACAAGTCACTTTAACTTCCATTGCCTCGGAAGAAAAGGCCTGGCAAGCTACTTCTGGTCATACCTTGCCAAGAAAACCAAGAAGTTGCTGGGTTGCCAGGAATCAGCACTGACTTGAAGACACTTAAGAAAAAATGCATATACTGGCAGGTCCTGGTGCCAGTGAGGTGGGCAGCCTTGTGCCTTACTCTCTTTCTGCAACTAGAACTCAATGGACGCAGTCGGAATGCAGACACAATCAATGTTTTTACTGAAAATACCGCGTCAACTCTTTCAAACAACAGAGGTAGAAGCTCTGAATACGGTACATCTAACAGAGGTTCTTAATAGCCAGGCATCTTCCTACAGACAAAACAAGACCATATTAATTCGCAATGACAAGTGTGGTAGACAGATGACAGAGTGATGTGATAGGCAAAGGAGTATTCTGAAACCAGATTAAAAACATCAGGATCTGATGCAGCTCCATGGTTGCTATCTCATCTGGTTCTCAGGATGATCTGCACATCGATCTGGGCCATAGATCAAGCATATGTAAATATAATTCACATGCATCCCTTGCAAATATCTTGAGAACCAGACCAGTTTGTGAACTGATTTAGCATTCTGTTCCCCTGTCCAATCAACGCCTTTAGCTCTCTGGTATTTATTTTTGAAAGGAAAATATTTTCATCTCGACCTCTACCTTTGCCACTGTCAGCCCCTTATCCATAATCACAGTGAATAAAACCTTGACGTGATCAGCATTAGAAAGGCCATTTAGGTGAAATCTGGGGCATCCATGTCAAAATGTCTGAAAGCCTGTGAGAGGGGCGGCAGTGAAGAACATGGAAATGCCGTCTAAAATTGCTGTATATAGTGTGGGACTGGGACATGCAGAATTTGGGATGAGACACTTGCAGAAATCACCCAATTTTAGAAATGTGTTGTGCGAGATGTAGACATTTGTGATATCAGCCACACAAACATGCCAGCACCAGTATTTCAGGACATATATGTATATATGTTGCCACAGACAAACCCAAGTCCACTACTTTCGAAACAGAGACGTGCAGTGGTATAGCAGCAGACAATATGACCTCACTATGTACCTACGACATTTCTTGCACTTGGTGAAAAAGACTGAAGGGGCATTCTCCTCATTTGAGCTTAAGATATTTCTTTATTTATTTAACCATTTTTATATACCGCCTTTCATATTATCAAAGCGGTTTACATTGAACTTCAAGGGTACATTGAACAGACTAAAAGATTTCTACATTACTATAATCCAGTGCCAACCACCAGACACATTAAGAACTACTACAAACACTGCCCATTTAGAACCCATAGCAAACCCGCCGTATCCTAACAGCACTACCAGGACTCACAAAGCACCATACCCTACCTATCAAAAGGAAACATGCAAATATTAAACCAATACATTTCAGAGAACAACAAAATGACCTACTGGGGAAAGAGAACAAGTGCCAATGTCAAATAGGAATTACATAAACAGAATACCTCAGCTCAGTTACACATGCAGAACATAGACCATCACCAAACAAGGAATCACAATTTAGAAACAGGAAGACAATAATTAAACTGGGAATCCCAAAAGCCAAACTTGGAATGTACAACACTGTAGAAATAAAACTATACATTAATTTGCTCTTGTACTAAACAAAGCGCAGACGTTAATGATGCACATTTACCAGAGCTGACATATTCCAATTAATAAATTCAAAATAAAGAGATATTTTTCTACCTTTTGTGCATTTTTTTTTCAGCTGCAATTGCTCCAGCCACTTTCTTCTGGTTTCTTCGTGTCTTCTGCTAACTCTCCATCGTCTGCTGTCCATTTGTCCTTTCTTCTCTCTTCTAGTTTTTTTCCATTCTCTCTCTACATCTGCTTTAACATACTAATCTTTCTCCTTTTGCTCTTTCCTCATTCCTATTTCATCCACTCAAATTTTACCCCTCCATCCTCAATCCCCACTTACTCTCCCAATACCCGGCCAATTGTAGATTTTTTATCCCTCCCACACAAAATATTTTTCCCCTCTCCATTTTACTCTCCCAGCACCATCCCATTCTAATCCTCCCCCAACATCAGCTCCCTTCTAGTTCCAGCCTCACCCAGCATCCATTCCCTTCTAGTCCCTGCATCAGCCCATTTCCAGTCCTAGCTCCCCATCAGCCCATTTCCAGTCCTAGCAACCCCCCAACCCAATACCAGTCCTAGCCCCCCCATCAACCCACTTCCAGTCCTAACCCCATCAGCCCACCTCGTCCTAACCCCTCCCCATCAGCCCATTTCCTGTCCTAGCCCCCCCATAGCCCATTATCAGTCCTAACCCCCCATCAGCCCACAGCCCATTTCCAGTCCTAACCCCATCAGCCCACCTCGTCTTAACCCCCCATCAGCCCATTTCCAGTCCTAGCCCCCCATAGCCCATTACCAGTTCTAACCCCCCCCAACAGCCCACAGCCCATTATCAGTCCTAACCCCCCATCAGCCCACAGCCCATTTCCAGTCCTAACCCCATCAGCCCACCACGTCTTAACCCCCCATCAGCCCATTTCCTGTCCTATTCCCCCATAGCCCATTAACAGTCCTAACCCCACCAAACAGAACACCTCAAGTCCTAACACCTCCCCATCAGCCCATTTCCTGTCCTAGCCCCCCATAGCCCATTACCAGTCCTAACCCCCCCTAACAGCCCACAGCCCATTACCAGTCCTAACCCCATCAGCCCACCTCCAGTCTTAATCTCCCCAGCCCATTTCCAGTCCTAGCAACCCCCCAACCCATTACCAGTCCTAGCCCCCATAGCCCACTCCCAGTCCTAATCCCACCAGCCCATTTCCAGTCCTAATCCCCCATCAGCCAATTTTCAGTTTAAGACCCCCCATACCCCATTACGTCCTAACCTCCCCATCAGACCACTCCCAGTCCTAATCCCACCAGCCCATTTCCAGTCCTGATCCCCCATCACCCAATTTTTAGTTTAAGCCCCCCATAGCCCATTACCAGTCCTAACCCCCATCAACCCACTTCTAGTCCTAATCCCATCAGCCCATATACAGATTTAGCTCCCCATAGCCCATCACCACTCCTAACCCCCCTCAGCCCCCCCTAGCCCATCACCACTCCTAACCCCCCCAGCCCCCCCATAGCCCATCACCACTCCTACCCCCCCAGCCCCCCATAGCCCATCACCACTCCTAACCCCCCCCAGCCCATCACCACTCCTAACCCCCCCCCAGCCCAGCCCAGCCCAGGGAAAATTTAAAAAAAAAAAAGCTGTCTGCTGCCGCTGCCGGGGCCGCCGCGGCAGAATCGAGTGTGCCGCAGGGCCCCCCCATAGCCCATCACCACTCCTAACCCCCCACAGCCCCCCATAGCCCATCACCACTCCTAACCCCCCCAGCCCCCCCATAGCCCATCACCACTCCTAACCCCCCCAGCCCATCACCACTCCTAACCCCCCCAGCCCAGCCCAGGGAAATGTTTTTTTTAAATTAGCTGTCTGCTGCCGCTGCTGGGGCCGCCGCGGCAGAATCGAGTGTGCCGCGGGGCCCCCCCTGCCGAGCAGAGCCTGCCCTCCCCTGTATCACCTCTCTCTTTGCAGCTGCAGTCACACGCGCCGGCTTTCAGAGCGCGAAGGAACTAGTTTCCCTTTCACGGCTCTGTTAAGCCTGCGGGGGCTGCTGGGAACTTCCCAGCAGCCCCCGCGGGCTTAACAGAGCAGCGAGGGAGAAACTCTCACCTCGCGCTCTGAAAGCCGGCGCGTGTGACTGCAGCTGTAAAGAGAGAGGTGATACAGGGGAGGGCAGGCTCTGCTGGGCAGGGGGGGGCCCCGCGGCACACTCGATTCTGCCGCGGCGGCCCCGGCAGCGGCAGCAGACAGCTTTTTTTTTTTTTTTTTAATTTTACTTTTAGATCAGAATGTTTTTTGCGCAGGGCCCCCTGAAACGCGGGGCCCTGTGCAAAAAACATTCTCGCTCAATGGACGGGCCGGCCCTGTGTGTAACAGAAGCAACTATGTACAAGGGATTGTTCAGGTTCCAGGGCTAAAATACTCCTGGAATCGGAAGGTCTTTAGTTTTTTTCGTAAGATACACCATACTGGGTCAGACCAAAGGTCTATGAAGGCCAGTACCCTGTTTCCAAAAGAGTGCTCAATAAAAGTACCTGTCAGATTCCCAAAAAGTAGATAGATTCCATGGTTAAGCAGTGGATTTCCCCAGTCTACTTTAATAATGGTTTATGGACTTTTCCTCCAGGAACTTGTCCAAACCTCTTTTAAAGTGAGCTACATTAGCAGCTTTTACCACATCCTCTGGGAGTGAATTCCTAAATTTGATTACGCATTGAGTAAAAAAATATTTTCTCCAGTTAGTCTTAAATGTGCTAATTATAGCTTCATTGCTTGTCTTGAAGGAGTAAACAGTCGATCTACATTTACCCGTTCCACTTCATTCATGGATTTATAGACCTCTATCATATCCCCCCTCAGCTGTCTCTTTTTCAAGTTGAAGAGCCTTAACCTTTTAAGCCTTTCCTCATAGGGATATCCTTCCATCCCCTTTAACATTTTGGTGGCTCCTCTCTCTACCTAATTCCGCTATATCCTTTTTAAGATACGGCAATCCTGTACTGTTGATAGCTGGCATAAATGGGCACTTTTTAAATGTCTATTCATGCCCAGGAGCAGGTATAGACATAGATGGGTCCGCCGCCGTAAATGTGTGCCCCGTTCTGAAATTGGGCACATACATGCATCTTTTCCAGAATGCCCTTTGACTCACCTCCCCAGTGCGAGATGAACATGATCGCTCTGGGCAAGTGTAACGGCTCTTGGGATGCTGATGTTATTGGGACTTCTGAATGGCCTTTTTCAGATGTCGAAATTATGACTAGCACGTATCTGGCAGTATATATACATAAAATGTCACTTACAAAATTACCCAAAGTGCAACGTATGTGCAGGGACATGAACACACAGCATTCTACTGTAGGGGTTGCCGGGGGCATGATCTGGGTGGAGCACCGAGTACACGCATCGATATTAAAATACGCTACTCTACGAGACATTGACAGGCAGAAATGTCTGTGATCTCAATGTGACTTTGATTGCTGCCAGATTTCTGGCAGTATTTTATTAAGAAACATAAGCACCTGTGTGTGTTTATGAAATAGGCTTAAACTAGGTGCTTTCCTGCCCTCCAAATCTAAGCATCCTGCTTTAAAATTACCCTCTTAGTGGCTGAAAGCCACTACTTACACATAAATGTAATGGAGGGGTTAGGTAGCTAATTTACTCGTGTAGATCTGCAGCAGGTACAAATTTCTGGGCGAGATGTGGGTAGATTTTTAAAAATATTCACGGACTTCCCAGTTGACGAGGAGAATAGGCTCTATTTCAACACTTTTCTTTGCTAGCACTTCCATCTCCTCCGAGTTGAACTAACTTTTTGTTTGGACCTGGGGTTAAGAGGAGTGAGGGCACAACTGAGCTTTTCTCTCTGGTCTTAAACTCCCCCCCTCCCCCAAAAGTCAAAAATGTGAGGTTTAGAACTTGGGCTCCTTAGTTGGTTGTTTTGTGCATTTGTAGTTTTGCAAACACCTGATACTTACATTTCTACTGGTTAGCGTGTATACATGTACGTTGCAGCACTGGAATTTAAATTTGTACATACCATTGCTTACCCCTGTAACAACAAGCTGAGTAGAGCTTCTCTTTTTTCGCATGTGTTTATCCTAAAACAGCTCTTCTCATTGTACTTTCCTGTAATTACCCGTGTACTCTTCCACATCCTTACATGCCTTTTGCTAAAGGCTCCATGTTCAGCGAGCATTTCGTAAAATACCTGGGAAATTGTGAACATTCCAGCGTAGATGCCCCTTTTTTTGACCCAAATGTCCTATGAAAATGAGGCTTCATGTTGATGTAGAAGATGCGTAGCTAATATCAAGAACATATTGAACCAACATCAGACGCAGTAAAAGCTACATCAAACGTCCTCAGCATCCAATAGGTAGAAGAGGATGTAAAATCAACAGTAATAATATTAATGATAATAAGCGGGTAAGGGCTTTAAGGCCCAGTCAGTCTGCCCAACCAACTTTATTCTGCAATCTTGTGTACCTACTTGATTTTTGGCTTCCAATTCATTTCTTTGCAATTAAGAATCTTCTGTGCGTATATCATGCTTGCTGTATTCCACGATATGTCAAGCATGCGTGTGTGATATGGATACAGAGTCTATTGCTTGGTATTACTCCCGCTTTAAAGGAGAGGGCAGTGTGCTCTAAATCTTCGCAAGTGGAACGTGTGTGTCGGCAGGGACGGGAGTTGCAGGCAGAGACAAGCCTCTGAAGAAAGCCTCCATAAAAGGTAATAAGACAGCTGAAGTGATACTTTTGTGGAAGTCATGTAAAGTCCATGTCAGCGCCATCGGTATGCCTGGTTCCTTGGACTGAAGGAAACGTAAACATAGTCCCTTTTGATTTAGGGGATGCATAAAGCCGGATTCTCTCTGCATTCCAGGAGTTATTCATGTCTGGAAACTTGTAGCAAAGAAGCAGATAGGTTTCATACACCTCCTGATTCAGATTAGCGCTACTTCCGATAATGCACACCTCAGTAGAGCCCATTCTTGTTCAAGTAGTTTTTGTTTCCTGGTAGATATCGGTGTTTAAACCGCCATAGCCATGAATCTAGGTAAGTCAGGCTTGGCGAGTGGGGAGTTGCACTGTGGATAGCTGAAGTGTGGATTTTCATCGGAGACCCGGCACAAGCGTCACACTGATGTGCTGAGAGCATGATTTAGCATGAACAGTGGAAGGAAACATTTTTACAATATCATGTGTGTCTTAATGAAAAATGAGCTGCCTGCATGAACATAAACATAAGAATATAACAATGCCATACTGGGTCAAACCAAGGTCCATCAGGCCCAGGATCCTGTTTCCGACAGTGGCCAATCCGTCATAAGTACCTGGCAGGTTCCCAAAAAGGTACACAGATTCCACAATGCTTGTTAATGGATCCTAACAAACATAAATGTACTGTTGAATACTAATATTATTTCATTGACAGATTAAGAATAACCTAATTTTTGTCAGTATATTTTATTGGATCAATTTTCACGAAGACAATTTTCAATGGGACCTAGTTGCAGATAGCCCGGGTTAACTGTTAGCCCAGTTTAGTAAACATACCCTTTAGTTTCCTATCTGGTCTTTATATTAAAATGTCACCAGGGTATCCAGACCTTTATGTACAGTATCAATGCTTAATACTTAATGTTTTATCTTAGTCCCATATTTAAATTGATTGCTTTACTTTCATTGTGGAAATGAGTTAATCCATATCACAGTTCTTTCTGTATTATATCATACTTATCTGAATATATTATTATCAGAAGTGGCGGTCCATATCCTCCGCTCTCATGGCAGTAACCATGAGCAAATGCCAGCAAATGTTAAACTACCAGTACAGAACTGCATTTTGAATCGACCCTCGTTCTGCATCAGAGTCAATTCAATTGCTAACAAAATCTTAATGTCTGCAACAATGGAATAGCAAATGGCAAATAGGTTGATGAAAAAGCCTATGAAATGACACTCAAAGGCAGGTCGACCCAATGGCTCAGTAGTAGTGCTGAGCACTGTTGTGCAGAAAATCCCTAGTTCATTCGCCAGACAGGGCCCTCTGGTCCCCAGGCCAGACATTCTGGCCAAGGCTGAGGATGCTTTAAGAGCAGTGTTCACAGCCCTCCGGATAAGGCAGTCATGGTCATTGCTGAAGGGTGACACCCGCTGGCCAGATTCACCAGATTTAGGGCTATGACTTCAGAGTTTCAGAAGGAACAATACATATGCTGGCAGCGTTTGCTTGAGTGATGAGGAGTCTTCTGTTTGCAGTATGGCCATGGGGAAAAAGCCTCCCCAGCCCAAGGCCACTGTAGCTCCTATGGACAACTTTGTGGACTAGAGGACCTTGGCTTTGAGCCTGGAGCTTTCTTATTTATTTATTTATTTACATTCTCTTATATACCGCGCTATTCTGCATCAGTGCGGTTTACATTGAACAGGGCATTATAACTTGGAGATAATTATTTTACAGGGAACATGGGCTATGGAGGGTTAAGTGGCTTGCCCAAGACCACAAGGAGCACCTGTGGGACTAGAAACCCCAGTCCTTCCGGCCCAAGGTTGCTGTCCTCTAGTGGGATTTGAACCTCCGACCTTCCGGCCTGAAGTACCTTGCCCCAACCACTAGGCCACTCCTCCACTCCTTCTTGGCTTGTGATCTCCAAGGAAGAGCTGGGACCTTTTGAGGAGATTTTTGGGGTATGCCATTCTATCACCCAGGATGCCTATTCCTCCGGAACAGCCAGCGGTTGGGAGTGACCAGTTAAGTCTAGGCATGCAATTGGCTGGTGACGCACTTGGAGCCATGAGTACTCTTGGGGAGGAGAGAGCTGCATCCTCAACCTTAGTGCAGCCTGTGTTGAGGGCTCCTTAGGATGGAGGGTTATTCTGCTGGTAAATCAGTTGGTGCAACAGGATAGAGGAGTTACTTTGAGCCCTAGTGGGGTTCCTGAAGGGGAAAGTCTGCCTATTTACTCTTCTGCCCCTGATCAGACGACATGATCAGACGACATGAAGACAATTTGGGGGACCCTCCAGAACACCCAGAAATCTCTCTGAGCAATTTGAAGTTTTGTCCCAGCAGTTTACGCAGGTAGTGTTGGATTCACAGCAGCAAAGGCCAGAAATGTCCTTAGTAACTCATCAGTAGACAGATTTACAAGAAAGAGTCCACAGGATGGAAACATTGGAAGCAACTAGCAAGGTACTCTCAGTCTGCTAATAGGAAAATTGAATTGTTGGAAAATAGATGCACATTAGAAATGAGGTTTATCAGTTTTCCACATGTTTTTGCCATAGCACCATATAATACTTTTAAAAAATATTTTCTTGCAGTTTTGAAGGTACCTGAAACTGCAGTTCCTCCAGTTGTAAAAGTTTTCTATTTGCCTCAAGGGAAAAAAGGCCTGGACTCGGGGGAGTGAGAAATCTAGAGTGACTCTGCATACCTCAAATTTAACAGATTTTCTTGAACAATGGGGTGATTCCTGCATTACCTTGGCAAACTGCATTGGAGGTGTGAGAGGGCGGGGTAGGCGTAGAGAGGGGGCATTGTGAGTTCGGCACACCATGCGCTGACTGCATTCGTGTGGGTTCACTGGATGCCACCTCAGTAAGTGGCGTTAGGTGCAAGCACGCTAATACACTGCTATGGGACAGGGCTCTGTGTTAACTACCAGGGAAATGCTTTCCAGGACCCCGACAGTTAACAGGGGTGTTTGCACATAGCATAACATGCTTTCAGTGCTAATGCGCGTTAGGTGCAACACCATAGCATCCGTTAATAAAAGACCTCCTCAGGCTGTTTTTTTAATATAAGGATTCTTTGCTCCTGGGATTGAAAGTCAAGAGATATCCCTCCTACTCTCTTGGGCCAACTTGCTTTACATTCGGACAGAAATTGGACACTTAAGCTGTTTATTTTAAAAATAAGGATACTCTGTTCCTGGGATTTAGGGGCTTATTTACTAAGGGCCCCATTCTGATTGGGGCCCATCTGGCCTCTCTGGACTTCTGAAAGCTGGACGGGCCGGATTTGCACCCAATTCTGCACCCACGGGAGCTAGATGTTCTCATGGGAACAGAAACGGGTGCAAAGAACCTGGATGGGCAGGATGTGCCCCAGTTCAGTCCTGTTGCACATCTGGCTGCCCCCCCATCCCTGTACAACTCTCCTAATGCTCCTGCCTGAAGCCTTGGTGCCATGGTGTCTTTCGCCATGGCACCAGGATGTCATACAGGAGCCCTGATACCCCACACCGGATAAAACATGCTGATCCCCACCACCTGAGGGCCTGCCAAGGCAGGGGGTCGGGCTGCAGGGAACCTCCTGCTGCTGCTCACCTGGGTTGGGGGGTCCTCGGGTGCCACTCCCCTCCCTCAGGGGGGGGGGGACTTATTCCACCTCCGAGGTTGAATAAATTCCCCTACCAATTCTGCCTTCCCCAATGTGCAGGGCTGCGAATGGAATCGGCCCTGTACGTCCAGAGTCACAGGCCTGCCTCCACCCTCCTCCTCCCGCCCCCGTCTAGAGCTCCCAGCACATCTCCTCTATACGTGCAGGAAGCTTTGGGTTCAGCATCGGGCACAAGTGCTTGGCGGGGGATGTATGTCCAGACCGGAAGTACATCCCTGTTAAACACTACACAGAATGACCCCTAAAGGATTTTCCCATTTCGTGTCTATGGGGAAAATGTTTAGTAAACAGGGCCCTAAAAGTCAGAATTTTTCCTGACTGGCTCGGAAGATGCAGAGGTGAAGGAAATAGCTTCTGTTGATGAGGCCGGGAGTATTATGACCGGGAACAGTTTTTGTTTATTGCATTATCCCTGCAGATGTATTGTACATATGCAGGTGGTTAAATATGTGTCTTTTGAAGCTCAGCTGTCCGACTTTTTGGACTCGAAAGTACCAGCTGCCATTTCGATGCCTTTAAATGCAGATAAATAAGCTTAGGGCTTTGCAGCCTCTTTAGATTTGACTTTTTCCTTTATTATGTCAGACGGCTGCCTGGGTGAGAATGTTCACAGTCTTGGCAAGTGCATATATCAATATGATTTGCAAGGGATTGTGGGAAATGCAGTCCATTCACACCAGACACAGCTGCTCACAATAATTAGTTGTGCTTAAGTGTAAAGCCAATAAGATATTTATTTATGGGGTTATTTCTCCCAACACAGATATGCTTGGTAGCACATAAAACAGGATACTTATTTATTTATTTATTTTTATTTATTTAAAAGTATTTCTAAACCGTCTTATCATAAAAATCAAGGCGGTGTCACAACAATACAATCAGATGAAGTGCTGGGGGGGTCATGCAGTGTAGGAGGAATAGTGTGCGGGGGGGGGGATCATGCAGGAGGAATAGTGTGCGGGGGGGGGGGGGGAGTTCATGCAGTGGGGGCAGTGATGTGATGTGCGTGTGAGGAGGGTGTTTCTAGATTAGGGTGGGCTATGTACAGTGTGCGCTATAATACAGCATGTTCTATAATACAAGGTACTGTCCAGATAGGGCTTGAGCTAGATCCTGTGCCGATATACAATCTCTTGTCGGTGTCTTACAATCTCTCGTCGGGGTCTTTGTTGATCAGGCTTTGTTGATTACGTGATGTGTCCATAATGTTCTATGAACAGAGTTGTCTTCAGCTGTTTGCGGAAGTCTTTGAGGTCCGTTGTCGATCTCAAATCATCTGGGAGGGAGTTCCAGATGGTTGGGGCTGCCAGGGAGAGGGCTCTCTCTGTGGTGTCCTTTCGTGTTTTTCTGAAGTCTCTTGGTGTGTTGACTCTGTTGGAGGTTCCTTTTCTTCTCGGGCGGGTGCTGGTGTCTGGATGAATGAGGGTGTGCAGGCTGTTTGCTGAAATGTGGTGCTTGATTTTGAATATGTTCATTATTGTTTTGTATTTAATACGTGAGCTGATTGGGAGCCAGTGTAGATCTTTGAGAACCGGGGTAATGTGTTCATGTCTTGTTGAGCCAGAAATTATGCGTGCGGCGGTGTTTTGGGCTAGTTGGAGCGGTTTGAGAGTTTGCTTTGGTAGGCCAAGGTAGATGGGGTTGCAGAAGTCCAATAATGGGGTGATGAGCGCTTGGCATACTGTGCGGAAGTGTTCTGCGTCGAGGAGGGGTTTGAGCCGTCTGATGATTCTCATTCTATAGTATGCATTCTTGACCGTTTTGCTTTCAGTGTTAAACTTGGAAAAACAAAATCAGGAAAACAACAGTTGAACTTGTCAGGCAATCAAAGCAAAAGAATAAAGACCTGGTTGGTAACAAACTGGTCTTTTCTGTAGGCTTTAGCTAATATTTTCTTAGCAGTGTTTCAAACAACAAGCAAAACCCACAAAGAAGGGAAAACGTGGCAACACGTACGAGCAAATGGAATCACATCCGAGCCATTCCTACAAAGTCAAGGAGTCCCTCAAGGATCCTCCCTATCGTCACTTATGTTTAACATTTATATCCAACCCATTTGTAACATCATTAGATCCTTCAACGTGAGTTGCATGATTTACGCAGACGATGTCCTACTGTACCTGCCAATATCCCTGGATTGCCCGGACCTCACCCCACTAACCAAGTGCTTCAACGCAATATCAGAATGGCTCCTCTCCCAAAATCTGCGCATCCAACATAAGAAAACAGAGGTCCTGTTCATCTCTAGAAATCCTGAGTTTACTCCACCTAACCACTTGGAAGTAGACAACGCCAAGCTGCAAGTAAAATCAGCCATATGGTATCTCGGAGTCACATTGGATCAGAACCTCAACATGAAGCAGCACATAGCAAAAATAGTAAGAGCGATCTACTTCAAGATCAGATCCCTCAGACACATACGCCCTCTACTCGAGCTGAGCGACTTCCGTACCATCTACCAAGCCCTCATCATCCCTCATTTTGATTATGCAAACGCCATCCTGCAAGGACTCCCTCAGGCAACCTTACATCCCTTACAACTCGCCATGAACTGCGCTGCGCAAATCCTCTTTGGAGCACCAAGGAGAGAGCACATCACACCCCTCCTGATGCAGCTGCACTGGCTCCCCATCCAAGCCAGGATTAGCTTCAAGACCTTAGTGATGACATTCAAAGCCATCAACGGGTTATCCGCCTCTTCAATATGTGACCTCATACAACCACCCACGCCCAACAGGATAAGAAGAACCGCTGCAGCCAGTTAAGTCACTATCAAAGGAACCATCTTCTGAACAAAATAATGATATCCACCCGCAAGAATTCGCTGATTACTTGCAATCAAAACTCCTACAGACAGATGAACTCTCAAAAAACAATATACAAGAAACGACCTGCCCAACATCCCTATCCGCACTTCACACGCCTTCTTCTAAACACATTGAAGACACCATCTCCTCACTCAACACGACCACTGCGCAAACCGATCCCTGCCCAGCCTTTTGGATAAAGGATCTGCGGTGTGACTTTAGCACCTTCATTGCAAGAATCATGAACCTCTCTTTCACTACTGGCGCCTTCCCATCTGCATTAAAACTCACATCCATCAGGCCACTACTAAAAAACGCTAAACTGGATCCAAAACGGCCAGACTCCTACAGGCCAATAGCCAGTATCCCCCTCTTAGCAAAGATCTTTGAGAAAGAGGCACAGCGCCAAATCCAAGACCACATCGACTCCGCAGCCCCTCTAGACTATTCTCAACACGGTTTCAGAGAATTCCACGGCGTTGAGACACTGCTTACCACCCTCTTCAATGATATTCTCAATACCATAGACAACATCCGACAAGGCGTCGTGCTAATCTTCTTGGATATAGCAGCAGCGTTTGACTCAGTAAATCACGAGATTCTCCTCGGTCGACTGGAAGGAAAAGGCATCTGCAACTCAGCACTTGAATGGTGTAAATCATACCTCGACACCAGAATGCAATACGTCAAATCCGCAACAGGAGAATCAAAACTCTTCCATCAAAGACAAGGTGTTCCGCAGGGGTCCTCACTCTCATCCCTCTTGTTCAACGTCTATATGCAGCCTATCTGCGATATCATCAGGTCCTTCAATGTGAAATGTATGATATACGCTGACGATATCCTACTCTACATGCCATTTTCCACAATGCAAATGGATCTACTGCCTATAACAAACAGAACCTCCGCATTCAGCATAAGAAAACTGAGGTTCTCTTTATCACAAGAGACCCCAACTTCACCCCACCACCACATATAAGTGTCAAGGGAGCTGACCTAGGCACCAAGGATACAATAAAATACCTCGGAGTCACACTAGACCATAGGCTCGACATGAAATCACACATAAACAATATCGTAAAATCTGTATACTTCAAAATACGCACCCTTAGACACCTGCGTCCCCTACTAGACCACGAAGACTTCAGAACCATCTACCAAGCACTGATACTGCCGCACTTCGACTTCGCCAATTCCATTCTACAAGGACTCCCACAATCCACCATAAGCTCCTTGCAACTCGCAATGAACACCGCTGCCAGGGTTCTTCTAGGAGCGGCCAGAAGTGAACACATCACACCTATCCTCAAAGAGCTCCATTGGCTCCCTATACACGGAAGACTTACATTCAAAACCCTCATCCTCACATTTAAGGCCTTAAATGGTTTATCGTCCACATCACTTACCAAACTCATCCAATCCGTCCCATCAAATAGAAATAGGAGACATGCAGCATTAAACTCACTAACAACCCCAAAGGCTATAACAACGTGCAGCCTATCAACATCAAACAGAGCTTTCATGTTTAGCGCACCAAAATACTGGAATGCTCTCCCACCTGATCTCCGCGCCATAACCGACCTAACCCAGTTCAGAAAGGCCCTTAAACTGCACCTTTTCATCAAATACTACCCTACATGAACCGTAACATAACAGCCTCACCCTAGTATAATCCACAATATCCCTCTTGTTCCAAGCATCACTGCTAATTTTATGTAAATAGTTCGAGCATGCTATCTAGCTAATAGATTATATACTCCATGTAAATAGTTCTCCCATGTTATCCAAGTTGATACTCCTGTTATATGTAATACCAAACAGCTTGTTGTTCTGGTTCCTTTCTGTTATTTGTAAACCGCGCTGATGTCAAAGAGTGCGGTATATAAGAAGTTGAAATAAATAAATAAATAAATAAATAAATAAACATGCTAGCAATACCAAAAGCTATGACAAGATGCGCCATATCAACTTCAAATAGAGCCTTCAGTCTGAGCGCCCCAAGCCTCTGGAACTCCCTACCACCACACATCAGAGCTATCCCCAACTTGAGCCAGTTCAGGAAGGCCTTAAAACACTTCCTCTTCATTAAATACCTCACAGCCTCCCCCGAACCCCAGCCACCATGTATGAGCAACACACAATAACTCCATCTCATATATATACAGTTACCTATTTCAATGTTCCACACATGTAGATAGTTTCCCCCGTTATCCAAGTTGACTGCTCCTGTTCATTGTAATGACCTGACTCTTGTTTACTGTCGGATACTGTTTGTTTTATGTAAACCGCGCTGATCGCAAATAGTGCGGTATATAAGAAATGTAAATAAATAAATAAATAAAACTGTTCTTTTCAGGTTAACTTCTTATATCTTCACACATAGATTCAGAAGTGATTCCCTCAGAGCTCACAAGCAATTAGGTAAGGCTCAATTGCTAGCAGTTACCCAGCTGAAACCCCTTAGCTGGCTTGCTTTCTACTACGTGGCTCAAATCCTACTTCAGGAGCTTTTCTGAGTAGATTAAAGAACAAGTTTGTATTTCTTTGTGATGGTTGCTGTACTTTGTAACAGAAAATTACCAAAGGAGTTTAGACAGAGAGCAATCCATATATTCACAGCCTGTATCTAAGACCGCTCCCCCTTCTTCAACAATCATGGGTTCAATATCATGGATTGGCACAGAGGAATTTCTCAATGTAGCACTCTCAGGAGAATACTTGTTTCCCTGCTGTCTTTCAAGGTTATAGCTAGGGCATAGATCAGTGTTCATACCTGAGCTTCCATTGCTGTTAGAGTTCCTCTCTAAATAGCCTGGCCAGTATGTAGTCCAGTTCTTATGTCCAGCCTTCCAATCCAGATCCCTGGACACTGGATCTCTCTTCACATACCTTCTGGCACGGGTCCTAGGGTCCCTTCCACGTGCAGCCGTCTCCCTCACAGGTACCGTCTGGAGATTCCTAGCTCTGCAGCACCATTCCTCTGGCTTACCCCAGTCCAATGGTGTATGCTGGCCTTTTGAATGTCTCCCAGTATACGTGCTGCTCTGGACTCCTTTAGGCCTACCAAATGCTTTCCTCTTCTTTCTTCCAAAGGGTTTCTTGCCCTCTCTGTCCGTCCGCACTGGCTTCTGCTTCTGATGATCCTCCCGATGATGAAGATGTCCAAGATGAGGATATCCAAGCTGATCCTGAGGATAAGGATTCTGAGGATAATTCTCTGTAGAATAAACTCTACCTTTATTCTGCCTTGATGAGTGCTCCACCCTAGCACAGCGCAGCTGTGCTGAATCAGGCCCTGCCCTTTGAGATGAGTGCTTAGGGATTACCGCATAGCCCTCCTGATTGAACACACGTTTCCCCACTTCAGCTCCTCTAATGGCTGTTGGAAACCTGGTGCATTCTGGGACTGGTAGTCTTTTATGGGAAAATTCTGTTTTCTTATTTCTACCAGAACTGACAGGTTGCTTGTTCAGAGTCACTTCACCTTTACTATAGCTCCTTCCTGAGCTATGATAAGCTTCCTTATCACAATTACCATCTGTAGTTTCCCACTAGCTCTCCTTGTGGCATTGAACAAGTCACTTAACCCTTCATTGCCTTGGAACAAAGTCCTGGTCATCTACTTCCGGACCCACTGCCAAGAAAACCTCCTCCATCTGCTGGGTCCTCAGAAGTCAGCAGTGACTCGGAAGCACACGTTGTATTTTGCATAGTTTCTAGCTTTTCCTTAAGCTCCCGGTGTTACGGACTGAAATGATTTGATTTATTTTACTTTTGTACTATTTCCTTATTCTCCTTTTTAGAGGTTTCTATCTCTATTTCTTTTCTGAGGAATGTTTGTAAATGCTGAGAATATATTGAAATGCATAAAGGTAAAATAACAAAAATAAATAAAGAGTTTCGGAAAGAACCCTAGAGAGTAGCCCCGGGTTCAAGGCTGTCACTGCAATACCATAAAATGGGAAAATATCGCCAGCTTATTCTGGACATCCAAATGGCAGATAAAATTTAATGTGGACAAGTGAAAAGTTATATACCTAGGAAAGAACAACCCAAACTATGGTGACACGATGCAGAATACCACCTTAGAAACCACCACCCAGGAAAAAGATGTAGGTGTCATTGTGGATAATATGTTGAAACCCTTTGTCCAGTGTGCAGTGGTGGTCAAGAAAGCAAATAGAATGCTAGGTATCATAAGGAAAGGAATGGAAAATAAAACAAAGGATATTATAATGTATCTGTATCATTCCTTGGTGCGACTGCACCTTGAATATTGTATGCATCGCCATATCTTAGAAAAGATATAACTGAATTAGAAAAGTTACAAAGAAGAGTGACTAAAATGGTAAAGGGAATGGAAGGATTTCCCTATGAGGAAAGGCTTAAAAGGTTGGGGCTCTTCAACTTGGAATAGAGATAGCTGAGGGGGAATATGATAGAGGTCTATAAATTAATGAATGGAATGGAACAGGTAAACGTGGATCTGTTGCTTACACCATCCAGAAGTCGAGAGGACACACAATAAAGCTACAATGCAATCCATTTAAGACTAATAAAAGAAAATATTTATTTTGTTGTTGTTGTTAAGTGCCGTTGAGTCGGTGTCGACTCATGGCGACCCTCTGGATAGTTATCCTAAATTGTGTTCGGTCTTCAGTCAGGCGGTTCATTGTTGACAGACTGGTACCCGTAGCTGCTGTTATTGTATCGATCCATCTCATTGCTGGCCTTCCTCTTTTGCGTTGACCTTCTATCTTGCCAAGCATGATGTCTTTCTCTAATGATCTCTCTCTTCGCATGATGTGTCCAAAGTATGAAAGTCGAAGTCTTGTCATCTGAGCTTCTAATGAAAGCTTAGGTTTGATCTCCTCTAGTACTGACTGGTTTGTTCTTCGGGCAGTCCATGGTATACACAGTATTCGTCGCCAGCACCATAATTCAAAGGTATCAATTTTCTTCCTATCTATCTTGTTCACTGTCCAGCTTTCACATCCATATGATGTTATTGAAAATGCCGTGGCTTGAATAAGTCAAATCTTTGTATTGAGAGAGACATCTCTGCTCTTGAGAATCTTGTCTAGGTCTTTCATAGCCATTCTGCCAAGAGCAATGCATCGTCGGATTTCTTGACTGCTTGTTGCTTCTTTATTGATAGTTGATCCAATTTACTCAACGTGTAATCAAACTCTGGAATTCATTACCAGAGGATGTTGTAAAAGCTGTTAGTATAGCTGGGTTTAAAAAAGATTTGGACAAGTTCCTGAAGGAAAGGTCCATAAACCACTATTAAAGAGGACCCAGGAAATCCACTGCTTACCCCCAGACGAGCACTGTGGAACCTATATGCTTTTTGGGAACTTACCATGTACTTGTGGCCTGGATTGGCCACTGTTGGAAACAGGATACTGGGCTTGATGGGCCTTGGTCTGACACAGTAAGGCATTTCTTATGTTCTTATGAGTTACTCGGCAGGGGTAGAGCAGGGTAGGGTGGTGTGAGCAGAGGGGACAGGAAGTAGAAGCTGAAAATCTACAGAAAAATTGATCCCCCTTGGCAGCTCTGGTGTTAAGTCAGAATCCACCTCATTCACTATCCTGCTTAGGATCTATTGAAAAAATGGACAGGTGCCCAGGAGTCTTTTTCTACTCTAACCACTGCATGCCAAGAGAAAATCTGCACAAAAATTACCACTATGCAGCTCTAATCTGGTTTTTAAATTTTGCTCTTGCAGGCGAGTGTTTCACTATGCTCTTTGCAGAAGACTATACTGGCACATTTTATTGTCTTAGACTTTTTTGTCTTTAGAACTGGCAGGAAATTAGCAGACACAGTTACTAATGTGCGATTCCCCATTAGCACATGTTGACACCATTAACATGCAGTATTAGAAACTAGATCCCATTGCATAAAATGGGACTTGTAGTAAGATAACGTGTTAATACTGCTAACATGCTCTAATTTGATAATGTATTTAAGTAACTCTAATCCTGAATGCTTGGATATAAGATTATAGCTGTTTCAGAATCGACTTGCTAGTTCTTTACAAACATTTTTTTCCAGCCTAGTTTTGTTCAAAACTTCAATGTGATAAGTGCTGCTTTCTCCAAGGACAAGCAAGATGAGTCAACCACACCTGGTGACGTCATCCAACAGTGCCATACACGGAAGCTACTCTCCTTAGCTCAGAAAGGCAAAGCCTTTATGAGCATGAGCCAGTTGGCCCAATCCACTGGCCCTCCCCTAGCCAGCCAGTTCTTTTTCTTCCACCTTGCCTGCAAGATAGATTTTACCTACTCTCCATATTAACCATCCTCAAGATCAACCATACAGAAGAAACACAGAAGATCAGACTGACTTGCAATGCCTAAACTGTGTTTTAAGAAATGCAGCTGGTGTGCCTGGAAAATGAGCAACTCCGATGCCCAAGAGTGCTGCCTCCACTGCCTGGGCAAGGACCACAAAGTTGAGGACTGTGCAGCTTGCGCCCGGATGTCTCCATGGGCCAGAAAATCCAGGGGACATACCCTCCAAGACTTTCTACGAAGCTCTAACCACCCGGAGGCCTGTACTGATGCTGCACCTCTCTCCGGTAAGGACGCCGCTGAAGCATTACGGGACGTGCTCTCATGAGCCTCTGTTCCCCTCCTTACATCCTGGAACACTCATGCTGTCTTCTCCATCCCTCCTCCGGAATCTGGCTGCCCCATGGTGGAGGTTCCTTCCACGTTGACTCCTGGCCATGCTGCCCAGCATCGATCCAGATCTTTCGGCCATGCTGCCTTGTCTTGCTCCATCTCTTCCGGGTCTGGCCCCGCCCCTCCAGCTACAGCGCAAATGGCCCAGTGCAGCAACACAGCTGCAGAAGCTTGCAGAGAGCATCATCAGCACCATAGGCCCACCTCCTGCTCACCCATTGCACAGTGCAGAAGCCACGCCTCAAGCCCTGATTGGCCCCGATGCCGAAGCCGCACCCACAGATGCCACAGCTATTCCAGCAGCCCTGATGGCAGGCGCAGACCGCAGGAGAGGTACAGACATTTGCACTGCTGTGGAGACAGACACCGTACACACAAAAAATGCAACGAATGTCACAGAAGGCATGGCACGAGTGGCAGGAGACACAAGAAAAGGCAGCACAGCACCGACTCCAGCAGCAGCAATCCAACAGACCACAGGAGGCCCAGATCTGGTAGCAGCAATCTCGGGAGGCCCAGGTACTCCACGGACAGCCCTTCCCCCCCCACCATCTTGGGAAGGGCTGTCCATGGAGTACCTGGGAGGGAGAGCAACTCTTGCCTGGCGAAATCATGGAGGCTTACCCGGCTGAGTTCCTCCAGCTTGTCTCTTGCCTCCATCAGGCCCCCAGAACAGCAGCAGGCCCCCTCTGATGCAGCAAGAGCACCACTGGTTCCTACCCCCCCCCCCTCTATCCCCGGCACAGCCCTCGATTGCTAGCGGAGGTGAAGAAGCAGCACCTCTGGAAACCCCAGAAACAGGGGACTCCCTCACGACTAGCTCCTCCTTACAGGACCAGGCCATGGAGAGCCCCCAGCCCACGCTGCCCAAAGATCTGTCCTACCCAAAATTGTTGAAAAAACCTTACCAAATAGAGCCTTAATGGGGGAACATCAGTGACACCGAAGTGCTTCTTGAAAAGATTCCCCTGAAGAAACCAGTATGGTGAAACGCAATCCATAGCGCGCTGAACAAGCGTCGGGAAATCACTATAAAGCTAAGCACTGGTTCACTTTTGAATATATTTGAAATACAACCATAAGGCTTTTCAAGGGAAATATCACCTTTTGTTAGAAAAATGGGAAAAGAAAAATTAAAAATGAGAAAACTTTAGAATGTGGCTGATGGTTAACACTGGGGTCATTGATGTGAGTTTAGGTGTTAGTCCACCGTATGACTTAAAGCAACCGGTGGCAGCCTAAGGTTTCTGAGACCTCATTTAGCCACGAGTCAGCTATGATATGTAGCACACTTTCTTTGTTATAATACAGAGTTGTCACAATAATATCTGAGTTTGTACTCTGGAAAAAGTGACCGCAATTGCATTTGTTAATAACAAGCAAGGGGGGACAGGCTCACACTGCCTGTGCAGGGAAGCAGTCAAGATCTGGACCTTTGCTCTCTCCAAACAATGTCTGCTACAGAACTCCTAACTCCCGGGGGCACAGAACCAGCTAGCCGACCGGTTCAGTCGCCAGCTAGACCCTCACGAGTGGACACTCAACATGGAGGAGGCATCCTCCCTCTTCCTCTGGTGGAGGCACCCTCGGGTCAACCTATTTGCCAAGGAAGAGAACGTGAAGTGTCCCTGCTTCTGCTCGAAGCACCTGTCAAACCGCAGTATGGCCACAGATGCATTCGATGTGTCTTGGTGGGAGCAGTCACTCATATATGCCTTCCCCCCCACACCGCTCATCGCGAAAACACTGCAACATATCATCCAGGACAAAACACATGCCATCCTCTTTGCCCCACACTGGTCCAGGCAGATGTGGTTCCCCCTCTTCCGCCACCTGGCCCTGTAATGCCTTCACCTGCACCCAGATCTCATCACGCAGGACAATGGGGTGATCCTGCACCCCAAACTTCCAGCCCTCATGCTGACAGCATGGAGATTGAGAGGTTAACCCTGTCATCCCCCAATCTGCCCTCAGAAGTGCAAGAAATCGTACTGGCGGCCAGACGCCCATCCACCAGGAAGTCCTACGGCTTAAAATGTAAAGGTTTCAGCATCTGGTGTGCGGCACAGCAGCTGAACCCCTTCTCCTGCCTGGTGGCTCAAATCCTACAATACCTCACCTCACTCTTTCACAGTGGCCTGAAGACACAGTCCATCCGAATGCACCTGTTGGCGATTGCTGTGTTTCACGACCACGCCGGAGACAGCTCCATTGCCATGCTCCCATTGGTCATGCATTTCATGAAGGGCCTGGGGAACCTACGGCCCGCAGCCTGGTGCTCCCCTGGGACCACAACATTGTCTTCAACCAGCTGACTAGCAAGCCCTTAGAGCCACTGCACTCAGCGGACATGAAATACACAGCCTGGAAATGCTCTTCCTGGTGGCCATCACCTCCACCAGCAAGATCAGTGAACCTCAGGCCCTCATGGCAAACACACCCTACATGCAACTCCACGAGGACCGAGCCACTCTCCGGATGCACCCCAAGTTTTTTCCAAAGGTGGCATCCACTTTTCATCTCAACCAGACCATTGATTTTTCGTCCTTCCACCCGGCACCTCATACCTCCACAGAGGAACAGAAGATACACACCCTGAATTATGTCAGAGCCCTGCACATCTACCTGGACAGGACGGCATGCGACTGATGGGGGACCCAACTATTCATCTCATACGATCTCAACAGATCAGGACGTCCAGTCACCAAGTGGACCCTGTCGCTATGGATCTTCAATTGCATCACCTTTTGCCTAGAATGGGCAGGGGCACATGATGCACCACGAGTGAATGCACACCAATTACGGGCACTGGCCACAACCATTGCCAACCTGCATGCTGTGCCAGTGGCGGACATCTGTAAGGTGACTACCTGGTCCTCCATCCACATGTTCTAACGGCACTACTGCCTTGACTTTGAGGCATGGCCAGATGCCGTCTTCGGGTGAGCAGTCTTGGACTCAGCTCAAAACCCAGCAGTCACCCGTCAGATGGGCATCGACACGCATCCCACACGCACGACCAGATCGCCACCTGTCTACTGCCCGGCAGATCAAGGGCCACAAGGTTTGGATAGTGACACTGTTAACCTTGAATTATCTGCTAATCTTAAGTTGTACTGCTACACTCATGTAATGGCACCCTGCAGTGGTCATCGCATCTCTCTGTTGTTGTCAAATAAGAACCATGTGTACAGGTGTCATTTATTTATTTATTTATTTATTTATTTAACAGCTTTTATATACCGTGCTATTTGTTATCAGTGCGGTTTACATACAACAAGGGTGCACAGTCAGAAAACTGTTCTGTGCTTACATTGTAACAGGAGTTTAAACTTGGACAGTACATTGTAACAGGAGCATAAACTTGGAGTAACAGAGAAACTATAAACATATGTACAAAATATAATTAGATTTGGTTTGTATATACAGTAAGTCTAAAGCGGGCTCAAGATACTTGTGACAGGATGCAGTTTGTAGACATTGGTGGGTGGGTGGGTAGAGGTGGGGCAGATGCTTGAGCAAAGTGAAGTAGGAAAATGTGGTGTTTGATTGCCTTACGGAACTGCATAAGGCCTTTGATGGATCTAATTTCAGGTGGAAGTTCGTTCCAACATTTTGGGGCATAGAAGGCGAATGTTCTTTTCTTGGTCGTCTGTGTGCACTTGATGGATTCTTTGGGGATGATCAAGGTATTGTCGGTTACTGATCTTCTGAGTCTGTTTTTCGGGGTGAGGGTGATAAGGTCACTGAGTGTTGTTGGGGCTAGGTTGTTAATGATCTTGAAGGTGATGAGAAGGATTTTGTATGTTAACCTGCAGTGAATTGGAAGCCAGTGGAGTTCCTTGAGTATCGGGGTAATATGGTCTGATCTTGTTAAACCACATAGAACACGCGCAGCCGCATTCATGGCGAGTTGCAGCGGATTAAGGGTGTTCTTGGGGAGTCCATAAAGGGCCACATTTGCGTAATCAAAACGTGGAAGAATGAGGGCCTGGAAGATGGTCCTGAAGTCATTGTGGGGTAACATGGGCCTGAGGTGCCTTAGTGTAGGAACCGATAATTCACCTTTTGCAGAAGAATATTTTTTTTGCACTATGTTGTTTTGCACAATGTTGTTGATTTGCACAGTGATTGGTTTGCAAAAGGTTACTTTTGCACAATGTTATTGATTTGCACAATGTGATTGGTTCGCACTATGTTACTGTCACACTGTAATACCACCAACACTGTGGTCGTGACACTAGCTACCTCGTCGTAGTGCCAGTTACCATTGCACTGTACCATGTTCTGGTTCATTCCTTGCACAATAAAGTCCTTTTCATAAGACCAAGTCTCTCAACCTATTCCATTCTAAGGACCATACGGCCTTCCACTGCAGTACAAGTGTGTAGCTGGGGAGGCACCAGGTGTGGCTGACTCATCCTGCTTGTCCTTGGAGAAAGCAATGTTACTTACCTGTAACAGGAGTTCTCTGAGGACAGCAGGATAAGTCAGCCATTAATACCCACCCACCTCCCCTGGAAGGGGCCAGCTCATCAGTCGCATGCCTGCCACCTAGCAGCAATATCTCAGCTAAGGATGTACTGGCTAGCTAGGGGTGAGCCAATGGCTTGGGCAAATGGCTCATGCTCAGAAAGGCTTTGCCTTTTTGAGCTAAGGACATAAGAACATAAGAACATAAGATATGCCATACTGGGTCAGACCAAGGTCCATCCTGATTCCAACAGTGGCCAATCTAGTTCATACATACCTAGCAGTTTCCCTAAAAGACACAGGTTCCACAATACTTGTACTGGGTCAAGCATTGATATCCTGGGTCCCTTTTTAATAATGGTTTATGGACCTTTCCTCCAGGAACTTGTCCAAAACCTTTTTAAACCCAGCTACACTAACAGCCTTTACTACATCCTCTGGTAACAAATTCCAGAGTTTGATTACACGTTGAGTGAAAAAATATTTTCTCTTATTTGTCTTAAATAGTTTACCCTGTAGCTTCATTATATGTCCCCTAGTCTTTCTATATTCTGATAGCATAAACAATTGATCCATGTTTACCCGTTCCACTCCATTCATTAATTTATAGACCTCTATCATATCTCCCCTCAGCCATCTCTTTTCCAGGTTGAAGAGCCCTAATCTTTGTAGCCTCTCTTCATAGGAGTAGCCTTCCATCCCCTTTACCATTTTGGTGGCTCTTCTCTGTACCTTTTCTAATACTGCTATATCCTTTTTAAGATACGGCGACCAGAATTGCACACAATATTCAAGGTATGGTTTTACTATGGAACGATACAGAGGCATTATAATATCCTTTGTTTTATTTTCCATTCCTTTTCTTATGATACCTAGCATTCTATTTGCTGTCTTGGCCGCCGCTGCACACTGGGCGGAGGGTTTTAACATGTTATCCACGATGATGCTTAAATCGTTTTCCTGGGTGGTGGTTCCCAATGTGGAACCTTGCATCATGTAACCATAGTGTGGGTTGTTCTTTCCTAAGTGCATAACTTTGCACTTGTCTACATTAAATTTCATCTGCCATTTGGATGCCCAGTCTTCCAATTTATCAAGATCCTGCTGCAGTTTTCCGTAATCCCCTTGGGTTTTAACAACTTTAAACAGTTTTATGTCATCTGCAAATTTGATACCCTCACTAGTTATTCCCTTTTCCAGGTCATTTATGAATATGTCAAAAAGCAGCGGACCCAGTACAGATCCCTGGGGTACTTCACTATTCACCTTTTTCCACTGGGAAAATTGGCCATTTAGCCCTACCCTCTGCTTTCTATCTTTTAACCAGTTCCTGATCCACAATAGTACACTGCCTCCTATCCCATGACTTTTTAGTTTTGCCAAAAGTCTCTCATGAGGGACCTTGTCAAAGACTTTCTGAAAGTCCAGATACACTATATCAACCGACTCACCTTTGTCTACCTGTTTATTCACACCTTAATAGATTAGTAAGACAAGATCTTCCTTGTCTAAAGCCACGTTGGCTGTCTCCCATTAGGCCATGACTATCTACATGCTGAGTAATTTTGTTTTTTATGATGGTTTCTACCATTTTTCCTGGTACTGACGTCAGGCTCACCGGTCTGTAGTTTCCCGGATCACCCCTGGAACCCGTTTTAAAAATTGGCGTTACATTGGCGATCCTCCAATCTTCAGGTATTACAGATGATTTTAATGAGAGTTCACAGATAACTAGCTTCTGTGTATGGCGCCGTTGGATGACATCATCAGATATGGCTGACTTATCCTGCTGTCCTCGGAGAACTCCCGTAACAGGTAAATAACATTGCTTTCTTGTCATATGGAAAACAAGTCTCTTTCTGTTCTGGGAAAGGAAGTCTGAGTTCCTCCACCTGAAAAGACACCAGAAGGATCTTAACTAATTTGATAATCCACAAAGACAAAGTTTTCCGTTATATTTGGGGATATCTTTTCTGTTTATGAGTCTATTTATTAGAAAACCTGGCCATAGGTTTCGTTTGGAAATGTCTGTTTTCCTGATTTTATTACATTGAAATGAGCATAGCCTGAAACAAGTATTCATATCAAACTGTGAATGGAAACATACCACAAGGAGCTTTTTGGAGGGGAGGGATGTTAGCAAGCTCAACCTCTAGCCTTTGGACCTCATGTTGATCTGTTCTACAATCTATGGGCCAATGATTTTGACCTATGTTGCTTTTTGGCCTTCCTTTTGAGCTTGGCAGTCAAAAGCAGCTTCCTTTCATTGTATTGCACCATCACTGACTGCAGGGTTTTTCAAATGTGATTTATTTAAGTTTTTTTTATGATGCAAACACGTTATATTAATAAGAGAATACAGCAGCCTCAAAAGCAAATGGAGTTTATCTGCTTTTTACAAACTTTCAAGGGGTGGTTTATGAGGACCAGATAGTGCCCTAACAATTTTCGGCACTGGGGAAAAGGAAACAAAATCCTAGCTGGGAAAAGCTACTGAATTAGTCCCCGGGGAAGCATGAGAATTGCACAAAGAGCTGGACTGTCTAGTATCACTTCCAGGTATTGTTGAGCAGAGTCTTGCTTTCCTCCTCTGTGTTGTTCTGGATCTATTTTCTGTTCTGCATCATCTGTAAAAGAAATTAATTTCTATTTTGGAGAAACTACTGGCCTATGATGATTACTGCTCAGGGAGGTACCGTGAGCTGAACTAGATATTTCCTGTATTTTGAGGAGAGAGCAGAAATAAATTCCCTAGTCCCGAATGTAAACAAACTGTTTGTTACAATGCGTGCTTCGTCTCTGCACAGCTTTTGCAGGAGCCAAGATTTTTCCATGCTAAAAAGGAAAAAGCTGCTTTCAGGGAAAATCTGCAAGTAGGGTTCTTGTGATGGAAGAAGCAAGGCACCAGTGAGTCATTTTGTCAGGGAACATCATTTTTCAAGTGCTGCCTGTTCACTGGAAAATATTTTTTACTGACGGATTCTCGGATAACGTGCGCGTGCCTTTTATGATGGAACTCTTATTTTTAAACAGCTATGTATGCGAATGTATTTCAAAATGCTTTACAATCATATAGAGATATCAAAACAAGTGTTGCTCTGCTTATAAGGCCTTGTGTTAATGTTGGAAGAGCAGGCGTGTTGGTGAAGCCAGAAGACACAGAGGTCATTTGTTACCAGTTCGATAAAGGGTTGGGACAGAGAAGAACAACTTCAACAAATCCAAGCAGGGTTTTCTTCTGTTTTCTGTGCTTTGGTCAGCCTCCCCCCCCCCCCCCCCGACCTGCTGTTTGGCTCTGAGGTAGATCAGAGAGCACAGGGGTGGAGCATCACAGAAAACCAGAACAGAAAGTTATGAATCCTGTGTGTTGAGAGGTTGGCTTAAACTCATTTCTCAACTGAAAATCCTGACATTGGTAACTGAATGTGACTTCAGAGATAAGATGCTAAAAGTGACAGAACTCACATTTCATGGCCTGGCCTCCTGTTCCTTTGAGTTTCCAGTTCAGTAACAAGTGGCCTCTATTTATTTATTTAAAAGAATTTATATTCGGCACTATCTCCGAGGCAGATTACAATAAAACATGCACAAAATATAGATAAAACATAAAACGGGCAAGACCGTTGATACAATAATAATGTGAGAAAGAACTGCTTTCCATCTACTCCTGCCAGTTTAAGATAAGATGTCTAGCGGATGAAAACCCAAGAAGCCTTAAACATTAGAAAGAGGAAGAAAACCTACCAAAATAAAGGTGCCTTTAGTTTCCTTTGAACCATCAAGGTTTCAGAAGTAGCTCGTAACTCTGCTGGTAAGGCATTCCACAATTTGGGAGCTGCCACCGAAACCTCTGCGCCCAAAATTCCTGAACATGTACACGGTGGAATGATGATGCATCCAAAGAAAGGGCATCTTGAGATCGCAGGACACGAGGTGGATAGTAGACGCTCAAGGCTGCAGACAAGCTGAGTGGGGCTTTGTGATTCAGGGATGCACAATTTAATTGGTAGCCAATGTAACATGCTCAAATCTCCCAATGTTTGTAAGCAGACGTGCTGCAGTATTAGCTGGAAAACCTGAGTGACATATGCTGGAAGCCCAGGATACAGATTATTGCAATAGTCCAAAGGGGAAAGGGCCAAGGCCTGGAAACATCAAGCCATAGCTCTAAAAGAACTATGACTTGCTTCCCCATTTGCAAGTCTTTCTCTCTCGCCATCTAGTTTAGCAGTTGCAGGGTCAGTGCATTCGAATCCCGCTGTCGCTCCTTGTGATCTTCAGCAAGTCATTTTACCCTCCATTGCCTCACATTCAAACTTAGATTGCAAGCCCTCTGTACGTGAATGTAGCTATTCCCTAAGAAGGCATGTGCTGAATCCAAAATCCCTTCCATTCCCTTCATGAATTCTTCTAGAACCTCTTTTATGCCTCCTTGAGTCCTGCCACAAGATGCCCTCAGTGCTTAATAGCTGAGACCCTCTCACCTAAATCTGTGTACATGACTTGCACAGCATCCCCAGCCTTGGACTAACTGGGGAGCTGAACCTGGATCTGCCATAGAACAGTGCACAAGGTCACCGAGTTTCTGACTTGGCTGGTTGAAAACTCACTCATGCATCTCAGAACACCCACAGACTCAATACTGGAAACACATCTTTTCATTCTGAAAACTAAAGAAGGTAATTTAGAAAAGGGTGCCTAGGAAAAGACAGTAAGCAGATGCCTATTTTATAAATACATATATGCACCTATTTGTTATATAAAATCCCAGTGTAAGTGGCCAGGGTCGAGCCTTAAAAGCAGACATGCACAACACAAACCCTTCTTTGCTAACTGTCAAGATCAGGAATACACAGGTGCCCTGCCGCATGGGAGACGGTTAAAGTGACAATGAGCCTTAGTGGGTCAACCTGCCCCTCCACATTCAAGGCCTGTGGACCCAGTGCTAGCCCGCTCTGTATCCAGGTACCAGTGGTGTGCCCTGACCTGTGTCATTTATGTCCTCCCACAGACTAGCCAGTGTCTAGACTTTCATAGCCTGTGGCTTCCTGGAGTGCTGGAAATGCTCCTCCTGCCACTGATGATGATCAAGAAAGACCATGTTCCAGCATAGTCCAGAAGAGCACTGTGGCAGTGGGAGAAGCCGAGCAGGCACAAGATGAGCCTCTAGCTGCTGAACTCAATTTTCCCATCATGGAAGAGGCAGCCGACAGTGGTCCAGATGATGTGGACCAGAAATTGCTTTGGGAGGGGTCAAGTATGCTGTCCCACACTGAGGGAATCCTGTCTGAGCTCTGCACCATCCGACAGGAGCTGCAGGGCGCACACCAGGAGATGTGCAACTACCATGTGAGGGTGCAGCACCACCAGGAGGCACAACTATGGTTGCTGCATGAGATGGTGGCTTACCAAGCCTTTATAGCTGGCTCATTTCACCAGTTGGTGGCACACATGCAGCCCTAGGAGCTAGCATTGGGCAAGGGGCCAATCTGGGAGCATGACTGGATGGCAGTGACCCATGTGATATGGGCTACCTCACAGGGGAAGGGGAGAACACAGCAAGTACTACGTTGGGTACTGCTCCATTGTGGCGGGATGCCCACATTGCTAGGTGTTCATGGCCAGATTCAGAGCTGGGGGGTGGGGAGGTTAAGTGGGCAACATAACTGCTGTCACTCAATGAGGTTTAACAAACTCACTCACTGATGGTCAATATATGTACTCACAGTTGCTAAAATGTTTCCCAAATGAGTCTTGTCCGAGTGGCGAGTGACATGGCCAACTGTTGTTGGCTCCTCATCTGCACCCTGTCCCCATTGCCTGCCTCTGCAGCATCACTGTCATCTGCCACCTCAGGCTTAGGATCAGGAATGCCATGCTGCCATGCCAGGTTATGCAGGATGCAGCATACAGTGAATATCCTGCAGACCCGCTCTGGCCTGTAGAGTAGCTCACCCACACTCTGGTCCAGGCATCAGAAGTGGCTCTTCAATATCCCTATGGCTCGTTCCACCACAGCCCGGGTCCTCCGGTGGGCCACATTGTAGCATTCCTCCTGGTGGGTCTGCAGGTGGCACAGTGATGTGAGCAGCCAGGTCCTGAGTGGGTAACCATGGCCACCTGTGGAAGCAGAGGGAAATTCACACATGAGTACTGCACTTGTATGTTTATGTTTATGTTTATTTGAGTTGCTTGATCAACCTTCACATGAGCAGCAGGGCAGTGAACAAACTTAACAGCAAGTATAAAATAGACAAAAGATAGAAAAGAACTCCATACAATAAGGAACAATTAAACCAATCATAGCAGGGAAAAGGGCAGGGAGGGAGGGCAAACTAAGAGAGAAGGTCAGGGAACTGGCAGGTCAAAGGTGATGTTGCAAAGATGTGCAGGATTTGGGATTTGACATAGGAAGGTTCAGCCCTCACTTGGATCCCATTCTAAGGTGTCCCAACACAGGGCAGCATGCAGTACTCACTTTGCTTCACATTAGCTTACAGCTATGTCCACTTGTGGCAGGCTATGGCCTAGCATGGTCTGCTACTATGAAAGGCCTGTAAGTTAGGCCTGGATCCTAACTCCCATTATAGCTAGAAAAAGAACCAAAAATCTGTGAAAAATGAGAAAGCTGTTTTAAACTGCTTAATAAGAAGTTTTACATGAATTCATAAGTCTTTCATTATTCTCTTGTGTGCAAAAGAAAGAAATGTTTCAATACATGCATTCCTGAAGCTAGGGATAACCTTGCAGTAGAGAAGTATCAAAATCAAGAACTGCACTATTGTTAGAACAATCCTGAGGGAGGGGGCTGGTTGCTAGGCCCCAGAGGGATTTCTGATTGGACAGGTGCAGGGAGCGTGGAACCAATGAGAAGTTTGCATGTATCGAGCTAGAACCAAAAGAAAGTTCTCATGTATCAAACTGAAAAAGAGGTATAAATGGTTATGTCTCTGTAAAACCTTTGCTCAGTTCCTTTCGAAGCTTTGACTGACTGGGCCTGTGCACAATAAACTGGCTTGGACCCTGTCAATTGACTCCTGGATTTATTCATTGATTGCACTTTGCTGCAACATATTCTTGGTGCGTTGGCCGGGAAGTGCGAGCAGTAAATGGTATTCAAGTGAGTAATCCACGAAATTCGCCTCGAGGTTTGGTCCGGTTGGAACCGTGTCTGTCCGACCGTGGGGGAGACCTCAGGCGCCGCCGGCCCTCTTGTGCCGGAGAGGGTTCCGCCTGCCTCGGCGGGCCATCGGGTCCAGCTGGCCAACACCTCCGACCCGGGGGAATCCAGGTTCCAACTCAGGAGCTGGTGTGGTATCGGGGACTGGATCCGGTGAGTAGACATTTCTGTGATTTGATAGTCAGAAAGTACAGCCTGGGACAACGTCTTGCATGCGCAGGACTGATTCGCTATATTTGGTATAGACTAACTGGGAAAATCTCGCATGAGTGTGTGCGAGCCAAGGGAGTCTGATCACTTCCCATAAGGGCAGACCTAGTAAGCTCCGCGTAAGAGAAAGCGGAAGCCGAAGCCATCGACCCTTCTTGTTTGAAATAGTCAGTTAGTCAGAAAAACCTGGGCATTTGAAAAATGATTTCTTGTTGAAATATGCTTGTTTGTGTGATTGAGAGGTCTTGAAATACAGACAGAGCGAGAGCGGACTCCTAAGTAGTGCAGTTCCTGGCTGGGTGACTGCGCCCAGGTCGCGAAAAGGAGGAAGCGTGTGGTGTTTGTCCCCCCCAGTGTTCTGTGGGTTGTACGGACCCCTTACCTACAGCCATACTACCTATCCTTATTGTTCGTTGTCTTGTACGTCATTACATGTACGTAGAGTACGTAGTTAGTGTATGTAGTTACGTTTAGATTATGGGAGGGGCGGAGTCCACGCAAACTCCGTTGGAATGTATGATCAAGAATTTCCGTAAAGGATTTTCGGGCGATTATGGTACGAAAATGACTCCATCCAGATTAAGAATGTTACGTGAAAGGGAGTGGCCTGCATTAGCTGCTTCATGGCCCCGAGGGGGCACCTTTGATTTTGAGACAGTTTTACGAATCCATCAGCTTATACTGAGAGTGTATCCTGACCAGTTCCCCTATATAAATTCCTGGTTAAGTGCTTGTGAACAGCAACCCTCATGGATGAAGCGCTGCTATGAGGAGCGCTGTAAAATATTTGTAGCTACTACTAGGGGAACCAGAAAAGTTAAGGAGGAGAAGTCGCCTGTGTATTCTGCCCCAGAGTCCCCAGATATCCTGGCTAGGTTACCCCAGTACCCACAGAAGTTAGTTCCCCCAGCACCGCGGCCTGAAGTGGAGCCAGATGAGGAGCCCCAGAAAATACCGCTGCAGCAGCCTAAGAAGCACCCAACCCCGAGTGATAGTCCCGAGTCAGGCCCAAGCACGTCGGGGGGACTTGAGTCCTCTGACGAGGTAGAAAGCGGAGGCTCTCCTGCCAGTTCAGGGTCACCCACCAAGGAGACTTGTGCCCGGGAGCCTTATGATTTAAGAAGCGTAACTCCCAAGAAGAAGAAGGAGAAAACAGGGCACCTAATGCCATTACGCCAAGTGCCTGGAATACCTGTTTTAAATGATCAGGGCCAGATGGCGCCAGGACCAACCAGCTTAGTCTACGTACCCTTTTCCACCACAGATTTATTAAACTGGAAAACGCATTATGCATCCTATACAGCCAAGCCTCAGGAATTAACAGAATTAATGTCTAGCATTATGCAAACCCATCAGCCTACTTGGGCCGATTGTCGCCAGCTTCTGTCCACCCTCTTTACTACTGAGGAGCGAGGGCGAATCGGGCAAGCAGCCCTACGTTGGTTAGACGAGAACCCTGTAGAAGGGGGAGGAATAAATCCCCCACAAGCAGCTGTTGCAGAATATCCCAATGAAGATCCTGGGTGGGACCCGAATGATGAAAGGGGGGCGGCGGCCCTAATCAGATTTCGCCAGGCCTTATTGCAGGGCCTGAAGAAGGGAGGCCAGAGGGCCATGAATATCGGGAAAGTATCGGAAGTTCTCCAGGGTCCAGATGAGAGCCCAGCAGCCTTTTATGAGCGGTTGTCTGAAGCTTATAGATTGTATACCCCATATGATCCTGCCGCTCAGGAAAATTTATGCATGGTAAATGCGGCCTTTGTCAGTCAGTCCCAGAGAGACATAAAACAAAAATTGCAGAAATTGGATGGATTTGCGGGCATGAATACAGCACAGTTAATGGAAGTCGCTCAGAAAGTATTTGTGAATCGTGAAAATGAACGGGACAGAGAAAGTGAACGAAAGATGAAGAAGAAGGCAGATTTTCTTGCTGCTGCTATAACCGAACGACGTGGAGGAGGTTTTCCAAATCAAAGGACCAGAGGACGTGGAAGAGGCCGCGGAAGTGAAAGGCCTCAATTGGGTGCGAATCAGTGCGCCTACTGCAAGGAAGAAGGACATTGGAGAAATGAATGCCCGCATCTGGACTCCGCCCCTGCAAGGGGAGGAGGGAGTCCCTGGAGGCCAGGAGGACAATTTCGAAGGAGGGGAGGAATGAACCGAACACAGTTCCAGCATGAGAGGGAGGAAGCCATTGAGGGAGTGGCAGTAGTAACAGGCTATGACCTGGATGACGTGGATGAAGACTAGGCCAGACCGGGCTCAAAGTTCACCCTGGGTCCCCAGGAGCCTATGGTCAGTTTAAAGATAGGGGACCAATACATGGAATTTATGGTAGATACAGGAGCAGAACATTCAGTAGTAGCCAAGCCAGTAGCTCCTCTTTCCTCTCGATCTGTTACTATTGTTGGAGCCACTGGAAATAAAGCCACAAAGTCATTCTTACAGAACCGCATGTGTGAACTAGGGGGACAGAAAATAACGCACCAGTTCTTGTATATGCTTGAGTGCCCTATCCCGCTACTGGGCCGAGACATGCTTGCTAAGCTCCAGGCACAAATATCCTTTGCTGAAGGGGGAGAAATGAAAATGACTGTGAACCCAGAGCCTGCTGGATTGATGGTGCTTACTGTTCCCCGAGAAGAAGAGTGGCAGTTCTATAGTGCACCTCCAATAAAGTCAACTAGTCCCTGCATACCTACCAACCTCATAGCCCCGCCCGAAGTATGAGCAGAAGATAATCCACCTGGCCTAGCAAAGAACATAGCCCCTGTCATTGTCACCTTCAAGCCAGGAGTGGAACCAGTGCATGTGAAGCAGTATCCTCTCCCTCGACCAGCCATTGAAGGAATCCACTGCCATTTGATGAAACTGCTGAAGTATGGACTTCTCAAGGAATGCCAGTCACCCTGGAACACCCCCCTTCTCCCAGTTAAGAAACCTGGGACAGGGGACTATCGCCCAGTACAAGATCTAAGGCGAGTGAATGATGCAGTTGAAACTATACATCCTGTAGTACCAAACCCTTATACTCTCTTGGGACTGATCCCCGCTGAGGCTACTCACTTCACCGTCCTGGACCTGAAGGATACCTTTTTCTGTGTACGCTTAGCCCCTACTAGTCAACTTTTATTCGCTTTTGAATGGCAAGACCCCACAACAGGAAGGTGGGGCCAGCTCACCTGGATCAGATTACCCCAAGGATTCAAGAATTCACCTACCCTCTTCAGTGGTGCCCTGAATCAAGATCTCTCAAGTTACCCAGTGGACCCAGGAAAGAGGGTTCTTCTTCAGTATGTAGATGACTTGCTCATAGCCACCAACTCAGAAAGTGAATGCCTACAAGCCTCTAGTGAACTCTTGTACCTTCTCAAAGAGGCTGGATACAAAGTCTCAAGAGCCAAAGCACAACTATGCCAAACTGAAGTCAAGTATCTAGGATTCCAGTTGTCCAGTGGGATCCGACGTCTGGGACCAGAACGCAAAGAAGCTGTATGTAGTATCCCTACTCCAACCACTAGGAGGCAAGTAAGAGCCTTCCTGGGGGCCGCAGGGTACTGTCGCATATGGATCCCCAACTTCGCGCTGATTGCAAAACCATTGTACCAAATCACCAAAGGAATGGAAAAATCTCCACTAGAATGGGGACCTGAACAAGATGCAGCATTCCAGTCCCTGAAAAATGCTCTGATGTCATCCCCAGTTTTAGGTCTTCCAGATGTTCAGAAGCCTTTCCATCTTTTTGTCCATGAGTCACAAGGAAATGCGTTGGGAGTACTGACTCAATCTCTTGGATCTTGGCAACGACCAGTAGCCTATCTGTCAAAACAATTGGATGTAGTTACAAAAGGATGGCCCCCTTGTTTGAGAGCTGTTGCAGCAACAGCCCTCCTAGTGGGCGAAGCAGATAAGCTCACACTGGGACAAACTCTTCAAGTCACCGTACCACACTCTGTTCTGACTCTCATGGAACACAAAGGAAACTTCTGGCTGACCAATGCGCGAATGTTGAAATATCAGAGCATGCTGTGCGAAAACCCCCAGATACAGTTGAAAGTCAGTCAAGCTTTGAACCCTGCTACGATGTTTCCAATTGGTACTGGGCCCCCTGATCATAACTGTTTAGAGACCATGGACACTGTATTTTCAAGTCGCCCTGATTTGACTGATGTCCCTCTAGAGGACCCTGAACGGACTTTCTTTGTGGATGGAAGCAGTTTGGTCATCAATGGACATCGTTGTGCTGGATATGCAGTGGTGACCCTTGATCTGGTAGTTGAGTCCTCAGCCCTGATCCCAGGAACTTCTGCACAGAAAGCTGAATTGATAGCCCTCACTAGATCCTTGACATTAGGAGAAGGACTCCGCATAAATGTGTACACAGATTCCAAATATGTTTTCACCACTTTGCATGCACATGGAGCCTTGTATAAAGAGCAAGGGTTGATCACTTCAGGGGGTAAAGCCATTAGGTATGGGCCCGAGATATTGATGTTATTAGATGCTGTGTGGGCCCCCAAACAAGTGGCAGTCATGCACTGCCGAAGTCATCAGGCAGGAGCAGGAGAAGTCACTCGAGGGAATAGATTTGCAGATGCCACAGCCCGGAAGGCAACCACCACAGGACAAGTTAGGACCCAAGATACTGTAATGCAAGCAGCCCTATT